>JALMGJ010000010.1:18102500-18702500 GCA_023362775.1 Charina bottae | reverse complement strand
AGATTGACTAAGTAGGTCAGTCCAGCCTGACCATGCCTACCAGTCTGGCATGGAGCATGGTGACCTTGAAGAGAATATTCTGACCTTAAAGCAAGTAATTCCAAGTGGTCCAGAATGCTTGGGATGTCCCGCTTTAAAGTTTATGATAAGAAATGGCATTTATAGTCAAAGTCCAAACAACTTTTTAAGGTTGGAACAGCCTGTGATGGGCTATTTTGTGTAGTTTTTGAATTTTAATTTTTAACATGACAGAAAGGGGAGAGGAATGCGGTTAGCTGTCTTTATTTATTTATTTATTTATTTATTTATTTATTTTTCCAATTTCTATCACCGCCCATCTCCCCCCGAAAGGATACACTTAAGGTTAATACACTTAAGGTGAATTAAGCAATAATTTAAACTGAATTTTTGGAGTGGGCTCTCCAGCACCCCACTCAAAGGCACCCCTCCAAATATTGCACATAGTTGGTCGATAGGATATTATAGATGTTGGGCTGATGTTTTGCTGATGTTCATGTCTCTCCCCAGTAGCCAGAAAGAGACAGTCCTGAATTGAGTCAAAGGTAGGATTCAAGATTCAAGCCTGAATCTTCACAGTTGCCTTAGCCTGACCAGTCGAACATGAACGAATTTGGGGCTTGATTCGTTTAAGCCCACGCTTAAAAATAGTCTTTGTCCAATGCTTTGTAGCCAGCAAGAGGGGGCGCAAAAAGGGGGTGCAATCGGTTTGCGTTGTTGTGCAAACTTTATTCCACCTTCCCAATCAATGCAATGAAGCCCAGTTGCCTTCTGAAAGTCTCCTTGCTCTGAATTCTACTGCCATGTGGTTCATTCTATCATGCACACATAGATGCACACGCATTGATATATAAGATGCTTCAGAAGTGCACCGGGCCTAGCACAACTGAAGGACTCTTGTTTCCAGGCTGCCATTTGAACCTGGGGGGAAAAATGCCACTGCTTTTAGAAATCCATTCATTAAAGTTAGAGAGACTCTTAAAGCAGCTACCTTAAGGATGTTAAGGTCGAGGAGGAGAGCCTTTTCTGCCATTGACCCCGCCCTGTGGAACATCTTTCCCCGAGGTGAGATTGGCCCCCGCTCTTCTGGCCTTCCGGAAGAGCGTCAAGACCTGGCTCTGCCAACCAGCTTGGGGATCTAAGAGTGATGGGCAGCCCTGGGGGTGGCTGGTGGCTTAAGACGCTCTCTCCGCCTTTTAATTTTATAATTTTTATTTGTATATTTTTATAATGGTTTTTATGACCTTTCATTTATTTGTAAGCTGCTCAGAGTCACTTATATAGTGAGAGGGGCGGTGTATAAATTTGATTAATAAATATAAATAATAAATAAACAAATAGTCATTTCTCCTCCAAGCCGTCTTAGAAAGTTGCTCTATTGGGAAACTGTGATTTCTGGGAAAATGAGCTTTTTGCCAAGGGTGATCCAGGGCATTTTGCAGCTAAAGGGGAAGGGAAACCGCTCTCTTCCTTCCATTCCAAATGCAGATGCCAACTGGATTAGCAACTAAGCCCCTCCAAACAGTCGCAAGGCAGCTAATATCTCCCACTGAGTCCAAGAAGTGGACCTTCTCTTGGCTAGCTGTTGGGATGCCAAAGAGATTGTACGGTACACAGTGGTCTGTCTTCCAAGAAAGGGTAAACAGGAGGAAATGGCAATGAAAAGTATCAGGGATGATAATGGTGGAGTATCTTCCCTATGAAGGAAGATTAAATTGTGTTGAGTTTCTCAGTTTATGGAGGAAAGGTAGTGAAATACATGCCATAGTTGAATAAGGTTATGCGTGGAGCACAGAACATAAGAAATTCTCGGGCATTTAAGGGTGGAAAACTCAGGACAGACAATAGGGCTGATAACTACGCACATTTTACACATGCAGAGTTGTTGCCGTAAGACAGCGCCTGAGATCCCACAGGACACCAAGCCACAGCTACAATAGCTGGGCTCTTGTGCCAAGCCCCAAATCATGGTCTACGCACTAGAGGGGCTGGGTTCACCATGGTGCTCAACCATGTGCCCGCTGTGATTTATAAGCCCCTCCCTTTGGTTCAGCAGAGCAAGTTAAGCCTTAAACAAACTGCATTCTGGCTTCGTGTGGTAGTGAACCCTGCCATGGTCGCGCCATCAATTTGGGAGGGATTAAGGGGTGGAGGGTGAGGCTAATTCCCAGAAGATAAGGCAAGCTTTAGTAATGGAAGTCAAGAAGTCCAAATATGGGACTCTGATTAAATATAATGAAAACTAATGACAAGTGCAGGCTGAGAACTGATAATAAGGACACTGAAGTGATGGGTGTCTTCTGCCTTTTGGGATCAGGCATCAACAGAAAAGGAACTTTCCTGTTTTTTTCGGGTTGTGCGCCAGTTGCGCCCCTTCCTGGATCAAGAGGCCCTCCAAACAGTCACTCATGCCCTTGTCATTTCCCATATAGATTATTGCAACACGCTCTACATGGGGCTACCCTTGAAGAGTATCCGAAAGCTTCAGCTGGTCCAGAATGTGGCTGCACGAGCAGTTACGGGTGCTATAAGATCAGCACATGTGACACCTCTGCTGCACGAGCTGCATTGGGTACCAGTTTGCTTCCGGGTCCAATTCAAGGTGTTGGTCATCACCTTTAAAGCCCTACATGGCATGGGGCCAGGTTACCTGGGGAACCGTCTCATCCCCATAACATCAACCCGCCCCACCCGGTCATGCAGAGAGGGCATGCTACAGACCCCGTCAATAAAAGAATTCCATCTAGAGGGGTCCAGGAGGTGATAGCACCCGCCCTGTGGAATATCTTGCCCCCAGAGGTGAGGCGGGCGCCTTCGCTCCTGGCCTTCCGGCGGTCTTTAAAGACCTGGTTCTGCCGCCTTGCTTGGGACGAAGGAAGTAATAGTTCCTCCTGGGGGTGGTTAGCTTAGGAATATCCTCCTTTTAAGATCTCACCATCCTCTGGATTTTTTCTATTTATTATTATATTGTATTTTAATATTTATAGGTTTTTAATTTTAATATTATTATTGTAAACCGCCCAGAGTCTACTGCTGTAGAGATGGGCGGTGATAAATTTGACTAATAAATAAACCAACAGTCAAGAAATACACCGCAGATGAGTACTTGGTAGGGTAGCAATGAAGGTCCTAGAAAGGGATATTCAGATGCTGTGACATGTCTCTACCTGCAAAGATTAGGCTCATTCTGCCCTTGTTTTACCTATGACCTTCCATGGATATGGAAGTTAGACTTGGAAGAAGCAGGATAGAAAAAGTATTGGGGCTCTGGTGCTGGAAAAGACTCTTGGGGATAGCATGCATGGATGATAAAGCAAATCAATCCAGAATTATCATTCAAGGGAAGAATGCCCAGGCTGAAGCTATCATATTTTGGACACAAAGACCCAGCTCCCTTGAGAAATCCGTAATGCTGGGATAAGTTGCAGATCATCCTGGAGAGAAATTATCCAAGTGGTGGGTGGATGGCATTTGATCAAGTTAAATCAAGGCCAAAGGTCAAGTAATAATTGGGATGCGGCGGCTCAGCGGGTTAAACCACTGAAGCTGTAGGGCTGCCGGTCAGAAGATCGGCAGTTCGAATCCCCGCGCAACGAGGTGAGCTCTCGTTGCTAGTCCCAGCTCCTATCGACCCAAACAGTTCGAAAGCTTGCGAGTAGATAAATTGGGTACCACCTTAAAGTGGGAAAATATGCTGGCGTCCTGTTGGGGGTCGGTATCCACCGAACGGAAGATCTCATCGAATGGCGGCGGTTACGACAGAACCCGGAAGCAACAACATCTACAGGACGTCAGCAGCCGGCTCCGACGCAAGGCATCCTGGGACATGTAGTCCAGAAGCCAGGAAGAGTCAGTTCCCTTACCCTCCCCTTGCGCGCGGATTAGAAAAAAACATTGTATAATTAGAAATGTATAAACGATGTTCTGTATGTAAGCCGCCCAGAGTCCTCCGCTAGGGAGGAAATGGGCGGGTATAAATACAAGTATGAATGAATGAATGAATGAATGAATACACACACACACACATATATATATATACATACATACATACATACATACACACACACACACACACACATACATGCATACACACACACACACACAACTGCAAGAAGAGGTTTTCCAAGGGCCTGGCTTTTGAGGATTTCGTGGGCCCCTGGCTGCAACTGATTCCTGTTTTGGAAATGTTTGCCCAGGGACACTTCTGTCCTTGCACAAACGCAAACAGCAAATTGGACAATTTGAGGGCTCTGACCTGAACTTGATCTTGTTACTCCCAGAGAACTAGAACAGCATGAATTTGGGGCCAACTTGGCCTTTCCTTCTGACGCCTGATGCAGCTCCTTGCTGATGGGATCAATTGAATGGAGTTTAATTGGGAAGATGAACAGGAGGAAGAACAACTAATAAGAGATTGTCTGCAATTGCCAGCTGCTCTTCTCCTCAGAAGCTGATTTTGGCAGGTCTCCACGTTGCTCCCTGCAACCATTGTTCCTCCTCTATTTTGCTAAATAGGGCATAGGTAATGCACCTGGTGCCTTCCAGACCCCTTGAATTACAATCCCCATTCACCCCACCAAGCATGCACCATGGGCAAGGCGGATGGGACCTGTAGTTCCTCAACATCTGCAAGAACGTCAGTTGCATTACAGAGAGCCAGCTGCTTATTGGATTTCATTTATTTATTCGGGAGTGCCTGCACTGCTTTTTCAGACCTTATTCTTTCCCCAGGTCTATGAAGGTTCTCAGTCATCCAGGTGGAATTGTCTGTAGCTTGAATCATGTCAACTGGATTTCTGTTTTCTCAGTGGAAACGTTTCGCTCCTTATCCAAGGAGCTTCTTCAGTCTGAGCAAAGTTAGTAAGGGAATCCTAAATATGTTTCTAGGTAGCTGTGTGACCTTACACCTGGGGCTAGGTCATGGTTATATTGAGATGTTATTTTAAGTCCTTTTATCATCCAAAGGAGGATCGTTAAGATCACCATGCTGCTGTTGAGCTTGTGAAATGGTCTTAATCTTCCTAGGCACAGAAGACAAAGCAGGGAGGAAGATGGGAGAAAGAGAAAGAAAGATGGGCCTCAGGCACAATCTTTCGCCCATCTTTCTCCCCGCATTGTCTTCTGTGCCTAGGAAGATTAAGACCATTTCACAAGCTCAACAGCAGCATGGTGATCTTAACGATCCTCCTTTAGATGATAAAAGGACTTAAAATAACATCTCAATATAACCATGACCTAGCCCCAGGTGTAAGGTCACACAGCTACCTAGAAACATATTTAGGATTCCCTTACCAACTTTGCTCAGACTGAAGAAGCTCCTTGGATAAGGAGCGAAACGTTTCCACTGAGAAAACAGAAATCCAGTTGACATGATTCTTTCCCCAGGTGTTTGGCTAAGCTAAAACAACACTAATTTATCTGTAGCTCAAAATGAAAAGAACATTTAAAAAAAACAAGTGCAAATAATCTACTAGTTCGTAATATTGTAAAAAAGCAGGGTCAATTTAAATCCAACGCACTCAAAAAAAGAAAAACCCAGATCTAATAACTACATTAAAAACAGATACAAATAGGGGACTCCAGGCTTGGCTGCCAGCTCGACCAGTCAGATTTCTCAGAGAAGCTGACTGAATTTCCCTTGCTTGCGTGGATTGCAGAAGTTGTGGTCCACTGAAGTTTTTTTTCCCCTGGAGAAGGGGAGACCAGAAGATTACTCGTGGGGCCATTGGGATTGCCTACCCTTGTTTTTTCTGTAGTTTTCCACCGCGGAAGGAACAGGGTAAGTGCAAGGCAATGGCCGAGATATATCAGGCTCTCGCAGGGGAAACAAGTCTCTTTGAAGAGACACAAGAGCGCCCAGCCGCTTTTAGATCACTTTAGGAATGTTTTTTTTTAGATTAAAATATTTTTGAAATCTAAGATCTATTTTTTGGACTTTGTTGAAAATGTTGGCTAACTTTGTGCTTTCTTTGCTATAACTGATTCTGGTGGAAGTTTGATGGACTCTATATTTGCAACATAATGAAACGTCTGCATTTTTTTTTTTACTTCTCTTTTGTATTAGAGGGATTTAAGAGACTCTGTTTGTAATTCTTCGCTTGATAAACTAAATGACTATTCATTTTTTGAGAAACTCTTTGTTTGGATTAAGCAGCTTGCAGCTTGAAGAACGAAAGCTCGCAGTTTGAAGAATAAAAACACAGGGTAACGTGTTTTTTTTCCTTGTCGTCTTTTTCTACATCCTCCCTGGTTGGATTTTGCTTCATTTGGAATATATTTTTTATTTCTCCTTCTATAAACTGTTTAAAATATTATTCTCTCCTGTATTTTGGATTATTGGAACTTTCTTTTTTCTTTTGACTTTAAAAAAACAACAACAACAACAACAACAACGAAGTTCTGCTTAATAGATTCTGCTGGTAGTATTCCATGGACAGATTACATGATTATTGTTTTGACTAGAAGGGTTGTTGTTTTAATTTGAAGGACACAGGAAAGATGGCTTTCCAACTTGTACCTGAGGAGCTCAGAAGAGAGATTACTGAGGCTTTTTCAAATATTCAAAGGTCGTTGGAATTACTGTTCGTAACTCTGCAAAACAGAGAGAAAGAACAGAGAACAGAAACGGAGACAGAAAGGAAACATGTTTTTCAAGTGGAGGAGAAACAGAAGGAGGAAATTTTGAGTATATTAGTTCAGAAGAACATTCTGAAGGCTTTACACTACAATCTTGGTATAGATATGTTGTGGCAGTGGAGACAGAGTGAAAATATGGGTGCACAGTTGGATGGATGTTGTGAAATATGTGGAAAGGGAGAGAAGGTTGCTCTGATATTCTATATGAGATATAGAAAAGAGCAGGCTGTATATTGCGAATCTCCCACAGTGTATTGTGATTTTGGCATAACCTAAACAGAAGATATGAGAAACTGTATGGATATAAAGGTTAATGAAAAAATATGGACTTGAATTGTTATGAGAAATTGTATGGATATATAAAAAGTGATATTCTAAATGTAAGATGCTAAATACAAACACAAGTTGATATTATAGAATATTGTTTTCCTTAGAGATATATTTATGAGAAGATAATGATATGATGGAATTAGAATGATGGTTACTACAGGATGATATATATCAATATGTATTGTATGAATATTATAAGAATTGATATATTAGCTATTAGGTTAAGTGATATGATAGATTATGCATTTAGTTTAAATGGACACTACTACAAGGAATGGAAATTACAGATGGATAATTGAGATTCAAGAATTCCTTTTTTATGGAGATATATATATATATTAGAATTAAATTATAGAAATATATATGTATGAACACTATAAGAATTGCTAAATTATGTATTAAGTTACATAACATGTTAGGTTATGAGTCATAATATGAATAGAATATATTGTAGTTTATTAGAAGTAAATAAGGCTTTTATTTGTTATACTAATTGGTCTTTATTGAAGATATAAATATGTAGTAATGAACATTCAACATTTAACTACTACTTCAAGGAGTGGAAGCCAAAGATGGATTATTGGGAGACAGTAAGATGAAGGTTAGAAGATTGGATTAAAGAAATCAAAAGGCATATGACAAAGAAAAGTTCCTGTATACTGTATGAAGGACTAACATTTAAAATCAATTGTTGTACTTTAAGTTCAAAGATAGATTGGAGGACATCTATTTTCTATATTTTCTTTGCTTATTATTTCTTGACTTCACTTTTTCTTTATCTTTTTCTTATTTTGTATTTCTGTTTCTATTTCTTTTTCTATTTTAAATTTTATTATGTATTGTAAAACTTAATAAAATTTAATAAAAAAAAAAAAACAGATACAAATAAACAAGAAGAGATTGAACTAAATTCAGGTCTTGAAGGTTCAAGGTAATTGCTGATCTTATTGATCCTGCTGGTTGATCTACCAGCTGGACCTCTGTGGGTAATCTTGAGACAAGGCTGATTATTGTAAAAACCAAGTCAAATGTTCAGTCATGTACTTTATTACCATGTTGATATAGAAAGGATATACATAAGTCCTATGCATATAGTAAATAGTAAGTAAAATAAATCTTACACATATCATAAGTAATAAGTAAGCCTTATGCATATACAGTAAAGACATACTAAGATCCAACAGACGTTGCAGCTATGTTAGTCTACGAGAGGAATCTGGTGGCACATTTTCAGAGAAATAAATTTTATTATAAGGCATACAGCTTATATTCCATCTGTTGGAATTTACAGAATCTGATGAAGTGAGCTGCAGTTCACAAAAGCTAATCCCTTTTGATAAAATCTGCTAGTCTGGAAACGTGCTACCAGACTCCTTATTTGGAGCATAAGATCCAGATGAGGCCTATCGTATCTGGGATGCAGATACACCAATGTCCACTAGAGGGGAGCAAAGAGTTAGTTTTCTGTATCTCTTGCCTGCTCTTTAGGGACAGTCTTCATTTTGGCCACTCCATATGATACCAATCGAAGAGAATATTTGTAGCTCAGGGTTGAACTGTGGAGTCCTTGGTGCTCTCTGAGCCTTGTTGTTTTCTTGCAAGGACTCCACACTCCATATGAGGTGTGCTACAAACTGCCTATTTTTAGTTGAGACATTTAGTTGAGTTAGTTGCCTGAGATTCTCAAGTAGGGTTGACTAGCCTAAAATGGGACGGGCAATTTGTGATTCCGCATGTGGTGGGAACCCAACCTCTGTCTTAGTATGCTATGGAATCCAGGACGTCATGTTAAACATGTAGCTTGGTTGTTTATGTATAGCAAGTTATGCGAATAGAGCAATTGTGTTTTTGTAAGCCAGGTTTAAGGATTACCAACTTGTGTGACCTTAATCTTGATACTTACCTATTTATGTACATCAAATCTAATGTAATCTAATCATCAAACACACATATATAGATATACAGATGTTTCACACACACAACAAATGTAAGAGACCTGCAAAAGTCTCCTTGTTATACAGGTAGTCCTTGTTTAGCGAATGCCTCGTATAGCGACTGCCTCATTCAGTGACTGTTCGTGGTTATGATGGTGATGAAAAAGTAAGTTTGTGACCAGGCCTCGCATTTATGACCTTCACAGGTCTGTAAAGCAAAGAAAAGCTGAAGTCAGATTGTAAGCACAGTCGCGGTCACTTAGCGACCACTTCGCTTAATGATCAAATGGCTGGTAATCAGAAAAAATTACAAAATACCAGGATTTGCAGATTGAAGTTGAACACTTATGGAAAAATAAATCAGCTGTTATACCAATTGTGATTGGAGCCCTTGGAGCAATACCTAAAGGACTCCCTCGATATTTGGAAATTTTGAATTCATTGGACCTGAGCACCCTAATTTTACAAAAAAATGCCCTGCTTGGAACTGCCTATATCCTCAGTCGCTATCTTAATAATTCTTAGGTCCTAGATTAGGACTTGGATTATCAAGTTTATACCAGTCTTTGTGAATCTAATTGTGGGTTACCAATATCATCATCATCATCATCCATGGCTCTTAACTAACACAGTAAAGTGGCTTCCCTAAACACCAATTGCTTATCTCATTATTTTTAAGCAGTCATTACTGTATAGGGATATACTGTAGGCCATAGCTTTCCAAACTGTGTGTCGGGACACGTTAGTGTGTCGGCTGCAGTGTCTGGGTGTGTCGCGGCTGCTGCTGCCTCCGAGCCCTGCCAGGATTCCACGCAGGTCCTAGTGCCTGCCTTGTACCTGGCTGCCTCCAAACCTGCTGTGATTCCGCGCAGGTCCTAGTGCCTGCCTGGTGCCCTGCAGTGTGTTGCGAAATGATGCATGTCTAAAAAGTGTGTCACCAACATGAAAAGTTTGGAAAGCTCTGCTGTAGGCAAAGCTGCCTCAATGGGAAGACCAGCAAGTGATATTCTTTAAAAGCTGGAGAGAGAGAAAAATGAACAAGGACTAGGCCGTGCTGTTGCTGCAGTCGCACACCCTGTATCGTAGCGTTTTATTGACGCTTGGGGAAATGCCTCCATTTCAGTTAATGTGTATTACTCCACTTTTGATCATATAGAATCACTCACTATATCACTCACCATGCATCTCTCTGCTTAGAGGAGGGAGGACATTTTCACCTACAGCCTATCCTAAATAATATTCGATACTGCTTTTCCATACTGTTTTTGAAGGCTTTTAATGCAATCCACTATTGTATTGGCTGTGGACAAGATAAGATTGTACAGCACAAACTACATGTCCGGTGTCCTTGCTGTTCTCTTTTTTTGAATGCCAGTGAAACTGACAAGATCAGGGAAAGCCTCAGCCATTTTATGAAAGCTGATTTCTGGGTTTCTTCTCCCTACTTCTCTGGATCTTGGTGATTTGGATTGCATTTGTTTCATAATATTGTGCCTTGCTCTGCTCACATCAGATTTAGGCATATTCGATCACAGATGGTGTGTCTCTGGTTCCTCGTTACCACAGGGATGTGAGACACCTTGATTATTGTAGAGGAAAGAGGGAAGGGCCTTGAAAGACAGGAGGAAGAGCTGCTACCAAGGCCATGGTCAGATAAGAGGGGCTTGTTGTTGTTGTTGTTGTTCAGTCATTTAGTCGTGTCCGACTCTTCGTGACCTCATGGACCATAGCAGGCCAGGTCTTCCTGTCCTCCACTGTCTCCCGGAGTTTACTCAAATTCATGTTCATTACATCGGTGATGCTATCTAACCATCTCATCCTCTGCCGTCGTCCCTTTCTCCTTTTGCCTTCAGTCTCTCCCAGCATCAGGGTCTTTTCCAGTGAGTCCTCTCTTCGCATTAGGTGGCCAAAGTATTTGAGCTTCAGCTTCAGCATCTGTCCTTCCAATGAGCAGTCAGGGTTGATTTCCTTTAGGATCGACTGATTTGACCTCCTTGCAGTCCAAGGGACTCTCAAGAGTCTTCTCCAGCACCACAGTTCGAAAGCATCAATTCTTCGGTGCTCAGCCTTCCTTATGGTCCAACTCTCACAGCCATACATCACTACTGGGAAAACCATAGCTCTAATTATATGGACCTTTGTCGGCAAGGCGATGTCTCTGCTTTTTAATATGCTGTCTAGGTTTGCCATAGCTTTCCTCCCAAGGAGCAAGCGTCTTTCATGGCTGAAGTCACTGTCTGTGGTGATCTTGGAGCCCAGGCCAAAAAAGTAACGTGACAAAACGTCTCAGACAGGCTCCTCCCTCATTTACACGGAGCGAGTAGGGGAGCACTCTCAGACGTGCAAGATTCTGTTACTATAACTGTTACAATGAAAGTACTCCTGACCTATAGGGCTTTGGTTTCTTAATCTGGTCTATCTTGTTGAATTACTTTACAATCAGTTTAGTTCTTAACTTCTAAGGAGGGAAGCCTGGGGAGAAAGCAGGTCACTGAAAACCAGAACTTCACTACTTGCTAAGGAATAAATCTTCACCAAACAAGGCTATGACAAGAGAGCAGAGATTCCCGGAAGCAGAAAAGCAATGGCTGTTTATTTGCATTTGCACCTGGATGCTTTGAAATGCCAGCTTGGTATACCCAAGCCTCCTTCAGAAATCAATGCCCCAGCAGCTCTGCCCTTCCGTGCCACGGCACACCTGCCAAATGCACAGGGAAGAATCAGCTTTGCTTTGCAGAGTGACAGGTTAGCAGAACGCTGGAAAGGGTTCCAGTGCCCATTAGCCAGTTGAAATAAAAACATGCCCTGGTGCCAAGTCTTTGTCAGCAGGGCATCTTGAGGACAGAACAAAGCAAGATATTGGCTGGGGCTAGAGGTCAGAGAGAGGGGCACTGATCAGGGGAACCATTCTGAGTGGTAGAGCTCTCAGTGTAGAGCACAAATCCACCGTTTTTAGTCCATGGATCCATTTAGAGCCAGGTGTTGTTGTTTTTAGATTTTTTATCCCGCCTTTATTTATTTTTTTATAAATAACTCAAGGTGGGGAACAGACCTAATACTCCTTCCTCCTCCTGTTTTCCCCACAACAACAACCCTGTGAGGTGAGTTGGGCTGAGAGAGAGGGACTGGCCCAAGGGACTGGACTAGAAACCAGGAGATGGTGAGTTCCAGGCCTCCCTTCAGTATGGAAACTGGCTGGGTGACTTTGGGCCAGTCCCTCTTTCTCAACACAACCCACCATTTTATGACCATTTTGTTGAGGTGGTCGTTAAGCGAATCGCATGGTCGTTAAGTGAACCACGTGGTCCTTAAGCAAATCACACAGTTCCTTATTGATTTTGTTTATCGGAAGCTGGCTGGGAAGGTCAAAAATAGTGATCATGTGACCATGGGACACTGCAACCGTTGTAAATGTGCAATGGTTGCCAAGCACCTGAATCACGATCACGTGACCATGGTGACACTGCAATGGTCGTAAGTGCGAGGAACGGTTGTAATTCAGTTTTTTCAGCACTGTTGTAACTCCAGACAGTTGCTAAACGAATGGTCATTCAGCGAGGACTACCTGTACTATAATATGAACAGTACAAAATGTTATTGTAAAATATCAGAACATACAACCCATTTACTTCTCGTTTGGAACTGCACAGTCAATATGGGGGGATGGAGGAGTCAATGCTCAGGATGGCCCCAATCCAGTCTAAATTTTTGTCATTCCAGCACCGGGGATTCTCCTACCTGGTAGTTCACTTGGGTGGGGCTGCAGAACTACGCGCCTAAAAGAGAATCTCTATGGCTCGGGGTTGAACTGTGGAGTCCTTGGTGCTCTCTGAGCTTGGTTGTTGGCTTGCAGACATTTCATTACCCAACTAGGTAACATCATTAGGGTACTAACGATGCAAGCAAACAACCAAGCTCAGAAAGCACCAAGGACTCCACAGCACGTGCCTAAAAGAACATGAAGAATTCCTCCTGACTTGCCATCAGCTCCTCTGAGATCCTTTGATTCGATCAGTAGATTGTAAGGGTTTGGTTTGGCTTGGTGTGTGTGTGTGTGTGTGTGTGTGTGTGTGTGTGTGTGTGTGACATGCTGTTCTCCTGTTTGCATTATTCTTTTGTTTGGCTGACTCTAGCACAATTTCCCAGCACAATTAGCTTTAAAGCTGTTATAGAAATACAAACCTGAAACCCAGGATCAGATTTACACTAGCAGACTGCAGCTACTCCTTACAGTCAGGGTTAAGTTTTATTCCATTATTGTCCTCGCTAGATCCTTGAGCGCTCACCAGGTACAAGGCCAGAGCGAGACTAGTGCAGAATCTCTTTCATCTAAGTGCACTAATCTTAGTTTAGAGATTTCCCCAGAGGCTTGACTCTAGTTTCTGATTTCATTCCCACCCCTCAAGTTGTCATACGTAAGTTATCTTTACCTTGACTTTTGGCTGCCAATAATGCTGTGCAAAATGATTTTCTTTTCTTCCTCCTTTTATTTATTTGATTGATTGATTGATTGATTGATTGATCTGGCTGCCCATCTTGTGGCACACAGCTCTGGGTGGCTAAGAACAATGATACAAACACAAACAATAAAAACAATGGCTGTTGTGGGTCTTCCGGGCTGTAAATAAAAACAATGCAAACAAAAAATCAAGAACAACCAGGCACCCAATCCATAACTATGCCCATTCATCTCTTCAATCCCCGCATTCCAGCCATGTTGTCCCAGTGCCTGGGGGACGAGTCAGCTCTTCGTGGCTTGATGGAAGGCTAAGGGGGGGGGGGGCTGCTGGATTCCAGGGGAAGGGGTGTTCCACACTTCAGGGACTGCCAGAGAAAAGGCACACTTCCTAGGTCCCACGAGATGGCAACATTTAAGGCAATGTTTCTCAACCTTGGCAGCTTGAAGATATATGAACCTCAACGCCCAGAATTCTGGGAGCTGAAGTCCACACATCTTCGAACGGCCAAAGTTGAGAAACACTGACTTAAGGGATGGACCTGGAAAGTGCCCACTCTGTCCAATCTAGCAGAATGGGCAGATACTCTTATGGAGAAGCAGTCCTGAAAATTTATTTATTTATTTAATTTTTATCCCGCCTTTATTATTTTTATAAATAACTCAAGGCGGCGAACATACCTAATACTCCTTCCTCCTCCTATTTTCCCCACAACAACAACCCTGTGAGGTGAGTTGGGCTGAGAGAGAGCGACTGGCCCAAGGTCACCCAGACGGCTTTCGTGCCTGAGGCGGGACTAGAACTCTGAGTCTCCTGGTTTCCCATTGGCTCCTTCCTAGGGCTGAGAGAGGGGGACTGGCCCAAGGTCACCCAGCCGGCTTTCATGCCTAAGGCGGGACTAGAACTCTCAGACTCCTGGTATGCCATTGGCTCCTTCCTAGGGCTGAGAGACAGGGACTGGCCCAAGGTCACCCAACCGGCTTTTGTGCCTGAGGCGGGACTAGAACTCTCAGTCTCCTGGTTTGCCATTGGCTCCTTCCTAGGCCTGAGAGACAGGGACTGGCCCAAGGTTATCCAGCCAGCTTTCGTGCCTAAGGCAGGACTAGAACTCTCAGTCTCCTGGTTTCTAGCCCAGCACTTTAACCACTAGACCAAACTGGCTCCAAACTGCTTTAAATAACATAGTCCTGTGCCATGTAGGGCTTTAGAGGTGTTAACGAGCCCCTTTCTAAGAAAGAGGCTTCTGGGGTTTTTTTTATTTTATTCTTGGAGAATTGGAGAATTTCTTTCTAAATCTCTTTCTGTTTTTTTTTAAATTATTATTATTACTACTACTGCTACTATTTTATGCCTTCGAGTCATTCTTGATTTTTGGTGATTGCCTGGACAAGCCCTTGTAGCTTTCTTGGCAATTGTCTTCTTCCTAGGGTTGAGAGAGAGGGAGTGGCCCAAGGTCACCCAGCTGGCTTTGTGCCATGGCAGGACTAGACTTCACATTTTCCCCAGTTTCTCACCTAGTGCCTTCAACCATGACACCAAACTGGCTGTCAAATATTGTGCCTTTCAATCAGTCTCAACGTTTTTCAGAAGCCCATTGCCTCCTTCCTAGGGCTGAGAGAGAGGGACTTCAAGCCTAAGGCAGGACTAGAACTCACAGTCTCCTGGTTTCCCATTGGCTCCTTCCTAGGGATGAGAGACGGGGACTGGCCCAAGGTCACCCAGCCGGCTTTCAGGCCTAAGGCGGGACTAGAACTCTCAGTCTCCTGGTTTGACATTGGCTCCTTCCTAGGCCTGAGAGACAGGGACTGGCCCAAGGTCACCCAGCCGGCTTTCCTGCCTAAGGCGGGACTAGAACTCTCAGTCTCCTGGTTTGACATTGGCTCCTTCCTAGGCCTGAGAGACAGGGACTGGCCCAAGGTCACCCAGCCGGCTTTCATGCCTAAGGTGGGACTAGAACTCTCAGTCTCCTGGTTTGCCATTGGCTCCTTCCTAGGGCTGAGAGACAGGGACTGGCCCAAGGTCACCCAGCTGACTTTCATGCCTAAGGCAGGACTAGAACTCACAGTCTCCTGGTTTCTAGCCTGATGCCTTAAACTGCTACACCAAATTGGCTCTCGCTAGTGTTATCAGTTCACTTTACTGGTGGCACTTTTTCTCTTATTCCTCTGCAGCCTCCCTGCTCAAACTGGAAAAGACTAGTAGATGGTCTCCTTCATTACAACTTCCCTGAGTTGCAGAGAGCTGGAGAAATGAGTGTGCAGTGAGAGGCAGGTTGTTTTCCCACATCCTTTCACCATCGTGTTGCTAAACAAATACACAAACACTAGTGTTCCTCTGGCAAGAATTTCCCTGAAATTCTCTTCTCCTCGAAAATAATGTTCCAAAGCAAATTCATTTTCATCAGATTGAATTGATGGGGGAAAATACACCTGGTTTTTCTTTGCCCATTCCTAATTGGCATTATTAGAAGCTGTGTTGTTCTAAATTGATCTGTTTGTTCATGTAGCCTAGTAGAGTTGCATTGAAATTCTCCATAAGGGTTTCATAAAGTTTTTCTGGTCCTACTGAGAGCTGCAAAGATGGAAACTGGGATATTCTAACCAGTTTTCTACCACTGACCCCGCCCCCCTTTTTTTTTTTTATCTATCAGCTTCTGACTGCTATGCAGGGTTTTATATAGTGTTGCTTTTAATTTTGTTTTACATTTTATTGCAGTTCTGCACACAGCTTTTCAATACTTTTCATGAAGAGCAGTATACAGATTTTATATGATGAGCAACATCCATTAATTACAAGCGATTGGTGCACTGTTATTTGGGCTCCGAAATGGCATACAAATGCATATGTTTGTCAAAGTTGTATACAAAAAATAATACATGAAGGAATGTTCCTTGCCTTTTTTTTCCATTGCTGAATGATGCAGAAATTTAACTGAATTACGACTGATACATGCGAAGCTGAAAGAGACCAGATTTATACATCACATATACAAAAAAAAATGTTCTGCAAATCTGTACAGAGGCTTCTATTTGCATTCAAACAGACATGAATAGAAACCCTTTCATATTTCCCCATACAGGAAATTCCTTCCTGCGCTCTCCTCGCTTTTAAATTTAGATGAATCTCCTGCAGCTTATCCTCTTTCTAGGTCTTGAGAAAAGAAAAGGGACTGAAACCAGAAAGGGGCCTTTAAGAAACCATCTGGCTCATTCATGAAGGAGGGACCTAATGCAGAACTACCCTTGTCCATCTAAGTAAAGCAAGATTTCATCAAATTGATCCTTGAGCTCAGATGCAAGAAGGCATCTTGTGACATTTCAGTAGTCTCCCTGGAGACCTTATGGACAGGACAGAAACTTTTAGGTTTTTTTAAAGCTTTTGATATTGGGGTTCTGCAGGTAGATATAGCACACTGTCACAGACCCCTGTTCTATAACTCTAGATCAGGGTTCCTCAACCAGGGTTCCGTGGCACCCTAGGGCTCCGTGAGAGGTCACCAGGGGTTCCCTGGGAGATCATGATTTATTTTTAAAATTATTTCAAATTTGGGCAACTTCACATTAAAAAAGTAAGTTTCATTCTTTATTTTCAGTTTAAGAACACTGTTAATGCATATAGACAGGCCTACCCATGAGACGAATATAATAATTTTGTAACTTCTGGCCTAGATTTGAGCCTGAATGTGCAGGGGTTCCCCGAGGCCTGAAAAATATTTCAAGGGTTCCTCCAGGGTCAGAAGGTTGAGAAACGCTGTTCTAGATGGTCTTCTGTTTCTTATTACAACCATTGGTCTTTCATTGGGAACTCTCCAGGGTACTGAATTCTGCTTCAAGTGTTTTGATTTTGTCCCTCGAACCAGCCAGAAAGAGTAAGCCAGGATGTTAGAAGTGGGACTTGTGTGCATGGCTGCATCTCTTTCCAATGTTTAGTCTTAGCATGAGCAATTCACACCGGCTACATGGGGATTTTCTTACTGTGTTTTTGCTCCAGTCTCTCTGTGCCACAAAATTCTCATTTCCCCCCCCCGCTTTACGATCAGTATGCCAATATCTCTTTGTTTTTTCTCATATGAATTGCAGCTTCCTCTTTGCAAAATATCCCTCCTCCTCCTCTTCTTCTCCCCTGTTCCTCCTCTTTCTCCTCCTCCTCCTCCTCTTCACCTCCTCCTCTTCTTTCCTCCTCCACCTCCTCCTCCTCCTCTTCTTCTTCCCCTCCTCCTCTTCTTACCTCCTCCTCCTCCTCTTCCCTTTTTCTCTTTTATATCTTCTTTGACAGTGCTGGCTGCAAATGTTTCTGTTTCCCACCCCTCTGTTCCCTGAGTTTTAACAGGGTTTTATATTCTGATGTGGCCTTTTCAAAATAACTTTATTTTTGTGTCTTTTTTCCTTACTAGATCCATTTTATTTATGTTTTTCTTTTCCATAGCTAAAATGTTCCTCCATAAACTGTTCTCCCAGATGGAATCAAACCTAGCATAGAGGGGAAAGCCAACATTTAGACACATTTATTTGAGTCTGGGAATTCTAAACCCTCCACAGCCTCTTTCCTACTCCAAATCTTGACTTGGCATTTTTCCATTTCTGGGCTGAACAATATTAATTTGGAAGCATCTTCCCATTCTAAGAAGCACTGCAGTTTTAATCCAAGATGGCCATCAGTATTGGTCCCAGAATTTCTCCTAACATGCGCAGCTCTGCTTGCAGTTTGGCTGCAGTTTCCCCACAGACAAGATTTCGAATACAGCTTCTCCAAATGCACATCTGATTAAGAAAACTGCATCGCCAAAACTGGAGCATCGTGGACGCCGAAAGATAAATGGTGTGCCAGCTTGCAACTCAGTTCAGAAAGAGCCATTTAGATGGATCCGCATAAACATGCAATTCAAATATATGTATTTGTCCCTAGCCCTGCTCTTCCAGACTCTGGGTTACATCCTGATTGTAATAGACTTGGCTAGACTCCCCTGTTGGCTTTGCACCATAATTGTATCATGTCAGATTAGAGCATGGAATGGATGGTACACTTGGCGGTTGATCAAAGCACAGCACAAGAGACGAGTCCTTTGATGCTTGAATGGAGTCCTCATTGAAAACATTTTAAGCTGACTGGACTCTTTGTGGTCACCTGGTTGGGACCTGATTGTTCCAGGTGCTGAGCACAGGTTTTGTTCAATCGCTCTGTCTCATTCTTCAAAGCACATTTCTGCGAGGCAGATGATTTGCTACCATCTGTTAATGCAGATCAGCCTGTACCCTCCTGGGATTCCTCTAATCCCTTCTAATCACTTCTGACCTCACCAGTTCTTATGGCCTTGTTTGCCTGCCTCCCTGCAGTAAGCCTTGTATTTTTTTTCTAATTTTTTATCCCACCTTTATTATTTTTATAAATAACTCAGGGCAGGGAACATACCTAATACTCCTTCCTCCTCCTGTTTTCCCCACAACAACCACCCTGTGAGGTGAGTTGGGCTGAGAGAGAGGGACCGGCCCAAGGTCACCCAGCCGGCTTTCATGCCTAAGGCGGGAGTAGAACTCTCGGTCTCCTGGTTTGCCATTGGCTCCTTCTAGGGCTGAGAGAGAGGGACTGGCCCAAGGTCACCCAGTTGGCTTTCAGGCCTAAGGCGGGACTAGAACTCTCAGTCTCCTGGTTTCTAGCCTGGAGCCTAACCCTAACCCTAAATCTAATGAAACAAACAAGCAAGCAAGCAAACACAATTCTAATCTGGGGGGAATGACGGAGAAAGCATGCTTCAAGGCTTCTGTCCTCTTCATACCTTGGGGAATGGAGGAATACAGAACAGGCCCTCTTGGCCAATGCAAATTGGATGGGAAGTTTCCAGCCGAAGCAGATGGTTCTGAAGAAAACCAGGAGCTAAGCCATAAAGAGTTTTGTAGGTAATAACCAGCATTTTGATTAGGATCTGGAAGCCCGCTGGCCCCAGTGGAGCTCCTCCAGACCAATGTTCTTCTGCTATGCCAGCTCCCGCTGATCAGAAGTGGGCAGCTGTGTTTTGCACCAGTTGCAGCTTCCAAAACCTCTCTGAGGGCTGTCCCCAGAAAGCAAATAGCAATGATCAAAGCATGAGGTGATAAAGGCATGAGTTACCCTTGCCCGAGCAGCCACAATGAAAGAGCATAGAACTGCACTGACAATGTGCTTTTTGCTCAATGTTTGGGTTTAGGGGAGGAGAAGCATTGTCTCCTCCTCCTGATCGGTTTTCTTTTTTCCAGCACAGCTTTGGGCAGGGTTGGGAGCTATTACTCCAGACCATCTGTAGGACGTGAGGTTCCCATCCAAATTAGAAGCTGTTAGGGATAAGCTGGGGGAAAGGGGATCCTGGCATTTCCAGGTGTAAATGGTGATGAGAATATCCCTCCATTTCTGCTACATTTGCTTTCTAATGCCATGTGGCAGGAGACTGTTTCTGACTAGAGTTGATCAATCCTGCAGTGAAGATGGTACCAATCAAAGAGAATATTGGTAGCTCAGGGTTGAGCTGTGGAGTCCTTGGCGCTCTCTGAGCCTTGTTGTTTTCCTGCAGACATTTCATTGCCAGTCTAGGCAACATCTTCAGTGCGAAAAGGGAGTGGGACTTGCTCTCTGTTTATATACCATGGCTTGTCCTGCTTGTGTTGGTGGATGTGTTATTCTCTCCTTAGTAGTTCCTTGATTGGGCTGTTGTTTGCTGCTTGGTTGATTGACTGAGTTAATAGTTCCTTGATTAGGGTATATTGTGCTGTTTGATTGTTCCTCTGGTGCTAATCCTGGTGTTAATCTTTGCATATCTGGGTATTGATTGCTGGCAAGGAGGTGTTCTGGTCTTTTGGCTTTTCTATTGTCTCTTATGAATGGTATGTAAATGTTGTTTACCTCTATGTGTCTGTTGATGACTGCTTTGTCTGAGTGCCAAGCTTCCAGGAATTCTCTAGCATTTTTGGATTTGGCTTGGTTTAAGATGCTCACA
Organism: Charina bottae; assembly: GCA_023362775.1. Classification (NCBI taxonomy): domain Eukaryota; kingdom Metazoa; phylum Chordata; class Lepidosauria; order Squamata; family Charinaidae; genus Charina; species Charina bottae. Next base: position 18,682,161 of record JALMGJ010000010.1, on the reverse strand, counting down.
GTTTTCCAGTTGAAATTATGGTTGAGTCTGTCCATGTGTTGTGAAGATGGAGTGAAGATGGAGCTGGGGATGGCGAACATATAGAATGTTTTAAAAAGTATCTCTAGGCTGAAATGGGAGGGAGGCAATGATCACCTTGTTGTGTAACAGGGCCAATACAACTGCAAGGATACAGTCCTGAGGACCAAGCTCAGCCTGAGGGCATCTTTACTTTCCCCCCCCCCCCTCACTTCTGGGTATTTTCCTTCTTTCTTATCCTTTGACCACCCTTCTTCCTCCTTATCATTCCCTTTGTCAGGGATTCTGTCTTGAGCAAGGGGTGACATTAGGTGACTTCCGGCCATTTCCAAGGCTCTGTTTTTACGATGCTGTGATATCAAAATCCAAAACCCAACGAAAACATTACATTCAGCCTGCGCTGTTTGGAAACTGATTGTGGATAAATCTTAATCCTTCCTAATCCGCAGTTATTTGAAGGATCATGAAGTATATTATGATTGGATTATGCGGCCAAATCCAGCAGGAAGTATTAAGGATTCGGGTCACCATCCCACATCTGGACTATTTTATGCCCAGGGGTCAGAGAATCCTTGGCACTGCTCCTTCTCTTCTCATTGCATATGGCAAGCAAGGTCAGGAAATCTGCATTTATGTCTGTCTATAGCCAGGGGCCAAGGAGCTGGTTGGGTCATGATGTCCAGGGAACATGAAGCAGTTAAAGCCAAAATGAGAGAACTTGGAACTTACTGGCAATCAGAGGACCCTCTGTGTGTGGCTTGTTCAGAACACAGATGTATAAATATTAAGATGAGCTAAACTCAGCACACGCTTTATTCTCTCTCCCTCCCTCCCTCCCTCTCTCTCTCTCTGTTGTGTGTCTATTTCTGAATGAAAAGCTTGCTTGCTGCGGATACCATGGAAGGAACAGAAGGGAGAAAGGAAAGGAACGGAATATTATACTTAATAACAAGTTGCGCTTCGGTGCAAGGATACAGCTAGCATATGTCATTCTTAGCTTTAAAAAAAAATCCTTACACAGCAGTGTTTTTTTTTAAAAAAAGTATGTCCCAAAATAATAATGTACGTTTAGGGGACCTTTTTTTAAAAAAAGGTATACTATAAGTAGTCATAAGCATATAAAAGAGAGTTGCATTTTAAAAAGTGGCACTTGTTCTAAAAGCAGCTTTATAGTGAATTGCTTTTGATGAAGCATGCAGCCTTCCTTCCTTCCTTCCTTCCTTCCTTCCTTCCTTCCTTCCTTCCTTCCTTCCTTCCTTCCCTCCCTCCCTCCCTCCCTCCCTCCCTCCCTCCCTCCCTCCCCTATCTCCCTCCCTCCTCCCTTCCTTCCTTCCTTCCTTCCTTCTCTCCTTCCTTCCTTCCTTCCTTCCTTCCTTCCTTCCTTCCTTTCTTCCCCCTATCTCCCTCCTCCCTCCCTCCCTCCCTCCCTCCCTCCCTCCCTCCCTTCCTTCCTTCCTTCCTTCCTTCCTTCTCGCCTTCCTTTCTTTCTTCCTTCCCCTATCTCCTTCCCTCCCTCCCTCTCTCTCCCTTCCTTCCTTCCTTCCTTCCTTCTCTCCTTCCTTTCTTCCTTCCCCTCCCTCCATCCCTCCCCCTCCCTCCCCCCTCCCTGCCTTCCTTCTCTCCTTCCTTCCTTCCTTCCTTCCTTCCTTCCTTCCTTCCTTTCTTCCTTCCCCTATCTCCTTCCTTCCTTCCTTCCTTCCTTCCTTCCTTCCTTTCTTCCTTCCCCTACCTCCTTCCTTCCTTCCTTCCTTCCTTCCTTCCTTCCTTCCTTCCTTCCTTCCTTCCTTCCTTCCTTCTCTCCTTCCTTCCTTCCTTCCTTCCTTCCTTCCCCTATCTCCTTCCTTCCTTCCTTCCTTCCTTCCTTCCTTCCTTTCTTCCTTCCCCTATCTCCCTCCTCCCTCCCTCCCTCCCTCCCTCCCTCCCTCCCTCCCTCCCTCCCTTCCTTCCTTCCTTCCTTCCTTCCTTCCTTCCTTCTCACCTTCCTTTCTTTCTTCCTTCCCCTATCTCCTTCCTTCCCTCCCTCCCTCCCTCCCTCCCTCCCTCTCCCTTCCTTCCTTCCTTCCTTCCTTCTCTCCTTCCTTTCTTCCTTCCCCTCCCTCCCCCCTCCCTGCCTTCCTTCTCCTTCCTTCCTTCCTTCCTTCCTTCCTTCCTTCCTTCCTTCCTTCTCTACTTCCTTTCTTTCTTCCTTCCCCATCTCCCTCCCTCCCCCTTCCTTCCTTCCTTCCTTCCTTCCTTCCTTCCTTCCTTCCTTCCTTCCTTCCTTTTTTTTCTTTTTTTCTTTCTTGTAATAATTTGTAGGAGACGTGATAGACTGGAATAACAAGTATGTACAGGACTTACATGGACCCAAGTTTAATTTGATCTGCACCTTGCTATTTACCATTTCTGCAGAGGCTGCCAGATCAATGCCATTTGAAAATGCACATTTGGTGAAAGAAAATGTTCCAAATGCCTATTTTAAACATGAGGGTTTTTGCGCACGCGCACGCACACACACACACACACACACACAATCACAAATTCATATTCAAACAGGATGGGGTATCCTGATGAATGAATCAATATGAAACTGACAGGGAGGGCCCAGCTGTGATGGTATCACACGTGCCATGTGTAATGGTCTGTGGGAATGACCTTGGGAGACGGGGAAGAGCCACAGCCAGGGGAATGGTTGGGCAAGAGGCAGCTGAGCCCGCAGAAGGAATGTGGGCATCTCAGAAGGGACCCTCCCTCCCCAGTTTCTTGGGTTGTAAAGGCGACTTTGAGTGTACTTCAAGACTTGCAAGATTATGTTAATGTAACCTTACAATAAAGTAGAATTAGTCCATCTGGTTATACTTCCTGTCTGGACTCCCTTGCTAGGCTGACATCAGTCTTGCAAGTCTCAAAATACATTTCTCCCCCTTCGGCTTTACAGCCCAAGAAATTAGGGAGGATCCCTTCTGAGATGTTTGCCATTCCCACATTACTTTTGCGGGCTAAGCTGCCTCTTTTCCGACTGTTCCCTTGGCTGTGGCTTTTCCCCATCTCCCAAGGTCATTCCCACATACCATTACACCATGATATCATTGCACAGACAACAGGAATGCTGTGACTCAGGCCATTTGTGCAGTGACGTTATGATACTTATAATGTTCCTTGTCCCCCTCCCATGTTCCCTGATGACCCCTATGGCACAGCCTGATCTGTCCATTCCTGGGGTGAAGGATATCTGACGAAGGAGAGAATTTAAGGAAATGCGGTTCACCTCTGAAGCAATGGCCAAATAATTGCTTGCTACCTGCTGGGGTTCTTCTCTGACAAGCCATAGTTTGGCATGAAATTACAGCTGGCTCAGCTGCAGGTTCGCTAGGGATATTGGAAAGAGACATTTTTTAGAGTTGGGTTTGTCTTTCTAATTCCTTCCAGGCACAAAGAGTTGGGTAATGCTTGCTTTTCAAAGACATTCTCCTTCATAATCAATGCAAGAGAAATTGGGTAATGTCTCCATTGAGATGGGGCAGAGAGAGGCGCAGTGCTTAGACAGAATGCAGCAATCTCCCCCTTTGACAGAGCAGAACATATGGGATACCCTATAGCTAGTTTGGGATCATATAGACAGTTTGGTGTAGTAGTTAAGATGCTGGACTAAACACCAGAAGTCTCTGAGTTCTAGCCCTCCCTTAGGTATGAAGGTCGGTTGCGTGATGGTACACCAGTGTAATGGAACGCGGGAATGACCTTGGGAGACAGGACAAAGAGACGCAGCCAAGGGAATGGCCAGTTAAAAGGCAGATGAGCCCACAGCAAGAATGTGGGAAGGGCAAAAGGCTCAGAAGAGACCCTCCCTAGTTTTTGGGTTGTAAAGGGGACAGGGGGAGAGAAATACTTTCAGACTTGCAAGATTGATGTCAGCCTTACTAGGTAGACCAGACAGGAAACACGGCCAGATGAGCTAATTCTACTTTATTGTAAAGCTACATTGACAGAGGGGCATGGTGGCTCAGCGGGTAAGATGCCAGGCTTGTTGATCGGAAGATCGCAAGTTCGGAGGTTCGAATCCCTAGCCCTGCGTGCGGAGTGAGCTCCCGCACTAGCTCCAGCTCTTGCCAACCTAGCAATTTGAAAGCATGCAAATGCAAGTAGATTAATAGGTACCACTTTGGTGGGTGGGTAACAGCGTTCCACGCGCGTCATGCGGCCACATGACCGCGGAAGCGTCTTCGGACAACGCTGGCTCTTCGGCTAACAAACGGAGATGAGCACCGGCCCCTAGAGTCGGACACGACTGCACAAATGTGCGGGGGGAATCTTTACCTTTACCTTTACATTGACAGAATCTTACAAGTCTGAAAGTTCAATTCTCCCCTGTCCCCTTTACATCCTACATAGGTATAAGATGTCCACAGCAGCAGCAGAATGAACCAAATGGTGGCTGACTGTCCCCAAATGTACTTTTTAACATAATTTTGCAACACATGCAGATTTTTTTAAAAAAATACTGTAGTACTTGTTTGTTTGTTTCAAGGTAGTTGATTTAATTAAGTAAGTAAGTAATTTCTAGGCTTGCCAGCTCCGAACAACTCTAGGTGGCTTCACAGAATTAAAAGAACAACACTTCCGTTAGAAAGAAAACACACAAAAAGAAAAGAGAAAAAAAAACCCACAGACCCCAAACCTCCATAAAACTACAACCATACAAAGGGAACGGCACCATCTTTCCACCCTTGTATGTCCTTTAGCAGAAAAAAATAAATCCCAGATTGGCTCCTGATCAATTAAAAAAGGCGCAATGCTTTCCCTAAGGGCTTAAATTGAAATGACCCAAAAGGAAAAATAAAATAGGTCAGAAGGAAAGACAAATGCCCAGGTGCTAATTTTTAATCTTTTTTGGATTTTAGACTGGGTAAGATATACATGTAATTCTGCAACACAACCAGAAGTTGTATTTATTGTGACAGATGGAATGGAAACAGCTCAAAGAGTGGAGCTTATATCAACTCTGCATTCTTGTAATAGATGTCCCCAAGCATTTTCCAAAGAGTTCAAACAGTGTGCATGATCCTCTTTTCATCTTCAATATTACTTCTTTGGCCAGGCTACAAGCAACACACATATGAAGCAAAATAGGAATTGACTCTATTCCAATCTGATTGATCGGTCTTCTTTAGTATTGTCTACAATCGTTAGCTTGTGTCAAGGGCTGACTTTCAAGCATAACACGGCTTCAGCAAGCATTAGACTTAATATAAGTTAGCATAGCTTTACATTCTCGTAGTGTTTTATAAATTCCAGTATTGTTTATGTCCTTTTATAGTTATCTATCCTAGTTATTGACAGCATTAAGGTGATTCATTGTAAAATTCGTTGCAATTTTATAGGATTCTTTTGCGTTTTAATTCCTGTACTCTGTAATTTTACGTTAATCGTTTTATCTTTACCTTATTTTGTTCTATCAATATGACTTTTTATTTGTATTTCTATTTTAGTGTAATTCTTATGTTGTTAGTCCTATGCTGGGCTATGACCGAAATAAAATGGATTGATTGATTGGTTGATTGTCTGCAAAAAAAGACAGAATGTGTTTTCTTGGGAAGATTCATATCCTCTCGATCAAAACCTTCATTGCAGCATTGAGAAAAGCTAGAATTAAGTGGCACTAAGTGAAAAATGGGCCAATTTTGCAACACAGACCATGATCTACCATAATACAGTCTCTTTAGGCCTAGTTGATTGGCAGCTAAAGTCCAGGCTTGTGGCATGTAGATGCTCTGTTCTTTCCATTCATGGGCCAACCAACATCCATCATCGCCCCCCACTTTAGCCTGACCCCCTATTTTTGAGATTGTACACAATTACAATAATGGTATAAATGGTTGGTTTTCTTTTGTTTTGAGACACAATCACCAGAATTAGAAACTGGACTCACAGCTGCAAACTTTCTTAGGCTGCCAAGTTTTGAACCAGATTTCTCATGAACCCAGAGACCTCTAGCAGCTGGAGGTTATATTTTCTACATTTGTCCAGAATTATATTTTGTGATCTCCATAGTAGCAACCCTGCCTGCTATGAAAAACGTAACACTAAACCAGTGTTTCTCAACCTTGGCAACTTTAAGATGTGTGGACTTCCATTCCCAGAATTCCCCAGCCAGCATGCTGGGGATCCACATGGATTCACAATTAGAATCAGAGCTCTCTGGCCAGAAGAGTGCAGTGCTAGGAACAGCTCAGATCCTGCGCAGAATCCTCAAACTCCCAGGCCTCTGGTAGAGGACCCGAGGTTGAGGAAGACACATACCACCCACAGGGGTGTTGTCAATAGAGCAGTGTTTCTCAACCTTGGCAGCTTTCAGATGTGTGGACTTCCATTCCCAGAATTCCCCAGCCAGCATGCTGGGGATCCACATGGATTCACAATTAGAATCAGAGCTCTCTGGCCAGAAGAGTGCAGTGCTAGGAACAGCTCAGATCCTGCGCAGAATCCTCAAACTCCCAGGCCTCTGGTAGAGGACCCGAGGTTGAGGAAGACACATACCACCCACAGGGGTGTTGTCAATAGAGCAGTGTTTCTCAACCTTGGCAGCTTTCAGATGTGTGGACTTCAACTCCCAGAATTCCCCAGCCAGCATGCTGGGGATCCACATGGATTCACAATTAGAATCAGAGCTCTCTGGCCAGAAGAGTGCAGTGCTAGGAACAGCTCAGATCCTGCGCAGAATCCTCAAACTCCCAGGCCTCTGGTAGAGGACCCGAGGTTGAGGAAGACACATACTCTGGTAGAGGACCTGAGGTTGAGGAAGACACATACCACCCACAGGGGTGTTGTCAATAGAGCAGTGTTTCTCAACCTTGGCAGCTTTCAGATGTGTGGACTTCAACTCCCAGAATTCCCCAGCCAGCATGCTGGGGATCCACATGGATTCACAATTAGTTTCAGCTAACAAGCACCAAAGTGATGTAGTGGTTAAGGTGCTGGACTGGGGCTTGAGAGATGCAAGGTTAATTCCATCCTTAATCCTGGAAACTCACTAGATGATGTATTGTCGAAGGCTTTCACGGCCGGAGTTCAATGGCTGTTGTGGGTCTTCCGGGCTGTGTGGCCGTGTTCTGGAAGTTGTGGTTCCTAACGTTTCGCCAGCATCTGTGGCCGGCATCTTCAGAGGGCAGGAGCACAGACAGAAGCGATCTCTCTGTGCCCAGCACACAGCCTCTCTGGACACAGAGAGATTGCTTCTGTCTGTGCTCCTGCCCTCTGAAGATGCCGGCCACAGATGCTGGCGAAACGTTAGGAACCACAACTTCCAGAACACGGCCACACAGCCCGGAAGACCCACAACAGTCACTAGATGACCTTGGAGAAGTCACCTGCTCTCAGCCCAGCCTAACTGACACACTGAGTGGGGGAATGGACATAGCAGAAAGTCCAAAAGTCCCTCAAGGCCTGCTTATGTCACTAGCCTTGGCCGTCCCAGGGAACCGGTGCCATTCCAAAATGGCTCCACCATTGTGATGGATATATTCACTCTCTCCGTGCCTTGGGGTCGGTATATTTTACTTTAATTTTTAATTTTCAAATAATATTTCCATTTTTAATCATGATTGTTTTTATGTATTTGTGGTTGTATTTGATTGTTGTATGCCACCCAGAGTCACTTCTTGTGGGATGGGCGGCTATATAAATTTAGTAAATAAAATAAAGAGCAGCTCAAAATGTTTTCGCAACTAAATATGGTAGACGGAAGCATCACGGAGTTCTTTTTGTGGGGATGCAAAAGGAAGAAAACCACCCAAAGTTCCCTGCTTGGAGGAGATGGGTGGTGATACAAATTTAAATAATAAATATAAATAAATAAATAAATAAATAAATAAATAAATAAATAAATAAATAAATAAATATCCCCATGAATCTTGGAATCAGGCAGGATAGAAAGCAAACAAACCAATGATGAGCACATCTACGCACATTATTGGTAAACGCTCATGTTATAAGTAATGCTGGTTGAGAATTGGAAAGTCTGTACTGGAACCAGGCAGCTGCTCAAGTAACAGAATTAGATTATGAAGGAATAAAATCTTTCTCTACTCAAGATAAGAGGCTGAGACACTCTCACACACACACACCCAAAAAAAACCCTGTCCAATGCTAGCTTGGGTTATTTAGTGAGCAAGATTGTTTTGAGACAGGCTTGTAGCCATTTGTATGCTTCCTGCTCAAGGTTCAGAAGGATTTTTCGTTGAAGCAAAGAGAGAGAAGGCAATACAATGTCCTTCCATAATGCCCAGAGTGGTCTTAAAATCCTGGCCCCAAACTTGGCATAAAAACTTGATATTGGCCCTACAGGACTGGTAAAAATTGAAGTCTGTAGCAGCTGATCAGTTATTATCATGGTGGTGGTTGTTTATTCGTCCAGTCGCTTCCGACTCTTCGTGACTTCACGGACCAGCCCACGCCAGAGCTTCCTGTCGGCCGTCGCCACCCCCAGCTCCCCCACGGTCGAGTCCGTCACCTCCAGAATATCATCCATTATCCATTATCATGGTAGATACTACCTTTTAGGTTCAGGAAGATTGCAGCTTCAGTCTACTTTGAACAGCTTTAGAGCCCCAGGCAGAGAAGGATCTCGATCCAGGTTTCACTGGTGACACTGGGGATGAATCTGGGATCTCTGGAGAGCAACGTAGGTGCTCTGCTGAGCCACGATCCCTCGCCAAAGGTGGCCACTTAGGAAGTGCATTCCCATTACCAGGGACAGTGTTTGAAATGCATCCCATGAAGGCAAAAGGCTTCCGCACGGCCAGTGTTGGTTCAACATATGGTACCCAGGACTTCCTGGTTCCTGTTTCATTGTGCACCAACCCAAGGTTGCAATTTCTAGATGCAAATAGACATTCTCTATCACTTAAGTTAGGAAATATAGGCTGGGAGGAACTCAAAATTCACATACACACCCCACTTAAACCTTCACCATGTCAAGTCAAACCCCTTAAAAATAAAGCACTTTTCTGGATTTATGAAGAAAAACACACAAATGTTTTTGAAATCTAGTGACTGGCTCACTGAGTGGGGGAGTGGACATAGCAGATCAAAATGTTTTCGCAGGTAAATAAGATAGAAGGAAGCATTATATCTCATCAGCCCTTTGGCCTTTTCCAGGTCTGTTTAGGAAGGGTAGGAATTGAACTCCTACATTCAAGGCTATGACTCTACCACTAAGCTGCCAGTTTCCTCTCCGCCTTGAAGCCCTGTGTGGAATTAACGGGTTCTGAAATCATGGTGGCATCATCAAGAGTCAACCCACTGCTGTGCTCTAAGTCTATAATCATGCTGAATTTCCAAAGGTGGCTCCGTATCACCCTTGCTCATCAGCAAGGGCTAAAAGTGTACGGAACATGTGTAATTGTCCTGTGGATGATTTTCATATTACAGACCACCTGACTGCAACTTTTAACAGCCCCAGGCAGATGCGCGTGTTCAATTTCCCAAAGGAAATCATTCCTTCGGTTCCAAGTTCAACCTGCTCATTTTCAGACCCCTAATGAGTTTCATCTTGCCTTTGAGCAGGAATGAATATTCAACGCCACCTTTGTATGTGATGAATTTCCCACAGACGCTTTGCAGGGGGTGGGGGCAGTGAATGCAAATGCCAGACCTTTGGGATCGCTTGTGAAAAAGCCAAAGATTTGTAAAGGGGTTGCCAAGTCTTTGGGAATCCATGTTCATATGTGGCTTTGCCTCACACAGGCTGTTTGGATGAGCTGGTGCAGAAGTAGCATAGCAAGGGGCTAGTCTTGGAGCAGATTGGCCAATTCCTTTCTCTGTCCAACCTCCTTTGCAGGGTTGTGGTGAGGATAAAATAGGGGGAGGGAAGACTGAATACTGCCTTGAGCTCTTGGAGGAAAAGTGGGACATAAATCGTTGTTGTTGTCGTCGTCTCTGGATCTCTCAGAATCTGAATTATTCTCAATGGAGTAACCATGTTTATTTGCAGAAAAGTAGTCATACCATCCAATGTTAGGCTCAGAACAACTCAGAGGGGTTAGTGCAGATGTTCATGCTACAATATACTGAAAGGAAAATTAACCCATAAGCAGAAAGGCCTTTCTTGGATTGGTGGTGGATTTTCATAGCTGTAGGGTTACCGAGGTGTCTGGGGAATGCCACATCGTGTGTGTCATGATTTGTTGTTTATTCGTTCAGTCGCTTCCGACTCTTTGTGACTTCATGGACCAGCCCACGCCAGAGCTTCCTGTCGGCCGGCGCCACCCCCAGCTCCCCCACGGTAGAGTCCGTCACCTCCAGAATATCATCCATCCATCTTGCCCTTGGTCGGCCCCTCTTCCTTTGGCCTTCCACTTTCCCTAGCATCAGCATCTTCTCCAGGGTATCCTGTCTTCTCATTATGTGGCCAAAGTACTTCAGTTTTGCCTTTAATATCATTCCCCCAAGTGAGCAGTCTGGCTTTATTTCCTGGAGTGTGGGCTGGTTTGATCTTCTTGCAGTCCAAACAAAGCAAATGATGTCTTTTGTGTCCATTGCATCATGAGCTCTTGCCTCCCCCGAGGACCCCCATGCGCATGCATCTTTGTTGAGAATTGGTCTTCTACAGATGTGCAATGCATGCACAAAGTCCTTTCCTTTGAGGCGAGGTTGCTGGTTGAGGAACCTCAGCAATGCCTTGCAGTTCAGTTATGAAAAAGGAAACCCCATGGTGGAGCACTCCAATTTTGTTGTGCAAAATGAAGCACCCCTGTTTCTCTGTGGTTCAGTGGGGTTTGCTTTGCTTCTTATCCTCCCTAAATGTGCTGGGGGGGGGGAAACCCTGGAGATTTAGGAATAACCAACTTCACTGTGAGGGAAAGTGGATGGGCAGACTGGCTCCAATGAGATTTCAATCTTCAGATTGATCTGGAGCAGTGACTCAATTAGGTCTGAATATGTGAGTCCATCCAGGACATTCAGAAGAGCCAACTCCCTGCTTGAGATCAGATCACCAAATTGGAACAATGTGATTTGGGAAAAAATGAATGGAGTTGATTGGAATCATCCATCTGATTTTGAATTGGATTGGAATCATCCATCTGATTTTGAATTGGATTGGAATCATCCATCTGATTTTGAATTGGATTGGAATCATCCATCTGATTTTGAATTGGATTGGAATCATCCATCTGATTTTGAATTGGATTGGAATCATCCATCTGATTTTGAATTGGATTGGAATCATCCATCTGATTTTGAATTGGATTGGAATCATCCATCTGATTTTGAATTGGATTGGAATCATCCATCTGATTTTGAATTGGATTGGAATCATCCATCTGATTTTGAATTGGATTGGAATCATCCATCTGATTTTGAATTGGATTGGAATCATCCATCTGATCTCTATTCAAGCCAGAGATTTGTCAACTCATGTTTGAACTGAAGATTCTCCCTGCCTTAGGAGAAAGCAAAGCTGCTAAATTCATTCATCCCAAACTGATTGATTCACACACACACACACACACACACACACACACACACCCTTGCTGATCAGTTCACCTTTCCTAACTAAAATATTGATAGCATTCAGTCATTTCAGTTCAGCCTTAGAAGGAAGGAAGATTTTTCCATCTTGTTTCTGGCACTTCCCTCTGCTAATTCATTCTATTTTATCTCTCACTGCCTCTTTCTTTTGCAGTCTCACCTTTGGAAGATACCTTGTTAAAAAAAAAATTGGTAGTAATTGTTAGTCATTTTTCAGGTTTCAACTGCTTTGCCAGCATCTCTCAAAGTGGAATCTTAGGGAGTGGGAAGCACATGGAACGCCTGTCAGTGGTGGTTAGTAAGGTTTTATTTCATGGCTCTGGTGAATATTTGGAGCTGTTGATCACCTACTGCAGCTGGTAGATAGATGAATAGATTCTCATACGGTGAAATCTCGATTTAGTGGTTCTGGACACACTGGACTTGACACCCAGCTGACCAAAGTCTTGCAGCACTTCATTCCATCTGCATCACGACATCATTACCCAAATGAAGTAAGTGATGTCCTTGGCATCATTTGCATGATAAATGTTGCAAATGACATCATGTCCATCAATTAGCATTATTTCCATCATGATGTGAGCACACCAATGACATAAATTGGCATGATGATGTGCTTTCTTATTCAATGGACATTTGTCAATAATAGACACATTCCCCTCCACCCTCCCATTAGTCAATTAAAATGGGGTTTCACTTTGAGTGTGTGTGTGTGTGTTTGTGTGTGTGTAAAATGCATTTCATTTTCTATGTTATTGTTGTTGTCAAACTGTTTTTCTTTTTTTTTTTGTAACAAGGGAGAGGAAGGAAGGAAGGAAGGAAGGAAGGAAGGAAGGAAGGAAGGAAGGAAGGAAGGAAGGAAGGAAGGAGGGAGGGAGGGAGGGAGGGAGGGAGGGAGGGAGGGAGGGAGGTTGGTTTCTGATGCTCTTTGCCAGCTTCCCACAAGCAAAGTCAATGGGGAAGCTGGCAGCAAGTCAGAAGTCGTTCCCGCTCCCACTGCTTTTTTTGCTCTTGGTCATTCTGTTTCTCTGTTTAGGGAAACTAAGGTCTAGTTTAGAGCCCCAAGTTTTCCTCCCATCCAAATACTAACCAGGTCTGACCATGCTTAGCTTTCAAGATCAGCAAAGCCACCTAGGTGCTGCTACCTAACCAGGCCCCTTTTTCATCCTTCTGCCTCCTTGGGGAAGCCCCTTCTCTTCTGTTTTCCTTCCCAAAGCAGAATCCTGCCATCAGCTCCATGGTCAGCCCAACGTTCCCCTCCTGCTAATGTTCGGGAGCCACGTCTCCTGATGCATGTAGCACCGTGCTGTGAATGCATGAATATTTATTAACCCAACCAAATCTGTAAGGACATAAGTAGGCATTCATTATTCAACATGACAAGGGCAGCTAAATGTGTTTGTATTCAGAGACCTGAATGGGAGGCTGGCAAGTTTGGCGGCACGTAGACTATTCAGTAGCTTTTGTGATCAAAGGGTGATGTGGAAAAGCTGCAGAGGTTGGGCTCTTGAGTTTTCTCATCGAAAAAGCCACGGAGGCCAGCACTAAAGGAGAATGGAACCCTACTAGGTCAAGCCAAGGCCCGAGCAGAACAGAAAGGCAATGCTCTTTGCCCAGCAAGCATCATCCAGCGGTAGTGTGCCTCAGAACATGGAGGTTTCACAAACCCATATGTCACAGAGGCGATTCCATCATGCCCTGAAAGACTAGGGTTAGCCTCCATGTGTTTGACTAATCTGATACAGAGAGACTGGATTTGTTCACCCAACACATTTTAACAACTCAGCAGCTGCATTCCTACAGCATGCTAAGCTTGTTGGTGTTCATTTAGCTTGTGTGTGTATGTGTGTATGTGTGTTGAGTGAACTCAGCCCACTTGGATAGCTTATGGTTCGGTGTTTTGTGCAAATGCAGATGCTGGATTCATTCTGTAACCATGTTTAAGTGTGTTTTGTGAATGAAGCCAGGTAGATAGAACAGCGAGATAAAAATGAGCATATACACAATAGGTAGACAAACTGATACACAAACAAGCAAGATTTTACATGTGATGAGTTGTCTTGCAGTTGTAAAAGGGACATCACATTCTGCATCACTCCTGTGCAGAATATGGAATAAGCTGGACATGAAAAACGGTTTGGAATCATAGAAGGTAAGAGTCAGAAGGGACCATAGAAATCATCTCATCCAACTCTCTGCCCAGTGCAAGAATTTGCTCCTACAGCATCCCGAACAGGTGGCCATCCAACCTCTGTTTGGATGCCTCCAGTGAAAGGGAATCTACCACCTGCTGAGGCAATCAATTCCATTGTTGAATAGCTCTTCCCATTAGGAAATTCGTCCTGATGTCCAACCAAAATCTGCTTTCTTTTAATGTAAACCTATTGTTTCTGGTCCTATCTTCTGGAACAGCTCTGAACAATTCTGCCCCATCTTCTCCATGGCAGGTCTTCAGATACTTGAAGACAGCTACAGTATCCTACCTCCTTGCATTTTTCTTTTCTCCAGACTAAACTTAGCTAATACTTCCAACATTTCCTCTTAAGCTTTCTCTTTTCAGGCCCCTTATCATCGTCTTGGTTGTCCTCTTCTGGACACGATCCACACTGTCAATGTCCTTCCTACAATATTGTGCCCAGAACTGGATGCAATACTTCTAATTTGATCTGGCCAGTGCAGGATAGAGGTCTGATTACTTCTATGGAAGAACTTTGCCTGTTCCAGAGGCATGACAACCTCAACTACGCAGAGCAAATCATAGGCAAGAATAAATTGTGATATTGGCTGCCTGCGTACAACCACACTTAATCTACTTACTGAATCAACTCATTTCTGGCTTTGCTCAATACAGTGACCACAAACGAACCAAGTAGAATGGGCTCACACAACTGTTAGGCCACCCAAAAAGCTCCAGAAAGCCCAGCAAACAAAACCCAAGATTAACACTAACCATGCTTAGCATGTTGTTAAGCTCCAATAGAGGAGAACCAAGAAGCTAAATCCCAAAACACTAGGGAATTCCTGGAAGCTTGGCCTTCAGACAAATCAGCCATCAATAAGCACCTAGAGATAAACCACATTTACACACCATTCAAAAGAGACAATAAAAAAGCTAAGAAGGAAACAAAAAGACCAGAACACATCCTCTCCAGCAGCCAACACACAGATAAGCAGGGATTAACACCAGACAAACAATCAAGCAAGCAGAAAACAATACCCTGATCAAGGAGCTACCAAGGAGAAAACCACACCCCCACCAACACTGGCAGGGCAGCTATTGTATATAAACAGGGAGCAAACCCCACACTCACTAGCACTGATGATGTTACCTAGTTGGGCAATGAAACGTCTGCAAGCAAATAACCAAGCTCAGAGAGCACCAAGGACTCCACATGTTGTTAAGCTGCCAGGTTTCATCTGACCTGGTCAAGTGTTCTGTGTAAATACAGTCCAGAGTTGGAGGCAGCGTCCTTCCTATGTCCACAGCCTTCTGCAAAGGTGGCCTGAGCTCTCTGTCACCAACACAGTTTTTAATATTCTTAATGGGAAAACCTTGCCTTCCAAATAAGCTTCCTGCCTTTGCAGATATTTTCAATTTCCTGGTAGGATTTAGGTCAAGACCTTTCTCTGTTATTCAGGCCTTTTTGCAGAATGATTTCATGCCTTTGAGTTGATCTATACTTTAACAGACTGACATTTGGTTAATTTTTATCTGCCATCTGCTGTTTTAGTGCTGCAGAAACAACAAAGATCACTGCAGCACTAAGAAGAGATTTATTCTAGCAGAAAATTTTGTGTCTGCTCCATTCCATGCAGGAAGTATCACCCTGAGATGACATGGGAGTGCAAATGCATCCATTCTGAGATCACTTCTCTTGTTGTTTGCATCCAGGTTTATTTAGATATTCCTTCTAACTTAGGCTGACAGTCATCGGTTTTATGGAATGAATTCTCACTGTGATTGTTTTTAAGATCCATTAAAATAATCGGTCATTCTTGACATTCTTTAATATGCAGAGGTGCATATTGTCTGTGTGTGTGTCTGTGTGTGTGTGTGTCTGTGTGTGTGTTGGAATGATAACATGCATTCTTGTGAGAACCCATTTTAAACATACTTTTCTTAAGGTACATTTTTCTTTAAATAAACCCCTCTAATGTATGCTGTATTAAAATGCAAGGCCCTCCAGAGAGACCTATTTTTGAATGCCACATTCAGAAATAAGGTTCTTTTTATGGACAACTTCCTCCACTCACTTATTTTTGTGTAGACTTTTATATGGAAGGACACAAGCTGACTCAGTTCAGTCCGTGGTCTCAGTATAGTCCATGAAGAGGGGTCTGTTTTGACAGACCTTGCAGATCCAGGCACACATTATATTTTTCTTTTAACTTCCTACTCTCAGTGTGTTTGGGGTGGAGTGGGGGGAACATTTGACTTGCTGTTCTGATCCACAAGCATTCAATCTGCAGAGGAGTGTTATGTTTCAGCACCACGGACAGCTCTCCAGCCTTTCGTTACCCAGTTGGGCTGTTCGGCGCCTAGTCAATCAAATCTCCAAACTGAATCAATTTTCTGAATGCAGTAGAGAAATGAAGGCAGCTAACTATTTAAAAATGGCCATAAAAATTAAAACATAAATTAAGATGTGGATTAAAATTAATTAACCATTTAAAGCCTAGCAAAAGAGTTACATCTTTAGAATTTCTAAAAGCGAAGAACCACAGCTGCTGCAGGATTGTATTCCATAGGTTGGAGCAACACCATAGAAGGCCCTTTACTGTCTGCCAAAAGGACAGGACAGGGACATCTTTAAATGGGCCTCTCCTGTAGACCTTAGCAACTAGACAAATTCATCATGGAAGAGGAGGTTCAAAGGGCTGGTTGGTAATGTGCAGGCAATGGTCCTGCATTGTCTCACCAGATCTGTTTCTCATTTCAATTGTAGCTTCTCCATGAGCATCTGATGCTGGAAAGGTTTGTTACAGCTAATGCCACTTGCTCACCATACAGTACTGCAATGCCAGCATTCAGTAATGATGAACATGTGTAGTATGAAAACCATACACATACGAACATGAGAATGGCAACCAAATGAATTTCTGGCATTTCATATCTTCCATTTCACTGCTACACTAGGTTTTTTTCCACTGAACAAACACACATCCATACATACCTTCACATGCATGCCTACATTCCACTGTCACCCCAATTTTAATTATTCCATCAGTCCATCAATTAACAGCACCACTGAGCATCATTGCTCCTTCTTGAGCTGTACTTTGGATAAATGTTCCCTTGTATGTTTTTCTTGGAACTTCTGAAAGTCTTACAGATTTCTACCCCATTCTGGATCCTTCCCTTTTTAAGGAAGAGCTTTTGACGATCCTTTTGGCTGTATCATAATGGCACTTACAGACTGACCATCAATGAGAGAAATGGTAGTGATAATTTAGACAGGGGGAAGTGGGGATCACTTGTTATTTTTGAATTCCAAGCATTTGCACGTAGCTTAGTGTAGAGTTCTCCTTGGCATATGCATTTTTGCATACTTTGGAAAGGGTGAATCACAAAATGGCACTGCAAAATTTGGAATAGGGAGGATTTAAGCTTTAACTTCAGTCTGGCTTGGAAAAAGTTTAGAGAATGTCTATGGGGCAGATTTACCTTAATATATGGACCTATTTGTTTTCTTCTTACCAATAACAATGATGATTAGATCACCACTCATTGCAAAATCTTTCAGCCTCCATCTTATAGGAGATCTGCATTCTTTCTCTTCATGTGAGGCCTATAGCATGTCTTGACTCGTGTAGATATCATTTAAATCCTCTCTGATTGTCTGTTCAGTTAATGACATAACTATACTCTCCATGTAAGAGCAGAAAGTGATAGGCTGTGATTCTTGTGTTCATCTCTTTTTTTCATTTTGTGGCAAGCCAAAGCATCTTTTTTGGGGGGAAAAGGAAAAGAAGAAAAGAAATCAGTTATTGGAAGCTGGGCACCCTATGCTGACAACTATAAATGTCTAGATTGATTCCCCACCCACCCCCTTTCCTTTAAAAAAAGATTCTCTTGATGAAGAGGCATTGCCTCTTAAAGCATCGCGTCCTAATAAGGCAGTGCCTAAAATATGTCACCTTTTTTTCTTTCACTGAAACCTTTGCCATTTCCTTTCCTTTGTGTCTGCACGGTGCTAGCCTTCAGTTTCATGTTGTTGAGAAGAGAGCAATGCTATGATGTTGAGGTTACAGGCATATTTTCTGGTCTCCCCTTGAAAGCAGACAAGATTCTCTAAAATGGAATTCTTCACAGTCAAAATGAATTTGGTCTGGGCAGGCTCAAAGCAATTGTTGAAAGCTTAACTCATCTCTAAAAAGCAATCAGCTCTGCATGACCCTCTCATCTCCCGTCGCCATATACTGGAGATCAGGAGAAGTGTGGTTAGAAAGCCCCCCCCCCCATCACCACCCCGCAAGGCCGGTGGACTTTTAGCTGCTTTAAGTTATCCCTCATGAGGGGATGCTCATGGTGACCAAGGAATGGAGGTGGTAGGAAAAGAAACGTGATGGAATAACTACTGTGGGTCAAGGCCAAGGGATTCCATGATTTTTGTGATGTGCTCTAGCTGTCAACAGATGTGATAGGACCACAGTACCATGTTGTCTGGTAAAACTGGGGTTGTAATCCCAACGTATTTGAGGGAATTCAAATAGAGGAGGAGAAGGATGCTTTTTCTTCAGGCCTGATTAGTGCTTGCATTGCAGACTTCATTGAATTTTAAGCTTGAAGATGGGACTTCTTTAATGAAATGAGCTTTCTCCAACCTGATGCCCCCCCCCCTTGAACGTATTGAACTACAGGTCCAATGATCCCTGGACAAAAGGGCTATTAGCCTGCTGGCTGGCAGCAAGAAGAGTTTTGGTCCAACACTTCTGGCAGTTGTTTGGGGTTAGGTGACACCTAAATTGAATAATAAGGGGCATGGTGGCTCAGTGGGTAAGACGCCAGGCTTGTCGATCGGAAGATCGCATGTTCAGAGGTTCGAAGCCCTAGCCCTGCGTGCGGAGTGAGCTCCCGCACTCGCCCCAGCTCTTGCCAACCTAGCAATTTGAAAGCATTCAAATGCAAGTCGATGAATAGGTACCACTTCGGTGGGTAGGTAACAGCATTCCGCGCGCGTCATGCGGCCACATGACCGTGGAAGCGTCTTTGGACAATGCTGGCTCTTCGGCTAACAAACGGAGAAGAGCACCGGCCCCTAGAGTCGGACACGACTGCACAAATGTGTGTGGGGAACCTTACCTTTAAATTGAATACATGAAATTAAATTAATACCAAGGTCCCAGCCTTCTGGGAGGTTGCCTGTCTTGAGTTGCCCTGCATGGAAGCTGTGGTGAAATGGACTTACAGGAGGTGGAAACATTGTTCATGGAGATGTCCCAAGCTGCTCTATGGGTCTTAACAACCTACTCTTTCTCTCTGCCCATTAGGTGGTCAGCCAGATTGACAAGTTGACCTCAGACTTCGAGTTTGAGCTGGAACCCGATGACTGGACCACCACCACAGTGAGCAGCACTTCCAGCAGTGAGAAAGGTGGAGGCATATTTGACCTTGGGCACCTGGATTTCATGACCTCGGACATCCTCTCGGACAGCTGGGAGTTCTGCTCCTTCCTTGAAGCCTCCACCCCTTCAGATTCTGGTGATGGCTCGGAGCAGCAGCAGCCGCCGCCGCCGCCGCCACAGCAGCCGCCAGGGCATCAACCTGATTACCAGCTCATGAATGGTGGGGTGCTGATCCCCAACGGACCCCGGATTGAAACCCCAGACTCTTCCAGTGAGGAAGCTTTCAGCTCCATACCAAGCCACAAACCTCAACATCAGAGGACGCCGGGCACCAGGGAGCGGGTGCGGTTCAGTGACAAAGTTCTCTACCACGCTTTGTGCTGTGATGACGATGAGGAAGCGGACCCTGGGCCCCTTCCGGAGGACCCTCCGGAAGAGCCCAGTGAGACGACTCAGAAGGGGGCATTGGTTGCCAAGGCAGCAATGCGACGCCCCCCTCATCCGGGTAACGCTCAGCAGCGAAAGCTGACACGGAACAGTAGCACCCAGACGGTGTCAGACAAAAGTACTCAGACAATTCTCCCCTATATTTCGAGCAAGCAGAAAATCAACAACAAGAACTGAGGGCCAGCAGGGAGAAGGGTGGGCTGGGCCAAGGAGAAAGCTGCAGCTAGATAGATCTATAAACAGATAGATAGATAAATTTCTCTCTATATTTAAGTCAATAAATAATAACGATATGATAAAAAATGGTAACGGGATATCATCTAACTACCTAACCGTAATGTCAAGACTCAGGGAATTTAAACTGTTTTCTTTGTTGAATGTTGTTTTCCTCCCAGTTCATGCACTGCCGATACATAGCACAAAAGGAAACACACCCTACCCCACTCCACGTCTCAAAGCAGCAGTGTATATTTAAGGTGACAAAGAATATGCTCCACAAACTCCCCCACGGTTTTCAGAATAGCATGTTTGACAAACCAGCTTATTCCTCCCCCCCCCCTCGGTTAATGGCCGTGTGAATCTGACTAACTTACAGAAATCTATTTGTTACAATGTGAAGCCAATTAAAGTTGGCTTTTATGTATTTATTGAATTAATTTTTATCCCGCCTTTATTATTTTTATAAATAACTGAAGGCGGCGAACATACCTAATACTCCTTCCTCCTCCTCTTTTCCCCACAACAACAACCCTGTGAGGTGAGTTGGGCTGAGAGAGATTGACTGACCCAAGGTTGCCCAGCCGGCTTTTGTGCCTAAGGCGGGACTAGAACTCTCAGTCTCCTGGTTTCCTATTGGCTCCTTCCTAGAGCTGAGAGACAGGGACAGGCCCAAGGTCACCCAGCCGGCTTTCATGCCTAAGGCGGGACTAGAACTCTCAGTCTCCTGGTTTGCCATTGGCTCCTTCCTAGGGCTGAGAGACAGGGACTAGCCCAAGGTCACCCAGCCAGCCTTCATGCCTAAGGCGGGACTAGAACTCTCAGTCTCCTGGTTTGCCATTGGCTCCTTCCTAGGGCTGAGAGACAGGGACTAGCCCAAGGTCACCCAGCCAGCCTTCATGCCTAAGGCGGGACTAGAACTCTCAGTCTCCTGGTTTGCCATTGGCTCCTTCCTAGGGCTGAGAGACAGGGACTAGCCCAAGGTCACCCAGCCAGCCTTCATGCCTAAGGCGGGACTAGAACTCTCAGTCTCCTGGTTTCCTATTGGCTCCTTCCTAGAGCTGAGAGACAGGGACAGGCCCAAGGTCACCCAGCCGGCTTTCATGCCTGAGGCGGGACTAGAACTTAATGTTGACAAGTAGAGGCTGATGGAGAAAAAATGGAGCTGCAGCTTTTTTAAAAATAAACAAACAACTTATCAAACCCCAATCTCTAGCAGGCTAGAATGTCAAAAACAGAAATAAATTGGGAGAATTTTCTCTTCCCAGAACTCAGAAAAGAAGCTTTTGGAACAGCGTTTGTCTGGTTTGGAAAAGAAAATGAACTAGAACATCCTTCTTTCTTGAGCAGGCTAGGCTTGTTCACATGACATGCTAAACCATGCAGCAGTTGGCAGTGCAAAGTCTGAACTAGATTTGTGATTAAGGAAGAGAACTTGATATGATAGCCTATTCATGGCTTATCGGTCTGGCCATAGTTCTAAGGGTTATGTAAACCTAGACTAATGGCAAATTTATGACTAAGCAGCCGAACAGTGTAGAAACATTCCACTAGTGACATGTCTGAGGTTCCTCCTTGAATTCTTTACCACCACCCCATGGGGCAGAAAGGGGTTCTCATTTTTTCTATATAAGCTATCTATTAATGAGCTGAGAGCCAGTTTGGTGTAGTGGTTAAGGCATCAGGCTAAAAATTGGGACACCATGAGTTTCAGTCCCACCTTAGGCACAAAGCCAGCTGGGGGACCTTGGGCCAGTCACTTTCTCTCAGCCCCAGGAAGGAGCCAATGGCAAACCAGGAGACTGAGAGTTCTAGTCCTGCTTTAGGCACAAAGCCAGCTGGGTGACCTTGGGCCAGTCCCTCTCTCTCAGCCCCAGGAAGGAGGCAATGGCAAACCACTTCTGAAAAACCTTGCCAAGAAAACTGCAGGGACTTGTCCAGGCAGTCTCCGAGAATCGGACATGATTGAATGAATTAAAAAAAATAATGAGCCATCTATTAATGAGATCTTAATGAGTGGTTCAAATCTAACTAGGTTACCATGTGCCTGTTTTTCTTCCCTTCCCTGGATGCTTTTTAGCTGAGAACTCTGAAGTTTACCCTACAGTGTTTCAAATCAGAATTCAAGAATCCTGGAATTGGTTGTAAGGTGATATACAACTTGGAGATTGTGTGAAAGTCCAAAAGCAAAAGCAATTGACTACTGGGTGGAGAAGTAAGTACAGTAGCAATGGAACAATTAAGTTCACTTTGACACAGAAAAATCTTTTCATTGATCATTTGCAGTCAAAAGATAGAGGATGGGTTGATCCATGATGGTATCCTGTGGCTTTTCTTAACCATGCTTTGAGAAATAAACTGCAACTTTTTGGACCTGCAGTACAGGCTTATCCAGAAAACATGGGTTACACACTACAATGGCTGCCTTCACCCATGTTGTACAAATCCACCCATCTGTGAGAGAGGCAAATTGTCATTTTTTTCCCATTTTTTTTTCTTATTGGGATGAATCAAACCATTATCTGGTCTTGTAACTATTGTTCTGCCCTGTAGTAAACCTGATCTATAGGCCTAGCCCTGCAATTTGCATGGATTTTATCTTGAAAGAGCAAATAAAACATTTGCACAGGCTGAAAGAATGACAGAGAAAGGAAACAGTTGGGGCACATCATCTCCTAGTTCCAATGTTGCCCCACACCAGGCTATTATAGGCCCTGGGAAGGACCTTCTTTGCAGCAAATAGCGGCTCCAGGGATGGAACAATGAATCTAATTGACATTGTTCAGATCAATACTTTTATCAGTTCATCTACTACTTTCTCATCCAAACGGATGTACAATCCTAGATGGCTATCTCTAAGCTTTTTTTTTAACCCCTCATAAAATTGACTGCTATCCAACCAAAACCTATGTGTTTATTTCCGCTGAGTTCTGAAGGACTTTTCCCTAGCTATGTTTATTGAAGACTGCCGCCTTGAAGTCAGACATATGTCTCCTAACATCTGGTTAGCTCTTATTTTCTCCTTTATGGCCTATCATTCATAAATATACAGACATACAGACATGCATACCCATATTTATTTTATTATTCATTTATTATTTATCAAATTTATGTAAGGCTGCCTGAGTCCATAATGTGTAACACTAAAAACAGCAAGGAACAGTATGAAAATGAAAAGAACGATGAATGTCTGGAGAAGAATAAAACCTCTAGACCAGTGTTTTTCAAGCTGGGCAACTTTAAGATGTGTGGACTTCAACTCCCAGAATTCCCCAGCCAGCATACCCAGGCCCCACAGGATGCTAATAGATAGGTAGATAGACCACAATTGTACTGGATAGGGATAGGCAAGATCATATCATCTGAATGTCTTCAAGTATAATATCCTATAAACCCTAGATGACATGGTCAGTGATAAGGAATTATAGACGTTGTAGTCCCCAAAATTTGGAGGGTAACCTTTTTCCAATTGTCTAGCCTTGTTTTACAAAGTGGTTTCTTTTTTTGTTTTGAAAAAAAAATATCTAGGGTTATAATAGCCACCTCACCAATCTTGGCTGATTTCAAAATGCTAACCAGAACCAGACCTAGTTAGTATTTGGATGGAAGACTAGTGGGAAATCCCAGGACTCTAAGGTAGAATAGGAAGTTGAAAAAGGTCCAAGAAGAAGACCGTGGTATGTATCTCTGCTTTGTTGCCCAGAAAATTCAAGGCCATGTCCATAAAGTCACTGGGAGTGGAGCTCAACTAAAAAGAGACTTGATATTTTACACAAAAATGATGAAAGTGGTACATCGCTGAATGCACCATTGAGTTGCCTAAAAGCAGCTGGAAAGAGATCACCTTGGAGAAGAGTTATCTATGTACAGTAGCTGCTAGAAGTCAACCCTGATTTGATGGCACTTAATTAATCACCACCAATCAGTCACTGAAGGTGGAACGTTATCTACAAGAATTAACAAGTTCTTCCATTTTCTTTCTCTGATATGTGGCATTCATCAGGCAACCAAGATTGTTTCATCTCTTTTGAAATAGAAATGTAGTTGGAATTTACCCAGCAATCAAGGTCCCTCACACGCACATCCCTGACATGCTGTCCAGGCCTCTTTCCTTGCGTAACGTCTATGAAGAGACACTCTATCCACAAGAGGAAGAAGTGCCTTCCCACCCCAAGGTTTATTTACACCAACTTTATGGCAGTTTTCCTTGCTCTGATCTTAAAGGTTAATACTGCTCTTTCCACTTCAGTTGTTAGGATTTATGGAGACCATGAAATAAAGCAGTATGTGTGTGTGTGTGTGTGTGTGTGTGTGTGTGTGTGTACACAGTATAATAGATAGATAGATATACCTAATAGAAACATGGGGGAAAGGATGCCAAAGGAGTTATTATCCTTGGACATTTGCTTATCCCAGCCTGCTGGTGAGAGCCAGGCATAAATCAAGATTTGGAGACCTCTCTTCCCAACCTCTATTTGTTCTCTGTTCCTTCTTCAACCCAAGGTGAATCAGAGAGAAGAGAAACATTATTTATTCATTTGGTCAAATCATTTTTACCTTGCTTCCCTACCAACACATTTCCCAATGCAGTTTATAGTTTATTCAATCCATACAAGAGACAGACGCTGTTCTGTATCTGCAGTCCATTGAATTTGATGGGACAACCTTTGGAGTGGACGTGGACAGGGCAGCATAGCCTAAAAGGTGCAACATCTAAAGAAGAAGGAGGGAGGAATAAGGTAGGAACAGCACTCGTTTATGTGGTTCTTCTCACCCAAACATCCCAGGTGGCCCTCAAACAATCTTGGAAAGTTGTTTGGATGGAGCTGTTCGAGATCACTCTGCAAGCTTCATGTCTGAGATTTGAACCTGGCCTCCCTTGTCCTCTTTTGACCCTCTAATCATGACTGCTGTTTGTCCACCTCCCTGACAGAGGAGATACTAGGTGCAAGCTGGGCAGAGTAACAACGGAATGCAGTACTTACTACTTCTACATAGTTCAAATGCCCCCAATTTAGTTATAATAGAAGCCACAGGCTGGGCTTTTTTTAAAAAAAAAAATCCCATTAAAAAGAGTTTCAGGAAGGATTATAAAGTATGTCTTTATTAGCTCATAGTCTGGGTAAAATCATTGATACCCGGAAGGGCTAAGCGCATCGTAAAGGGTCTCCAAATTAAAACATCCCTATGTTGCCCTTTCTCTGACTTAATCACTGCTCGTTTAGTGGTGCGGCAGACCTCTTGCCACTGTGCGGCACGCTCCCAGCGTTGCATTGATCACCAAACAAAGCCAAAGGAAACCTACATTATTTCACAACCGAAATCTACATGGGCGTGCAAGCTTTCTGCAAATCATTAAACTCAGCACCATGGTGGATGTCTCCTCAGTGGCTACAGCTTCATTATTCTTTGGTGGGGTGGGGTGGGGTGGGGTGGGGAGGGAGGAAAAAAAGGCAACTTGCCAACCTCCTTTGATTACTTTAAAACTGGGGGGGGGAGCCATCTTTCTATCAATTGTCTTTACATGTCTCTTTCAAACACCCCCATCTCCCTTAACACTTCAAAAATCACAATGTTGTAAAATAGAGGGAAAAGACACACCTTGTGTCTCATGGTAGTGGAGAACTGCAATACAAAAAGTATCCAACAGAAAGTACAGGCAGTCCTTACTTAACGACCACAATTGCAACCGGCTTTTCGGTTGCCAAGCGAAGCGGTCATTAAGCAAATCCGACCCGATTTTACGACCTTTTTTGCAGCGGGCGTTAAGTGAACCACATGGTCGTTAAGCAAATCACATGGTTCCCCATTGATTTTGCTTGCCAGAAGCCAGTCAGGAAGGTAGAAAATGGCGATCACGTGACCACAGGACACTGCAACGGTCATAAATGCGAACCAGTGCCAAGTGCCCAAACCGGGATCACATGACCGTGGGGATGCTGCAAAGGTCATAAGTATGAGGACCGGTCATAAGTTGTTTTTTCAGCACTGTCATAAGTCCGAATCATTACTAAACAAATGGTTGTTAAGCAAGGACTACCTGTACTAGTTTTTGGTGAAACCCAGCTTGGAAGATTTGACTTCAAGTTAGATTGAAGTTAGATTTGACTTCAAGTTAGATTGTCAGATCAAATGAGATTGATTCCCTGGGTTTCTGTGGTGATGGTCAAAGAAGCCAAGCAGAATCCCATGGTTGTGTCCGCCATCTTGACTTTTTTTTCCCCCTGTGGATCCCTTTGCTCAGCAGCCTCTCTGAGTGCTTCTTCTTCCCAATCTAAGAAAGACTCTCAGGAGGCATTCCCTGCTGATGACCTTCGTTTTCAATTGAAGCATACCTTGGCCGTCACATCCCTGACATGGTGCACGAAGGCCACCGTCCCAGGAGACATTCTTTGAAATTCTCAAATCCTTTGAAATTTCAAAAGCTAATTCTCTTTCGTAAGACTCACGTGGAGTTGGTGGTAAACAAATCATGCGATATACAAGCAAACTGGCCAGAAGGGGGTGGAGGGAAGTAATTAACGAGAGCTCTCTCTTCAGAGGAGACTTTGTCAAGCCCTAACCTTGCTGGAACTATCTACCGAACCTTCAAAGCTCAGCAGAAAATGGCAACTCCCTCGTTGAGACTGCCGTGGCATCATTTCTAGTGGATGAGGTGGCGGCTGCGTTTCACCTGGTTGAGGCACTCTGGATCACTTCTGAGCTTCCTCCATCATTTCAGATACCAGAAGCAGCTTCTGCACATGTGCTAAATCTGAATTGGGGGAAAGTTTCAGGTATCATTTTGGAGAAGTGCCCAAAGAAATAGGAATGGCATAAAGTGAAGCAATGCAAACTTCGTTTTTGGGAGGGAGGGAGGAGGGAGGCAGGGCTTTGCGAAACTGCTTCAAAGGGGTATTTTTCTCTGTGCCGTTGAAGCAAAGCCCTCTCTTCTTCAAGATTTTGCACAGATCTCATCATTTCAAGGCTCTTTTAAGGTTCCGTTTTTGCACCTGGGATGGAGGGAAGTTTGGCAAGAAGCACCAGTGAGCTTCACAGGTGTGTCTCCCATCAAAAATAAAAGAAAAAATATTTCTGGCTGAGTTGCAATTTCTTACTCTCCCAGCACGTCCAGTAGGATGTCAAGTAATTGGACTGCGAAGTCTTCGTTAAAGACCGTGTTTTGCCAACCGAAGGAGCTGTATGCAAGTAGGAGACCAGGTGAAGACACGGATTTGGACGCTACCCAAAACTTCTCTGTGCTTTTAAAAGAGCTAATTTTCTGGAGGCATCAGGCCATCTCAAAAGGATGACATTGTTCACCCCCCAAAAGCCAACAAGGACCAAAAATAACCCTCACTCATCATAGAAAATGGATTGTTTGGCATTATGATTAAATACAGACTGACTCATCAAGAGTGTTTTAATCTGTCATATAATTATTTTCAAGCATGCATATATATACAGTGTGTGTGTGTGTGTGTGTGTGTGTGTATATATATATATATATAATATATATATATATATTTATATATATATACTATATATATATATATATATATATACTTTATATATATATATATATACTTTATATATATATATATATATATATATATATATATTTATATATATATATATACACACACATACATACATACATACATACACACACATATACATATACATATACATATACATATACATATACATATACATATACATATACACATACATACACTGTATATAATCACATACGTACTCAGACACACACACACACACCGCTTCCACTTCCTGATTTGTTGGTGGTGGATTGATGCCTGCAGAAGAATCTTATTTTATTTTTTTTTGCTACTGATGCTTCCCACTTGTGACTATGAAGGTTCTCAGTCATCCAGGTGGAACAGTCTGTGGCTTGAATCATGTCAACTGGATTTCTATTTTCTTAGTGGAAACGTTTCACTCCTTATCCAAGGAGCTTCTTCAGTCTGAGTAAAGTTAGTAAGGGAATCCTGATTCCCTTACTAACTTTACTCAGACTGAAGAAGCTCCTTGGATAAGGAGTGAAACGTTTCCACTAAGAAAATAGAAATCCAGTTGACATGATTCAAGCCACAGAAGATTCCCACTTGTGAAAATTAATATTTAAATTGATTTAGGGCTTTATCCTCATTTAATCTATTTTCCTTTGCCTTCTAATTTCCTGCTTTCCTTTCAGCTTTGCATTCTGTCTACATTATCTTTTAAAAAAAAAACACTTTCACATGATTGCTGTTAATAATAAGAACACTATATTTTGGCAGTCCCAGGCCCGCACGAAAAGATTCATTTCAAGTTTTCATTTTGGGGGAAGGGGGGGGGAATCAAAAAGGCATGGAGGCTGAATTATTTTTTTCAGGGATAAAGCCTACAAATAAACCCACTGAAGCTCTACAGCAAAAGATGTCCAGCTGGGTTATTCCTGAAATGGATGGTGGGAATTGAAGTACAAGGAGGCTGGGGAACATTGGTCCAGAACAAGTAACATGTTTTGTTCCTTTTAGGGTCAACATTTCCTCTGCTTGAAAGATGCCACCCAAAGTCACCTGGAGTGGGGCAGCATCCAAACTAAATTTAATTAATTAATTATATTAATTAATTAATAATTAACTTTTTTGAAAACATTAAGACAGCAGCTGCAATGGTGTGATCGAATCTCCTCTTGTTTTTATCTCAAGTGCAGATAAAAAACAGCTTCAACTGCACCATTGCAGCCACCATCCAGACTTTTTTGACCATGCCCTGCAGATACCCCTGCTGCTGAGAGATGGAAAGAGGGGTCACAGAAAACAAAAGTACCCATTGTAGCCCACTCTGCCACACCCAGCTATAAAATCAGATCAGAAATCCTGCCAAGAGGAATTGAAAGGAATTGAAAGGAATTCTCAAGCATCCTGAGAAAAAAGGTTGAGGAAATCTCTTCTTCTTAGAAAGGAAACTTCTGGGACTGCAGATGATTGATTACATACTATAATGTAACATTCTTTTGGTGCATTATAAACATTTCAAAAGTGGACCTTCCAGCCACCAGCTGCTACCACTCAGCAAGGAAAGTTGCGGGGGGGGGGGAGTTCAGAACAGCAGTGTCATGCCAGAGGTTCCATTAGGAAAAAAATTAGATCTGAAAAGGTCTCCTGATATTCAAGAGTTTGAAAAAAAAATCCACCACTGTGCAAAAGAGTTGGAGTGAAGCCAAGGAGATAGGACTAGCCCTACTATTATGCATCATGAGATGTTTTAGGTAGGAGATGATGGATGGCCAAGGAAATGGGAAAAGAGCTGAAAGAATGAGCTGTATATTCCAGAAGGCCTATCTCTGCCCCCAACATAACCCTGCTGTGATGGGGAACAATGGAAGACATTCGCCTTTCCCAAGAGACATCCAATTAAGCTGTCAGCCCAGTTGGATTCTATACTTGAAGTGGGAGCAGAGAGCATCATCTTGCCCTTGAACTTAAGGACAGCCCAACAAGGAGACCCAAATTGAAATCCTCATCCGAGATCAGTGTTTCTCAACCTTGTCAACTTTATGATGTGTGGACTTCAACTCCCAGAACTCCCCTGCCAACATGAGAGTTGAAGTCCACACATCATAAAGTTGACAAGGTTGAGAAACAATGTCCTAGATCAGGGCTTTCCAAAGTTTTTCCCGTGGCGACACACCAACCAGCGTTGGTGTGTTGCCGCGGGAAAACCCGGAAGTGCCATCCTTGCGGCAGCGCGCAAAAACCCGGAAACGCTGCTGCCACTTTCAGGTTTTGCGTGCTGCAGTTGGTCTGTCGCCGCGGGAAAACCCGGAAGCGCTGATGATGACCAGTGCTTCCGGGTTGTGTGGCGACACACCAGACTGTGTGTGGTGACACACTTTTGTGTCACGACACACAGTTTGGAAAGCTCTGTCCTAGATGAACACCAAATGATGCCTTGGATTCCTTGGAGAAAGTACAGGAGAAACACAAACAATGGAATGAACAAGCCACAGAAGTATATTTCTTAATGGCCAGCAACCCTCTCTCCAGTTTGGTCACCCGCCCAAGGATTAAATTTCCCTCTGTGTCTTTATCATCTGCATCTCTGCTGTTTTTCCCTTTTATGCTCCTGTGTCAGTTGGATCCATACACTACCCTGTCCACTTGTCCAGAACGCACATATGGGTACCCTGCCTTCCATGCCTGATGCCTCTGAGAACCTGCTCTCCAAAATAAGCATCTTCATATTCCTCTTGCATTTTCACCCTCCTCCAGACCTCTCAGATGATTTTTAAAAATCCCAAGCTTTATGTGGATCAATAGCTTGAAAAACGAAGAAGGAAAAGACACACACACATACACACACAAACACAAATCTCTCATCTTATTAAATCGCTGCTGGTAAAGCAGAAACACTAGTAATAGAAGAGAGTTCTTTGTCATCTATTTTTCTGTTTCAATTACAAAGTTAAGGTGGGAGGAACAAGAAGATTCTGGAATTATTTCTAAGGGAGAGAGATCAAGATGGTTTTGGTCTACATAGTTTGGACTTGTGATTCTTGATGCTAAGCGGAAAAGGAAAAACAATTTGGAGGATTTGGAATGTCACAGGAGAAATTACTCTTCCAGCTCACAACCATCCATGGTACAAAAGGAGGCAATGTCTGGAGAGTAGGAATCTTGAGGAACATCAAACATCCAGCAACTCTTCAATGAGACTAGGTAGATATATGGAAGCAGGAAAGGACAGAGATCAGACTGCAGGCCATATCTCAGGGGCTTTCCTGGTAGATCTTCATTTGACGCCAACCAGAAAGAGGGCTTTTTTAGTTATCTCTTCTCTGGAATGACCTGCCCTTCAAATAAAACAAGAGTTGATTAACCATGCTACAATGTTTGGGTATGCTAAGAGCATTCCTGGCCTTTGAGAGCCCATTATGGTTCTGCCAGACTAAGTTTGATAGTTGCTATAGCTAGGCTTTTATTATGTCTTCTTGGGTATTTTATGTGTTCTATCATTGTACTGTATTGCATTCAAATGTATTTTTAATTGTACACACTGGAGTTGCACGGCTTGGCAACTGAATTTTAAATACAGTGAAATCAGAATAAAAACATGCTGATCCGTTTAGAAAAGCAGGTAGGGCTGGGATCATTTCATACATTCGTAGTGCCCTTATTTGGTGAATTCAGCAGAATGGTTATCAGAGTGAGCTATACTAGAAGAATTGCAGCATCCATATCTAGAATCTCACCCCTTCCATGAGCAATTTAATGGCCTTCAACAAACCTACTCTACTTAATCAGGTTCATGTCAGAATGACAGCAAGGTAATGTATGATTCAGACCTTCTCGAATTCTATATGAAGCACAATAGAGGTGTCTGAATACCTGGGTTGATAAAAACAGTGTTTCTGATATGCATTTGAGGGACACCTTTTTAAAAAGGATAGTCAGTGTGCACTCTTCACGTAGCAGAATGATGTAGCTTTTTTTTTTTTTTTTAAATGGATGGCACAGCATAGACTGATGAAGAATAAATTGCACCCTGAAGAAGGCTCTTTACCCACAAATCAAAGTGAACCCCCCTATTTTAAACCAAGGATGAAGAACTCTTTTTTTTCTGGCAGGGACACATCACTTGAGACAGTGTCCCAAAGCATTTTGCTGTCTGAAGATGAGCATCCAGTGGTATCCTTCTGGTCAAAGTCCATAATTATCTTAGTGTCATAAGTGTGTGAGAGATGCAAGGTATTGGATTCACCATACTTCAAAAAGGTCTACTGAAATTGGTGGGATTTGTCTTGGTCAAGACGAAGATCCCTCCACTCCAGTGGGTCTTCTGGAACAAGTCTGGGTCTAACCCAGTGATCATACATTAACAACAAACCATTGGTGACCCTTTTCATGAGTTAGCTTCCTCCTCATGACAGAGCTAAGAGCTGCCTTGAAGATGAATAACCAGTAACAGAGCACATGCAGGTGACTGATCAGGCCAATCCCAGCAGTGGTTGTGAGCAGAACTCCTTAATATGGGGGTCCCCAACCTGTGGGCCGCGACCCACTAGTGGGCCACGGCCTGTTAGGAAGTGGGCTGTGGGGCTCCCGCCTGCAAACCCCGTCCCCGGTGCATGCGGTTGGCTCCTGCCTGCAAACCCCAGCCCACCCCAGTGCGCACTATTGGCTCCCGCCTGCAAACCCCGCCCACCCCGGTGCATGTGATTGGCTCCTGCCTGCAAACCCCACCCCCACGGTCCGTGGAAAAATTGTCTTCCACAACCAGTCCCTGGTGCCAAAAAGGTTGGGGACTGCTGCCTTAATAAGCATGTTCAGCTGCCAACAATTGTGAAGCTGAGCAAGTAATCCTGGTTCAGCAGGCAATCTGTTGCCTACTGTTCCTGCCTAAGTAAACTAACATTATCTGGGAACTTGTATCAGTGAAGAAGAAGGAGAGTTGAGACTTTGCCTTGCGAAGTTAGTTTTCTAACTTATATATTAAGTATACTAACTTACACACTTACTTGCTGTGAATCCTTCTGCTTCCTGTTGCTTTGAATTTCATAGAGCTGGTCCTTCCCCTCCCTTCTCTTTGACTATTTTGGGCTGTGATCCTCAATTACTCAGAAGCCCTAGATATGGATGTGCAGGTCAATCTGGATGTAATCCATGTCAGTTCAGCAAACATTTCAAAATAATTAGTTCCACCAAATGTTCTGCGGGTTATTTTTTAAATACATAATCTTCCCCATTATCATGTAAACCAAAGGCACGCTTTAGTATTTATAGATTCATTCGTTTTAGATCCCACCGTTCGCATTCCGAACAGGAGCATTCTGTCCTCCAGTTTTTCACTGTCACAACCTGGTGAGATATGTTGGGCTGAGAGCAGAGCTTTCCAAACTGTGTGTTGGGACACGTTAGTGTGTCAGCTGCAGTGTCTGGGTGTGTCGCTGCTGCCGCCTCCGAGCCCTGCCAGGATTCCGCGCAGGTCCTAGTGCCTGCCTTGTGCCTGGCTGCCTCCAAACCTGCTGTGATTCCATGCAGGTCCTAGTGCCTGCCTTGTGCCTTGCTGCCTCCAAACCTGCCCTGCCAGGATTCCGCGCAGGTCCTAGTGCCTGCCTTGTGCCTTGCTGCCTCCAAACCTGCTGTGATTCCGCACAGGTCCTAGTGCCTGCCTTGTGCCCTGCTGCCTCCAAACCTGCTGTGATTCCGCACAGGTCCTAGTGCCTGCCTTGTGCCCTGCTGCCTCCAAACCTGCTGTGATTCCGCGCAGGTCCTAGTGCCTGCCTTGTGCCTTGCTGCCTCCAAACCTGCTGTGATTCCGCACAGGTCCTAGTGCCTGCCTTGTGCCCTGCTGCCTCCAAACCTGCTGTGATTCCGCGCAGGTCCTAGTGCCTGCCTTGTGCCTTGCTGCCTCCAAAGCTGCTGTGATTCCGCGCAGGTCCTAGTGCCTGCCTTGTGCCTGGCTGCCTCCAAACCTGCTGTGATTCCACGCAGGTCCTAGTGCCTGCCTTGTGCCCTGCTGCCTCCAAACCTGCCCTGCCAGGATTCCGCGCAGGTCCTAGTGCCTGCCTTGTGCCTGGCTGCCTCCAAACCTGCTGTGATTCCATGCAGGTCCTAGTGCCTGCCTTGTGCCTTGCTGCCTCCAAACCTGCCCTGCCAGGATTCCGCGCAGGTCCTAGTGCCTGCCTTGTGCCTTGCTGCCTCCAAACCTGCTGTGATTCCGCACAGGTCCTAGTGCCTGCCTTGTGCCTTGCTGCCTCCAAACCTGCTGTGATTCCGCGCAGGTCCTAGTGCCTGCCTTGTGCCTTGCTGCCTCCAAACCTGCCCTGCCAGGATTCCGTGCAGGTCCCAGTGCCTGCCTTGTGCCTTGCTGCCTCCAAACCTGCTGTGATTCCGTGCAGGTCCTAGTGCCTGCCTTGTGACTTGCTGCCTCCAAACCTGCCCTGCCAGGATTCCGCGCAGGTCCTAGTGCCTGCCTTGTGCCCTGCTGTAAGAGTGTGTCGCGAAATGATGCATGTCTAAAAAGTGTGTCACCAACATGAAAAGTTTGGAAAGCTCTGGCTGAGAGAGAAACAAGTAAGGAACTTCTGAATGCTGAGCCCATACACTGCCACTGAGTGATGAGCACAAGTCTTATCATTTGTTACCTGTCCCCAAGGTACAATTTTTCTATGTAACTTTCCCACGCACCCAACATACATAGCAAAGAGTGCAACTTTTCCTAGTATGTTTTGTGTGCAACTTTGCTTGAAAAACTTTGCATACAAAAATACACACTTTTGTACATACATATTTGTGTGCACTGGGTCTCTCCAGCTTGCATATATATGCATCTGTGTGTCTGTGTGTATACACACCCATCTCCATCTTTTTCTTCCTGGATACTTAGGTAGACCCAATCAACCATCAACTTGAAAAATACGCATCTGTATTGGTTAGTGACTGTAATAAAGAATTGAACTAAACTGAGTATATACAAATCAGAACTTCAGAGAAATTGTCAAACTGTGTTTTTTGGAGAGTGGGGGAGTGAACCAGATGTGTGAATTAAAGAATGTTGCCCAGTACATCAAGACATTATTCACTGTAGCTCATCTTTGGAATTCTGTTATGTTATAGCATCATTAACTGTGAAGAATGAAAAAAATGTGAAGAATGGCCATAGTTAGAGAAGATAATAGCTCCAAGTCTGCAGGGCTGAGACTTACTTCAGTGGTTACATCTCAGCACCATTAACATTAAAGAGAAACTAGGCAGATGAGCTGTGAATTAGACAGGCATGTCATCCTAGGAGAAGATGGGGAAAGGAGGTGAGGTGGAAAAAAACAAGGGAAAGGGGGGGAAATCCCCATCTGGATTTTAAACAAACTTATCATATGTTGCTGGCAATTATTTACATTTTCACCTTGCAAAATACTTGGGCAGTTGCCTTGTATTTGCCATTGTAACAATGCTGTGAAGTAGGCGATGTTACTCCCGTTTGGCCAAAGGCGTTTTTCCCAAGGTGATAGACCAGATGCTCAGGCAGAAAAGTCAACCAGGCTGAGAAATGAATCTTACTTCAGCTCTGAAGACTGCGGGCTGGATCTGTCCTCCAAGATTTCACTATCCAGGGCCTCAGCTGCTGTCTCTGTCTAATGGTTGGGCAGGTCCATGTTAAGGATCAATGAAGGCTGAATACTGGTGACTCACCCAGCATTGCACTACAACTAGAAAGGATTCCTCTTGATTTATTTTGGTCTAATTCAACTTCCTCCATACCTGCCCATCTCTAGAGCCTTCATCCAAAGTGCTGTTTTGAATTCCTCCACCTGTTGAAGTTTGATGGCTGGCTTCATCTTTTGGGAAGACTCTCCCCTAAAAGGCCTATTTGATGCCAAATCTGTGTTGAAATCATTCTCTCTGCTTGAGCTTTTTAGCAAGGCAGAACTCCCTTATTTTATTTTATTTTTTGCTTATTTTGAAGCAGTTCTATCAGTAACCTAGTCAGATGTTCTCAACCTGTATTTTTTTTTTAACTTGCTGGCCAAAATCAGAGAAGAAGTTAAGCTGCTGGTGGCCTGTCTTTTTGGCCAGCAATAAATAATTAAAGCATCATTAAAAAAAACTGCTTGGATTTGTTTTTAAATTTTCTGGGAATCAAGCTAGGTCAGTTGACTTCACTGGCTCGAGCACAGACACACCTGATTCCTGGGTTGAGACTGGCAAGCTGGCCCATCTCCCTGGCTTCTGATGCTCATTTCGTTCTTTCTTTTTAACCTTCAAAGGCAGATAATTTTTCTCAGCCAGTGAGCAGCATTTCTTCCCCAGTACGGTAAAAGGTAAAGGTTCCTCCCGCACATTTGTGCAGTCGTGTCCGACTCTAGGGGCCGGTGCTCATCTCCGTTTGTTAGCCGAAGAGCCAGCGTTGTCCAAAGACACTTCCACGGTTATGTGGCCGGCATGACGCACGCATCGACAAGCCTGGTGTCTTACCCGCTGAGCCACCACGCTCCCCAGTAAGACTTGCCTACAATTCTGACCCCCTTCAGATCATTAAGTCCAGGAAGTCAAATTTTCTAGCTGTATTTCCAAAGCCCTCTTATCAGCCAGCCCATTTCCTGGGGAGTAAAATCAGGAAAAGCTGTAGATCTCATCTTGCTTGTGGCACATATTAATTTTTAAATGTTTCTGGGGAAAGAAGGAAGCTCTTGAATCCCTGCATAAAAGGCCCCCTTGGGAGTAAATTAAGCAATCCGCAAATTGCACATTGCAATTTTATTTATTGAATTGTGTAAGCGCCTATTGACTAATGGAGCATTTTCTTTTAAAAAAAGTCTGCATCCATACGGGGATGATGCAGTCATGAAGCAAACAAGGCGACTGGAGGGGAAGTAGACTACTGTCTTCCCTGCACATGGTGGTCCCAATCCATCTTGGGCCTTCATGTGTCTACACATCAATACCCTCATAAATAGAACAAGAGCATACCTACTTTGTGCATCTGAGAAAACCTGAAGGATGATGATAATGATGACATTGATGGATACATGATTGCAGGACCAAGAGGTAATATGAACAATGACATCCTTATTTATCTCCAAGACTATTTGGGGGTGGGGGGTGGAGTATGCCCTGAGATATGATCTTTCCTTTGAGTAATGACTTTTTCTATGCATGTTGCCCTTCTGTCTCTCTGCTGTTTTAGCAGTACCCCACATCAGTAAAAAGGCAGGCAATTAATTGAAGGAAAATAAATCATTAATTAGCTGGCCAGCCTAATCCATGGGACGTTCTGGTGGATGGATCTTCACAGTGGTAATTGTTTGTCTTCCTTTAGCTCATTCCTGTGGAGCAAAAAGCAAATATTTGATCCTTGCCTGGCTGCAGAGCACTTGAGAATTAATTGCACCAGCAAAACCTCTTTCCAGCTCATTATCTATATTCTGCCCTGTCATTGGGCTCGTTGCATGTTCATGGGCTGTAAAATAAACTCCTGCAGAGGAGCAGGTCCACACAGCAAAACATAAGACCTTTCAACACTCACTTCCCCCAAACCTTTGTTTGGCAAGGCACTAGAGCAACCTTTCTCAACACATCTTAAAGTTGCCATGGTTGAGAACGAGAGAAATGGATTGGCCGTTGAGTTGGAGGAGAGCGGTAGATGCCAGAAAGTAGGGCTTGGCCAAGGTGTTGTCATGTGTCTTTCTTTTAATTGTGCACCACTGTGAGTCCTTGGGAAATAGGTTTGCCAACAAATAAATAAACAAACAAATAAATTTATTTTGGAACAATCCCCCTTTAACCCATAGACCCTGTACATATTTGGCTGTGTTCACACAACATACAATCCCATTTTTAACCAAACTGTGATTTACTTAACCCAACTGCCCAATTCATAAACTAACTACATTGGTTGTATTTGTACAATGCACTGAGATGCAGACTAGCTCCTTCCCTTTCAGTGTAACCTATTATATCAGTGTTTCTCAACCTTGGCCACTTTAAGATGTGTGGACTTCAACTCCCAGAATTCCCCAGCCAGCATGCCACTCAGTGATCAAGCTTGAGGAGCCTTCCTTCTTCTAACCCAAATTTTGGGGGTTGTGTGTGAACGGTGCCATATTTGCCTGGACATTGGAAATAAAAGGAAAGTCTGTCTCTGCCCCTTCTCATTCCCATACATATTTCGACTTGCTTTATTGATCCTGAATGGAAATCTTGACAGTTGATTCAGAAAATAAAGTATTTGTTCAAAGTCCGTATAATTTACGGATTGCCCTCGGCCAACTTCATGGCGGACAAGAAGCACAACATGTAAGTGGAAAGTGCAAAGCCATTGACCGTGTCCCCCATTTTCGCTTAACCATGGCATAATCATGCCCTGGCACAACTGACTTTTGCTTTTGCCCCCAATATGTTGCTTTCATTTCATCCCTAGCCCATGAACGAAACAGGGACAAGTTGTCCTTGACTGTACCAAAAATAATCCAGCGAAGAATGGTTTTCAAGAGATGGTTGGCTATAGCTGAATTCCATCTGTTTCCTCTGTTGCCATGCGATTCTGGCTTGCAACACTGACAGCCGTGAGATATAAAAGTGCACCAAATGGCCAATAGTTGCTTCTTAAACAGATGTTCCTTTCTTTCTCCTCAACCTTTTGTGGCTGCTGCTGTTTTAAAGGTATTTATAAAATTAAAAGGTAGCTTTTCCCCGGCCATAACCAGTTACCCATTTTCTGCCCTTGAAAAGCAGGCTGTTGATTAAATATTTATCCCTTCTTCCTTTTATGCCACATTTGTCCTTGAATTCCCGGGACCACACTGTTATCCATACCTATTTCCAAAGAGTGCCAACATCCAACAAGGAGATGAATTTAATTTTTGCTATTAAAGCAAGAGCTGGTTTTTTAAAAAAAAAAAAAGAAAGAAAGGAACAAAAATCCTCAGTGTGTGGAATAGCCACTGTACATAACAGTCCACTTTAAATAATTTTACCTTTCTGGCTTTATTACCCCACGGAGTTTCATTATCAACCTCTGCCTCATCAGCAAAATGCAGCCTCCTTTGGAGGAGACCAAGGCAAACAATTTACTCACCTCTCTTTTTCTCTCTCTTCCTTCCTGTTACAAGAAAATCCATAGAGGTGGAGAAATAATGCCTTCAGAAGAACAACCCAAGATCATAATACGGTGTGCAACCTTCCAAATCCAAGCCAAATGTTCAGAACCTTTTTTTTTAAGGGTTCTAGGAATACAACCTGGTGCAAAGTTTTATTTCAGATTTATGGAAGTAATAATAGAGGGCAGTCTTGCAGGTCTGTTTGGTTAGCATTGTTGCTTTGTAAGATCTCACATCGTATTTCAATGTCTTTTATCTGTTAATGAAAATGATGGAGAACAGGACCAGCACTTCTGCCTTAAATTATAACACAATGTAAATTTAACACCAGTTCCCCACATTTTCTCCCATATGACCATATTTATATTATAACCAAAGTTTGCAGCCCAGACTTTACAGTGTTTAACCTACCCATCCTCTGTTACTAACAGAGAACCTTTACCTTTGTACAGGTGGTTGGCCCAACACAGGAGAAGTAACACCACAGGACCAGAGTCAGCAGTTTATCTTCATCTAAAGGAAAAAGGACACTCATTTGAGGACATTAATGTTCACATTTTAGACAGAGAAGATAGGTGGTTTGAGAGAGGGGTCAAGGAATCCATTTATGCCAACTTGGAAAATCCTTCCTTGAATAGAGGGGGGGGGGCGGCTCAGGCACAATCTTTCCCCTATTTTCCTTCCTGCTTTGTCTTCTGTGCCTAGGAAGATTAAGACCATTTCGCAAGCTCAACAGCAGCATGGTGATCTTAACGATCCTCCTTTAGATAATAAAGGGACTTAGAAATAAACATCTCAAATAACCATGACCTAGCCCCAGGTGTAAGGTCACACAGCCACCCTAGAAACATATTTAAGGATTCCCTTACTAACTTTGCTCAGACTGAAGAAGCTCCTTGGATAAGGAGCGAAACGTTTCCACTGAGAAAATAGAAATCCAGTTGACATGATTCAAGCCACAGTCTGTTACTAACAGTTTGTACATTTAGCTATTATATGATCATCATTTGTACATAACTCTATTTCAAATTCAGTTTTCTTCTTCTCAATTCCAATTGTCCTTTTGTCCGTATTAAACCTCTCTTTCATCTGATTGTAAATAAACCATTGAGAAGAATGTCCTTCTACTGCTAATTGTTCCCTTCTCTTCATCTTAATTTCTTCCTTATTGTGTATTAATAAATCCTCATACGTTACCCATTGTTCTTTATCTGATGTTTCCCTTCTATAAAAAGTTTCTTGTGTGGATGTCAATAATGATTTCTTTGGTTTACCTTTATCCCATATTCTTAATAATATCTGGGCTGCAGAGTTCCAAATGACCACATGATGGAAGCACATTGTTAGAGAGGGACCATGTACTTCTTTGTTACCAACTAGTGACTGTTCAATTGTTTTGCAGTCCAGAAGGAAAAGTTGGTTGACTATCTCTATTTTTTACTCCCAATCTCTCCCAAAGCAATTTGAAACCATTTGATGATTTGACTCAACAGAAGTGAAGTTAATCAATGTTCACTCTCTTTCTCTTTAGCTCAGAGCTTTCCAAACTGTGTGTCGGGACACGTTAGTGTGTCGCCTGCAGTGTCTGGGTGTGTCACGGCTGCTGCTGCCTCCAAGCCCTGCCAGGATTCCATGCAGGTCCTAGTGCCTGCCTTGTGCCTTGCTGCCTCCAAACCTACTGTGATTCCGCGCAGGTCCTAGTGCCTGCCTTGTGCCTTGCTGCCTCCAAACCTGCTGTGATTCCGCGCAGGTCCTAGTGCCTGCCTTGTGCCTTGCTGCCTCCAAACCTGCTGTGATTCCACACAGGTCCTAGTGCCTGCCTTGTGCCCTGCTGTAAGAGTGTGTCACGAAATGATGCATGTCTAAAAAGTGTGTCCCCAACATGAAAAGTTTGGAAAGCTCTGCTTTAGCTCATCTATAGAACAGGGTTTCTCAACCAGGGTTCCATGAAACCCTCAGGTTCTGCGAGAGGTCCCTAGGGGTTCCCTGGGAGATCACAATTTATTTTAAAAAGTTATTTCAAATTCAGGCAACTTCACATTAAAGAGGTAAGTTTTATTCTTTATTTTTATTTTAGGAACACTATTAATGCATATGTATAGGCCTATACATGAAACGAATATAATGATTTTGTACCTTCTGGCCTATATTGGAGCCTGAATGTGCAGGGGTTCCCCGAGGGCTGAAAAATATTTCAAGGGTTCCTCCAAGGTCAAAAAGTTGAGAAAGGCTGCTATAGAAGAATGCAAAGAATCAGCATCCTAAGCTACGTCCAACTGGGAGTATCAAAAAGCCCTTAACCCTTACTTTGTTCAGAAGGAAGTAAAATAAATTGCTTGCCACCCACAACCCATGTTTAACAGTACATTATCTGTCTGGTGATTTGCAGAGAGTTCTGAAAGATTCCTATGATGAGCAGCTAGGA
The DNA here is from genome assembly GCA_023362775.1 of Charina bottae. Lineage (NCBI taxonomy): Eukaryota > Metazoa > Chordata > Lepidosauria > Squamata > Charinaidae > Charina > Charina bottae. The sequence continues at coordinate 18,641,395 of JALMGJ010000010.1, read as the reverse complement.
CAATTCTCAGGCTGAGTATAAAAAATGTAAAATTGCCCCAAGAATTCTCAGTGGTTTTGCTACCATTCCTGGGCTGCATTTTAAAAGCCCTATGAATTACGAAAGGGAAATGTAGCATGCTGGCAATTCTTTTTTTTTTCCCCAGTAGCTGTGACCAGAGTTGCATGTTGTTATGATGGCTGGATTGGGAGAAGGGAATGCCACATTCAGAACAATGTATAAAAGAAGAAACAACCTCCAGGAACAGGACATTGAAACTTAGGATGCAAACCCCTGTGGGTGTATATGGTCTATTCTTCCTTCTTGAGGAAGAGATTATTCTAAACAGAAGCACAGAGCAAGGAATCCACTACAGTAGTTGCCTTTTAGAGAAAGGAATCTTCAAAGTCCAGGGGTTATCTTTTGTTGTTAGAAATACAGATTTGGAAACTTATGGGAGAAAGCAGGTGGTGCCGTCGCAGCCGAAAATGCCAGATGGGGAAAAACAAACCACCAGATTCTTTGTTGTTACGTCCACTGAAAATGGTTTCCCAGACATCACACGAGCCTCGTCTCCCTTCAGAAGTTGCTACGCCCTTGAAGAAGCAGCTGGTGTTCTTTCATAAATAGCCAAGAGAGTGGTTTGCAGTTGGATCCTTTGCGATACTAGGGATTCAGAAGTATGCCTGTTAAAAAGGCAGCATGTATGGAGAGAGAGAGAGAGAGACAGAGAGGAAGGAAGGAAGGAAGGAAGGAAGGAAGGAAGGAAGGAAGGAAGGAAGGAAGGAAGGAAGGAAGGAAGGAAGGAAGGGTAAGCAAGGGAAGAAAGGGAGGGAGGGAGGAGGAGGGAGGGAGGGGGGAGGGGAAGGGAGGGGGAGGGGAGGGGAGGGGAGGGGGAAAGGAGAAGAACCATAGCACAAAGATGAAACTGCAGTTCTGCTCTGAGATGCCCCCTCTGTTACTTCCAAGACTGCACTCTGAAGATAAATCCCAGTCTGAGTTTAACTAAATCCAGGTTCAAGTGAAATCCAGGTAGCCAACTTGCAATTTCCCATTGATAACTACAGCAGGGCGCTTTCCACCACCAAACGCATAAATGGAGTGGGGGGGGGGAGGGTTGAGAATATGAGTGCAAATAGCTTTGTGCCCTAATAGAGATAATGTTGTTTGCCACTCTCTTCCTCCACCATAATCCAATCCCCGCATTGTGATAAAGCACTTCGCCTCTAGCGATGTAACTTTATCCACTCGGCAATTGCATTCCAGCCTTATAAAGGGGAAAGGCAAGAAGCAGTCTTGCTTAATTAAAAACCTCATCCTTCAGGCACCAGCTCATTGCCCGGGGATCCAAGAGAGGACCCGGGCTCCAAAAGTTCGTCCTTAACCAGGGGGACATTCGGGCGTGTGGAAAGCTGGAATTAGGGAGATGAAAGTTGTGACAACCAAAGACAAACCATCAGTTCTAACCTTGGCCAATCAAGAGTTGGGGGAGGGGATTTATATTTTTAAAATTCCATCCGCTTTGCAGCAAGCTGTTTTGCTGCCCCAGGCCAAAAGCAAAGAATGTCTAAAGCTAGTCCATCAAGGACCCCAACCACCCGGATTATAAAACACCCAAACCTCACCGAACCGTCTTCTGCCTTGCTGTGAATGTGCAATAATAACAACAAATAATTCAGAGGCTGCCCCTGAGCCCTCCCCTGGCAGAACTCCGGCTATTAAATAAGCAGAACTTGTCTTTCAATTAAGCTATTAACCCCTGGCTTGTAACACATATGATTGCCTTTGTAGATATCACACTAAGCTAGGATTGATTTAACTGGTAGTTTATGGAATAAGCTTTAGTGGCCTGGTTCAGACCCAACATAAAAGCACGGGAAGCTGGTTTACACAACAACCTAACCAATGGGTGGGAGATCTTTCTGCCGCCAAGGGCTGCATATGATCAGGGATAATTAGATGGAAAGCCAGTTTGGTCTAGTGGTTAAGGTGCTGGGCTAGAAACCAGGAGACTGAGAGTTCTAGTCCTGCCTTAGACGTGAAAGCCGGCTGGGTGACCTTGGGCCAGTCACTCTCTCTCAGCCCTAGGAAGGAGCCAATGGGAAACCAGGAGACCGAGAGTTCTAGTCCCGCCTTAGGCATGAAGGCCGTCTGGGTGACCTTGGGCCAGTCGCTCTCTCTCAGCCCAACAGGGTTGTTGTTGTGGGGAAAAGAGGAGGAGGAAGGAGTATTAGGTATGTTCGCCGCCTTGAGTTATTTGAGTTATTATCGCCTCATCATTAAAACCTTCCTGAAATTTATTCCAATATGTGTGTTTGTTTGGGGAGGGGGGTGTTCCTACCACTTGCAAAAATGTATTGCCAGGATGGCAACTTTTAAACTAATGACCTGATGCAATTAGTTAACTAAAGTTTTAATAGCAACTGAAGTTTTAATAGTGCATTAAAATCCACCTACCCTCACCTAGGCAAGTTGGAGTTGGCAATAAATATCTTTCCAGATGATCAATTTTTAGCCTACTAAATGGGTAGGTATTATTCATGGATTGCATGGGACGCCTTTTTTCAAGGAAGCACTAAAGTTGGGAAAATAGCTCCTGTTCTCTGCATGCCTAACCATAATGTATGATTGCTTCAAAAATGCTGTTCTTCCATCTGTTTGGACTAAAGGAAGAAGACAGGTATCTGTCAGGCAAGTCCTTCATCTTCCAAGGGTTGGCCATACCTTCTGTTTCTCTCATGCGGAGCCTTTCTAACATTAACTTGGAGCCTTTCTAAAATCCATTCCCAAGGAGAACACCACAATCCTTGGTATGGTTTGGAAATTGGCACCTATTCTCAAGTTGACCCTTCCCTTTGGAGAAACGAGAGGGACAGGTTTTGAAAGCTGAAAGGTTCAAATTAATGTTTATTGGTTGATATACTTGGGTGTGTGGTGTGGAGGATGAACAGGTAAAAGGTAAAGGTTCCCCCCACACATTTGTGCAGTCGTGTCCGACTCTAGGGGCCGGTGCTCATCTCCGTTTGTTAGCCGAAGAGCCAGCGTTGTCCGAAGATGCTTCCACGGTCATGTGGCCGGCATGATGCACACGGAACGCGGTTACCATCCCACCAAAGTGGTCCCTATTCATCTACTTGCATTTGCATGCTTTCAAATTGCTAGGTTGGCAAGAGCTGGTGCTGGTGCGGGAGCTCACTCCGTCACACGGCGCTCAGGTCTCGAACCACTGACCTTCCTTCTGTCTTGTTTAGACTTGTCCTAACTTCAGGCTTATGAAGAACACTTCTTGAACACAAGAACCATTTCCTTAAAATTGGCAGAGGACAGGATAAAAAAATCTTCACATACCATAAGAGAAATAACCCATAATAGGAAAAGGATTTGGATTTTCAGAACCCATATCAGATTCTGAAAACCTCAAGTCGAAGAAACATGCTGGAAGAATCATTGATAATTCCAAGTTCCTAGGGTCTTTTTAAAAGAAGGGAATAATTTTTCCCCTGTCTCCCCAGTATTGCTTGCAAATAAGGTAAAGTAAAGGTAAAGGTTTCCCCTGCACAATCGTCTCCGACTCTAGGGGCCGGTGCTCATCTCCGTTTGCTAGCCGAAGAGCCAGCGTTGTCCAAAGACGCTTCCGTGGTCATGTGGCGGAACACTGTTACCTTCCCACCGAAGTGGTACCTATTCATCTACTTGCATTTGCATGCTTTCGAATTGCTAGGTTGGCAAGAGCTGGGGCGGGTGCAGGAGCAAACTCCGTCACGGACGGCTAGGGATTCAAACCTCCGAACTTGCGACCTTCCGATCGACAAGCCTGGCGTCTTACCCGCTGGGCCACACGCCCCCTTAGACTGAGATTAAATCCCAACAAAATGGAGATGCTGTTGTTCACTTGGAAGTGAAGACTGGGATCAGGTTTCAGCCCCCCCCCCCCCAAGCACAGGGTCTTGGTCTGGGAGGGTTTCATGAGCTCTGGCTATGTCTGGACCTCTAGTTGGCAACATTGGCAAGAAGTGAATTTGCACAAGTATGTATAGAGTGCAAAACAGTGTCCATTCCTGAGACCCATGACTTAGTAGCATCACAGTTAGACTGCAGCTATGTGTCTACATAAAGCTATCCTTGAAGACTATCCAGATGATGTAACAAATGATGCAATATCAAATGATGCAACAACTAAAACACTAACCAATGTGTGATGCTGCACTGAAAGACCTGAACTCATTACCAGCTGTTTTCCAAGCACTATTCAAGCAATTGGTTTTAAATGTTATTTTAAAGCCTGAGAAGCCATCTATTTTGGCATGAACTTGTTCAGGCATTCAGAGTGGCAGGAGAGGCCCTATTAAAAATGCCAGCACATCCAGAAGCCCATTGTTGGACATGCAAGAGAGGACCTTCACTTGTGTCTCTCCTAAAATGCATGATGCCATGATGACTACATCTGGGAAGATCTAGATTCATGTCCGTCCTCAGCTCTGACTGCTCATGGAGTGACTTTGGGTCAGTCAGTCTGTCTCAGCCCAACCCACCTCTCGGGAATTGTTATTGTGTAAAAAATTGGAGCATGGAGTATTGTGTAAAAAAAGGGGGCGTGGGGGCTCAGCGGGTAAGACGCCAGGCTTGGCGATCAGAAGATTGCAAGTTTGGAGGTTCGAATCCCTAGTCCTGTGTGACGGAGTGAGCTCCCGCACTCGCCCCAGCTCTTGCCAACCTAGCAATTCGAAAGCATGCAAATGGAAGGAGATGAATAGGTACCACTTCGGTGGGAAGGTAACAGCGTTCCGCGTGCGTCATGCGGCCATATGACTGCGGAAGTGTCTTCGGACAATGCTGGCTCTTCGGCTAACAAACGGAGATGAGCACCGGCCCCTAGAGTCGGACACGACTGCACAAATGCGCGGGGGGAACCTTTACCTTTACCTTGAAAAATTGGAGGAGGGAGCACTATGGATGTCCTCTTGACCTGCTGAAGGAAAAGTGGGATATAAAAATAAACAATCCAACCAACCAATCAATAAATTTTATTCAGATCCCACCTTTTCCATTTTTAGGTAAAGGAGCTAAGACTGTTTTCTTTAGACGGGTGTTTTGCGTTGTATAACTACCATTTTAATGGGTTCTACCAATTTGTGTCTATATCTTATTTGGACATATTAGCTACCTTGAGTGGCCTCCAGGTAGAAAGGTGAGTTACAAATTGAAATAAGAAATACATTATCTCATCCTTCCAAATGAGGCCAGAAAAAAGATGTCCTTAGAAAAGATACAAAAATGGGGGAATATCACATCCTTGTGGCTACGGCACTCTATTACCCTGGTTGTCACCCTTCTGATATTCTTCTGCAGAGAAAGCAGAATGAAAAATGTGAACTAAGGCATACAAAGTAGTCTTTTGCATGTCTGGTTTGAAAGGACTGGTGGGAACACAAATAATTAGGGCAAGCCGAGAGAAGGGAAGCTACCCCTTCCATTCCTAATCCATCATTAAACAGCTCATTTTTCGAGGAAACCCAGTGGGAGGAACAAAAGAGAAGCACAAGATGCATCCATGGCAGAAAGGATTCAACAAATATCAATGGTACTGTGCAATGAAAGGAATAAGCCCATGATGCCTTGAAGCTTTCTTTTATTGATCGGCAGCACGTTGCAGCAGGTACGCAGACATTACCCACTATCCATCAAGGTGGCCTTCTGGGACCAAGGAACTCAAGAGAGAGAACACTAGTGAACACACTCTTGCAGAACTGATGATGAGTTGGCATCCCTCTCTGTTTCATTCACTAAATAATTCAATTGTTTATCCTCATGATCCCAGTTTCCCGCCCCCTTAGGCCTGTTGTTGGCTACCTAGGAATCAAACTCGTTCTTCAGTGGTAGGACTACACACCAGTGAGAGGTCTCAGATTCAGAGTGTGAATCTCAGGAGTGTGAATGCTCAGGAGTACAGCAGTACTTGGCAGGGGAAAGATCAGAATTGCAATCCGTGTGTCAGGACGGCATCCTGCCATTCTGCTAGGATAGGTTAGGTTAGCTTAGGATTTAATATTGTTGAAGCTAGATGGGATTTGTAGTCGTTAGGCAACTGAGAAGCCTGGAGTAAATAGAATGCTTGCCAGACAGTAGAATAATTGGTAGAGATAAGGCTAGCATGTAGCGTTAAGGCGGGGAGAGAGAAGGGCCAGGCTCCAAGGCCATCCATCCGGGAACTTCAAAGAACTGACAGTTTAATGTTATGGGAACTGAGCAAAGGAGGGAGGGGTTGAGGAGGAGCGTGAACTGGAATGTTTGAAGTTGTACTTTGGCGCGCTTTTATTCAATCTGCTCTTTGCATAGATCCTGCTCACATGTCATTCATTGGCGATCACTCGTAGCCGAGTAAGATTGTCTTCCAAGGGTAAAATTTTAACGGTGGATCCGTAAGTGGCTGTAAAGGCCAATTCTGGATCCGCACAACCTCCCACAATGAGGGCATAGGTTTCCGGGTGGGAGACGGTCATGATGAGGGTTTGCTTGACGTGCCTTCCTTTTAGCTCTTTTCTCCCTTTCGCCCTGTACTCGTGCTTCTTCAAAGTCCATAGTGCCTTTAATAAAGGCTGACCTCCAATTGAAACGCTCATGAGTTAGGGCTTCCCAGTTCTCAATGCTGATATTACATTTTTTTAAATTAGCTTTGAGAGTGTCTTTGAATCTCTTTTGCTGTCCACCAATATTCCGTTTTCCATTCTTAAGTTGGGAGTAAAGTAGCTGCTTTGGAAGACGATGGTCAGGCATTCGAACAACATGGCCGGTCCAGCGAAGTTGATGTTGGATGATCATTGTTTCAATGCTGGTGGTTTTCGCTTCTTCTAATACGCTAACATTAGTCTGCCTATCTTCCCAAGTAATCTGCAGAATTTTTAATAAAAGAATTCTTTCGTATCCTACCATGACTTGTGCTAAGAGTTTCTGAATTGATATCAAAGGAGTGGGTCGTCACGCCGTGGCACTTAGTAGTTCTCTAGGATGTAGGCTTGGAAAGAGTTCTTGGAGGACAACTGCCAGAAGAGGTCTGCTTTCCTCAAACTGGTGCCCTTAAGAGGTTTTGGATGACAGCTCTAATCAACCTTATTTTGTATGGTGGAAGATGAAAAGAACTGTAATCCAATACATCTGGAAGGCACCATATTGAGGAAGGCGGAAGAACACGTTACTGCGCTTGGACAATGTTTCCTGACCTGGGATTCTCCAGATGTATTGGGATCACATTTTCCAGGATTCCAAGAACTATCTTTGTTGGGAATTCTGGGAACTGTAGTTCTAATACACCTGGACAGCAAAAATTTGGGGAAGACTGAGATGACCATTTATCTGATATAGAGTGAGCGGTAATGAGATCATACTGGGATTACATATGATAGTAAACTATAAATGTGGTTTATTGGTTTTTCTCGGCATGCAGTGTAAACCTAGTCATTGAAGTTTGTCGGCCATGGCTTACACTTGAGCAGATTAAGCAAATCCAGCCATTAGGAAGCCTAAAACCAGAATTTGGGGCTTAGCATGTTGTACAATCCCAATCAACTGGTTTTTATTCAATAAACCAAGGTTAGATGAACTATGATTTCATTTTGGAAATGAATTGATTTTAGGACTACTTTGAAATATCTCAGCTGGGTGCACATACACAGACATATAATAATAATAAATCAATATAATGTATAAAGGTAAAGGTTCCCCCCGCACATTTGTGCAGTCGTGTCCGACTCTAGGGGCTGGTGCTCATCTCCAATTGTTAGCTGAAGAGCCAGCGTTGTCTGAAGACACTTCCACAGTCATGTGGCCTCATGACGCGCGCGGAACGCTGTTACCTTCCCACCGAAGTGGTACCTATTCATCTACTTGCATTTGCATGCTTTCGAATTGCTAGGTTGGCAAGAGCTGGAGCTAGTGCGGGAGCTCACTCCATCACGCGGGGCTAGGGATTCGAACCTCTGAACTTGGGATCTTCCGATGGACAAGCCTGGCGTCTTACCCGCTGAGCCACCACGCCCCTTAATATATATGTTATTAATATGTATATAATATGTATATAATGTATACATATATGTATATCTAGATGTGTGTGTGTGTGTGTGTGTGTGTGTGTGTGTGTGAGAGAGAGAGAGAGAGAGAGAGAGAGAGAGAGAGAGAGAGAGAGAGAGAGACTTCCTAAAACCTTTGCTCAGAGGGTGGGGCATCATTTGAGCCCAGGCAAATAAATTTGCTTGACACACTGAAGTTGTGTTACATAATGACCCTGCTCAATTCCATCAACTTCAAAATACATTAGTGGCTTCCAGACTGCTCCTAGGGTACCAAGGAAGAAGCTTTACTTTAGCATCTGAAATTAGCTGTGGTCAGTGACTTAAAGCCCACGCCGAGAAAGAAAGAGAGAGAGAGATCTATTCAATTAAAAAGAACTTAATAATGGCCTTTGGACTGTATAGGAAATTATCTTCCCTTCATTATATAATTAGCTTGGGGGATGCTTAATGAGCATTGCAAATGCTCCTTCGTAATATGCCAGTTTCAGCAAACTCATGCCACAGGTGACTGGGTGTGATGTATAGGCTTGCGCTGTTATTAATGCTTGTGAATTTAGCGTACAACTATGCTTCATATTGCTCCCTAATGATGCGGTTATTCCACTGCCTGAATCCGCCAGCAACAAAAAAGCATCGACAAAATTATCCATTGTGGGTGGGGGAACAGGAGGATCTAAACTCAGGGCAGCCATGTGGTTTAATTGCCATGGGGGGGGGGGTGGAGGTGTTCCATGAACAAAATTCCTTGTGAGAGACTTGCTGTTGAAGGAAGGGAGCGTCTTGAGTATTTCGAGGGAGTGTAGCTCTGTAGAAGAGCATGTGTAAAAAGTCTTCAGGTCTATTCCAGGTAGGAGTGGGAAAGAGACCTACCTTAAAATCTTGGAGAACTACCACCCACCAGTATATATTAGGGGTGAGTAAACATGGGGGGGCACTTAACTTTTGTTGGGGGGCACCAAGGATCTAAGCGGCCTGGGAGTTGTTGAAAATTGGGTGATGTTGCATCATACACACAATGAAACCAGACTTCTGATGTTTGCAAGGGGTTCAAGTTTTTTTTTCCTTTGCTTGCCTTTTTTTTTTTTAATTAGCCAGCATTATGGTTTCATCATAGCTTCCATCTATCTTCTGTCTCAAAATGGCTTGCTGCTGAAATTCTGTGGAATGAGCACAACGGCTTCCAGGGGGCACTGAAAATGGATTGGAAGGCTTCTGGTAATACACTGCTTGGTGTAGACCAAGCAGAATAGTGCTAGAAAGGCTCAGTACAATACATGACCACTAGAAGGCCTCCAGGAGTTAGACACATATTTATCTCTCTGCTGCCACCTAGTGGTCAATGGAATTTTTGAAATCAAATTCCCAACAAACTCCAAATTCTCTCATTTGGGGACATTCTCTCTCCCAATCTCTTCCACAGATGGTATTGCTTCGGCATCGAAAGAGTTTGTGCAAACGTATACAAATTTTCCACAACCTAAGTAAAGTTTGGATTGCTGTCCAGCTCTGGATTTATTGGAAGGAATTCCTGTTGCTTCCAAATGGGTGACAATCCCCATTCAAGGATGGGACATCCCCATTTCTAATGCCAAAGAGCAGCTCCCCACTCCTGTAATGGCTGCCTTCATCTTTTCCCCCCCAAAGGTTTAGTTATTATCTGTTGGTACAAAGTACTTTGGGCAGTCAAAGGACATTGGTACTCTCTGAACAGCAAACTTCTAACTAGAGAAGCACATTGATTGAAGAACAACTCATTGCTTACACCACACACACCAACAGCACCACCATCTTCTCCTAATCGAACATAAACCGTCCTGTTCAAGCTGGTGACTCTCCTCTTCTGCCTTGTCAGCCTGTGAATCCAATACTTGGCTCCGCCAGATCATTAAGTGCTGTGTTTTTTGAGGCTGTGTTTGCTTCACCACATTCCTTTCTTCTCCCTTGGCACATTCCAGCAATATCTTCGCCTCCTTTCCATACTGTCCGTTGAGACAAATGTTCTGCTCTCTCCTTTTCCATTTTTAATGCCCATCTTCTCTCCCTGCATCTCCTCCAGTTGCAAATACTTCTTTAAGTGTTGAGTACTTATCCATAACTGAGAAGATTAGTGCCACTATCTTCCTTTAGCCCTATCTTTTAATTCCCCCCATTCCTCTGATCAGCATCAAGCAGTTGGCAGCTCGCATGACCTTTTCCCAATGAAGGCATGAGCAGGTGACCTCACATGTACCATGATGTCATCACACAAATGACACAAACCATATGCATTGCATGATTTGCGCAATGACATCATGATGCAGCAACATCATGGTGGCTTTGGACAGGCACCCAATTTGGACATTCCTCCTAAGTGTAAATGGCATCTCAGAATTATCCAATCATCCGGCATCCATTTGTCAGCCTTCCCAGGTAGACCAGACAGGAAACACGAACAGATGAGCTAATTCTACTTTATTGTAAGGCTACATTAACAGAACCTTGCAAATCTGAAAGTACAACTCTCCCGCCATCTCCTTTAGAGCCGGAGAAGTTAGGGAGGGTCCCTTCTGAGCCTCTTTCTCCTCCCATTATGCAGCTGCGGGCTATGCCTTCCCTTATCTGACTGTTCCCTGGGCAGCATCTCTTTGCCCTGTCTTTCAAGGTCTTTCCCACATACCATTACACCACCACAGAGCCTGGGCTCACTGCTTTGCTGGTTCAAAGTCTTCATTGGAAGCCTTTCTCTATTTGCCATAGGCAAGGAACCACCAAACAATCCAATGGTAAAGGTTGCCTGGTTCCACATCACGCTAAGTCATAACATGATTTGCTCATTTGTAGCTTTGCACAGTGCATGAATTCAGCCACTGCGGTTTGTCAATCAAAGCTTAATGCATTATGCAAACCCCTTAATTGTCCTCATTGGGCTGTTGACACAGGAGCATTACCCTCTGCTGTTCCCTGAGTATTTGCTAAGCAACAGCTTACTCCATCTAACGGGAGGCCTGGCTCTGGTTTGGATTTGTTCCAATCGAGGTACGCTTTGAAAAGTCGCACAAGATACAAGGAATTATTTGGATGCAAAAGGCGCCTCGGAAGTCTCACCCTGAGAATATCTTGCAAACTCAATGTTGTTTGTCAGAACCTTGACCAATTCAATGTTCTTGCAGATGCAGGCAAGCATAGAGGGTTTTGTTTCCAAATAATATTTAATAGGAATTCTGAAGCACAATATGCCAGCGTGGAACAGAGCCTCTAAAAGCACACCTGTGGCACCACGCAGGAAACGCTGTCCCTTCTATTACACAAGTCTGCTGGAATTAAGCTGGATAAAGATGTTTCTAGCTGTTACCCATAGAAGATCTCCTATCTGTTAAATGGAACTGATTCATTCATCCTACACCAGAAGCCAGGTTTTACCACCTTGGTGGAAAAAACTTCAATCTGAATCTGCAAAGGACAGTATGACAGTATGACATCTGGAAAAGCTTTCTTGGAGGACGGGTGGGTAGGATGGATTTCTCCCTGTTCTGTGACACAAAAATGAATAATCTCATAATATTTAGTGTGCATGTATTCAACATGGAGATCATTTCAGGGTTTTTTTTAATGGTTCCACTGTTTGACATTCCTGAGAATAAATGGGTAAGAAAGCATGAAGTGCAAGAAAACCAAGTTGGTGGGAATTTTATTGCAGCTTCTAAGGACTGGACTCATTTAAAAAGGGATCGTGCCAAATGGTCCCTTTTAGCAGAAGAATCAAAGATGAGTGTAGCAATCCTTCAGTGGCCACCTCAATGAAAGATCAGTGGGTCCTCCTGATCTTCACTGTCTTGTCTACTAAATGGCAATTCTGAAATCCAAGGTCCCAAAAATAGAATTTATTCTCTATGGGTAGTCCTCACTTAACAACTACAATTGGGACCGGAATTTCAGTTGCTAAGCGAGGTGGTCATTCTGCTTGCAGGATGGGCCCCCGACACCTCTTCTTGCTTCCAGACCCAACATGCAGCATTTTTCAACAGCTTCCTCAACCTGTTTACTCATATGGATTGGATAACTGTCAAAACTGAAATGGGTATGATTGCTCTGTATTTCTTACATTCCCCACTTCAAGGAGGCGTCATTAAGATTCTTGTTGCTATGGGATGCATTTTCATTAAGGACCTTGGTATTTCAGGACTTAATGCTCTCCAATATTTTTATGATGGTTCGTCAGGAAGAATTGATTGGCTGCTCACTCACCTTAACTTTACCAAGTGCGCAGACAAGGAAATAGACAAGCTGAGAAGAGAAGCAGTTGCTACTCGTCAAGGGTCAGAATGGAGGAGCAGCTCAGCCAGTTAAGTGGAAGAGCTGGGAATTTAATGTCTGTTGCCCTTTTCTCATTCATACCTCCATCTTTGCTAGACTAGTTTTCATTCTAGAAAACCATCTGGTTTTCCTGTAGAATGCTGTGTTGGAGCACAGCAGAACAGAACGTTACTTATTCAAGATGTAATTCTAGAATAAGGAAGTAACTATGCTTACATTACTGAGATAAGGTGAGAGGTATGGATTTAATGGTCCCTAAATCCTTCTCAAATACTTTGGCCACCTAATGCGAAGAGAGGACTCACTGGAAAAGACCCTGATGCTGGGAAAGACTGAAGGCAAAAGGAGAAGGGGACGGCAGAGGATGAGATGGTTAGATAGCATCACCGATGCAATGAACATGAATTTGAGTAAACTCCGGGAGACAGTGGAGGACAGGAAGGCCTGGCGTGCTATGGTCCATGAGGTCACGAAGGGTCGGACACGACTAAACGACTGAACAACAACAAAAACAAAAAATCCCTCTGAGAGCCAGTTTGGCGTAGTGGTGAAGGCACCAAGCTAGAAACCAGGAGACTGGGAGTTCTAGTCCTGCCTTAGGTACGAACCCAGTTGGGTGACCTTGCGCCAGTCCCACTTTCTCAGCCCGAGGAAGGAGGCAATGGCAAACCACTTCTGAAAACTTGTTCCCAAAATTACAGAAGCTAATCCAGGCAGTCGCCAGGAGTCAACAGTGACTTGAAGGCACACAAAAAAAGGCCCCCTGGCTTGGGTATCTGGAGTAAGAATGGAATATTGTGGTATGGTTGCAAACAACAGGACTGAAGGATAATTTCTTCCCATTTTTTACCTCCATACTATCCGTGGATGGTTAACAATCCATTCCAAACAAAGGAAAGTGTTATAACTCAGCCAGTTAGGCAACGCTACTCATGATTCTTTTAACTAGTCAACTGACGAACCCAACCCACAACATTTGGAAATTTCGAAAGGTAGACCTCATTTCTCAGTAGAAAAGCTTCCTTTCCTTTTCTGTAGGAGGAATAAAAAATATCCAAAGAGGGTAAATGCTGCCTCCTGTACCATCCCATTCCCATTGTTTCAAAATTTCCCATCTCTGCTAGAGAGAGAAAAAACACTTCAACATAACTGAATGTTTATTAGATCTACAAAGGCATGAATATTTCCAGATTCAAATTTCTTAAATAGAAAATTTTAAATTCATTAAAAAAACAAGTTTTCAGCCCCTTTGAGAAACCCAGAAACATAGGGGATCATTAAACTTAGGAAGCAAAGATATTCCAAGTAAGGATCGTTGATTGGTTGTTGTTTTTTTCAATCTCTACTTCAGCAGAGGTTAGGCGGCTTCCTCTTAGTTTTCAACTCCCACCTGAACCATTCTACTTATCTACTTTACTTTGAAATGTTCTACAGGAGGACATTTCCCTTCAATCTACCCAATTTTTGCAAATATGAATAGAGTACACTAAATCTATATTGTTTTGGCACTGGATTCTAAGCTGCTTTACTATTATAGGCTACAAATGGAAGAACAAAAAATATCTACTGTGTAGCTCAAACTACCAGCATGCCTCTTGGGACACCATGTAAAAGGGAATTATCTGACCCGCAGACTTCCCCCAACTAGCATTACAGCCAACTTTATGGGTTGACTGCATTCACACAACATAATTATTCTGGTTACTGAATTTGCTCATTTTCTGAGTTCGCATACTACATCGAACCATATACAAATGGGTTTCTACAGCAGCCCAAATCTCAAGCCAGGCTTAGCTTGGTGAGTTGCTAAATCTTCTCCTATCCTGGGAAGTGTGTTGTGCAAATACAGCCATTCGGCCCACAGCCACATCTTCTCCAAAAACCCTAAAACCAAACCCATTGGGAATTCAATGGTGACCTGGCAGGGTTGGTGGCAGAAAAAAATTAAAACTAAAGGAAGTCGAGATGGTTATATTGGTTTGCGTAACACCATGCCCTGTTGCATCCTGACAAGGAAGTCTAATGCAGGAGATGGTGAAGTAGGCTTCACAATCTTTCACTATCCAAGCTTTGTGGAGTCCTCTTGAAGATTTTTCTCTCTCTCTCTTGCTCTCAAAGTCTTGACTACTTGGGATATATCTTAACCAACATTTGGCTGATCTTGAAAGGCTAACTAGGACTGAGTACTTGGGGACTACCTAGAAATCCCAAGGTCATTCATTACACTGGGAAGTCAAACATCCTGGAATAAGGCAGTGGCAACCCACTTTTGAGGGGCGTGGTGGCTCAGCAGGTAAGACGCCAGGCTTGTCAATTGGAAGATCGCAAGTTCGGAGGTTCGAATCCCTAGCCCTGCGTGCAGAGTGAGCTCCTGCACTAGCTCCAGCTCTTGCCAACCTAGCAATTCGAAAGCATGTAAATGCAAGTAGATTAATAGGTACCACTTCGGTGGGAAGGTAACAGCGTTCCGCGGCGTCATGCCGGCCACATGACCGTGGAAGTGTCTTCGGACAACGCTGGCTCTTCGGCTAACAAAGGGAGATGAGCACCGGCCCCTAGAGTCGGACACGACTGCACAAATGTGCGGGGGGTACCTTTACCTTTTTTTAACCCACTTTTGGAACACTCCCAAGAAAACTGCACGGATGTGTTCATGAAGACATCAGGAACTGGGCTGGACATGTGGAAGACATTCTTCTTTTCAGTCAATCGTCCATTGCCACCTAAGATCCTTTTAGGTGAACCTGAGGCGCTGAAGCTAACACCTTCATTATTCAAAGACGTTGTCTACCACAGAGTTGGATTAAAGGTAGATTTGGGTCTACTAGCAGATCTCTGGTGATCTGCAGGAGACCAGTATGGGTTACAAACTCCCAAATGCATAAAAGCAGTAGCAACTGAAATGGCTCCCCAAATTTCCTAAATTATGCTTCCAAAATTAAATCAGTTGAATGCATCTAGGTGAGGATTTGTATGTGGAAAAACAGCTAAGTCCTGTGACCTCTGGAACTCAAGATTAAATTCCTGGACACAATGAAAACATTCATTCTGAAATCTGTAGCTTTTGCCCCAGGCTCTGGTTGATGGCTCTTGGGATTTCTAGTACAAAAAAAGTAGATTTTCACTGCTCCTCTATGCTTCATCACATAGTCTCTGTTTGTTTGGATTTAATTTTGTCTTTCCTTGCACTGGTTTCCTGGGGGTTCTAGATTTGCTCCCTACCGTGTCAAACAATTGCTGAACATGACTGGAATTCCTTGTTACAATATCTCAAGATACTCTTTACACCAGCAGAAGACATCAACAGAGAGCAGACATCAAATCCTATGGCGTTCTCACTGCTCAGAATCAAAGGCTGACATTTTTGAGACTTGGGGAAAAAAACAGAGACCTCTGACCACGTGCAGACAGGCACACTTAAAAGTAAGCCCCATTCAACTAAATGGGATCGACTTCAAGGTAAACACAAACATATCTGCAGAGTCTACTGAAGCCAGATTTTCACCTCTGTTGGTGGTTGTGCTGTTTTAATTTAAAAAAAAAACTGCAGAAAGGATGCAGCTCAGATTGTTTATTCTATGTGAGGTTTCTTAGTGCATAACAAGAGTCTCTTGCTCAAAGGCCGTATCCCACAAGGCAGCTTTGTTATTTTTCCTAAGAGGATTTAAAAAGAAGAAGACCACTATTCCTTGTGTTTACCTTAATGGTTTTAAGTGATGGCTATAAAAGAAGATGTATATCCTCAGGTAGGTTATCCATGCATTTCACTCATGCCATCTATGCTGGCAACAGCTTTTGGACGATCCCAGCAGGATGAGTTTTTAGGCAAACTTTCACAGGGTGTCGGAGATACCGAGATCTTTGCTAATTACGGGCCCTAAATCCCAGACGACTTTTGTTTCGTGGCCGAATTATAAGAGAAGGCAGGATCCTTCCAGCAAGAAAGCGAGCCCATTCCCAGATGCACTGGCTTCAAATCCAGTGGGTGAATCCCCAGGGGGAAGAAAATTGCAGGTAGAAGACGACCCTGCAGGCAGTTCCAGGAACCACCGTCAAAAGAGAAGTGCTGAGCAGGGGTCGGCTTTTGCCCTGCAAGGTGAACAGGGAGGAGAATAAATAGTCGTGGACAAGTTGGGTGGAGAAGGACCTTGAATATCTCAGGCTTGGGACAAGGGAAGAGCGGGCAAGGAGTTAAGGTGACTTCCAGCCCCTTTCTAAGTCCATGGTGAGGAAGCCAGGTCTATGGAGAAGAAAAGAATCTGGGAGAAGGCAGCTGGAACCTCTAAGTTGTAGGCTCCAAGGAAGAGGGCTTTGCAGGACACTCCGGCCTCTTCCGTGGTCCACTGCTGGAGGACGGTCCCAGGGGGTTTGCTTGCCAACCTCAGCCTTGCGATGTCGCTACTGCTTTGCCCTCCATTACTGTCAATCAATTTCTTCACCCATGTCTGCAAAGAAAGGGAAGAGGAGAGAAAAAATAACTTGTCGAAAGGGGGTAGGGGTGCGTCCATCTCAGGCAGCCTGCAACAACTACTGCGAAAGCCCTGGGCTGGGGCAGGCGGGAGGGAGGGAGGGAGACCTCAAAGGACAGCCTGTCACAAGAGTCTGCTCCTTACTCTACCCACTTGTTCTGACAGCCACTCCTATCTGGAGGCTGATAGGCCTTATAGGCCCTGTAAACGGGGCTAAATATTTACACAAATCATTAACCGTTCTAGGTTTCCAATTATTCCTGGGCACATGCTCTCACTCTGATTTGGCTTGGAGATGAAGGGTGAGGGTGAAGCCTAATCAGAGCAAGGGCAAAGCACCTTGTCCTTACAGGTAGTCCTCAACATACGACCATTCGTTTAGCGACCGTCCAAAGTTACGATGGTGCTGAAAAAAGTGACTTGTGACCAGTCCTCACACTTACAACCATCGCAGCATCCCTGCGGTCATGTGATCAAAATTCAGGCCCTTGGCAACCAGCATGTATTTACAACGGTTGCAGTGTCCCGGGGTCACATGATCGCCGTTTGTGACCTTCCCAGCCGGCTTCCGACAAGCAAAGTCAATGGGGGAAGCCGGATTCGCTTAATGACCACGTGATTCAATTAACAACCATGGTGATTTGCTTAATGACCACAGCGAAAAAAGGTTGCAAAATCCAGTGTGATTCACCTAATGACCGCCTTGCTTAGTGCCAGAAGTTCCAGTCCCAATTGTGGTCGTAAGTCGAGGACTACCTGTACTCTTGTGTCTCATGCGTAAAATCAAGGCAGGGGGAGAAGTCTAGCAGAAATGTGGAGTTTGGTGATCGCCAGACGTTGTGAGAGAAGACCAAAGTGAGAAAATGGTATGAATTCTCCTAGAGCGGCATAGATTTAATCTGGATCGCTCTGTGTGCAAAACAAATGGACTTCATCGCTGAGCTATGGTCCCATTCCCATGGTTTGGAAGGACCTGGAGCAACATTTGATATATATTTGCTGTAAAGCACAACTCCCCTTACCTTCTTTGATGTCCATGTTTTTCATAGGTTGCAGGGCTGTCAAAGCAGTGAAAAAAGGAGAAGGCATCCGTTTATTGAGCCCCAGAGCATGGTGCCAAACAAACAGAGTGAAAACAGTAGCATGAATCTTAGTGGGTCTTAACATCTCTCTACAAGTATGTCAAAGCACAAGTCTTGGCTTCACCACGCGCCCCCCCCCCACCAACTTTCAACCTTTTATATCATGTATAATAGCAAGTACTATACTGCCCCCTCCTGGACATTGTAAAATCTGTAATATTCTACCTTCTAGGTACCACCACAATGCAAAAGCATTCTGAGCTACCCATTCTGATTTATTTGGGTTCGTTTTCTGGATCTTCTGGGGAAATATTGGGTGGGTTATCCCAGGCATATGAAATATAATACAGGCCAGAAATGGAAGCCCCTCAAGAATATGTTGTCCCTTGCAAAAAGCCAACATATGCACAGATATCCCCCTCTGCTTCTGAATACTGCGGAGAGACATTCAGTGGCCCCAGAGCAGACCGCGATGCTCGGCATCTAGGAAAGTGTTGACAGCAGCCAAACTGAGCAAGATGCACACTTTGCTGTCCTACAAGCAGGTAACAGGGAGTGCCTGGCTTACATTTCCGTGCAGAGTGCAGTAATCAGACTTCATTAAAACAAATGTTTAATCTACAAGAGACCTTTCAAATACAAGGAAATATGAGGAATCCTTGGTGCTCTCTGAACTTGTTGTTGGCTTGCAGACGTTTCGTTACCCAACTAGGGAACATCATCAGGGCGAGGGAGTGTGAGGTTTGCAAAAAGCCCAAACAAACTCCCTGTCCAGGGACAAGTTGCCCATCCCTGGTCCAAATGATGTTCTACCTCAGATGTTCCTGCTGAAAGGAAAATTGAGGGACAACCAGAAGAATTTTCTCCTGGTCTCAACACGGCTATTCATTTCTGGTATCTTTCTAGTTCACAGAGCCACTGTTTCACACCTGGATCTAGCTGATGGATATCCAAAAGAAATTAAGAATAAAGTAGATCACACACAGCCCCAAATCCATCTACTCTGGATTTGGTAGGAGAGGAAAGATCTGGCAGCTGCATTTCTAGATTCCAAGCAGGAATATCTTCCCATACAACTTAGAAGTGCTTGTGAGCTAACCAGGGGCATTTCCTGGGTAAAACTAGTGCTTCACCAAAACTAGTCCTTCTTCATTATGCCCAAACTGGTCCTAATGCTCAGGGATGATACAGGTAGTCCTCACTTAATGACCACAGTTGAGAACAGAATTTCGGTTGCTAAGAGAAGCGGTCATTAAGCAAATCCAACCCAATTTTACGACCTTTTTGCAGTGGTCATTAAGCGAATCACTGCGGTCGTTAAGCGAACCATGCGGTTCCCAATTGATTTTGCTTGCCAGAAGCTGGCCAGGAAGGTCGAAAACAGCAATCACGTGACCATGGGATGCTGTGACAGTCATAAATGCAAACTGGTTGCCAAGTGCCCAAATCATGACCACATGACCACAGGGACGCTGCGACAGTCATAAGTGTGAGCACCAGTTGTAAGTCAGTTTTTTCAGCACTGTCATAAGGCTGAACTGTCACTAAATGAATGGTCATTAAGTGAGGACTACCTGTACTCTAACAACACCTAAAGCAGATCTCTATCTGGAAGCATCAATCAGGGATGGATAGAAAATCAAAATGCTGACTGACCTGTCTTACATCCTTCTCCATCATTCTGCTCCTCTATTCCTGAAGGAGGAAAAAGATCAGGTTAAAAAGTTAAGTCACCATAGAGCTGCTGTCAATGCCAATGCTGTGATGACTAGCACTGTTGAAGACCACCTTGAGCTGGCACACTGACCAGATGATGCTCTTGAAACTCAGGTGGTTCTTAAAGAATCACCTCTATCCGCACAAGCATGGGACCACAGGTAGTCCTCGACTTACGCCCACAATGGGGACTGGAACGTCAGTCGCTAAGCAATGTGGTCGTTAAGTGAGGCATCATATGACTGCGGGGATGCTGCGATTTTATGACTTTTTTGCTGTGGTCATTAAGCAAATCTGGCTTCCCCCCACTGATTTTGCTTGTCAGAAGCCAGCTGGGAAGGTCGCAAATGGCGATCACGTGACCCAGGGACACTGCAACCATTGTACATACATGCCAGTTGCCAAGTGCCTGAATTTTGATCACGTGATTGCGGGGATGTGGTGACCATCGTAAGTGCAAGGACCGGTCGCAAGTCTCTTTTTTCAGCACCGTCATAACTTCGAATGGTTGCTAAACGAATGGTTGCAAGTCGAGGACTACCTGTACAGGTGTGTTACAGCTACTCGGCTTTGGGCTGGGAGATCTTCTACAGTTCACCGCAACTATAGATTCAAACCAAAGACTCAGCTTCCCCACCTTCCTACAGTGGCCAGCCAGAAGTTTCCATGACTTGCAAGGCAGGCATCAAGCCACAAGATCAAGTCCTGTAGCTTACTGTATATCCCCCTATACCAGAGCTTTCCAAACGGTGTGTTGGGACACATTAGTGTGTTGGCTGCAGTGTCTGGGTGTGTCGCGGCTGCTGCTGCCTCCGAGCCCTGCCAGGATTCCGCGCAGGTCCTAGTGCCTGCCTTGTGCCTTGCTGCCTCCAAACCTGCTGTGATTCTGCACAGGTCCTAGTGCCTGCCTTGTGCCCTGCTGTAAGAGCGTGTCGCAAAATGATGCCCTGCTGTAAGAGTGTGTCACAAAATGATGCATGTCTAAAAAGTGTGTCACCAACATGAAAAGTTTGGAAAGCTCTGCCCTATACACAATACTCAGCAGTGGAGTGCCACTGAACAGGAAGGTTCCATGCATCAGACCAGCCCTTAAAATTAGGTCCATGTTACATTGTCCGTGTTCTCCAAGCTTGGTTTATGAGTTGCAGACCTTCCATTACCCTCTTAGGTAACAACATTAAGGAAGGAGTTTTGGAGAAGTCTGCCCTGACGATGTTCAGGTCTACGTGCAAGTCACAATTACCAGCATTCTTTTTCTCCTCTTTACAGCTTTGCCGGATCTTCTTCTGGCACACGTACACCAGGATGATCAGGAGGATGACGAGGCAGACCGACAACCCCACGGTGACCCAGAGGGCTACTGCTGGAAACAGAGGGTATTGTCCTGCAAGGAGGTAGAGAAGGAAAAAGCAGAGGACGCTGTTATTGCCTACACCCTTGACCGGGATTACCCAAGGAAACTCCGCCATATGGGTTTGATGTCACGCCGGCAGAGAGCTGATGGCAGCCAACAGTTTACTCCAGTGTTTCTCAACCTTAGCAATTTTAAGATATGTGGACTTCAACTCCCAGAATCCCCCAGCCAGCATGGCTGGCTGGGGAATTCTGGGAGTTGAAGTCCACATATCTTAAAGTTGCTAAGGTTGAGAAACCCTCGTTTACTCAGAATCAAAGGCCCTAATGATGCTTGCAAATGCCCCAATTGCTGCCGTTTCCCAACACTTCCCAGGAAACAGCAGGTTGAATTGCCCTATAAAACACTTCATTAACCTTTAAATAATTATGCTAATAAATTCAAATAAAGGCTGATCGACCACACTTTGCTCGGAGGAGTGGAAGCTTAGCGAGGAGGCTTTTGGCGTGACGGATTTCCTACCCGGCGATCGGTCGATGGGAGGATTCGGAGGTTGGCAAGGCGACTTCACGTCTGCCCATATGTTACAGCTGGAAAGGGAGCAGGCTTCTATCCTCCCTGGATGGGTCACTGGGTAAACAGCATCCTCTTCGTTACAGAGAGGAGGGGAGCAAAAGATTGTGGCCCTCTGTTTTACACAGCCTCCATTCAGTTGACTTAACAGCTGGGGAATTCATTATCTTTTTTGATTATGCACGCACTTCAAAAAAACTATTAACGGTCCTAGAATTTCGAAGGGACTTCAGGATCATTCAGCCAGGCCCCTTGTTCAGTGCAGAATCTCCCATTCGGGATGCCCATTAAGACTATGTGAAATAATTTTCCCTGCTTTTCTGTTCAAATCTCAAGAAAAAGAATTCAAAACAAGATTCAGAAGTACAGGACAGGTAGTCCTCGACCTAAGACCATTCATTTAATGACCGTTCAGAGTTACGATGCTGCTGAAAAAGTGACTTATGACCAGTCCTTGCACTTATGACCGTTGCAGCATCCCTGCAGTCACATGATCAAAACTCGGGCACTTGGCAAACGGCATGTATTTACAACAGCTGCAGCAACCCAGGGTCACGTGATCACCATTTGCGACCTTCCCAGCTGGCTTCCGACAAGCAAAATCAATGGGAAGCTGTGCGATTCACTTAACAACCATGTGAGTCATTTAATGACCATGTGAGTCATTTAACGACCGCGGTGATTCACTTAAAACCATGGCAAAAAAGGTCGTAAAATCAGGCACGACTTACTTAACGACCGCCTCGCTTAGCGATGGAAGTTCCGGTCCCAATTGTGGTCGTAAGTCGAGGACTACCTGTATCCACTGAAAACCAAGATTGATAGGGTGTAAATGTGATGTATACACCTAAAATATCTGGTTCAGAAGGGTGAGAGTGATCTAGAAAATCAACTAAGTACAACAAGGAGGGTCCCTCCTTGAGAGGGAGATGGGCGGGATATAAATATGATAAATAAAAACTAGCAAGAGCTGTTTAAAAAGAAAAAAGAGGGTGCACTGGAGGTTTTGCACCCTGTGGTTTAGAATCACCAACAAATCACCGTCCAGCCTTTGTCAAAATTCCTCAAATAAAAAAGAGCTTGATTAGTCTTGATGAAACCTATCCCATTGCCAAATCTCTGCTGCTTTTTAGAAGCTTAAATCTCTGCAGCTCTTTTACTTTGTTTTTGTCCTTTTAAATTTTGCTGGTCATTGACCGAATAAATATGATTGATTGATTGATTGATTGATTGCGCCAATCAGTTTCAAGACAAGGCTCAGAAGATGAGAGAAAGAAAGGGATGTTTGAGCACAATAAGATTGTGTATCTGCCTGCAAGGTCTGTTTTCCTTCACCTAATTAAGGAAAACTGTTACACAGCTGATGTGGCAAAAGATGTGCTCCCCTTAAAGGAAATTTTTGAGTCCCAAATGACAGAATGCTAAAGAGAATCTTTTAGTGCCAAACTCAGGGAAATTCCTTCTCACAACCACGTATTCCAGTTGTACCAATGGGTTACAAGATGGCCATCAGTTTTATTTCTATTTCCCTGGCTGTCCCCAAGAAGGAGATTCCACCAGATGCCACGCCCTGCTGGGCTCCGTCAAGTGGCATCGTGCATTTAACCAAAAGGTTTACGATCCCGAAGGAACCCTCTTTCACAAGGCAGCAACTGTCGTGCCAAGGACAATTAAATCCTAATTAATGTTACCGTCAAGTGAATAAGGTTACAGAGAGCTTGGGGGAGTCTATAAAAATTGAAATGACTTGAAGACAACTGGAAGCCTGGCAAATATAGGTTGGCAAGTCGCTGGAGCCAGAGTCAGACTACTCTGAGAAGCAGGTCAGACTTCACCAAAAGTTGTCCTTTGACGGCTGTAATCCTACAACTCTCCCTAGTCTCGGCAGATTTGGAAGACTTGTGGCCTGCAATAACTCTGCAATGATTCTTGCATAACACTGAGCCACCAGCTTGAAGACGACCACCCAATTTACAATGTCAACCCATCCCTGAGTTCCAGTTCCCACCGCAGATGGCCTCTGACGGGGGTGCCAAAATAAAGCATCCGGCGTTGTTGCTTGTAATCTTGTAAGAATATAATGATGGCATATGAAGTCTTGCAAGGTTTTGGCATCCTTGCTCAATGGGTGGCTTTTGATACTGTATATGTTCATGCACTACAACTCTCATAGAATCATAGTCATAGAATCATAGAGTCATAGAAACATAGTGTCATAGTCATAGAATCATAGAGCCACAGAATCACAGAGCCACAGAGTCATAGAGCCATAGAATCATAGAGCCACAGAGTCATAGAGCCATAGAATCATAGAGTCATAGAATCATGGAGCCATAGAGTCATAATGTCATAGAATCATAGAGTCATAGAAACATAGAGTCATAGTCATAGAATCATAGAGCCACAGAGTCATAGAGCCATAGAATCATAGAGTCATAGAATCATAGAGTCATAGAATCATGGAGTCATAGAGCCATAGAGTCATAATGTCATAGAGTCATAGAATCATAGAATCATAAGAGTCATAGGGTTGGAAGGGACCTTGGAGGTCTTCTAGTCCAACCGCCTGCCCAAGGCAGGAGTCCTCATACCATCTCGGACAAATGGTTGTCCAACCTTTTCTTGAAAACCTCCAGCGACGGAGCACCCACCACTCTGGGAGGCCAGCTGTTCCACTGCTTAATAGCTCTCACGGTCAGGAAATTCCTCCTTATTTCCAGGCTGGATCTCCCTCTGACGAGCTTCCACCCATGGCTTCTTGTCCCAACATGCCTCATCACTGTCTCCAATGGTGAGCCCTGCTGAACACCGTGCTCTAGCGCATATGGAGGACAACTCTTTCCCCACTTCTGTCCACAGCCATCGTGGATTAAGTCAGAGACTTCTCTACAGAGGTCTGCAGTTCCACCGAAGTCCAGCCCCCACCCCAGAAGAGCCAATGCAGGCCCCTACCCACTGAATTTCCCAGACGTCACTCTGCCTTTGCAAGGCACAGACCTGTGATGGTGACAGAAGCCTGTGTCTCCTGGCGAAGCAAAGGGTTCTTGATCAGGCAACTGTAGGTGCTGTTAGGCTCAAGCGCCACCTGCAGGATACTATGGACATCAAAGAGACCCTGTTCATTTGCCACTTGGGAGGTGATGATATTGTCAGTGATGTTGTGGCCGTGGCCATCTTGCCAGAGCACAACAGCTTCAGGGTACCCAGAAAAGCTGTGGCATGTCACTGTGACCAGGTCTCCTGGCTTCAAGTTCTTGTTGGGTTGCAAGTTCAAGTTGGGCTTGGAGTAGGCAGCTAAAACAGGAAAATAACGGATCAGTCATATGACTCATGCCCAAACCCGCAGCATTAATTCCCTGTGATTCAAATATAAAGCCAAGCCACCCCAGTCCAGTGCAGACAGCACATTAAGTCATGCACCACTGTGGAAGAGCAGGCTGTTCGACCAATTTGTTTGTTTGTTTGCTTTTTTATCCCGCCCTTATTATTTTTATAAATAACTCAAGGCGGCGAACATACCTAATACTCCTTCCTCCTCCTATTTTCCCCACAACAACCCTGTGAGGTGAGTTGGGCTGAGAGAGAGTGACTGGCCCAAGGTCACCCAGCCGGCTTTCGTGCCTAAGGCGGGACTAGAACTCTCAGTCTCCTGGTTTCCCATTGGCTCCTTCCTAGGGCTGAGAGACAGGGACTGGCCCAAGGTCACCCAGCCGGGTTTCGTGCCTAAGGCGGGACTAGAACTCTCAGTCTCCTGGTTTCCCATTGGCTCCTTCCTAGAGCTGAGAGACAGGGACTGGCCAAGGTCACCCAGCCGGGTTTCGTGCCTAAGACGGGATTAGAACTCTCAGTCTCCTGGTTTCTATTGGCTCCTTCCTAGGGCTGAGAGACAGGGACTGGCCCAAGGTCACCCAGCCGGGTTTCGTGCCTGAGGCGGGACTAGAACTCCCAGTCTCCTGGTTTGCCACTGGCTCCTTCCTAGGGCTGAGAGACAGGGACTGGCCCAAGGTCACCCAGCCGGCTTTGTGCCTAAGGCGGGACTAGAACTCTGAGTCTCCTGGTTTGCCATTGGCTCCTTCCTAGGGCTGAGAGACAGGGACTGGCCCAAGGTCACCCAGCTGGCTTTCAGGCCTAAGGCGGGACTAGAACTCTCAGTCTCCTGGTTTGCCATTGGGCAGGTCTCTTCACCGACAGCAGAGACGTGTGCAGCTGGCTCTTTACAGAGGGGTCCCTTAAAACGTTAGCAGTTTGAGAACCAGCCATAACAACTGCCTTCCTTCTACCTCACCTGCCATTTGTAGAGTAACAGCTGCACTGCTGAAGTCCCGAACTCTGACGAAGCAGGTGAAGCTCTCTTCGTCGGAAATCCGCACGTGGCGCAGCAGCAGGGACATGTTGCCGTGGGCCAGCTGGTCATAGAAGAGGGCCGTGCGGTTGGCATAACTGCTCACCTGGTCTGCCAGCTGGTCCCGACCCCCCGCAAATTTATGCACCAGCCGTTTGGTGTCCGTCAGCTGCCAGATGAGGCTGAGATCATCCAGGTGAAAATTGGCATCCGGTGAGAAGGAACAGTGCAGAACTGCATCGTGGCCAACAAGGGCAACCACGGGCTCTTCAGACACCTCGATTTCCACAGCGCCTGATGGGAAGAGGACATCGCAGCACAAAGCAGAGACTTTATTGTTGAGTCACTGGAAAAAGCCAGAGAAAAGCTTTGGGGACGAAGCATTGCACTCCTGCGTTCCCTGTGCTAGTTCAGTCTCCATTTATGCAAGCCAGGGTATCACATCACCCATGGTTCCCAACAAACTAGAAATCTACCATTTGCACCCCTGCTCTGCTAAGGTCGGCTGGTTCACCCAATCTGCTCAGGCACCGCATATTTCATTCCATTTAGCAGCTCATCCCAAGCCAGACACTGTGGTTTGCAAACCGTGGTTTACAGTTTAGTGTGCTGTTCAAACCCAACCAACTGTGGCTTGCTCAACAAAGCATATTTAAAACAGACCTGACTTTCTGCCTTTTTGCATCCAGCCTCGAGGTCCAGACCCCCTTCTTAGACGACGATAAGAGAGACCATGGGTCTGTTCACTCTGGGCATTGACTCTAAAATCCCCCGTCAAGAATAGCCTGAGGCCTATAGGAATTGTCCCCAGGCTGACATATCTGAACAACGTCCAGCACCCAAATGGAAAATGCTGATGAAAAGGGGGAGGAGGAATCACACAACCACCCAGAAACTCAGACGTTCACCTCTAGATGTCACTCTTAGTCTGATTTCATCACATCACTCAGCTTTATGCATCGCAGTAGGCTCTGGATGTACAGGTACTCTCCACTTACAACCACAATTAGGACCAGAATTTCCATTGCAAGTCGTTGTGGTTGTAAGTCAAGTCACCACATGACTGGACCTGATTTTGTGACCATTTTTACGGCAGATGTTAAGCAAATCCAGCTTCCCCAATGGGTGTTTTTTTTGCCAGAAAACGGCAAAAAACTTCACAAAATGCAATCACGTGACCGTGGGACGCTGCAACCGGTTGTAAATGCGAGCCGGTTGCCAAGCACCCGAAATGCGATCATGTGACCGCAGGGGGTGGTGCAACGTTTTGCGATGCTCAGAAGTGCTTTGCAGGACGTAAAGCACCCATTCCGAGGCCGTCGTAACTTTGGATCGTTGTTAAACGGACAGTCGTAAGTCGAGGACTGCCTGTAATTCGGGGGAGGGAGACAGAGTTGACTCAAGTGTTAACACTCCATAGAACCAAAAGAAACTTCACTCTTTAATTCATGTACAGATGCGCATTGCTGAGAACAAAGAGCCAGCCAGACTTTTGCTATGGAATTGCCACTGGAGCAGGTGAAGGTGATTTGTTGTTCAGTCGTTTAGTCGTGTCCGACTCCTCGTGACCTCATGGACCATAGCACGCCAGGCCTTCCTGTTTAGCCTTTTGATACTGTCCATGGGTTTTCTTGGCAAGAATACTGGAATGGTTTGCCATTCCCTCCTCCAGTGGACCACGTTTTGTCAGAACTCTCCATCATGACCTGTTCTTCTTGACCTGACTTCATTGAGTTACGCAAGCCCCTTCGCCACGACAAGGCAGTGATCCATGAAGGGGTGAAGGTGATACCATCCAGAAATATTAGAAAAGCTTTGGCACTGGGATGGAGAAGAAATGTGTTCACTATTAATGGTTAGGATATGCACCAGGTCCAGGAGACCCCAGATTTAAGTCCACCATTAGCTATGGAAGCTCACAGGGTGACTTTGGATCATTCTGCCTTAGCCCAGCCTACGCCATAGATCTGCTGTTTGGCAGAAAACTGGAAGAATGTCCTACAGTATAGATCACACCACGTTTTTGAGTTACTGGAAGAAGGAAGGGATATAACTTGAACAAACAAACAAAGCCATGAACTGGACCAACTTTCCATGCCAAACTCTGCTTTCCTAATATGTGGGTTGTATAAGAATGTTTCAGTACTGTCTGACATCTAAACCAGCCTGCAACCATGCACTGATTGGCCCAGGCACAACATGGACTGTGTTAGCAAAAGGTTATGTGATCAAAGAGGCATGTTAGGAAATACGATGGATGAAGAGGGGGCTACATTGACTCCTTGCCCTCACTTAGTTAGCCCTGCGAGGTAGTCCAGACAAGAAGCACAACCAGGACTGCTAGCTCTAAGTTTCTTGTAAGGTTCCATTAACAGAATCTTGCAAGACTGAAAGTATTTCTCTCCTCCTCTCCTTTCACTCTCTGGAAAACTGAGGAGGGTCCTTTCTGAAATGCTTCCCGTGCCCCTTCTCCTTCTGGGAATGAGGTATCTTTTACAGCTGTCCAGTCTACAGCTCTCCCTCCACTCTCCCAAGGTCATTCCCACAGATCACTGTCAGATTTCAGCTGCTGCTGCTGCTTCTTTCGTATCCAGATCAAACCTTAAGCTGCCAATATGACGCCACCTGCTTAGCTTTATCATTGGCCAGAAACAAATCATTTTCAGTGCATGTTGTTGTTTATTCGTTCAGTCGCTTCCGACTCTTCGTGACTTCATGGACCAGCCCACGCCAGAGCTTCCTGTCGGCCATCACCATCCCCAGCTCCCCCATGGTTAAGTCTGTCACCTCCAGAATATCATCCATCCATCTTGCCCTTGGTCGGCCCCTCTTCCTTTTGCCTTCCACTTTCCCTAGCATTTTCAGTGCATGCTATTGGTAATAATCGGCAGGTCAGCAGGTGGGCTGAATTCTGTATCTCTCCACATTCACGGTGCGTATTATTATCCGTCAACGATCCCCATTTGAGCATATTAGTTCTGCACTCAGGCACTCCAACCCTCAACCTATTCAAAGTCCTCCAAACGACGTAAGGGAGATAGGATCCCTCAGCCATATTCTCCTCTGGAACTCTTCCTTGGTCAGTGATTTCTCTCCTCCATCTGCCAATTCGGTTTTGTTCTTGCGTACCCTCAAGGGTGTTTGTTCTTACCATAAAGGTAAAGGTAAAGGTTCCCCCCACACATTTGTGCAGTCATGTCCGACTCTAGGGGCCGGTGCTCATCTCCGTTTGTTAGCTGAAGAGCCAGTGTTGTCCGAAGATGCTTCCGCGGTCATGTGGCCGGCATGACGCGCGTGGAACGCTGTTACCTACCCACCGAAGTGGTACCTATTCATCTACTTGCATTTGCATGCTTTCGAATTGCTAGGTTGGCAAGAGCTGGGGCGAGTGCGGGAGCTCACTCTGCACGCAGGGCTAGGGATTCGAACCTCCGAACTTGCGATCTTCCAATCGACAAGCCTGGCGTCTTACCCGCTGAGCCACCACGCCCCATTCTTACCATAAAACTCTTGTCAATTTCAGATTTCAGCTGACAATTCCAGAAATATAAGGAGATCTGTGGGTTCTGTTATGGGAAAACATCCATCACCAATCAAACTTGGAACCTGACAGGGAAAAGTGGAGAAGGCAAGTCCATGATGCTCCTCTTACTTACCTAGCCAGGTGGGCAGGAGAAAACTCAGGAGCAGCAACTGGACGCACACCTTCCTTGCCAAGGAAGAGTCCCAGGAGACAGGAGGCACACAAGCGTCGGGGTGCATGATCAGAGAAAGCAAAGGTCCTCTTCCTGAAGGGAAACCAACAGGGTAAGACATGTGTAAAACCCCAGCCCCAGGTTTATTCTCCATGTTGGGTAGACAACTCAAAGCTAAGAAGAGTCAAGACAACAGGAGTAAGTAGGAGGCAGAGCCCAGCTGGCCATGGGTGATCTGGACAATGCAAGCACATTCTCATCTGGTTAGTACTTGGATGGGTTATTACCAGGAAATTCTAGGGTTGTAGGCTAGAAAAGGAAGTGAAACAAGGATCCTGGGAAAGGGAACAGCAAACCACTTCCATCATCCTTCCACAAACGTCCACATAGGAACCAGGAGCTCTTACTCAACTTACAGCAGATTTTTAAAATATTTTTTGAGGTGCCTTCAATGAAATTTCTTACACATGGAGTGTGGTGCTCTTGCATTTACTTCCCAGGTTGGCCAAGTGATGTGTATCATTACCATTAGTGTAATCCTCTCTTCTGCAGTCTCCGGCCCTCTTGGCTTCCATTAATTCCAGAGGAAGATTTCAGGAAGAAACTCCTTCCTTGGGGATTCATCAGTCTGCGCAATCAGACAGATGTTTGAAGGCCAGGTATCGGTATCACCAAAACCAAAAATTCCAGCAGGAACACCGTCTACCCCACCTTCAACAATCAAGTCAGCTCAAAAACACCCTCACAACAAATTCCAAACAAACTCTCACCACCACCCCCGCCCCCAAGAATAAGGTAGACAAATTAAAGCCTTTTTCGGGGAGGGGGGAATTTTAGAGAAATTGCTATCTGGCACAGCAGTGAGGTGTGTTTCAATCTTCCAACTCAAATTCTCTTCTGCCCAGTGAGATCCACCAGCCTTTCTGCAAAGTCCAGACAGTTTCCTTCTTCCTCTGCCTGCTCCCCACCCATTTTTGGCCCTCTAATTATCATTCACATTGTGACAAGTCTATTTATTTGACATCACCAGGAACTCTCTATTTATAAAGTCTGTGTTTATATTTTTAGCCTCCTTCTACCAGGACTGTTCTGGTTTCCCTTTCTCTATCAACAGAACCCTGTAATTGTCAAGGCTAAATTTTGTTTTGCTGCCCGCAAAGTGTGCCAGCTGCATTGCATGGCAGAAAATACATGCATGCAAGATTCTCCTAGAAGGCAGCAATGGATTGGGGAATTATACACGCAAGCTTAGAATGACATAATATTGTTTCGCCTCTGGAATTGTCCTTAGATGGTTGTCTTAAAGTCTAGTGCCCCAATTAAATACATAATATAATTTTGTATCTAAACTGGGACATCGGATTTTTAAACACCCGACCCAACCTAATTTCCAGAGAGGTAGCAAACAGTTCAGGGAATATACTGGCCTTGCCCACAGAACAAAGCTTCTGTATTTTGGATCTTTTAAGAACTGGCAGATTGGGGGAGGCGTGAGAGGGAGCCAAGACAAATTAACAGGAGCTTTCCACCTAGAGCCACAACAACAGAGATTGACTTTTTGCCCTCCACAGTCCTTCAAAGAAATCAGCAGAGATGTCACCTACTGGCTGAAATAAATCAATAATCATCAACTGTGTCTTGAAAGCATGAGACGCCAATGAGCTAAAGCAGGGGTCCCCAACCTTTTTGGCGCCAGGGACCGGTTTCAAAAGACAAAAGTCAAAAGGGTGGGGTTTGCGGGCAGGAGCCAATTGCATGCACTGGGGGGCAGGGTTTGTGGGCGGGAGCCAATCACAAGCACCGGGGGCGAGGTTTGCGGGTGGGAGCCAATCGCACGGAAGGAGGGGTTTGCGGGCGGAAGCCCCACGGCCCAGTTCCTAACAGGCCGCGGCCCACTAGTGGGCCATGGCCCACAGGTTGGGGACCCCTGGGCTAAAGAAACAGCTGATCTATGCTTCCACAAGGATATCCCTTAAATTCAGGAGATCCCCCCTGGCATAGATCTCCCTGCCAAGCAAACCACCCAAACATCATCACGAAAACTCAAACATACCATCAGCATCCATTGCAGTTTGAAAACAGATTTGGTGTTTTGCACCAGATAGCAAAGTTGAACAGCATTTGATTCTATGCTTCCATTTTTTCTTCTGTCACTCACAACTAAACCTTTCCAAGTTGTGGGCTTTCTGCAAAGCTGGATCACGGCTGATGGAAATCTCTGGTTTTATTTGCACAATGGGGAACCCCAGAATCCTCTCTCCTTTTGGTAGAATGACTCTAGAATTTGGGGGATCACAATCACTATTTCCTCCTGCCAAAGAGACTGCAGCAATAATAGCAGCTCAACTGGAAAGCATTGGATGGAAGAACTTTTAACCAGTTAACCCGCCAACAGCAGGGATTAGGAATGACGTTGCAAGATTTACTGCCTTCTATGGGCCCCCCGAGATTATTCTAAACTTGAGGTGCTACCATTTCAAATGTTCAGTCCAATGAACCTAAACTTGTCCAGTAACTGAATGTTGACAAATTAGAAAATAATTAACTGTGGTTGTGCCCTAACGCTGCCCTCTTTAAAAAGGGAGGAAAAAACCCACTCTTTTTACATGATACAGATGTATTTCTCTAAAGGCAATGTTTTAAAAGAAATTATATTTCCTTTTCCTGCTTCCAGCAAACTTTTAAAACCCTAAGCCAGTGTTTCTTAACCTTGGCCACTTTAAGATGTGTGGACTTCAACTCCCAGAATTCCATAGCTGGCTGGGGGATTCTGGGAGTTGAAGTCCACGCATCTTAAAGTGGCCAAGGTTGAGAAACACTGCCCTAAGCCAACCAAACCCATGATTTGCCCAGATGCTGCTGAAATACAATTCCCAGTAAAGCTGCCAGTGGTTTTATCTTTAACTTGTTTCAGTCCTTTGATTCACCTTTCCTGTTCGCTCATGCAAACTACCCATCCGTGAGCTAGCCTTGGCAAGCCCCACTGTATTAAGCAGTACCCAGAACACGCATCACCAAATAACAGCCTCTTCCCAGGACTTTCCAATGAGTCAGATCCCTTCCTTGCAGAAGTGAAAGTTACCAAGATGGGTCAATCACCCATCAGCTTCTCTATGGCTTCAGTTGAAAAGGGTACGTGTGCACCAGCCTTTAACAACCAGACTGTCTCCGAGCGAGTTGGAAAATTACAATTTTCAGAATCCCTGGCCTGCAATGAGGGCCGGAAATGTTGGACGTTGAACATATAAATTCATAAATAAATATATAAATTGAATGAATAAGTATATAAGTTGAATGAATGAGTGAATGAGTGAATGAATGAATGAAGTTGTAACCCCAAGACATCTGGAGGACACCAGGTTGGGGAAGGCTGGTCTAGTGGTTAAGGCAATGGACCAATTGGTCCCAGTGGTGGTGGGAGCCCGCGAGGCTTTGACTCCTAAGCTGGGAGAGTGGCTCCAACAGATCCCAGGAGCAACATCAGAGCTCTCAGGCCAGAAGAGTGCAGTGCTAGGAACAGCCAAGATCCTGCGCAGGACCCTCAAACTCCCAGGCCTCTGGTAGAGGACCCCAGGTTGAGGAAGACACATACCACCCATAGGGGTGTTGTCAATAGAGCAGTGTTTCTCAACCTTGGCAGCTTTCAGATGTGTGGACTTCAACTCCCAGAATTCTGGGAGTTGAAGTCCACCAGTCTGAAAGCTGCCAAGGTTGAGAAACACTGCTCTAGGGCAACACAACGAGAAGGATTTCTTCACACAGCATATGCATTTAAGCTATGGAACTCACTGCCACAAGACGTGGCACTGATTAGGATGGTGTTCCTAAGGGCTTAGATCCGGCTGCTACCCAGGATGGGCAGACTTATCTTCCATATGACAGGCAGTCTGTCTCTACACACCATCTAGAGATGACCAAGTTATTGTGCTCCAGGGTTTCCAACCGAAATCACATGGGACGGATAGGCCTCTGAACCACACAACCACCGCCACACTCTGCAGTGCAATCCAGATTGCAATCCAGATTATGATACCCACTTCTCCTTTCAGCCTCCCAGACTGAAGGTCGTTGTCGATTCCGGCTAGTTTCCACGGAACTGGGACCACGCCCAATCTTCCCCCCCCCCCGAGAGGGGGGGTGCTTGTAAAGTGGACCCCGCTTGGGTGGGAAGTAGGAAAGCGGAGGTTTTTTCTGGCCTGTCTTCTGAACTTTGCAGACATACGTGGCTCGCAAAAGAGAGTCCAAAGCAAGAACGAACTCGCTCAGACGCACATAGAGAAGAACGCATGGGCCGGAGTTACACGAATCAGGGACCCGATTAAGGGCTTTGTTTTAGCAACTAGGCGGGGCGACGGGCGGGAGGGGGGAGCAGGAAAAGCCCCTTCCAGCTCCTTTCCAGACCCGGAGAGAGGGAAGAGGAGCGGGATCGGGGCAGGGTCGGCTTCCTTCCCCGGCTAAGCCGTTCCTTGTTTCCCTCCGCCTCCTCCCCGCATTCAGATCAGCGAACTCACCCTGCCCCGCAAGCCAAAGCGCGTCCGAGTCGCGCCGGGCAGCCTGGAGCGCCTCGGCTGCAGCCACGCCGGAGTGTGCTCGCCTTGCCTCGCCCCGTCCTCCTCTTCCTCCTCCTCCTCCCGCCGCCCTTTCAGGCGCTCGCCGCCCAGGGCGGAACTCCAGCAGCCTCCGCGTACCCGCCGGGCGCGCAGATCCCAGCTCGTTCCGGCGCCGCCGGGACACTCCCCGCGCGCCCCGGGGGCGAGAGCCGAAGGGAGCCGAGCCGAGCCGAAGTGGAGGGAGTCGCAGCCCCCTGGCTTCCGGGGTGGGGAGAGCGGGGCTCTTAGTGCAGGGGGACGTGGAGGTAGCTAAGAGGGAGGAGGGAAAAGGGGGGACGAGGGAGGGTGGAGGGGGCGCGGGAAGAGGAGCTCGCGCTGATCAACTTTGCCGGGCTGGGCCAAGTTACTTCTGGGCCCAGAATGGTGGCTTCTTTTCGTCTCCCATTCGAAATGGAAAGCTGCCCCATGGCCGAGGGTAGCCTCGCCTCCCCTAGGACGGCCAAACGGGCCCCCTGTAGATGAAACCAACTCCGGCAATGCTCCTCCAGCCCGGGGAGCGCCGAAGAACTTCCCTCCTGCCCGAGGCGAGGGCTCTGCTTCCCACCGGGGACTGGAGACGCTCTTGAAGGCAGAACCTGATTCCCCATGAACTGGATCCGCATCCACACGTTGCACTGAACCGGTGTCCTTAGCCGGGTTGGAGGGCTGGACTCGCACGAGCTGCTAAACCGGGGTTTCATCTTAAAGTTGCCAAGGTTGAGAAACTGCTAAACCAAAACCGAGCGAGCTGCATTGGGTCAGCGGGAGAAGCAAGAATCTGCCCACAGTCCCTTCAGGCTGGATCACTGGGCACGGCTGGCTTTCTCGGGCCCACTTTGGGCTATGGAAAATAAACCAGGACAGCCTTTAAGTGGATGGATACAAATCCTTTTTTGGGGGGGGAGGGATCTATTGATCTATCTCTCAGTTCAATGGTGTCCGATTCTTGGAGATTGCCTGGTCAAGTCCCTGCAGTTTTCTTGGCAAGGTTTTCAGAAGTGGTTTGCCATTGTCTCCTTCCTAGGGCTGAGAGAGAGTGACTGGCCCAAGGTCACCCAGCTGGCTTTGTGCCTAAGGCAGGACTAGAACTCACAGCCTCCCAGTTTCTAGCCTGGTGCCTTAACCAGTAACCAAACTGGCTCTCGGGGATAATTTAAAGGTGTTCAAATGTGGCTCGGTGATCTCCATTTGGTTAGAGGGCTTGGCCATCATCAGATGGGCCACTAGATCAGTGTTTCTCAACCTCAGCAATTTTGAGAAGTGTGGACTTCAACTCCCAGAATTCCCCAGCCAGCATGGCCATTGCTAAGAATTCTGGGAGCTGTACTCCACACATCTTGAAGATGCCCAGGTTGGGAAACACTAATTTAGAGACTACCTTGCAAGCCAACATATTGTTCCCTGCATCCTAGCAATTGGAAGTGTGCATAACATTGTTTACATTGAAAAAGAATAGCATGATGGGTATATATGTACATATGTGGTTAGATGCCTTTCATCTTCCCCATATCCTGATGGTTTAGCAAACAGAGAAGGAAAGGAAGGAAGGAACAACATGAGTGGAAAGGTTAGCCAACTCTGGCAGCAACCTAATACTCGTTCGTGCCAACTATATGACCATAGGGTGCCCACTGAGTATTATTGTTGTCTGGGGCTGAAACTATGAACTAAATTTCCCATCATAGGAGAGAAGTTATATTTCCTGTGGAAAAACCTATGTATGAGTAATTGACTGATGACTTCTGAGCAAAGAATGGAGGGGAGGGGATCACAACAAGGTTATGGAAGCTGACTTGTAAATAATCAACATCATATCTTGGATTCAAGAGTGTCTATGTCAGGATTTCTCAGCCAGGGTTCCATGGAACCCCCGGGTTCCGCGAGAGGTCACTAGGGGTTCCCTGGGAGATCACGATCTATTTAAAAAATTATTTCAAATTCAGACAGCTTCACATTAGAGGTAAGTTGCATTCTTTATTTTTAGTTTAAGGACACTGTTTATTTATTTTATTTATTTATTATTTCAATTTATTCCCCGCCCATCAGCCTACCCATGAAACGGATAGAATAATTCTGTAACTTCTGGCCTATACTTGAGCCTGAATGTGCAGGGGTTCCCTGAGGCCTGAAAAATATTTCAAGGGTTCCTCCAGGGTCAGAAGCTTGAGAAAGGCTGGACTATGTGGTTTATGGGGCTTTGATTAACATGTTGCCTTTGTATATCCCACAATACTGCTTTGGATGTATATTGCATATACAATATTGCATATACAACGTTGCATACACCTATTACAATTGTAGCCATTGCATATGACAGTGGACAACTTAAACATGTGGCCCCTGAAAGTTTCAGTGTGGCTCCCAGAATACTTTCAAAAATTGCCACCAGATCCTAATTGTGCACATGACCAAGGGGGGAAAGATTAACATCATGGGGAAAATGGAATGAAATTAAATGGTGTTTGTTTTATGCCAATCTACACGAAGCTCAAATATGGCCTGTGAACTGAAACAAGTTCCACACCCCCTTAGTGTAATGTGCAGAACC
Source organism: Charina bottae (assembly GCA_023362775.1). NCBI lineage: Eukaryota > Metazoa > Chordata > Lepidosauria > Squamata > Charinaidae > Charina > Charina bottae. The sequence continues at coordinate 18,604,689 of JALMGJ010000010.1, read as the reverse complement.
TGGCCATTTTAACCTATTTACCAAACAAAACAAAAGCCCAGTTAAAACAAAGCATAGTTTGCACAATGTCAAGTTGTCAATTTGACCAAGGCTGCAGTTCAGAATTTGAACGTGTTAACTTCATAACGCACTGTGGGGGAGAAAAGGCTTAAACTCTTTTCTCAGTTTTCTTGTTGGAATATACTTATCTTTGCTTCCCTCCTTTCAGCATCTCTTGGACAGTACCCCTTTCATTTCCATCAAATATTTTTTCAAAAAAACATTCACTGGGTTTTCTATGTCCTTTCAGAGCGAGCTCATGTTTGGATCCTCAGCCGACATTTTCAGTTCTGAGAAAGACGCATCAGCGTTTCCTGCACCCTTTCCAAAAAAGATTGTAGCAAAAGAAGTATTTCTTTTTTCTTTTTTTTAAAGGAGAGGCATTTATCTGACATCTGTCTGAAATGAACAGTGCCGCTTTGACCCCACCAAAATATGATGTTGATTAGTTTCTGATCTTTGCATGAGTGTATTAACCAAGAACCAGTTATTTAAGGAGCATCTGAAAACAGTGTTCTTTGATAACCCCATACTCCACTGCTGTTGAGAAGCTGCTGGTCAGATACCAGGCTATTGGGATGAAGGTATGTTTTAGGATCTTTTTTACGATTTTATCGTGGTTTTTTTTTTTGGTTTTTTTTTTTTTTGGCAAACCTCAGGAGCCTCAGAAGTCAAGGACAGAAAACATTTTGTTGCAAATCAACTTGCGTGCCTTTCTTTGACTTGCTTGCTTTTGCTGCAGTGTTTAATGTTCATATATGAACCTTTGGGGGAGCGCCTCCTAAATTCATGGGAAATTACTGCAGTTGGAATGTACATGAACCCTTGCTATTAACAATTCCAGTTGTAGTAATTGTGGGCATTGTAGGCATTGTCCCAGGACACTGAAGTCTTCCTGTGTTTTGCCAATTAGATGCATTCAGCTGTATAGCCCCAGCTTCCAGTTTTCAAGATGAAAAGCTAAAAAACGAGCTTTTAATGATTGCAGCACTGCAGTGGTTGTGTTTGGAAATATCAGTAATAATTGGCGTCTCTCAGATAATCATCGAAAGTGCTACAGGCATGATTGTCTTTACTGCATGGTAATTAAAAGCATTTAGTAAATGTATTGGCATTTGTAGTTGGCTGGCTTCATGACAGCTTGAAAACGTGGCGAAAGGCAATGAAGCAACTGATGTGGAAACTAACTGTCCCCGTGAAGCTACAGATTCCCCCCCCCCCCCCCGATTGTCCATTCCATAGGGATTGCCTTTGCCCACCCCACAACCGGCTGAAATCCACATTAGCCAATTCCATGCAAGAATTTGCACACACCTTATTTTTGTTAATGGTTTTGGGCTGAGTCAGACTGATTGTCCTACAACAGTGTTTCTCAACCTTGGCAACTTTAAGATGGGTGGAGAAATGCTGGCTGGGGAATTCTGGGAGTTGAAGTCCACCCATCTTAAAGTTGCCAAGGTTGAGAAACACTGTCCTACAAGGTTGACTCTTCCTCTTCTTACTTTTGCTGCAACATTGACTCTCATCTATGGTTCATTGTACCACACAAATCCAAGTAAGTGGGTTAATTATATGAACCAGGGTTTCCCAACTCTGGCTGTTTCCAGAGGGGTGGGCCCCAACACCCTTGGCACTCCAGCCAGCATGGCTTTTGCTGAGAATTCTGGGAGGTGAAGTCTAAACATCTGGATGTTGCCAGGTGTGGTGGATTTTGGCAGTGCCGCTGGTTCTCAGGAAGGAGGGAGCACATTCCAAGGAGGTGGAGGAGATACGAGGCGGCACAGTCTGGGAGGCCATGGCGGGAAAATGAAGGGGTTCAGAATGGCCCCGTCCTAGAGTCTCCCAGGTTATTTCCCCTGAGGTTAGTGTAGTGGCAAGATGCGGAAGACCTTTGCATCTCAAGGAGTTAAGTGACATGTTTTGATTTTCTCCCTTACACCTAGGAGATGAGAGTTTATTTTGAGTTATACTGATGTTTGACGGGCTTGTTTTTATTGCTGTTTGGCATGGGGGGGGGAGAGAAGAATACCCCCACTCCTCCAACAGCCCTCCAGAACATATCTTTGTTGGAAGTGGGGGGAGAGATAAGAGGAAAACCCCAGCTTGTTAGTTTGAGCATAAGTTCAGTCCTCCAGCGGCTTGGAGTGGGGTGGGGGGGATAAGAAAATTGTTTACGCTTAGGGACTGGCTTATCTGATAGCTTCCCAGGCTCTTGGAATGATGTCCTAGACCAAGGGTTGGAAATGGCGGCTCGCGAGCCAAATGCGGCTCTTTGGCCCCTTGAGTGTGGCTCTTCCGCAGGCAGGCGTGGCGGGCGTGGCGCGGCGGGCGTGGCGCGGCAGCGAGTGTGGCGGGGCAGGCGCGGCAGCGGGCATGGTGTGCGTTGCTGTGGGCATACCCCTGGCAACCTGGCAGCCGTCTCCGGCAGCCATCTTGACGACGGGCAGGGCTTTCCAAACTGTGTGTCGCGTGACAAGCCGGAAGCGCTGAAGGGAGTGGAAATTCTCCGCGCCAATCAGCTGTGCGTCGGGAAGCCCGGCAGCCTGCACGCGCAATTTTTGCCTCCCTGCCGGAACCGAGGGCATTTTCGGGGTCCCCGGAGCCTGCCCTTTCGAAGGGGCAGCACTGCAGCTGCTGCTGCCGCTGCCCCTTCGAAAGGGCAGGCTCCGGGGACCCCGAAAATGCCCTCGGTTCCGGCAGGGAGGCAGAAACCTCCCCTCTCCACATGCACACGCTGCCCTGGGGTGGCAATTCTCCCCGCAGAACAGCTGAGGCAGCTTGCGCGCAGCCTCCCTGCCTAAACTGAGGGCATTTTCGGGGTCCCCGGAGCCTGCCCTTTCGAAGGGGCAGCACTGCAGCTGCTGCTGCCCCTTCGAAAGGGCAGGCTCCGGGGACCCCGAAAATGCCCTCGGTTCCGGCAGGGAGGCAGAAACCTCCCCTCTCCACATGGACACGCTGCCCTGGGGTGGCAATTCTCCCCGCAGAACAGCTGAGGCAGCTTGCGCGCAGCCTCCCTGCCTAAACTGAGGGCATTTTCGGGGTCCCCGGAGCCTGCCCTTTCGAAGGGGCAGCACTGCAGCTGCTGCTGCCCCTTCAAAAGGGCAGGCTCCGGGGACCCCGAAAATGCCCTCGGTTCCGGCAGGGAGGCAGAAACCTCCCCTCCCCACATGCACACGCTGCCCTGGGGTGGAAATTCTCCCCGCAGAACAGCTGAGGCAGCTTGGCGCAGCCTCCCTGCCTAAACTGAGGGCATTTTCGGGGTCCCCGGAGCCTGCCCTTTCGAAGGGGCAGCCGTTGCCGCCGCAGCGACAACCTGGAAGCGCCGCCGCCGAAGCAGTCGAGCCTCTCTTTCCCTTCTTCTTCCAAACCTCCCCCGCCCCCTTCCACGCGATTGGCTCCCGCCCGCAAAACCCGCCCCCTTCCACGCGATTGGCTCCCGCCCGCAAACCCCGCCCCCTTCCACGCGATTGGCCCGTGCCTGCAAACCCCGTCCCCTGGCTCTCGAGCACTTCAAAATGTGCACGATCATGTCAAAATGGCTCCCGGCAAAAAAAGTTTGCCGACCCCTGTCCTAGACAGGTGCTGGACCACAGTAAGAATCCCAGTCAAGGTCAGGCTTTGCAGCTTCAGTACCATGGAAACTTGGTCACGGGGTTTGGGAGCCAGGCTTTGATAAAAACCTTAGGGTTGTCTTTTGAGTTTGGGAACTTCTCTACAGGTCCAGGGCACTGGGCACTGTAGAACAATACGCCATCCTTTTGGGGGTCCCTGCTATCTTGGTCACGAGGTTCCTGGTAACAAAAGGGGAATAAAGGTATCACCTTGCTTGGGTATGTATGCTTTCTTTCTGTATGCTATGCTTTTTATGCTTTTGTTTAATCTGCCTAAACTGTGTTTTCTGTTCAAATCTGTTTGCTTAAGCTTATAATAAAGATAAAGTTCCTTTATCCACTGGTGTGCTTATTATCTCTGGATCTAAAAGAACCAATTGCCTGAGCATCTGATCACTGCTTGGACACTTGGCAGGACAGTTAGAGTAGCTTTAGTCTGGCAAGATTCTGTCTGTACGGTGTGAGCAAATAAAGAACTGGAGTTTGAACGGACTGACTCTTTGTTGTTCTTGGGCTGGGCCTGACACCAGGGTTGAGAAATACTACTGTAAACCAGGGTGTTGGTAACCAGGGGTAGGGTGCAGTGGGAACAACCATTTTCTCAAAATCAGTCCTGCCCTCCTTTTAAAGTCAGATGACTGCCAGTCCGAACCTATAAAGCACAATTTGTTTTGCACAAATGAACAAGTGAGAAATGTGTTTGGGTCTTGAAGCCTGTCTACTAAAAGCTCCTATTTCCATTCTGATGATCTGGCTTTTGTTGTGGTTGTTTTTTTTAATATAATTTTTATTGAAGGAAAAATTTTACAAAGTTAAAAGCTACAGAAAATTCAGAAAGAATATAGAAAAGCAAAAAAGAGAGATAGGAAAGAGAGATAGAAGAAGTGAACGATAGAATAGGTCTATAAAAAAGAAAGAAATACTTAAGCGATTTCCTATCTTCTTTGCAGCAGTTACAAACAATAGTTAATACCGTTTCCACTCTCCCAAACTACATAATAGTTCCATGTCTTCCCCATATACAGCCCATTTTAATCAGTAAATCCAGAGACCACCAATTCATTTTTATCAATTTTCAGCAAAAAAAAAATCCATAAAGGGTTTCCAGTCTTTTATAAAAGTAGTTATTGCTCCTTCCCTAATCAAGCAAGTCAATTTATGATCTGGCTTTTGTTTTGATCAAACTAGAGGCAATTTGATGATTCCAATAATACCCAAATTCTTTTCATTTAACCTCCTTCTCCCCACCTTCCAATTTCATTCTGTTTGGTTTTTTTTATTTGCTTTTAATGAACTTCTAATGAGCCAATCCGTCTTAATAACCACTGGGAGTTGCAACATTCACTCTGCTATTTTAAATACTGTTTATTCCATCTTTTTTTACCTCCCGCTTGTCAGTAATTCATTTTTAATTGGATGTTGGATTTTTAATTGTTGCCGACTATTTTGGAATTCATTCTGATGAAGGGCAATGTGTAAATATTTAAAACAAACAAACAAACATTTAATGGACTGTTTAGATTACTCTATGGAGATCACCCAGTCACAGCCTCTAGTGGGATTGTATTGAAAACCTAATCGTTATTTCTAAACATGCACCTGTGCTTGTTAATTAATATATGCACAGTTTATGCAAATCTGTCTCCTCTTTTGTGTTGCATTTATTTACTTTCTTTGCCAAATCGTAAGTGGCCAAATCCCAGCCAAACCACCTGGGCCTGGCACAGAATATATATTTCTCCCTCCTCCCAAAGCTGATTTTGGCCTGTTCTTGACATGAGATGGAAGGTTTTAAGTGCAATTTCTTTATTTGGAAATATGACAACGGCTTCTGAACTCCCAAGGGCAGGAACAGGCAGAAATGCCAATGAAGAACCACAGATTTAGATTTCTTTGCACTTTTTAGTGAGACAGGGAAAATACCCAAATGGTTTTTCAAAGTATGTGGAATAGGAACGCAACAGTCTTTGAGTTATTTATTTAGCTGCTTTTGTTTAAGAACCTGTCAAATCCTGCATGCATTAAAATGGACTTTTAATCTTCCCCAAGAAACACCTTCAATTTGTCGATTATAACTGCTTACCATATGGTGATAGTCAATAGCTTGGATGCCTTTAAAAAAGGAAATAGACAAACTTATGAAAGATCAGGCCACTGACGGCTACCATTGTGATTGCTATGACTGAGTTTTACACATCACACACTGAACCACAGCACGGTCTGTTTGATTTGGGCTTAGATGAACCCGTCATTGTAAAACATGTTTTATGGCTTAGTATTGTACAATCTTGGTTTATGGAGGATTATGCAGTACTAAGCCATAAAACGTGTTTTACAAGAAAGGATTCTTGAGGCTGTGCTTGTATGAAAGAAAATGAAACTTTACTGAAGAAATAACATGGTGATAAGAAAGCCTGAGTTAGGTTTGTCGACAGCTCAGATCCTATAATGTTGTTGGAATCCAGCAAATCAAGCATGCCTCATTAGCATATTAGCATTGCTCTAGGAGGCAAACTCTGTACTTCTAGAGGAAGTTGCTTGTTGCCCCTCCCACTTCCTCTCTCTCTCTCTGTTTCTTCCATTGAGGAGGAAGCAGCACGTGGCTGCTCCTCTCCATCGAATGGCCATGCCTAGGCCTCAAGCCCCCTTTTCTCCACGCAGCCTCTGGCAGCAAACAGGGCCAGAGGTATACAGTTTAGGGAACAGAAAGAAGAACTGAAACCAATTTTCTACTGAAATGGTTGTACCTGGACAAAAATAAATGTAAGAACTCTTTTGTACTTACTTTTTGTACCTGCAATGTCTAATTGTGTGTTTCTTTATGTTTGGGTGGGCTAAAAGTGTAAGAATAAGTACCTGAATCTCTCTAACGTGCTCACAGGCTGTGCTTTTAAACAATATTCCTTTTTCTGTGCGCGAGCTTACCCTACGTTCAGCTCTGCTCCATTCACTGGTCCTAACAGGCCATTGCTGAATGATCTTCAAATGTGTCCCCCTCTATTAGCGGAAAGCAATGGAATCTGGTAACTGTCCAGATAGCACAGGTCAGAAAAGGGGGCTGAATTGAGAGAGGTAGGAGAGGATGATTAACTGATTATGTGCCATCAAGTTGGTGTCGACTCTTCGCAACCACACAGATAGATTTTCTCCATGACAATTTGTCCCTAACCTGGTCCTTCAGGTCTTCCAATGGTGCCCCCATCGCCACTGTAACTGAGTCCATCCACCTGTCTCTGGCCGTCCTCTTCTTCTCTTTCCTTCCACCTTTAGAGCCTTCCCCGGAGAGCTGGGTCTTCACATAATATCAATCTGAGCAATAGAAAGCATGTTATCTAGACATGTGCCAAGTCAAACTTTTAGACAAGGACAGGAGATGAACGCAGAGTCCCTATGCCTACATATATTGTATAACCATGCCAAAGACGGTCATGTTCCACTTGCAGTGTTTCTCAACCTTGGCAACTTTAAGACCTGTGGATTTCAACTCCCGGAATTTCCCAGCCAGTTGGCTGGGGAATTCTGGGAGTTGAAGTCCACACATATTAAAGTTGCCAAGGTTGAGAAACACTGGAGCCATCATCTTTCCAAGGTTGCCTGAGTGAATAGGCTTGTTGGCTTCCGCTGTCCAGAGGTCCCTCATCGGGGTGAGCCGAACCCCCCGGCCGGCCGGCCGATGGTTAAGTCCCAATTGGCTGCATTCACAAAGACCTGCAACCCACGGTTGAGAAGCCACGTTGAGTCAGCGGTTCACAGCACTGGCTGAGCCACAAAACCACGCTTCGGCTGCCTCCCCACAACTCCCTCCTTATTCAAGGAACCGTGGTGCACTCAAGCCACGCAAATCTCTGCATTCCCACGACAAACGCTCCCCAGGAAAGCTGCGGGGAGGCGCCCCTAGTCGCGGAACAGCAGTGATGCTGGATTGCCGCGGGAGGAGGAGCCGGCCACCCCTTCGCCCGTGACGTCAGCCGCGCGAGGGCCGAGCGGGCGGGGCTCGCCGGCTCCTCCTCCTCCTGGCCTGTCCCCGCTTTGCGCTCTCCGCGTCCGCCCGCTCCCGCGAGAAGTGGGACCTCAGTTCTCGCGAGACTCCGGCGCTGCCGCAGAAGGAGCCGCTCCGCCGCGCTGAGAGAGAAGGCAGGCGAAGGCGACGCCGAAGGGCGCCGGAGCCGCTGTCGCCCGCCTCGTGCTCCTTCCTCCTCCTCCTCTCTCTCGTCTCCCCTCCCCTCTCCTCCCTCGCCGGCCGCCCCCGCGTCCCCTGCCCGCTCCTCCTCCTCCGCTCGCGGACCCACCGGGACGATGCTGCGGGGCCCAGCCACCCTGCCCGCGGCCCTCTCGCTCCTCCTGGCCACGGCAGGGAGCCTCTTGCCGACGCCGGTCGGCGCGCAGAACGGTGAGGGAGGGCGGCCCAGAGGGGGGCCTTGAGGGGGCGAAGAGCCAACCTGAGGCGGTGATTGACAGGGGGCGGGGCCGAGGAGGGGCGGGGCGCCTCAGGTGGGTTGGGGGAGGGGAGTACTGCTGTGGGTCCAATTAATTCTGCCTCTTGGCTCGTCTCTGGAAGACGAACAACTACGAAACCCCAGGTGTATAGGCTACGTTGGGAAAGGGAAAGAAAGCTCCGAAGAAGGCAATGGCAGGAAAGCCGCATGGAGGTGTCCCCGAAGGGCAGTTTGTCATCACGGTCACCCTTTCCCTCCCTTACGTGTTGCTGAGGGCGGATCTTTTGCAGTAGAAGGTCTGGACAAACATACTCATAGTTTCCAGAGAGGGGTAGCTGTGTTTATCTTTTGCAGGGAAAGAAGAATGTCCTTGAAGCATAGCCGGGGTATTAGTGTGCCAGGTTTCGGGAGTCGGAGGCCAGGTCATCAGATGCATTAATTTATCTATATTAGCCTGCCCTAATCCGAGGCCCTCCAGATGTGCAAACACTACAATCCCCAGGCAGCATAGTTAACAGCTAAGAATTCTGGGAATTGTAGTGACTGCACCTAGACCACATCAGAGTGGAGAAGGTAGGCATAAGATCCTGGGGACTAGAGCCTTTGGCAACTGATGCAAGGGTAAATTGCCTTTAAGGTACTCCAGCTCACCCCCATTGATTGCATAATTGCTTATGAGCTGGGAGAGGGTAAAAGGGATGAGTAATGGAGGAGGAGGAGTGAGGAAGATAGGCAGAGCGCTGTTGTCATACGCTGGCTTTACAGTACTAGGGAGACTGCTCTTGAGCCATTGGCAGTTATAAGCCTAACAAGTAATACTGACAGCCAAAAATCCAATAGTATTTATTGCTATAGGATTAGTTTTTAGTGATAGGTCTGAAATTTTATTGTAAACTGCCCTCTATTAAGTATTTAGGCATGTAGTATGTAAGTCCTTTACTATAAAAATACAAAATTATTAGAATTGTTTGTAGAGATGTTAGGCCTGAAATGCAAGCAGCATGCTGAAATAAGCCACACTGCTAAAATTTGCTATAGGGCAGTGCATAAAACAGCTTGGTATGTTCTAGATGTGTTGGGACTGCAGTTCCTCAAATTCCCAGCATGGCCAAAAGGTGCAAGAAGATTGGCTGTTAACTCTGCAGGCCAGGTTCAGATCTCTGCATTGCCACAAAGCTGACTTATTAACCTTAAAATGGCTGATCTAGCTTAGAATGTTCCTAGAAGCTGATGAAAGGAAGGCAATAAAACATGGTAGATAAAAATTGGTGGCAGTATCAGGAGATGAGTAAGGGCAAGAAGGAGAGGATTAATTTAAAGTGGCAAGAGGTTTAATAATATTTGTAGGTGGCAGCAGGGAGAGGACAGAGCAGAAGGAGAGGGTCAAGAATCTAGACCACACAAATATATTTATAAATATTCACTGCTTCAGCTGAAAAATTTGGAGGAAATCCTGCTGCTCATGGATGACCAGAAGGTTTTAAGAGCATCTGTGTCCCTTTCTATACAGAAAGTCAGTCCTTTTATCTCCAGCAGATGTTTAACAAGAAGGAAATCAGTTCATTTTAATGAACATTTTATAGCTTTCCTGCAACCTTTCTCCTCACGCCCAAGCTTTTTTTTCCTTTCAAAATGCCTAAGAATAGTTGAAGTGTAAAACAGGGAAACATGGCAATGAAAATTGTTCTAAAACAAAAACATTCTTTTGTTACTGCAGTTAGCGGGATTCCTAAAGGAGTCTCTGACACTGTGCTCTTTTGAATAATGTATGCATTCTCTTTGATTCTCTTGTGTTCCTTCACGACAAAAGACAGCTCTTCTGGTAGGTCTATGATGGAAAATCTTTTCCCCCCCAAAGAGCTGTGAGAAGCACGAGTTTGCACCTGGGTGAATGGTGATTGTCAGTAGAAATCAAGTTGACTAGAAAAGAAGAAATTACAAATAAGGGAAGACTTGAGAGGAAACAATTTGGACTGATTAAATTGTGTGTTATCATGCCAAATCTGAATTAAATGAAAGCAGAGTTTAGTACAGTAACAGAATTGTAGAGTTAGTGGTTCAGTTTTAGAACTGTCTAGAAATTGATTGAACAACCTTATGTGACTTCTCACTTGCAGGTTTTGGATATATTCCACTTTTCTGGCAGATAAATACAAGATGGTTTATCTGGTTTGCCTAAATTTGGCAATATAAGCAAGGAATGCTTCAAAACTTGCTACAGTAAAAATATTCAGATCTTTACTCTTTAGTAGCATATCTGACAATAACTGACTGTGTTAGGATGAAGCAGACTGGATTTGTGCAAAAGCTAATGATAGTAAGCATGTACCTTTAGAATAGTAACTGATTGTATCATGAAAGTGAGACAAGGCTGAAGGCCTTTCCGTGCATTCATTTGACCTTGATAAATGTTCTTAGTGTGGATAGCTCTAATAACGTTGAAAAGAATCAAGGTCTCATATTTTTGGTCATTGTACCACAGAGGATTGCTGTTAAAAATAAAAATCTGTATTGTCTTGAGTGTGGCTGCTATAGGAGTTGACTAAGGTCAGTCTTTGGAGTGGTCTGGGGCAAAGAAACATTTAAATCAGGATGTTTGCTAAGTAATATAAATTCATTATGTACCTTTCACAAAGTTTCTTGATAGATACATTCATACCATTGATAACAGAAGGTAATAACTTCAGGTATTGCAAAAAAAGCAGTTTAGGAGCTAAAGAATTTGGGTTTTTTCCCCCTCTGTATTTAGTGGCCTATAAAATTAAAACATTACTGTAGAGAAATACAGGAAGGCTAAAGCTGATTCTACCATAGAATCAGCATATCTCTTCTCATCTCTACCCAAGTAGACAACTTCAATATTATTGTCAGGAAAACTATACAGTCATACAAGCCATAGTTTGATCTAGTGTTTGAAATGAGCTGTTACGATTGGGTTTCACGGTTAAGTGAATAAAAACAAGGCAAAATGCCCAGGAAGATATCTACAGAAAATGAGCATAACAAATTTATTTATTTATTCAATTTATATAGCCGCCCATCTCAGACCAGTGACTCTGGGCAGCTAACAACAATAAATTATGAATATAATATGATGAAGAGAGAGCTGCACTGGTAAAAAGAAAAGGCTCAGTGGAATATGAGCACTCTGTTAATACCTTTCAGGCAATGGCTTAAATTCAGGAAAGGAATTACTTGTTCTCAAACGTTGGTAGGACTGGATTGAAGAATAAGCAGAGAGTACAAGAGGATATCTAACTGAAGTTTTCAGGATCCTAGTTACAGTTGCCAATATTGTAATAATAGTTATCTGTACCATCATTTTAACTATATAGGAGAGAGAGGGGGTGAAGTTATTCCTTCATAAAACGTACATTTGCTCTGTCTTTGCTGACTATTTGTCTTCATCACAAAATCATTGAGGTGAATCAGGAGCTGGCAACATAATGCATAACTTTGCATTATATAATTCAAAAGAAGTAATTCAGAACATTTTTTACCACTCTTCGGTCCCAGCCAGCTCACCCAATGGCAAGGGTTATGGGAGTTGTGAAGCAGCATCTGACGGCAGCAGTTGTACGCCCTTGTGCTAAGCCATAGTTTATTAGGATGAAGCTAGGCTACCTCTGGGGTCATCTGTCGCTCTTCCTGCCTGACATCTTAATTGTTTTGTGGCTTTCGTGTTTGCTTAATCATTTCTTGTGTCAAAAAGATTAGGGCCCGTGGGATTATCCCACACTAGGTTCATATGCATGGCAGAGATCTGAATATGGTGATATGATACGCAGATAAACTGGAAGTGGCTAAATATAAATTATATTCATTTTATGACTTACACTTCAGTTGTGTCTGTTCATAAACACTAAATGTATCTATTGCTCTTGGCCTCCCAACTAAACCATATTAAAGGATTAGCGTCTGAGCTGGAATCCAAAAGCTGAGAAATACAATTATCACTCAAGCAGAACTCATTTTGAGCAGCTCAACTTCCTGCTAACTGGTGTGGGATGCACAAAGCAGGGGAAGGATTCTGATTGCATTTTTATTAAGGTTATGTATATTTTAGCAGCAGCTTCAGAGCCGAGGGAAAGTGGCTCAGCAGGATAGTATAGCTGTCACACACAGGCCTGTACTAGGATTCCGCAACATTACCATTGGGGAGCTGGGGATGGTGACGGCCGACAGAAAGCTCTGGCGTGGACTGGTCCATGAAGTCACGAAGAGTCGGAAACGACTGAACAAATAAACAACAAAAAACATTATCCAGCACAGCTTTTAGTAAGATGGTGCCTTTTGGTCACATTAGTAATTTATTATAATATGGCCCATTTCATGACTTGCTGTATAGAACTTACAAACAGAACTGCATTAAGATATATATGTTTGTTGTATTTTTGTTAGAGGCTTTTTTAGAATGCTTTTCTGTCCATAGAAATTATTTGTCACTATCTTGAAGAAACTGATTGAAGCCGATTGTACAAAACATCCAGTGGATTCAAAATTATTAAAAACTATAGCAATAGTCAAGACTATAGCAATAGTCAGAAACTCTACTGTAGTTCTTCCTTAACTAGGTTCTCAGACATTCTATGCAATTATGTTTGGCAGTTTCTTTTTATCAGAAGAAAATAAAATTGTATCATATCTGGGTAGGGTTCCTGAACTGTGAAAGCAGAAATGTAGTGGCTATAAAATATTTCAGCACAATGCATGTACATGTATAGCTGCACCAGTTGGGTTTCCACCAAATTAGGATTGAAACTAGAGTCCCAAAGTTTTATTATTTTTAAGAGCATAATGTCCTCTCCTTCAAGACCAGAAACTTTCTAACAGCTACATTACTAAGAAGTGCTCAGCAGTGTGGAGTTAAATCAGCAAATCCTTTATACTTTGCTTGGTACCAAATTTGAAACTGGAAAGTGTGACAGGAATGGTTTCTGATCTCATAGGGAGGTACCTTGTGAAGTTGGAGGCAAAGATTGGGTTCTTCCTTGGCTGATAAATACTGTACTGACTTCCAAGAATAGTTGGCTTATTTCATGGTTGAACACATATTGGAATATGAGGAAAATGGATGTCTCACTCTCCAGGGTGACACAGTGTGTAATCAAGCACGTAACCTTTTACATTATCTTGGAATGTTTTGCAATCCAGTTTATGTGTTGTTTGACTAACACTAAAGTAGTCTTGGAACTTTAGATGATTGGTAATCTAGATGTTAGGATTTTATTTTATGGATTTTAAAAAGTCTCTTATTGTCAAAACCATGTGCTTTGCAACTATGATTGAGAGAGATAATATCTAGAACTGAGTGCAGTTAGTCCTATCTATCTATCTATCTATCTATCTATCTATCTATCTATCTATCTATCTATCTATCCGATTTCTCACCGCCCAACTCCCTCAAGGGACTCCCTCAAAGTCCTAACTGTTGACAAATCCTCCTAACTGTATGAATATTACTAATTTTGAATTCTCCGTTTGTGAAGCTAGTTGTCTTAAATCATCCTCCAAGTATTGATGTACTTAAAGTCGGACCATTTTCATCATATCCTTGACTCAAAGTGGTGTTCAAAGCAGTGTTCTCAAGCTTTCATATTTTACGTCTCACCAATCAAGTTTGTCCAAGAATGTGGGCTTTACCATGATAGAAGCACAATGCCCTCTTTTTCCAAGGAAATGTATGCATTTACAAGCATTCTGATACTATAATTAATTTTTAAATGTGCCATATTGCTTTTCCAAACAAACCTCTCCTGCCATACCCATTCCCATTTTTATTTTAAAATTTATAATTCCCTTCTAAGTCCAAGAGGACCTGCAGTGGTTCCTTCCTCTCAGTAAAGCAACAGTAGTAAGCCAAAATCACCATTCCTGACAACAACAATAAGCCTTCCTTCATCAAAGCCTGCTCTTCTTGTTTCCCTTACGTTTTCCAGCTCTGAGAAAGTAGCAAAAAAAGGAAAGAAAGGAAAAGAAAAAAGAAAAGAAAAGGCATAATGCAAGTTCACTTTTTGCAGGCAGACAGCAAAGGATTCAGGGCAGGAACCTTCAGTGATGGCACCAGCATGGAAGAGGAAAGCTGCTGCTTGTCCAGGGCACCCATTACCCAGTTTTTTCCCCCACTTTGCTACTTTTCCAAAGCTGTTGAGAAGCAAGGAAAACAACATGAAAAACTATTGGAGGAAGAGGGAAGCATGCTGATCTGAATTTCGTGCTTGTGGTTGGACATGGGATTGAGAGCGTATGAATTCTTAGTCATTACGAGAAACCACACATCCCACTTGGGGATCTATTTGGTACGTGAATATATTTTATAACAGTAACATAATTGCTGTGGGTCTTCCGGGCTGTGTGGCCGTGTTCTGGAACTTCCAGAACACGGCCACACAGCCCGGAAGACCCACAACAGCCATCAAACTCTGGCCGTGAAAGCCTTCGACAATACAGTAACATGATTGTTTTCCTGTTTTTTACATCTTTGTGGTCCATTTGATTTTAATCAGTATAGGTTTATAGTAATACTGTGACTATTGCAACATGGAGTTCTTTAACTGTTGGCTGCTGTAGGATGTTTAGGTTACTTCATCTGTGAATTTCCTGTGTCACCCTGGGTTGAAATGAGATCAAAGCACTGGTTATGACGGACAGAGAGTGTTTCCTAATCCCAGTGTTAAATCGAAAGGAGATAATAAAGGATAATTATTTGAGTTTTAACAAAGGGAATTCCTGAGAAGGCTAAAATTTCAATGAGTTCTTATCTCCTCCCTTGGAACTATTATTAGATGTAATGAAGAGAAAATAAATGATGTGTTTTTAGATGCAGTCTTTCTGTCACAGACTATGAATCTGTAAAACCTGATGGCTTGTCTCCCCAAAGCCTGACTTTTTGCCTCTCTTCTTTTGAAGTCACACTATAACCACTGTTGTAGATGGGCATGTCTCTCTTTTTGTTTTTGTTTTGTTTTTGTGTTTCTGCAATTCATTTGCTTTCTTTATAAGATCTGTTTTTTTTTCCTGTTCATCTGTCATGGCATTTCTGCTGCCCCTTCCTCTAGCTGGGTTTGTCAAGTCGCCTATGTCAGAGACTAAACTCACAGGGAACACCTTTGAGCTGTATTGTGACGTGGTTGGGAGCCCCACTCCAGAGATCCAGTGGTGGTATGCTGAAGTCAACCGGGCTGAATCTTTCAAACAGCTATGGGATGGTGCTCGAAAGCGCCGTGTCGCCATTTACACTGCCTACGGGGTGAATGGCGTGAGCGTGCTGAGAATCACTCGTCTTACCTTGGAAGACTCTGGGACGTATGAGTGCAGGGCGAGCAACGATCCCAGAAGGAATGACTTGAGGCAAAATCCTGCCATAACGTGGATACGAGCCCAGGCTACTATAAGCGTCCTTCAGAGTGAGTTCAGTTCCGCAGAGCAGTAGTGCTGTAGTAGTATCTAGAGGCAGTCCAGTGATCCTCACCCCTCTCTTGTGACCCTTAGTATCATCCACCAGTTGTCTTTGTTTGGGGGGGGTGTTGATTTCTTCATTTGTGATGTGTGTGTTTTGCCACCTTCTTAATGTGTCTCCTCCTCCCTAGGATCAGAAGTATTGAGAAGGATCTCTGAAACTGTCTTCTAGTTCCTCTGGAAACAAGCCTGGTATTTGAATGTTTGTTGCGTTTGCTTTTATTCCCTTTTACTTTTTATAGTAGGTTTTGTGCTATCCTGGTTTCTCCATGAGTGCCTTTTCTATTTTGTGTTAATTCTTAATCTAACAATTTCTTTTTATTATTTCATTTATTGGGATACCGTGGAATGCCTTCCTCTTCCTCGTGATTTTAAGTTTATAGACCCTTGTCTATATCCTTTATTACCTGTAAAATTTTGGATTTTCCCTTTATAGCTAGTTAGAAGTTTGTTTTTATAAATAATATATATACTGAAACTTCCCAGATGTTGAGTTTCTGCTTACAGTACTTTACTTGATGCAACTGAGGCCTACCGGTTACTTATAACACAAAAGAGCAGCCAAAAACCTTTCCTTTCTCATTCCCTTCCTTAACATTCAGTTAAGTGTCCTCACATAGAAAGCTACATTACATGGGTGATCTTGTAACTGACTTATTAATTAAGCCATTTATTATATCAAATGGCTTAGAAATCATTATTACATTCTAAAATGTTGTCTGAGGTGGATCCTTAATGACCCCATTGTACAGAGAATAGGCAAATGAATGGTATTGCATTGTAAAGCGAGTGGCAATAAATAGTTACTATGTACCATCCCAGGGGAACTTTTATTTTGAAAGGCGGCATACAAATTCTTAAAATAAAAATGATTATTCAGCATACATTGAGTTTCACTTTTACGAGGGATTGGACAACTTCTTGGGGGATTAGGCAATTAATGTCTACTAATGTTAATGGAAGTTTACTACTTCCTGAATCATAAGAAATTTGTCTTAATACTAAGTCCTGGGAAGCAACAATGGAAGGAGGGCTATTGTCCTTTAGTTGAGGCCTGGAAGCTTCCCAAATGCTTGACTAGAGGGGCCAATATTTTTTTGCCTTCTATTGAAAGCTCAGTTGGTATTTTCAGTGCACTGCAGATTTATTTTGTATCCATTGTGTAGATCAGGGCTTTCCAAACTTTTCCCGTGGCGACACACCAACGGTGGCGCACAAAAACCCGGAAGCACCGCAGTGGCACCGGTGCGCAAAAACCTGGAAGCGCTGCCACCGCCATGGCGGTGGCGGCAGCAGTGCCCTAGTATGCCGTGCGAAAACCCAGAAGTGCTGATGGCCCGCCGCTGCCATGTGCGCAGCCGTGCCATCAGCGCTTCTGGGTTTTGACGCAACACACCTGGGCCCCGCAGGCGACACAGTATTGTGTCGCGACACACAGTTTGGAAAACTGGTGTAGATGATTTCAGACATCATTTTTTCCCCTAGAGCTGCTGTTTGAAACCATTCTGTCCTATTATTTATGCCAGTAAAACTGGCAGTTTCTAGTTCTGAGGTATACATGACAAATCTGCATCTGCTTTTCCAAGACTTTTAAAGGTTCTCTTTACAGTCCAGGATCTGCGAGACAGCAGAACTCATAAGGGAATGAGGCTTGTAGGACATTTCACAACATGGGCTTTATTATGGAAATGTATCTTTCTTGAGTGACAGGCAAGAATATATGGGAAGTAACCTTGATTTTTTTTATATCATTTTTAATATATAGTGATATGAGCCTCTGCTTTCTTTTAGTACAGTGCTTTCCAGAGTGCCGCCGTTGGTGACACACCAACGGCGGCAGCGGGGGGGCGCGCGTGTGCACGGCGGCAGCAGCCTCGCTAAAACGCGGAAGCGCTGATGGCACGCCGCTGCTGACTTCGCTGCCGCCGCCGCACACACCCCCGTGCTGCCGCTTCGCGACACACTAAACTGTGTGTCGCGAGACACAGTTTGGAAAGCTATGTTTTAGTGTAATATTATTAATCTGTTAAAAAATCAGGAGGAGTCTGGTAGCACCTTTTCCAATGAGAAATTTTTATTAAAAAGGCATAAAAAGTTTTGTAAACTGCAGCTCACTTCATCAGATGCATGGAGTGGCTAAACCAATTATTCATAAACACTAGTCTGCAACATCAGCACTCATATCAAAGCGTAATCTCAAAAGGAAAGCATTACTGACTTCCTAAAAATCTATTTTAGAAAGATTACTTTCTTGTTGCAATTTACCTTCTATATAGGTATTTACATGGGATAAAATAATGGTTACATTGAGTAGGATATGTGAGTGTGTCAAAATGGAGTGTTACAGTGTGTCAGAAACAGATGTGAGAGGAGAAATTGCCCTACATAGTATATGAGGAATCGTGTATGTGTGAAATGTTCAGTAATGAGGTAGAAACCAAAACTTTTCTTACTTGTTGTGGCTTATAGCCTTCTCCTCTGGGCCATGCAGTGAGAATAGATCTGGTAGCTTAATCTGGACTTCTGATCATAATACTGTACCATAAATGTTTCTGTGTAAATAGTACAGTACAAGATATACAGTTATTAGGATATAGAAAGCAAGCGTATGACCCTTTGTTTAATATTGCACAATATACAAATGCCATTTATAGAAGACTTAAAGAACTTCCTGCTGCAACTGATGAAGAAAGTATACAAAACTTTTTTTCATGAATTAATAATGCTTCTGTAGTTGGAAATTGGCAGTAAGAAAGTTCTAGGTAACAGCGGAGAATAGTTTTGTAAAAAGCAAGTATCAGGTATATGTGATGCTGACATCAAGCATAATGATGCGGATTTAATAACTAAGTGGAATACTGGATGGTCAATGTGATCTTCCAGTACTAGCTGCATACTTGTCTTACTATCAGTTTTACATGACCTTTTTGCTAAAATCCATCAAACAGCATGCACCAAACCTAAAATAATAAAAATAAAAGCTATCAGTATTCTGAAAGCAGGTTTTTTTTAATATAGCAGAATAGATTTTGAAACCAACAGTATTCTTGAAAATCCAATAACAGCTTGTGTTGCCCATTTCTAGCAGATAAACACATGGTTAGGCCATTCTCTGCTCCCAAAGTCTTGTGTAGTATTTTCCCATTTACTTCCTTCTGCCTTGTTTCTAATTCTTCTTTTAACAACTAGTAATAAAATGTAATATCAGTCTTACCGAATCTGATGCCCTTCAGGTGTATTTGGACTATAACTCTCAGGATTTCTAGCCAGCACGGCTCTTGGCATCAGGTTGGAGAGCACAAGGCTGACCTATATATTTCTATATTGGGTGGAGTTGTTTGTGTTCTTGACAAATATTACTAGTACTGTATTTCATATTGCATGTAGATATTGTTGATCAGTAGGGGCGTGGTGGCTCAGTGGGTAAGACGCCAGGCTTGTCGATCGGAAGATCGCAAGTTCGGAGGTTCGAATCCCTAGCCCCGCGTGACGGAGTGAGCTCCCGCACCAGCACCAGCTCTTGCCAACCTAGCAATTCGAAAGCATGCAAATGCAAGTAGATGAATAGGGACCACTTCCGTGGGAAGGTAACAGCGTTCCGCGCACGTCATGCTAGCCACATGACCGCAGAAGCGTCTTCGGACAACGCTGGCTCTTCGGCTAACAAACGGAGATGAGCACCGGCCCCTAGAGTCGGACACGACTGCACAAATGTCCGGGGGGAACCTTTACCTTTACCTTTATTGTTGATCAAGTGCCTGTCTACCTTGCATACTTAATTTTTTTTTATTTCTGCATCTTCAGTTTACGTGAAATACAAATGTTTAACTCTTTGATGGTAAAGTAACGGAATTTTCCAAATAAATTTGAGAGGAACTCTAGCTAGTAATGTTTTCCACTGAGCGTGAGATTTCCTAGTGCTCAGGCTGCAGTGGGAGCAAATATATGAATGCTCCACGTGGTGTTAAGTGTTCCACCTGGGCAACTTGTAAAGCAGGTTTCCTTTTATGGATTAAGAGCTGCAGGTGAACATTCTGTGATTTAATTAAATATGCTGATTTCTCAATCTAGAATAAAGCCATGTTAAATCTGAATATAACTTATATTCGTGGAGGATACTGGTATACTTCTCATTCCAGAATTCTATTGGTAGATAAAGGTTTTCATGGATTTGGTCATATAGATAGTTCAATCAGTCATATGCTACTAACAAGGTGTGTCTGAATCTCTCCTGTTCTCTCTCACAGTACCCAGCATGTTCATCCTGCTACTATTTTCTCTTTCTGAAGATAATATGTATATTTCAGGACCACCCATAAAACTTAATGTGTTTATAAAATTTATAAAATTTACCAGAAGTAAATCATGACAAGCCCTTGAAATTCTTACACTATTCCTTTACATAATTATCTTTAAATAGGATGGTATGGCTTTGTGCTGCATCAACTGAGACACTGGCATGGAATAAGTGTTTAGCAATAGGTCTTTTAAAAAAGGGATGTTCAGATATTTTTGCTCTAACAGTACTTGGTTTAATCCTGCGGTCTATGCCTGAACACATATAAATGCAGAACAAAGATGATAGTGTTGGACAGGATAGATTCCAAAGGTTTTTTTTTTAATTCCACTTTTCTATTTAGAGTTACTAGGTATCTTTTAAAAACTGAAGATTTAAAAGGAAAAAAGCTTTAAAAGGGAAGTAATGTAAGGGGGATCAAGGAAAACACAATGATAACACATCTTGTTATGGAATTCCTGAAATGACACATTAATGAGTTTTATAGAGGCCTCCAAGTTAAGAAGTCTTTGTTGTCTATTAATTAGCATCTGATGTTTAGAGTTCCTTAAAAAATAATTCTCTGGAATGGTGGAAGTATAAAACACAACTTAAATACAGTATAAGGGAGGGATATAAAAGACTGCCTAGCCTGATTTGCATAAGGTTCCTCCAGTTTGACCAGCACAGTGAAATGTTCTTATTTCAGAGGGATTCATGGTACTGTGTCAAGACAGTGCAGTGCGCCTTCCTCAGCTGGAGGGAAAGGAAGCCTCGGTTGGGATAGCAGGGCACTGGGAAAGTGACCACTATGTCTTCTGCTTTCCACCCAGTACAGCCAAGTGTGTATAACCCCATGCAAAACGCTAGGAGTCTCTGCACGAGCCTCGCAAAAGACCTTGCTGCTTTAAGGATTTGAACCTATAGATTTGGTTTACATTCCTGTGCACTGCAGAGCACCTCTTTCAAATATTTTACATAATCTGAGTATAAATCACAGGAAAATCCATACATAATTGAGTGAAGGATTTCTGCTTTTTTTTTTTTTTTAAAGGTGAAGGGGTTGGTGGAAAAGGGGTCCAAAGTAACACAACAGGAAGTTAATAGGGGCAAGGCAACCTCTGAACCCTTTTGGAGAAAAGGGAGATTACTTACTAATCATCCCACATAGGTATCCTCTGCACCATAGAAAACTGGAACAGTAGATTTGCTACAGAACTTTATGGCTGCTGCTGGTTCCAAAATTGGAACAGCTCTACTTTGGGATACTGGCTAAATAAACTTTGTTTTCCATCTGTTTTATCATCGCTTGCTATATCCTTAAAGGTAATCTCTCCATATCTGCATTATGGAATTGGTCACTTGAAATGGTCTTCCATTATTGAAAAGCTGAAGGGTGAAATGGCATGATTTTCTTTGCTAGCTTCTTAGAAGACTGGCCCTGCTAACACCAGTTTGGGAAAAATGCATGCATATTGTGTTACGTTGGATTTCGTTTCTCTTGCAGCAAGATCCTTCAATCTAGAACAATACTGTGTGTGAAAGCACCCAAAGAATTTTTTTAAAAATGGATTAGGCTGAATGCTCGTTATATGTTCTTGTGCAACTTATTTTCAACTTCCCTGTAGTTAGGCTAAAACAAAAGAATACCAAAATGTACTTCATTCTTTTTTTTTTCTTTTTCCCTTTTGTATCAGTAGACTAGTCCTTGTTGTTTTTTTCTCTGCTGGTCAGCTGTTCATTGTATGACTTGATGCCATCTGAGCTAGTAAAGTCGTTTTCCATGTGTAATTCTTTTCCTCTCCCAAGTCCTCTGCCATTTAATTGTGCCATGTAGGACATTTGAGTCACATGAAAACTGACAGTTCTTTTAATGTGTCTCCTTCCTCTAGAGCCCAGGATCAATTCCAGTAATGAGGTGACCATTGTTTCCCCTTCACCTCCTATCATACTGCAGTGCAACCTCACAACTAGTCCCAGCCCCCTCATTCACAGCTTTTGGGTAAAAAACGGAGAAGAGATTCCAAGTACCATGAAGAATACAAATACAACAGAATACAAGTAAGTCTGAAAAGTAACTTTTGTCTCTGAAAATTCAGTGAAGCTGCCACTGAAGTAGCTTGAACAGAATGTAGTAGCTGAACAGCTGTTGCAACTGGCAAATTTAGCTAAAGAGATTTAGATGCTGCGTATATCCAATCCTCAAGTCTTTTGTAGAATATCATTAAGAAATAATGTCCAAAATTTTATGATTTCTGTTGGCCAAGGGGCGGGCTTGGTGCTATGCATTGTTTATTTCTTCTTCCACTAGCAAGCAGAATAAATTATGGATACACTCACTTTAAGGTATATATGATAATCCAATTCATCTTAACACAGATTTTTAAAAACTTTTAGAATATATGCAGCTTGCCTGAATTGCTTTATATTTTCCAGGGTTGGTACCAATACGGCTTATTTCTGTCTGTGCTTCACTTTACGCAGTTCTGTATGTTTGCAATGAGACACTAAGCCCATCTAGTGCTATTGATGTTCATGTTGCATTCGGTTGTTGCAGGCTATTAAAAAGTTTGTCCCAGTCCTAACATAAAGAGATGTGCTGCATTTTTGGTGGGTGGGGGCAACTTTCAGCTCCTATCAGAGATAGAAGGTAGTGCATTCCAATGGTTGGTGCTTTGGAAGAATTCCCTGCTTCATTACATACAGCTATGTTCCTCTTGTTCATGGCATCTCGAATTTCCTGGTGTGGCAAAAAAAAAAAGAAAAAAAAAGGGGGGGGGTCTTATGTGTATCACTAACAAGAAAACCAATCCTAACAACCATGTTGAATATCTTTAGATAATGAGGTAGATTGTTACATTTTAAGAATGAAGCAAATAAATTTATGCATGAAAGAAACAATGCTTTGTTATTACAGAAGCTGTGGTTTAGGGTTAGAGTTAAGATCTTTTTACTTTTGTTTAGGCAACATTAAGAAGTTTACTCAATCTTCAGCGTGCCATATTTTAGACAAATTGTGTTGGAGAAAGTGGTGATAGTTTAGAACTTAGTCTTGTATAGGTGGTTAAATTGCATTTTCAGGTGTGGAATTTTCCAGCAAAGAAGCTGATACAAGGTCTTGAATGCTTTAGATTGCTTTTTATTCTATTAACTAATGACATAGAAGCAACTGAGCAATTATGTCTTAGTAAGCATGATTGATTTGTCACCTGCTATTCTGATCCATGTTTCTTTTTCTTTGCAGAATCCCAAAGCCTAGAGCGGATGATTCAGGGGAATATGGGTGTTTATTTGTATTCACTGGCTCCCCGGTAGCAAATGCTACAATAGAAGTCAAAGGTAACCATTATTTTTCATTTATTTCCTTTCTTCCTCTTTTTAAAGCCTAGCTTCTAAAATTCTCCTTCTATAATTCCCCATGGAGCATTTTGTTTAGTGCTTGCATGACACAGTCTTCACAGATCATGAGCGCTCAACCTTCCTCATAAATTGGAACTGCTAAGGAATTGTTTATCTCCAAAATGCCAACACCAAACATAGTATACTTTAAAAAATGTAAAATAATTATAGATGTGTCAATGCTATTGTTTCTTTCTATAGGCTTTTATTTTGCTTAATGGGCTACTTGACCGTGTTCTAAAAGATCCTTTGAAGCTGCTAAAAAAAGTATCTAAGCTGCAACTATCCCTAAGACTGTGTGTTTTACTGTAGGAATAAATACTGTGTCTTCCAACCTAGCCTGAATTGTTCAGGACTTGCGTCTCAGGAGAGGATGTAGAAGCACCTCTCGTTTAAGAATGAGAGCATTTTTCTGGCTGTAGTCTGGTTTACTGCCCTCTGCTGTTGCTACCTAATTTTCTTGCTCCCCTTGCCTATCATTGCAACTGGAAAAGAGTCCCGGTCAGTACCATCAAATTCCCCATCTGGAGGCTCTTTTCCATCTTTTGCCCAGACTTTTCTGGACACTATTGAGTCACTGAATAAGGTGCAAGACATAAAAAAAAAAGTTTCCAAAATTGGACATGAATGCTCTGCAGAGTATCCATTACAGGAGATATAATAGTTAGATATAAAATGGAATCTAAATAAATAACCAGTGGCAAAACTGAATACGTCAAGCCACAGAAAAGCCCATCGCTCTGCCTTCTTGAGTTTTGAACGGTAGGTGAGGATTTTGAATTTCATTATATAGGCTTGTGACAGCTCTACAGAGGAAATGGATTGGATTACACACGGCTCTCCCCCCCCCCCTTTCCTTTTCCTTTCTGTGCCTGTTAGCTGCTCCTAATATTATTGGGCACAAGCGAAGTGAGAACAAGAACGAAGGGCAGGAGGCAGTGATGTATTGCAAGTCTGTAGGCTACCCACATCCAGACTGGACTTGGTATAAAAAAATCAATGGAATGTCTATGGTGAGTAGAAGATTGAACCTCACTAGGTAAGCTCAGCTGTTGGCCGAAGTTTATAATGCGGGGCCAGTAAATGAAGCTATTCCAGTATTTTTGCCTTCCAAAGGAAGATAATTCTCTCTTGCTCTGCTAGCTGCTTTTGGGGGCTTCTTTTGTTTGCTTGTTAAACTTAAGATATTAGGATCAAAATTGGGGACTTGAGCCAGCGTTGTCTGAAGACGCTTCCTCGGTCATGTGGCCGGCATGACGCACGCAGAACGCTGTTACCATCCCACGGAAGTGGTGCCTATTTATCTACTTGCATTTACATGCTTTCGAATTGCTAGGTTGGCAAGAGCTGGGGCGAGTGCGGGAGCTCACTCCGTCATGCGGGGCTGGGGATTCAAACCTCTGAACTTGCGACCTTCCGATCGACAAGCCTGGCATCTTACTAAATATTTTACTACTAAGGCAGGAAATCTCTTGCAGGTGCCCTGCTTTCTAATGCAAAACTAGAATTAAAGCATCAAATGGCATATGGCTTTTCTCGAGCTTTCTGCCTCCTTCTGGCTAATCTAACCCTGCTTCTCCTCAAAATCTTTTACGGCCACTTGGATTTTATATTTATTCTTACTTTTATATTTATATTTGGTAATTATGTACTTATATTTTTAGATGTTTTTATACTTATTGTTTTAATGTGTGTCCTATTGTAAACTGCCCAGAGTCCCCCTTTTCTGGGGGAGATGAGCGGTGGCAGAATTTGAAAAATAAAATAAATTGTCCCTCCACGGCTATTTCAAACATAAGTGCCATCTTCCACCCCAAATGAACATAAGTCAGCTTTAAAAGGCAGGAGAATATTAGTAAGAATGGTTCTGCTAATGAGCTTGTCGTGCTTGTCTCATGCCCAGATTATGAAGCTTTCAGGGTGGAGAACATTGAGCTCGTTTTAAAGGAGGCGTGTGGGCATGTGACAGAATGACGCTTGTCTGGAATGCTTGGTAATCTTGTCGTGGCCTCCCTTCTCATTAGGGGATTGACAACACTTCCGGTCGCTTCTTTATTACCAACAAAGAGAACTACACTGAACTCAGCATTGTGAGCCTCCATATCGATGAGGATCCTGGTGACTATGAATGCAATGCCACCAGCTCAGTGGGCACAGCAGCTGAAATTACCATCCTGCGTGTACGCAGCCACTTGGCTCCTCTGTGGCCCTTCCTGGGAATTCTGGCAGAGATCATCATCCTTGTTGTTATCATTGTTGTTTATGAGAAAAGGAAGCGGCCAGATGAGGTTCCAGATGGTAAGTTTCTTCCATATTTTGTGTTTTCTGGGAATCCGGCCCTCTTCTTGTACTTCAGAATCCTCCTTTTTAAAATGTTGGAGCTATCAATCCATAGTTCCAAATTTTGTGCTGCTGAAGACTGCTTGAAAATTCTTCCCTCTGGGCCCTTGCATTTGAGAGGCCTTGATAGAGGCGATACTGAAATTTCTTTATCTTTAGAAATGCTCCTTTTTCCTAGCAAAGGGCTTGCAGTAAGAGAAAGGGACTTGTGAGGCATTATTTTAAAGGCAACATTGGTTGTTACTAAATTCACTCTGCATGAATGCAGCTTCAGCCAGATACATACTGTGCTGTCTTGCTGGAGGAAAAAAAAAGTTTTTCCAACATAATTGACAAATTTTTTAAGATCTCTTGACCACAAATACTTGCAACCTGCCTTTTGCATGAATGATATAAGATCTAATGCTTTAAGCAATTAAAACACGTTGTAAGGGAAAGCTTTTGCTCATTTGCATTCTCCTTTAACTGATGGAGATGGGCAGCCTTTTGAAATTGTGCACTGAACCTCATAGAATCCTTCAGGGGCTTCCCAATGGGGAGATGGGGCCATGACACACTGGCATCATAGTAACCATGCTCTGCTTAAGATACCTTGGAGGGAGTGAAGCTTTAATCTTATTTTCTTCCCCCACTTCATATAGCCACTCTTCTCAGTCTTGCTGTTCCTTTCCTATTGTTACCTGTGAGGAAATTGTGGCCTGTTCCACCCTCTAGCTCATAGCTTTCCAAACTGTATGTCGCGACACTTTAGTGTGTCGCGAAGCGGCGGCACGGGGGTGGCTGTGCATGGCGGTGGCAGCGAAGGCGGCGGCGGCACGCCATCAGCGCTTCCGCGTTATAGCGAGGCCGCTGCCACCGCACGCCCCCCTGCGCCGCCGCCGTGCACACGCGCGTCCCCCCGTGCGCCGCCGCCGCTGCCATTGGTGTGTCACCAATGGCAGCACTTTGGAAAGCACTGCTCTAGCTAATGGCTAGCCAGCCTATGTGGGCCGGTCTATGGCAGGCTATAAGGAGAGTGGCTATGTTCACTCACAATTGAGGGTTGTCTGTATGTGTGTGAAATATTAATTTATAAGAAACTTATAAGCCAACACAAAACCATGAACATGCAACAGAAAATGAATGGCATCTTCCTTTTAAACAGGGAAGTTATTTTAGAAAGTCTTGAATAAGATGCTCTGTTCATGAGGTAATGAGTGTGCCATGTAGACAGTATAACACATTAAATTGCAATTGAGTCTGTACAGGAACAAACACTGCCTAGACCAGGGCTTTCCAAAGTTTTCCCGCGGCGACACACCAACCGTCGTTGGTGTGTCGCCGCGGGAAAACCCGGAAGTGCCGCCGTTGCAGTAGCGCGCAAAAACCCGGAAGCGCTGCTGCCGCTTTCAGGTTTTTGCGCGCCGCCGTTGGTGCGTTGCCGCGGGAAAACCCGGAAGCGCTGATGATGATCAGCGCTTCCGGGTTGTGTGGCGACACACTTTTGTGTTGCGACACACAGTTTGGAAAGCTCTGGCCTAGACAGTGTGATAATTCTGGACTAGCCATTTAAGGATTTTTTTAAAGCATGGTCCTGGCAATAACAAGTGCTCAAAGTTATAGTTTCATAATGGATTCCATTCTACAGTCCTGTTTTTGCACAGCTGCCTTGGCAAAATGTTCAGCTTTTTGAAATGAACAGGTTTGACGCTGAAAGGGAAAGCTGCTTTGGTAAGATTGTACAAAAATGGGCCAACATTAGTATTTTTTACATAAAATCCAATAATGGAAGCTTTTCTTCTTCCAGTTTCCAAATGTACGTGCATCTATTCAGACTTGGGCCATTAATTTTAACTTGGTCAACTGGAATATAATCTGTATCCAGAAATATACAAGTAAATATTTTAAACAGTTCCCAGTCCATTTTTTAAAAAGCCTTTTTATTTTATTATTCTGCTTCTATAAGGTTCATCTGGCAGTAGCATTACTAGGTGTGTTTAAGTAGAGCTAACCATGACAGCCACACTGCAGCTCAAGGATGATTGCTTGTTTGCATGTCTGTGTACTAACGTCGACAAATGCAAGTTCTTTCCATTCAACCACAGGAAGTAGAAAAGATCGTTTATATCTGCTACAGCTTCCTGGGCAGACAGCTTCTTGATAGGAAGGGTTTGGCGGGTGCTAAGGTCTTCGCTTCTAACAAGATGCAAGCATTCACAGATAGTTCGGTTGGCTGCAGCTTTCAATTTGGCACGAAAGCAGTTGTGCGTGGCCTTCTTTAGAAGAGGCTGGCATTTGTTTGGCAGGTGGATAAGCCTTGGCTGATGCTGGACTCGTCTCATTTGAACACATTTCTAGAAAGATACGTGTGCCAGAATGAATGTGTAGACATTCTTGATAATCCCTTTGTGTTCTCAGTTGCTTGAGAGTTGGCTTCCTGACTGTGATGGGATCTGATGGTGGACAGTGGGGATATCCTTAAGGGTGTATTTCCTAGCTTGTGCAATTGCTGCTTCCTTCTATAGCTTGAATCATGTCAACCGGATTTCTATTTTCTCAGTGGATATTTTCCACTGAGAAAATAGAAATCCAGTTGACATGATTCAAGCTACAGACAATTCCACCTGGATGACTGAGAACCTTCATAGACATACTGCTTCCTTCTAAGCATCGGAACTTGTGGAACTTCCTTATTGCGTTTCTGAAGAAATTCCAATATTAACTTCCAATATTAACTTAATTAAAGACTTCCTATCTGTCAGGAATGAATGGCTATTTTCTTTTGGCTGTGTCCGTTTTTGCAGTAAGTGTTGAAGAGGGGGACCACTCAGAACATGCTAACACACTGAAGAAGCCACTGGGTCAGTAGTCCCAGCAATGATTAAAACCAGAAAATGCTGAAGGATTGCTTAAACCTTAACCCTTACTGCTACCTCAGTGGTGTGCCTCACTTTTTTAGGGCCACAGTCCATCCTTGAGGTTTGAGTCACGTGGAAACCAAATTCCAATAAGCAGATGGGCATAGAACAAAGAATCGGGGATGGCCGAGACAAATATGCACCAATTTGAGTTGTTTTAGATTTATATGTAATTAATCCAGTGAAACACTGTTAATAGGACTATGTATTTTATAATTTTCTCCTTTCTGTCAGTTGCCATGGAGGATCTCTGAATTGGGCACCTCAGCTTGTGTACCCTATGCTGCATATATGGGGTATCTAAGATGTAGAGATATGCTTAACAAGAATTGTTCATGAATAACAGTTGTGCATAGCAGTTAATTCAGTGTTTGTTGAGCAATTAATATCTTCTTCAGGTCCAGGCCTGGCATCCTTATTGCCTGTAGGATTCCATTTTGAGCATCAAAACCATATTCTGGGCCGAGGATAGGAAAACCTGAAGACACCTGTTTGAAATGCAATTCAACAGATAGTATACCATGTATGCGTACATGATATATTAGTGATTCCAAGGGTGTGATGTTGGTCTTTTGGTTTAATCAGTCTATCATAGCCGTGTCTATTCTGCTGAGTGTTGGGACTGCAACCTTCGAAATTCCCATACAACGTGCTGAAAAAGTCCTAACTGCCCTATATAAATGGCCAGGATAAGATACTGTGTCACATTGTTTTTAGAAAAAGGACTTGCCTATAACTTTATTTTGAGCTCATTGGAGCTCTCAAGGGGCCCCTCACTTTCTGCTACAACACAGAATCAGCAAATCGGCATAAAGATCTGAACTTGTTTTATTCAAAAGGAGGGTTTCACTTTGTCGTTGACATATTTATGCCTTATTTCTCTTTGTGAGATTGTTGGATGTCATGTGTGGAGAGTGTTCCTCGATTTATCTCAGTCCCATGGTTTTGTGAATCAGGCTGGTGTCAGTGGATTCCTTTCGTACTTCCAGTGACAAGACAGATTGAAGTACTGGTTTGGTCTAGATCAGCCTTTCTCAACATTCTGACCCTGGAACCCTTGAAATATTTTTCAGGCCTCGGGGAACCCCTGCATATTCAGGCTCAAAGAGAGGCCAGAAGCTACAAAATTACTATATTCATTTCATGGGTAGGCCTGTATAGATGCATTAACAGTGTTCTTAAACTGAAAATAAAGAATGAAACTTACTTCTTTAATGTGAAGCTGCCTGAATTTGAAATAATTTTTTTTAATAAATGGTGATCTCCCAGGGAACCCCTAATGACCTCTCGCAGAACCTGAGGGTGCCACGGAACCCTGGTTGAGAAACCCTGGTGTAGATGCACCTGAGACATCCTATTACCTGGGTATTCTCAGTGCAATTGATGTTCCCAACATGAAAGCAACTGATCATTTTTCACCTTGGCTTTCTGATGTCCTAGATTTCTGTGTTCCTTGGAGCTGGGGTGAGGAATTGCCTTCTTTCCTACTGTGTGCAAATCAGGAGCCATTGATTCAAAGAGAGAAATACCCTGTGAATCTTGATGTATATTATGCATTAGTACTGGGATTCTGATCTTAGTGAATGAAGCACCTGAATTTTTGCCATGTTGTGCTGAGGTTAGAGAAGCAGAGATGAATTTCCGCAATAATTGCTTTGTGAGAGGCAGAAAGGGTCTTAGTGACAGTTTTCAGTAACTCACTTGGTTGTAGCTTTTGTTACTCAGAGGGACATACGATTTTTGTGTTACAGTCAAGTGACTACCTTCCCCTCCTCTCGTCCTGCCCCTTTCTTCATTCAAAATGATTATTACTTAATTATATCAAGCCATGTAATAATGTATGATTGCTCCAGTGGAGGAAAAAAACCCTTTCCGTTGGATTAGTGATAAATCAATAAATGTGTGCTGTTCTAAAAGGTGTGTGTTTTGGAGTAAGAAGAAAGTAAAAACTTTAGCTGCTTTTCTTCCAGCTTCTCTCTGTGTTAATCTTAGCTTAAGCTGTGGTAACATGTTGTTTTCCTGTTTGTATTATTTTGCCATGTGGAATAAAATAAAGAATGTATGATTTTCTTTCTTGGCAGGGCAACTGTTCCATTTTTATTGCATTTTGTTCTAATACTGATTTTCTTGGCTTGATCCTAGTTACAAATAATAATGCGAAGAAAGCAATTTTAAACAGTCCTCTTTTCTTTCCTTCCTACTTGTCCCTTCGGCACTCGCCTAATCTCCGTAGCAAAAAGTAGGTTATGCTTTGCGTTTTGCTCGTCGGAAAGAAAAGGAATCGTTGCGTGCCCCTGAGATATTCTTGTGCGCAGTCAGCACAAAACTCCAAGCTTAGTGAGCAGCTTTGTCCTTTATCCTTTATCCCAAGCGTTAATTTTCACAGATTCTCTTTCCAATCCAGTTGGATTGATTATGACCAGATGTTGCTACTGTTAAGTACCAGGAATATCCCCAGAGCTCACTCAGGCAGTCTCTATGGAGGAGGCCGCCTAACCCAAAGGTTTTTTTTTTTAACAGTGTGCTATGTGATAAGGATTTGCTACTAGGATGGATAGCTCAGCAAACTGAATGACTCTGCAGAAAATGGTGAACCCACAGGCCTGGAAAACACCCCAACACAGAGATCTTATGCTTAAAAAACATCCTTTCCAAAGGTTCTGAGTTCTTCTCAGTCTGCATCCTTGCCCAGCTTAGTTGTTATCTTTCAGCAGGATCCTGTACCAGCAGCATCCTGTCAAGGTGCTAGTCCTTACTCTTGCATCAGTGCATCTATGAGATACTCTCGGACTTGGAGATTTGGACAGTTCTCCAAAGATCTTTTCTGGTTTATTGAAGTCTGTTGCTAAGACTGCAAATCTCCCTGCTTTGTTTTAACACTTTCCTTTTACTCTCTTACCAAGAACCACATTCAAGCATGAGGAAGTTCCTGGATAGGCTCCCCTTCTATGGCAGAGTGGTAACCAAAGATGACATTGGACCGGAGAAGCCTAAATGCAATTCAGTCTTTACTCAGCATAATAAGCATATAGTTTTATTTATTTAATCACATTTGTATAGCCACCCATCTCACATAGTGACTCTATAGCATAGCTTTCCAAACTGTGTGTCGTGACACAGTACTGTGTCGCCTGCGGTGTGAAGGTGTGTCGCGCAAAAACCCGGAAGTGCTGATGGTGTGCCGCCGCGCGTGGTAGCAGCGCACCATCAGCGCTTCCGGGTTTCGCGCGACACACCTGCACACCGCTGCCGCCACACGCGCCACTGGTGCCGCCGTTGGTGTGTGTCACCAACAGGAAAAGTTTGGAAAGCTCTGCTCTATAGAAACAGTTGTTGATAAGGCAAACATGGGCAACAAAAACACTAATCCTTACATTTTGTGCAGTCCTTACCTTACCCTAAGAAATTGGAAATCCAAATTGCCAAGGTAGAAGACTCAGCTGAGTGAGCCCAACTGATGATTTGTTGGAATTGCTACAATGTTAGACCTAAAAGCCCAGTCCTTTTATCTGTAATGATTTCATTTTCTTGGGTTCAGGCTGTTGGATCACCCCCCTTCTCCCCGAATTAGACTTTCTCATTGGTTCTCTCGTTCCTTGCTTTGGTCTTGGGGTACATATGTACAGTTACCAAATACGCTGTGCTTATATACCCCCATACCTTGGTTCACCACTTGTTAGCTTATGTGAGTGCAGCAAATTTAACACATTAACATCAATTTAAAAACTGAACATACCATTCTTATATAGGGTGATACAGGATTTATGCTTGTCAATTTTGGAAGGGGGTGCATTTGTAAAATTCAGCTTGTGATTTAAAAAAAAGCTGAGGTGGCAGCTCGGAGGGCTTCAAAGAAGCAATGCTTTTTACATGCAGGTGCTCTTCAGAGGTCCTGTGTTTTTTGTGGTTGACTAATGTTTGTATCATAGTGCAAATGTGTAAAACGAGAAGTCGGGAGTCTTAACTTGATGAAGTCAGTGGAATGCTACTATGGTAGAGGCAACACTGCTGAGTGAGAGTCTCGGAACGGTAGCCTGAAAATCGTAGCCTGTTACTTCCAGGTGGAACGTAGGGACCTATCTTAATTGACCTCCGGTTCAAATGCTAGCAAACTAGAGAATTACTAGAACGTGCTGAGTTGTATTGTTATTTGTCAGTTACTATGACTTCTTTTTTTCCCCTTTCAATTGCATCATTCCTTTAAAAATGGTGGTAAGTGAGAGCTTGCATGCTTTGGAGTTCGTTTATTCTCCGCTTCAGTCTATACAATGCACAGTTCATAATGTTAACACTTTCCCTTGGTTTTCTTCATTCCCATCCACAACTAATTTGGGCTTAAGTTTGCTGTTGAACCTTCATTTTCTAATTTGTACCATTCTTTTTCCTATAGTTCTGTTTCTCCCCTTTACTGGTCAACTTCTCTAGGGGTTTGGTCCTTTTGTCTGTCACGTATGATATATGGTGGGGTTGATTTTGTAAAGGTGGAGAGGCTGACCCACGAGCTATTGACCTACAAAGGCTTTCTATAACAGCCATGCTTGACTTGACTGGACATAGAAAGGAGAAATGGCCATCTTGCCAGCCCACGATCGAGTTGCATGTCAACCGTTCAGCCCCAAGCTCTACCACCTAATGCATTCATGTTAGAACATCCATCTTGCTTCCTCATGTAAAGTCAAACCCCGGTTTTGTTCAGATTTCATTTGTAAGCTCATTCTTGTTCCACCTCAGTGTTTGAGGACCGGTATGTCTCAGGTGGCATAAGTTGGAGCTTGGTTCAGAATGCGTTAGCCAAATGCTCCCAGAAAATCCTTGTTACGGGCTGCTGTGATTGAAGCGAGGCTTTGAGCAGAATGATGGTTTGGAACACGGCACTACTAACCCTGCTAATTTCTAGAAAATGAAAACAAAGAACACTCCTCAGTGTCAGCACCAGTAAAACTTATATAATGGAGAGTCTCTAGCTTAGGCTGCCTTTGAGATCTTCGGGGGACTGAAAGATGTTTGTTTGAGGGGAAGCTTAGTTTTATTGTAATGTGCTTCATGTTTCAAAACCTGATGTGTCTCTGTATATCTCCACTGTATATACAGCACATTGATGTCTGATTGTCCTTATTAGTCCTAGTTCTCTGTACCTTGTTCTGATAGTTTGCTGTTAGTAGCAGACTTCTGTGGACACTGGTGTGTTATTTTGGCTGTCAAGCTGTTGGTTTGTGGTCAGCTCTCTTTATTTTGAACGTTTTCTTTATTTTTGTTCTGGTAACTGTGCTGGCGGTGGCTTTGCCTCTCCGTTGCCTCAAAGGTACAGGTGGAGTAATGTTCAGCTTGGATCAACATTACTCCTAGTGTGTGCTCATGCGGTTGCCTACACTGTTCAGACTGTAGTTTCCATAAACGCTTTGTGTGCCTTAAGTCCCCTTGTGGAATCCTGCTGAGTTTGTATCAAATCAACAAATTACAAGAAAACTTTTTTAGCTTGCCAACTATCTATTAATAAAGTAGCGATGTAATGCAGAAAAGGTTGCCAACTGTAGGTGTCCTACAGCACATGTTATGGATTGGGGTTTTTTTTTATTGCTTAAAATGTGCCTGTCTTTTTACTCCGTGTAATGAAACGTACAAATGAAATGTCCAGTTGATCATAAAGAAGCCTACATGAAGAAGGACGAGTTGATTTTTTTTACTCTTCTAAAATTTAAAAAGGGACAAATTTCTGGCCCTCCCAGGTAACAAGCTGAAATTTCTGTGACGTGTAATAGCTGGGTAATATTATTTGTGTACGTAATCACAACAAAAGCTTGCTGCTTTTGGAGGGGCTGTTTTGTATCAGTCAAAATTGCATCTTCCACCTTCTGAAACATTTTATTTAGAACTTCGAGCAAAGTGTGTGAAAGATGGCTCTGGAGAAGAGAGAGCATACACATGAAATCATGTACCAGGTGTTCTGAGGAATGCTAAGAGGGGAAAAAGCATTGATTTTAGAAACAAACAGCAGGATTTTACAACTGAAATGTTGGTTTGTCTTCTCATCTCTCTTGTAAGATTGAACCACTGGAACTTGGGGACAAGATGAGTATATCCACATTTGCAAGAATCTGTCCACTACAGTTGCAGTTTTTCATGATAAGCATTCAAAGTGTTATCTGAAATAATTTTGAACAACATACTTTGTCATCTAAACTCAAATCCAGAAAAAAAAACCTTCATGAAATCTTTGCAATTTCAAATGGAATGGCCTTTAGATAAAGCTATTTGTAGACAATATTGTGTACCATCCAGCAAAAGTTTACTGCAGAATGTAACTAAGGTCTTCTTCCCTTCTCTCTTTCCTTCATTGGATCACAACAAAATCTTCCTGCAGATGATGAACCAGCTGGGCCAATGTAAGTATCTTGTGGGCCTGTTCTTCCTATCTCAGACCATTTGTGCTCTAAATGTTCCATCTTCCAGGCAAGTATATATGAATGTAAAACAAAATATTTCAAGGCAATAAAGAATTGTTCTTTGGAGGGTTAGCATATAATCAACACTTTCATGTTCCGCAGAAAGACGCTGCAATGCCTTGGCATCCTCCAAGGCCTGCTTTCACTCCTGTTGACACAGAGAATGGCTGTGCTGCCCAGACTCTCTTAACTCCATTCCATGGCCATCCTTCATGCCATAATTATTGCATCTCTAAGAAACTGCTTGAGTGGGTCCCAGGGTATGAAAACAATAGGGTGCAGAAAGTATACTGTGCTAGTTTTAAAGCAGTCTCACTGGTCCTAGGTTAGTATTACCCTAAATCTATTTTCCAGTCCTTTTAAATTAGTGGATGAGGCTTGTTTGCTGATTTTACTGAAGTTTAGATTGGAGTAATTAAGAAGGTTTACAATTACCTCTCCTGTGGAACAGTTGTCTGTACCACAAATAGTACACCACGGTCCATCAATATAGGTAAAGACACTTTATTTCAGATGATGGTTTTTAATGTGGCTGTGGGTTTTTCTTCTTGTTTTTTTAATGGGAGCAGGGGCTTGATTGTTTTGAAGTTGCAAAGCACATTTTTGCATACTGGTTGTTTTTTGTGTTCAAACCTTCCAATGGAGTTTGATAATTTTAGAAATTTATACTTTTCCCCACTGGTTTTTCCCCAAAAAAAAAACCTCCCAAAACTTGAGT
This sequence comes from Charina bottae, assembly GCA_023362775.1. Classification (NCBI taxonomy): domain Eukaryota; kingdom Metazoa; phylum Chordata; class Lepidosauria; order Squamata; family Charinaidae; genus Charina; species Charina bottae. The sequence continues at coordinate 18,569,072 of JALMGJ010000010.1, read as the reverse complement.
ATGCACAAAAATAGGGATGTGGGAACCAAAAACCTGTCACATTGAATTTGTAGCTTAATCTGGCCTTTTAAATCTCATTGTAGATCAGCCAAGATGTTTTTGCATGTAATTAACTGTCACAAAAGGGCAGCAAAAGATCTTGACGTTTTCATGTTAGTGGAATTGCCATCTTGAACAGAGTTATTTGGGGAAGGAAAAACTACATATAACAAATCCTTCCCCAGTGGTACTTTTAAAAACAACAATATAATAGTTGGGAGCAAAACCAATGCATTGTGCACAAATGGATGTAAATAATGCATTCAGCTGCCACTAAAATGATTGTTCTGGAAAGTGATCTCTGTTCTGTCCACAAGGTTTTACAATGGTCTCGATCAGTGTTTCTCAACCTCAGCAACTTTAAGATGTGTGGACTTCAACTCCCAGAATTCCCCAGTGGCTGGGGAAATTCTGAGAGTTGAAGTCCACACATCTTAAAGTTGCTGAGGTTGAGAAACACTGATCAAGAACTTCCCCCTCCCCTCTGCATGAACTCGTTATGGGTAAAAAACCATTTTTGTTCACATGTTTTTTCCCAATTTAATTGGGATGTCTTTTTGTCTTTTGTAGGAAAACTAATTCCACAAACAACCATAAAGATAAAAATCTACGTCAGAGAAATACAAATTAAAAGCAATGCTTATGTAAGTTTGTATAAAATGTTACATAAAACTGTATGTTCATATTTATTTACTTCCTTACTTATCCACTCTGGGCCAATAACTAGAAAGGTGTGCATAACTGCATAAGATTGGGTCAGCTGTATGTCAGAAATTATTTGCAAGTTAGACAGCATGAACCCCGAATGGGCCCAGCCCTACTCCTGAATATTGATGGGTGGGTTTTTTTAACACAGTTTTGGCTGGCAGGACAATAAAAATTGGGCCCATGTCACACACAGCTGGGCCACATCTATACAAGATTATAATGATCCACTCTGTGGCATGCCCCTCTAAAAAAAAAAAACCAGGTGAGGCTGTTTTTCTGATCTTATTACTGTACGCAATTCCAGTTCACCATGGTAACCTTACAAAGCTCTAAACTCTTTGGTGCTGGGGAGTTTGTTTGTGATCCGGCCTAACCACTATATTCAGGAGAGATGCACAAAATGTTCCAAGTGAAAATGTTCTCACCCCAAAATGTCTTGCATACCTCAAACATTCAACTTCCGAGAGCCTGTGGGGGGTGCTACGGCTTTCTGATACCTGGATGGGTGAGGCATAAAATGGAAGGGGGACTGTTGTTACGCCAACCTGGCGATGCCGTTCTTCACAAGGTATGGTGGTTTCCCTTTGGAAGCTCCTGCCATGTTGCCAAAATAATTTTATTTTGCCAAGCAGGTTAATGTTAATTGACTTTCTAAAACCATGAATAAAACAATAGTTTGCCTTTATTATATGATTCTATATTGAATACTTTTTTGGTAGGTTAGGATTTGGGTGAACACCATTACAAAATAAGTGGGTAAAATCTAAACAAAAGGAACATTGATCCGTTTTTCAAAGAAAACCCAAGTATTTCTGATTTTTATAAACACTTATTCAGCTTTTCTGACAATAAACCACTTGTACCAAAAAGTTATTTTTAATGTTCTGCCATCTCTGTATTCTTATTTAGAAGCAAACCCCCTAGAACTCATCTGGGATTATTCTTGAGAAAGTGTGCGGGACTACAGTTTTGTTCTAGGTGTTGGTGCTTATTGTATTTAGGTATGTAATTAATCACTAATTGTCCTTTATTTTTCAGAGCTTTAAGTTTGAGAGACTGATAGAACTATCACCGGCTAGACTGAATTTCAGATGGTTGATTTTCAAACTCCATTTTTCTCCCGACGCTTTTCTTTCAAGTGAGCAACAATGACTGTCTCAAGCATGCCTTATTTAGCCGATACTTTTACTAATGCTTCAGAATAGAGGATGTAAACTATTCTGGGCTTGATGTGCTGTGGGAACGTTGCTTTTTTCCTTTGAGAACATTAAGTATTACAAGTAAAAAGTCCAATCATGCATGCAGCAATTTTTTTACTCAATGTAGCTGTTAACATTAGCTCTGAAATGCACCTGCTGCCATCTAGTGAGAACTTTTTGTAAAGTACAGCAAAACCTAAAATATATACAGTATATATTTATATTTGGAGGGTGGGGAAACCAAACTACAGTGAGTATTTGATTTTTAAGCTGCTAAATTCATTCCTTATATTGTATGTCTGAGATAATTATGTCCAGTATGTAGGAGGAATAATGTAAATTGACATTTATCCTAAGGGCTCAATCTGTACAGAAAGAACAATATGTCCTATAATTACAGAATGCAGGACCTGGTGTAATCCAGAAGATGGTGATGAAATGCAGTGATCACTTTTGTTTATACATATTATGATGGCTTTAAGTTTTTTCCCCTTGAATCATGTATATTTCTCATCTTTTTTGCACTGATGGGTTCACAGTCTTGTATATTCAGTTCAGGCCGAATTTTATAATTTCTTTTTTTGTTTGTTTTAATGATGTTGAAACATCACAGCATGGTGATACTCTATGCAACTCGTTTGTTTCAGTTTGACATTAATTCATGTTGATTTAGGATGACGGTAGAATCACAGACATTACAGGGTTCTTAGATTATGGGCGTACTTATAGATAGATGCATGAACTTGTGTGTATATTGTTGAAGTGCAACGATATGTATAAAAGGGATTCAACTGTTTTTAAAAATAAAACATAAATAAAACCCTAGCGCTGGGACCATTTTTAAATTAGAATGTTCCTTAATCATGATCAAATTAAGCTGCTTTGTGTCATTATTAGTCCTTTACTGTCTACTCAAGCAGCTTTATTACAGTCCTGTTCCTCGAGATTACACACGGGACATTCAGCTTCTCTCAAAACATGTAATGTGGCTCCTTGTGGTGTTTCATCTGTTTCTCCATCCTGTCTACAAAGGCAAGGAAGCTCTTGTCAAAGAGACACCGTCTAAGTCACAGGTTAGGAACTTGTGGATCCTCAGATGTTGATGGACTTCTCCCCTCATCATGGACCATTGGCCACATTGATTAAGGCTGACTGGAGTTGGTGCTTAATGTGTTCATTTGAAATACAGGAGGACGTCGGTCTTCCCAGCTTGATGTTTTGTGTGTGTGTAGGACTACAATTCTCTTGAGCCCCAGTTAACATCTCTGTAAAATATGTTCACAAGACATTCTCGGTAGGTCAAGTAGGATACCTTCTGTGGCTGTATCCATCATCCTAAAACGTACAACAAAATACGGCATTGAAGGGCAAATTAATGCAGTCAATACATACGTTGTCCTGCATTGAGATCAAAACTCATGTATCCCCCAAAGTCCATCTTGAAGAGCCAAGTCTCAATAAGCCTTCCAGAATCCTCGAAGAGTCAGGGCAGATGTTCGAAAGAAGGTAGGCAACATCCCACCACCCCCCATGGTCGTGGGATCTGGTTGGGACCTGGAGGGTATCTGCCCATCTCAACAGGTCGGATAAGTTGGGCACGCTCCAGGTCCCTTCCCTTAAACGGTGCCATCTAGCGGGACCTGGGAAACACGCCATCTCATAAATGCCCCTGCCCTGTGGAACCCCCTTCCCCCAGAGACCCAGCAGGCTCCTTGCCTCCTAGAAAGCCTTGAAGAGCTGGCTCCACCCCCAAGCGTTGGGGTAGGGTGAAGCTGGAGCCCAGTAAGATGGCGTGTGGATGTACGGGAGAGGGTTGCCCTGAGGTGCCATTTCTTCACTTTTTATTCTGATTGTTTGGGGGAGGGGTGATATATATATATATATATATATATATATATATATATATATATCCCCCTCCTTTCAATTTTATCTAGAGGAATTACTGTCCAATAAGTCAAAATTAGAATTGTATCTTCCCTTGTCCAGTTCTGCCTTCTAATCGCTGCACCTTGCTATTTTTCCATGCAAGACCTTGTCTTGCCCTTTGCTTGGCGTATTTTGTCATTCCCTGCTGTGACTTTGTCACATTTCTCAGCTCCTGTTCGTTCTTCCACCCAGCTGCAGCAGAATCCCCGGGGTCGTGTTGAGGAATCTCTGGCAAGCTGCATTGAAAACCGCCTCTCTGCCTCTGCAACAGATGACATTTTGCCTTTCATCTTCTTGAATATACTCAGCATGCATTAAGTTAAAACATCTATTCTGGGTATTTTCAGGTACATTTGAAAAGCCAAGGCCAACAGGCTTGTAAAATATGCCATGATATAATAACATTCTTTGCTGCATGTCTAATGCTTGCTATTCCCCCCCTTCCCTCCTCTTACTGCTCTAATACAAGAAAAGGAAAAAAGGCAGATGAGTGGAATGTACATTTAAAATACATGAGTAGGAAAAGGGGACACATGAATAAGATAAATGTTTATGTGGGATCAAATAGTGCCATTTAATTTTTAAGCAAGTTAAGCCTTGATTGCATGGAATCTCACTGTTGCATCAATACAGAGAGATTCAAATGATGAGAGGACACGCGGTTCGCGTTTATCAAAATGCATTTGCATTTTTCTAACCAGTGAAATTTCAGAGAACCTGTTTATTTCAAATGTTCTTATTTATATTTCCGGAGTGCATCTATAGGAAAAAGGTGTAGTCAGTGTGTGGTTCCATTCAGTACAAATAAACGAGGCCTTGGTTTCAGCTAGCCTAAAACCCAAAACCCTTAATCCTCAATAAATTGTTTAATTTGCCCATTTCTCCTATTTACCACAACTTTACATTTCCTCTGAAGAGAAACAGCCAGGTATCTATCAAATGAATTGTCAAAAGTCTTGGAAGTGTGTACAATAGATTCTACAAAGATGTGAAGCAATGTGATCCTTGGGTTAGAATTCACTTGATGTTTTCTTCACTCGACCGTCCCTCCTCAAGTCATTCATTAAAATATTTTCTATCTTACCTCTGTCAGCACATTTAAAAATAAAACCAAAACATCCAAATCAGGAATTGGTACTGACAATATAAACAAGTAGCCTTAAAACCCTCCAAAGAAAAAGATTATAGTAAATGATGCTATTTCCATTTTGTTAAGGATTGTCACGGCAGCTGTTGCCTTTAACTATTTCTCATAATTCAATTTCCCAGAATGCCGCATTTCATTGTCATTCTGGATCCCCCAAATCTGGTTCCCCACCGATGTGTGGATTTCAACTCCCTAGTCTGCATAGCCGTGGCTGAGAATTCTGGGAGTTGAAGTCCACATAACTGGAGGACACAGGTGGGGGAAGGGCTAGATCAGGGACAGAATGGAGCAACTCCAGCCCGCAGTACTAAAACTCACCAGGTTGCTTGTGAACAGGAGATCCAGTGCAGCTGATTAGCATATCTTTAGAAAGGGGAATACAAATGTAATGGTGTGGCCAAAACCAGGCTCACCTAAAGCAACCGAAAAACTTTAAAGATACAACATGGCTGGCTGGGGAATTCTGGGAGTTGAAGTCCACACATCTTCAAGCTGCCAAGGTTGAGAAACACTGGTCTACATTTCGAAGACAAGACAAAGAAGGGAGACAGAGTGAAAATTACAGCACGATTCTGGAATGTTTTAGATTAAACCCATCGTGACATTATTTATCCCTTCTGACTAGGTCAGCCTGCTAGCCATGCCGTCTCTGAGATATGGCCAGTGAATAGAAACAATGGGGTTTCCTGGGCCACAGGTTCCTGAATCAGTCTCTGCCCTGTCGTCCCTCAGGGTCAATTCGGATTGCTGTGAAGGTTTTCTTACAAGGGCGCTTTCAGCAGTTCACATGTATTGGGGGGGGGGGGGGCATCTCATAGGGTTGATAGTGAATGCAGCTCCTGTATAAGTGTGGGGGCACCTTTTACCACCACATTAGGTATTGTTACTTTCCCACCTTTCAGCCAGCATGACTAAGGATAGAGATTTTAGGAGTCATCGTCCGTTGTCCTTGTAACAGAATAATCTGACTTGCACCTTGATAATCATCCCTATAAAAAATGAATTTTCGTGTCTGAGTGCAGGCAAGAGACAGAAAGGGAGGACTATATATCCAGCTTGAAGCTGGAATTGCACAAAGGAACATTGAAAAGAAATACAACCCAAAAGAGGGCCAAAACATTGGTGGGGGTGGGGGGAGAGATGTAATGCTATGTGGGAATGACTTTGGGAGACAGAAGGAAGAGCCCAATCTAGACAATGGTCTGATAAGAGAAATCTGAGTCCAGAGGAGGGGTGGGGGTAGAGAAAGCATCTCAGAAAGGACCCTCCCTAGTTCTCTGGAACGTAAAGACGGGGGAGGGGGGAAATGCTTTCAGACTTGCAAGATTCTGTTACTGTAACTTTACAATAAAGGTAGTATTAGTACTCATGGTTGGTGCTTCTTGTCTGGACTACCTCAAAGGCTGACAGAAGGCAAACCAGACCAGTGAAGAGCGAACATATTAAATTCACATTTAGACTAACAGAAAGAAGAAGTGAACGGAGTAGTTTGCATTGTATATACTGTATCTTATTTTATCCCAGAGAATAGCTCAGCAAATGGGCTGAAACCCTTTAAGAAGTGCCCTGCTGGGTTGGGACGCCTGGCCCGTCTAGTCCAGCCATCTCTTCTCCCAGTGGCCACCAACTACACATGGAAGCCCACCAGTCTCCCAGCAGATGGTCTTCAGAGGCAGTCCCACTGCCATTGAGGCCAACAGCCACGGATCCCCATGACTTCCATGAACCTTTCTTGTGAATCTTTAGAAATTCCATTTTTAGCTTCTTTTAAAAGCTTCTTAAATGAAATTTCTAAAAGGCACCAGACCACAGACTAAGTGCTGGGCAGTTAGTTTTGACATATCTCATTGTGAAATTACCTGAAATTCAATATAAATTGAGTGAGTATTAATGTATTGTTTTTCAGAAATCTTTTTCTAAAGGTCATAGTCCCACTGATTTATTTTCCTGGGTCTTTGATGGGCAATATTACAACAGCTAAAGCAGGGCTTTCCAAAGTGCCGCCGCTGGCGACACACCGGCAGTGGCGGTGGTGGCAGCGCGGTGCGCGCACACGGCGGCGGCACAGGGGGGCGTGCGGCGGCGTGTGCACGCAGCGGCAGCAGCGGCAGCCTCCGCTAAAACGCGGAAGCCGCGCCGCGGCCACGGCCGCCGTGCATGCGTGCGCTGCCGCTTCCGGGTGGTGTGGCGACACACCACGCTGTGTGTGGCGACACACTTTTGTGTCGCGACACAGTTTGGAAAGCTCTGAGCTAAAGGTTAGGCTTCCTAAATGTTTTTCTGCCTACTCCACTCATATTACAAACCGTCCAAGGTAGAACATTGTTGAGTGTTCATACACAGAGCCAAAGCGAATTAAAAAAGGTAAAGGTAAAGGTACCCCCTGCACATTTGTGCAGTCGTGTCCGACTCTAGGGGCCAGTGCTCATCTCCGTTTGTTAGCCGAGGAGCCAGCGTTGTCCGAAGACGCTTCCGCGGTCATGTGGCCGGCATGACGCACGCGGAACGCTGTTACCTACCCACTGAAGTGGTACCTATTAATCTACTTGCATTTGCATGCTTTTGAATTGCTAGGTTGGCAAGAGCTGGGGCTGGTGCGGGAGCTCACTCCGCACGCAGGGCTAGGGATTCGAACCTCCGAACTTGCGATCTTCCGATCAACAAGCCTGGTGTCTTACCCGCTGAGCCACCACGCCCCTAAAACGAATTACATCTTCTCAAAATCTAAATCATGCTGATTATTTATAGATAAATTGCCTAATTTTTAACAGCAATCACAGTCACCTAATCCTCAAAAGTTGGAAGCTGAATGATAAAAATCTCCAAACTGTAGTTTGTCGTTTATCTCCCAGGATGTTAGCTTCTATTAGCAAAGCTAGCTCTGGGTGATAAATGCAGTGTTTGCTAACGCTCAGGTAATCTAGCTAAATTGTCTGCTCTCTATTGAATTTGCTTGGTCAATATCATCAGCTTCCCAGCATTCATTTTTCAGTGGGAAGAGTCCCATTTTGAGGTGGATGGATTATGGACACAATATTCTAGCTCACCAACTTTTCTAAATGGCTGGAGGCTAGGAGGGCCTGGATGAGGAGAAACAAACTCAGCAACAAGGATGAGCTGTTTGTCCATAAATCTCTAAGCCTTCTGTCAGGCCCAGCCCAAGAACAACGAAGAATTGGTCCATTCAAACTCCAGTTCTTTATTTGCTCACACCGTATAGACAGAATCTTGCCAGACTAAAGCTACTCTGCCTAACCTAAGGGGAAATAACCTGGAAGAGACTAGGGCGGGGCTATCCTGAACCTCTTCGTTTTCCCACCATGGCCTCCCAGACTGTGCCTCCTCTTATCTCCTCCACCTCCTTGGAATGTGCTCCCTCCTTCCTGAGAACCAGTGGCACCGCCGAAATCCACCACACCTTCAAGAAACGTCCATTCTGATGGTTGCTTGGGAGGGGTGCTCTCTCTCTCTCTCACACACACACACACAGACACACACACACTCTAGAGCAGCGTTTCTGTTACAGAAATCCATGCCAACCTTGTGGCTGGGGAAACCAGCTATTGCAGAATTATACGCGTTGTCAGCCTTCCCAGGTAGACCAGACAGGAAACCGTCCAGAGTCGCTTGGCGAGATAGGCGGTGAAGAAATGTGAGAAATAAACAAACAAACAAACATGACCAGATGAACTAATTCTACTTTATTGTAAGGCTACATTAAAGAACCTTGCAAGTCTGAAAGTACAAGTCTCGTACCGTCACCTTTACAGCCCGATAACTTAGGGAGGGTCCCTCCTGAGCCTCTTGCCCCTCCCACTATCCAGCTGTGGGCTATGCTGTCTCTTATCTGATCGTTCCCTAGGCAGTGTCTCTTCACCGAGTCTCCCAAGGTCATTCCCACATACCATCTTGAGAACACTACACTGGTTGCCAGTAGGTTTCTAGGCCCAAAGTGCTGGTCATTCCCTGAGGGACCACCTTATCCAGAATGGTTCTACCCATCCCGTAAAATCAGCTATGGGAGGTTTGCTTAAGGCCCTGCCTCCACAAGAGGTAAGAGGCCTGCAGCTTTCTCTGGGGCTGTTCCTACATGATGAAATACGTTGCCCTCAAGGTACATTGAGGGGCGTGGTGGCTCAGCGGGTAAGACGCCAGGCTTGTCGATTGGAAGATCGCAAGTTCGGAGGTTCGAATCCCTAGCCCTGCGTGCGGAGTGAGCTCCCGCACTAGCTCCAGCTCTTGCCAACCTAGCAATTCGAAAGCATGCAAATGCAAGTAGATGAATAGGTACCACTTCGGTGGGAAGGTAACAGCGTTCCGCAGCGTCATGCCGGCCACATGACCGTGGAAGTGTCTTCGGACAACGCTGGCTCTTCGGCTAACAAACGGAGATGAGCACCGGCCCCTAGAGTCGGACACGACTGCACAAATGTGCGGGGGGTACCTTTACCTTACAAGGTACATTTGGCTGGTTCACTCTCAGCAATCAAGAAGGCCAGGCCACCACCTTAACCTTCTTGATACCACCTCCCCAGATGTTCCTGGAACATATATTATATTACTGAAAAGAATAGAAAAAATACAGAATCTCTTTGTCTATTTATTATGATGCCCCATCCATTGGTGTTCAATACAGCCTTACCCAGATGCTAATAACAAATCATTCTAAAGACAGAAAGCAAACGCTGGCAGATGCCAAGTTGCTTGTCTTGATTTATTTTCCTATAATATTGTATTGCTAACAGGCCCTGAATAGATTTTTTTTTCACTTGTTCACTTGACATTTGTTATTATTTTGACCATTTTGATAACAACTCCATCACCTCTGCTAATGAGATTGTAAGGCAGTTACATATTTTCTTTCTCCCATATCCTCGGTGTGGCACAAATGTGGTTGTTGAATCCCAATGGTGGGGAGGGGAGGGGAGGGGAGGGGAGGGGAGGGGAGAGACTTGCAAAGGAAGAGCTACAGCCAAATTCCTGCTTTCATGATAGCAAAACACAATGACTAAACATTACATGTTTTGTATTGTGTAGTCTTCTTTGGGAAGAGTATAAAACTGAAAGATGGCTAAGATACACATTAAATGAAATAACAGATGGGTCATTATTTAATTTAAAACAAGTATTGGGCTCACACCACAAGCATCAGATTCTTCCTGACCATGGTAGAGTCAGAGAGAGGTCCAAGGGACCCCTGCATTATTGGGAACATGAGTTGCTCATAAGAACATAAGCCGTGTCCTGCTGGATCAGACCCTTGGCCCATCTACTCCAGCAGTCTGTTCTCATAGTGGCCAACCAACTGCACAAGGAAGCCCACTAGCTTGATCTAAAGACATGGATTTGGATCCTGGCTTTAGATCAGCTAGCCTGACCTAAAGATTTGGATCTTGACTTAGTCATACACACAGCATTTCTGCTCTAATGGCCAGAAAAGATACTCATCCATTTATATTTGAAGGAGTCATCTCATTCAGATCAGTGGGGTCTAATCTAATAACTTAAGAAGTCTACTGTAAATTTGCCTGCATCCAAAGTGATAATTTTGTACATTTTACTTGAATATTTGGACATCCCTGTTGATTTCTCCAAATCCCCTTGATCTCACAATTTGCTCAAGATATGGGAAATAAGATTTGACTTCCTTGTGCAGCTTCTATTGGTCAAAAAACAAGAGTCCCTTCCCTTCGTTTCATTAGTTGGATGCACATCCTGAAAGTTTCTCTGCCGTATTGTGCTCAAGGCACCAATCTGGAATATCCTTGATGTTTTGCCTTGGCTAATCAGAAGAAGACAGGGACAGAACCAGCGTTCTTCACTAGGTGGGGCTGTCACATTTCCCAGTAGAATGTGAAAGAAATGAATGAAAATTCTGTTACTTCCTCATAGACTGTATTTCTGCAGGTAACTTGGAGTGCTAGAAAGATGTGGAAGGAAAAAGAACGCTCAGTTTCCAGTTTAGATACTTTTGCATTACTGATAATGATAATTGACACATTATTTTTGCCTATGTTTTATACGTAAGGATCATTTAAATAGCAGAAAAGTGATGGCTTGTATGTGGTACAGTACATTCTTCAGGTAATGAATGAAAGTTTGCCCATTCCTAAATGATATATAAATTTGAAATAATCAACTGCTATCTAAAAGCCAAAGATGAAACTGTTTTTCTCCTTCAAGCTGACGGGTCAACTGCAATTTGTAAAAAAGTTGTGCAATTCTGCACAATTGCCAATGGCCATTTCCTGTACAATATTCTACTATTGTAATCCATTAATAGTACTAATAGTTAATAGACTAATATTCCCACTAATAGTATTAGGACATATTTATTATATTAAAACATAACATAGAAAATGTTATGTTTTGTATCTATCTATATACTACTAAAATTCTCATGTCTGTTTGATACTTTGTAACCTTTAACTGGGCAAAATGGTGCATCGTAGGGCAACAATTTTTGAACCAAGGTACCTCAAATGGGCTAACTTACAGAATGTGTCCAAAATCCGGGACCCATGACTCCTGTGGAACTGAAATTTAGCAAATTTTATAAAACATTTTTTTTAATTTATAAATTTATAAAAATTATCATAAAACATTTTATGACATAACACAAAAGGTCGTAAAACATTTCCTGTGGTCAACTCCTGATGTTTGACTGTGCTGTACAGTTCAACATGGGCTACTTTCAAGGCAGATACATCTCTGAATATCTCCCTGAATTTTTAAGAACTTTTCCAGTATGTTAGAAACTCTGCCATTGTTGAAGGCATTGAGGAATCTGGTAAGGAAATATCTCTGAAACGATGACCCTACGGGTCATGGGTTGTCTAGTATTATCTATATCACTTTGTGGTAGTTGTATTTTCTTTGGGGTGTGACAGTAAATGTGTTGTGGTCTCTGTGGAAAGAAAACTAATCCAATCATCAACATCATGTCAGAAGCATGTCCTAATTCTATAAAGGTAAGGTTTGGCAAGGAGACCAGTCACATTGGCAAAACTCAGTTTTTCACAGATTTCTTAGCCATGACATCTATCCTCCTATTGAAGATATCTGTAATTGAGGATGTGATGTTTGTATGTTGTTCTTCTGGGGAAGGGAAGAAAGGAGAAGGTCTGGGAAGAGACTAGGAAGCCAATCTCCATCCCTCTTCCATTATAATTTCATTTCATTATTCATTTACTTTTACAGGTCTTCCCTTGGCTCTTATTTTTCTTGTTGCCTAGCAATGTGTGGCCTTGATTTTATGTCATCCCACACAAAGCTTTTTTCTCCTGTGGTCTCCCTGAAGAGCTACAGTTAGTGTGCTCAGGGAAGAAAGCTTGGACCAGGGATATGATCTGACTTGGAGCGCACCCAATTCAGACATGCGTATCTCAGAAATCCAAGCCAGGGAGGAAAATCAAATTTCACTGTTTACTCTTGTCCTAGCAAAAGCAGGAAAGAAAGACTTCAGGTACCCAAAAAAGTTTCCTTTCCCCAGCAAGGGACTTTGCAGCGAGGTTGAGGCGCTGATGTGTATCACAAGAATATCTAAATTCAACAATAAATGCATCTCTCTTCTTCCTTCCTTCCTTCCTTCCTTCCTTCCTTCCTTCCTTCCTTCCTTCCTTCCTTCCTTCCTTCCTTCTTTACTTTTGGGTAAAAGCTGAAGGGATTCTGCTGAGCTACTACAGGTAGTCCTCACTTAACAACCATTTGTTTACTGACGGTTAGGACTTACAATGGTGCTGAAAAAAGTGACTTACAACCGGTCCTCACACTTACAACTGTCGCAACATCCCCGCAGTCATGTGATCATGATTTGGGCACTTGGCAACCGGTTCGCATTTATGACCGTTGCAGCCTCCCGCGGTCACGTGATCGCCATTTTCGACCTTCCCGGGAAGGGAGGGGCAGTAGAAGGGCATGTGGGTGCAGAAAGGAAAGCTTTTCCATTTCCTTCAATGGGGGCAAAAATTACTACATGAGGACTGTACCATACTGCAAGTCAATGCAAAAAAAATATCAAATTAGAATAGTTACTGAAAGGATTTAGGATCAGTAAATCACCTGCAGGAGTAAAATACTCCATCTCCTTCAAGTCAAGCTTGACTTCAAGGACCCGTCAATGTAGGTTTTTCGGCAGCCTTAAGGAAGTGGCTAACCATTGCATTCCCAGTTGAGCCTGCAGCCTGGGGATTTCCTAATGGTCTCCCATCCAAATGCTAACCAGGACCTAGGTTTCTCAAGAACAACTGAGGTCAGATAGGCGCAACCAGATCCAAACCAACAGTTCCCCTTTGGTTTCAAAGATGCAGTACAGAATTTTTCCCCAACCCAAGGCCATCGCGGAAGTATTGAATCAAGTCCTATCATTCCCAGCCAGCCAGCCTGCCTGAGGATGATGAGATTTATGGTCCAGGACATCTAGAAGGGGACAGCAGACTGGGGAAAGTTACTCTGGAAAAGTCTGATGTTTCCCACACGGTCTCCTGCCTGCTGTTGCTCCCGCTGAGCAAATAGTATTACTGTCTTTCAAAAGAGAAAAACCCAGGGCAGTTTGGAGAAACCTGAGTGTCAAAACACTCAGGGGGGAGCTACATACTGCCGGAGATGGCAATTCTTTCTTCTTTCCCCCCCACACACCTCAACACACACACACACACGCACACACTCTAAGCAACAAAGCAATTTAATTCATTCTGACTGGACGGACCCAAGGGGCCTGTTCAGCAGGACTTCCTTTCGTCGTTCCCTGCTGTTGTGGATGATGATGATGATGATGATGATGATGATGATGATGATGGTAATAAAGCCATTCCAAGATGTCAAACCGATTCCGGTTAAAGCAAAAACTGTTTCTGGATGCAGGTTAATCACTGAGAGTTTTCTGTTCCTGTTCCAAAGTCAGGGACACTTTTAAGAAGGCTCTTCCACTTGCAGTATTTCCCTTGCAGTCTTATTACAACTTCAGGAGGGTGCAGTGTGTATGTGTGTGTTTCCTGCCTTCTCTCTAGGACGTTCAGATATTTATGCTTTTCCAAGATTTTATTATCTTCTTTCTATCTTCTATCTTCTATCTTCTATCTTCTATCTTCTATCTTCTATCATCTTTTATCTTTTATCTTTTAACTTTTATCTTTTATCGTTTATCATCTTTTATCATCTTTTATCATCTTTTATCATCTTTTATCATCTTTTATCATCTTTTATCATCTTCTCTTCTATCTTCTATCTTCTATCTTCTATCTTCTATCTTCTATCTTCTATATTTTATCTTTTATCTTTTATCATCTTTTATCTTTTATCTTTTATCTTTTATCATCTTCTATCTTCTATCTTCTATCTTCTATCTTCTATCTTCTATCTTCTATCTTTCTTTTATCTTTTATCTTTTATCTTTTCTTTTTCTTTTCTTTTCTTTTATTATTTTATTATTTTATTTTATTTTATTTTATTTTATTTTATTATTTTATTTTTATTATTTTATTATTTTATTATTTTATTTTATTTTATTTTTTCTTCCCTTTCCTTTTTGCAAAAGATATCTTGGAAAGCCCCTTCTTGTATCTTTTTCTTGCTTTTTTTTTTTAAAGGACAAGGATTACAATATAATCCTGGACAAGGATTATAATCCTGGAAATCCTTCTTCTTTCTTTTCCTTGACCCAGAGGCCAATCCTTTTAAAACCCAAGAGCCAATCGTGTCTCAAGCAGTCCTGATGACAAAAGGGACTCTTTCCTAGGAAATCAGCCCCTTTCCAGCTCTGTCTGCATTTCACTCAAGCACAATCAAAAGGTGAAAATGGCCTTTGCGCTGAGCTGGACTCCTGAGGCCTGCCTGTGTTGGGAAGTGCTTCGCTCTTTATTGTCTTCTTCTAGGACAGAAACTCATTCTCTGTTGCTCAAAGGACCAGACCAACATGAGTGGCTGGAACTGCACCCAGAAGCAGATCTTGGCAAAATTTTGGAGCAATTAATCAGTGGGAACTGATGGTGGAGTCTCCATGTGCTTTTTAAAGGAAAGGCTGGATAGCCATCTGTCAACCATGTGGCAGCTGAAAATTTTGGCGCTGCTAGAGGTTGGGTTGACCCCCTTCCAATGCTATGATTATGCCCCAAGAATTGTCAAGTCAGAAACAAGACTTCTACCCTACTATTTTTTCCAACAACTCAGGATTCAACCTGCAGATCTCTGGTGGTTGAAGTTAGGAGAATAAATTCATGGAAGCTGCTGGCTCCTGGTTGAAGCGATAGAGCACCCTTAAATGCCAGCGGGGTTTAAATCTAAATTCTAAGCTTAGAAAGGATGGTATGATTCCACCAAAATAAAGCGCTCTCTAATCCCATGTAGTGAGGGGCGTGGTGGCTCAGCGGGTAAGATGCCAGGCTTGTCGATCGGAAGGTCGCAAGTTTGGAGGTTCGAATCCCTAGCCCCGCGTGGTGGAGTGAGCTCCTGCACTCGCCCCAGCTCTTGCCAACCTAGCAATTTGAAAGCATGCAAATGCAAGTAGATGAATAGGTACCACTTCGGTGGGTAGGTAACAGCATTCCGCATGCGTCATGCCGGCCACATGACCATGGAAGCGTCTTCGGACAACGCTGGCTATTCGGCTAACAAACGGAGATGAGCACCGGCCCCTAGAGTCGGACACGACTGCACAAATGTGCGGGGGGAACCTTTACCTTAATCCCATGTAGTTCGGCCTAAGAGTGTCCTTTGTGTGTGTGTTAAAATCAGGCCCGCTTGGGCTGGATGTTTCCAGAAGTGAGCTAATGCTTTCTTCTCATATTCTGTTCCTGCAGCATGAAGAAGTTTCCCCATTTCTTAACTAGGTCAATCAACGACTGTGTTTACCCAGCGAGCTTGACTAGCCCAGATAAAGATTTAGTAGCTGAACTAGCCCAGCTTTGACACTTTGCCAGTGCAACCTTGATTTGCTTTTCTGATCTGATCTGTGCTGATCTGGTTAGCCCCATGTCTTGCTTTCAATGATCAGGTTAAGCTTTGCAAACATCATCATTATATTAAAGAAGAATTGAAGCCAGCTATTGCAGGCAAGGGAAGAAAAACCCATTTCTTCCTCTATTGCAAGTGATTGGAAAAGCAATGCAGAAAAGAGAAAAAAAGGCCATGTTTGGGGCCAGGGACAGGAAGCAAAGCATGGAAGGAAATGTTTAAAACAGAGACTTGTGTTTCTACCAAATATATCTCCAATATGGAGAGCCGAAAAAACAACTCTGACTCTTTAGACAGCTGTGAGTGGGATTTTGCCTTCTTTTAGACCAGGGTTCTCCAAAGTGGCCAATATCGATTCCCAAGGGTCGATGGGACTATCTGTTGTTGTTGTTGCTGCTATTTGTAGTACTATTAATTAAAGTACTATAACAAATGTTTGGGGGCTGATGAACAATCTGAAACTTTATGAAGGGGTCGATGAGCTAAAGAGTTGGAGGACCCGTGTTTTAGACCATCTGGTTTCATGTCCTAATAGGGTTGGTGAGTTACAAGCAGGCACCTTACATTGTGCCTCCAAATGGGCCATAGCCATGGAAATTAATCTAATTGCAATCTTCTCTCTCTCTCTCTCTCTCTCTCTCTCTCTCTCTCTCTCTCTCTCTCTCTCTCTCTCTCTCTCCTTCCATCCATCCATCCATCCATCCATCCATCCATCCATCCATCCGTCTTGACTCCTGGTGACTGCCTGAACAAATCCCTGAAGTTTTCCAGGCAACATTTTTTGGAGCGGCTGGCCATTGCCTTCTTCCTAAGACTTTATGAGAGGGACTCACCCAAAATCACCCTGCTGGCTTTGTGCCTAAGAGAGGACTACAACTCACGGCCTTTCTCTTCCTAGATGCGCTTCCTGGTTAATAGTCTTTTTTTAAAAATCTTTTAAATGGAGCCCCAGATTCTTTTCTTAGGAGCAAGGCAAAATCAGTTATAGTTCCACACTGGGAATATTATACATTATGAGCTTTGTTATGCTACAGTTTGGATTGTGACCTTTTTGGAGAAGATAACTCACAAATTAAAACCATTAGAGCAGCATTTCTCAAACTTGGCTGCTTGAAGATGCGTGGACTTCAACTCCCAGAATTCCCCAGCCAGCATAGCTGGCTAGGGAATTCTGGGAATTGAAGCCCATGCATCTTCAAGCGGCCTAGTTTGAGAAACACTGCTCTAGAGGAATACAAAGGAGGTTTGTTTTATGCAGATTGCTATGATCTTACCTCTTTCTTGAAGAGTTCAGATACAAGATACCTTTCACCCAACAAAGGTCAGAAACTTTGGGGAACATGAAAAATAAAATAAAAATTATGGAGGGGGAAAAAAACCATCTTTACCAAACGAAGTCTCAGATGCTCAGACCTGTTTCGATATTACCAGATGGATCTCCTGCTCTTTTTTTAGACTACATAGCAAAGCAGACTTTTGAATCTCATTTCCTTTTTAGAGTGGTCATTCTGTTCATCTTCATGTTACGTTCTTATAAAATGGGGCCTTACATTAGCTGGAAACGAAGACTGAAAGCATGGAAACTAAAATGAGAGTTATTTTCTCTCATTCTTTCTTGCATTTGGTCTCCCTCTGCCAATTGTCTCTAATGAGAGTTACTTTCAGAGCATGGCAGAAACATGTTGCACAAGATAATCACTGGCAAATTTGCTCAGTATTATCTTACATAGCCATTATGAAGAGATGTTTTAAAAGGTAAACTCTTTCCAGCTCTTCTGGGGGCCCCTCGGGGATTGATTGTGGAGCCATCAACCCCAACCTTAGTTCTGTTGCCTTGCTTGATTGTCCTGTGTTTTCTGTTATGTGACTTTGCATAGTTGATGTATTTTTTAGGCTTGTGAACAGCCTAGCGTCGAACCAAACTGCGGGGGTGAATACATTTCATAAACAGAAATAAAATAAGACTCCTACTGCCAAAACAGATAAAGTGAGAAATTGAGAAACTGCAGATCTGTGTAATAAAGAAGACCCCTACAACACCCACCATCTGTCCCCACCACCACATGCAAACACACACACACACACACACACACACACACACACCCTATTAACTTTCCTTCAACAGCCTCCAGCCTAGAATGGAAGCATCATCCCAAATGTCTGTCTTCCTTTGTGCTCTTGCATCACAACCCCTCACTGAGCTCTCCATGGTGCTGATCATGCTCATCTGACCAATGATTTGATATGGGGACCCCTCAGCTGTTCCAAAGTTTCGCTTCTTATCATCTATCATCTACTCTATCTATCCATCCATCCATCCATCCATCCATCCATCCATCTCAAGTCAAGTCAAGTCAAGTCAAGTCAAGTCAAGTCAAGTCAAGTCGATTTATTTCTCAAATTTATTTAGCTTAACCTCTTCCAATCTGTGTTTTGCACTCAGTTGTTCCTAGTTCTACTTTGTGGATGCAAATGGAGGTAAATGATGGAGTTTGCCATTGCTACAATTGCTGGGGAATCATGCCAAATTCCTTTTCTTGTCTCAAAGGACTTTTCCATGATTACCCCACATTCCAAAAATATAAGGAAATAAATTAAGGCCCCCTCTCTTGAGAAAGAGCCTAATTGTCTTTTCACTCTAGTTGGCTTATGAGTCATCTGTGATGCTTTTTTTGTTTTTGTTTTACCTGCTACTGTTGCTTTTTTTATGTGGCTGTTTTATCTCTTGTTGGTTTTCAATTGATCCACTGGATTAATCTGCATGTTAGAGTGATTTAACATTTTCAAGTGGTTGTGCATATCTTACTATAATGTTTTCTGGACTATTGTAAATCATCTTAGAGGGCTCAAGGTGATTTAAATCCCCTGGAATGGGGATTTAAACATTTGTCAAATGTGTTACAATTATAATAGACATTATACAAGTTTCACAGCTGCATGTATTATTGGTGACACTAATCAATAATATATTACTTTGATCAATGCATTTGTATTTTAAATAGTTTCCTATTTTTGAGCGTAACCTGCACAGAGTCATTCAGGAGTTGGACAGCCTCTAACTTAAATCAAGTACATACATACTGTACATACATACATACATACATACACCAAAATGACAGAAAAGAGTGTCAAGCATTTGTGTTTGTGCTTCCCATTTGTGTCAAGCATTTGTGGTTCCCATTGGGAGAAATGATAGAAAAGATAATGGGGAATTATTCCTCAGATGCTTCACCTATTATAAGGTCTTCAGTTCCAAATCAGTCCCCAAAATGGGAGATGTGAACTGAACATTGAGTCCTGCATGATATCAAATTACACCCAAATTTCAGGGACAAAGGAAATGATTGCTCTGGAAGCACCAGGTCCATTAATCACTCTGTCCGTATCTTCCAGGGGTGAAGTCCTTGGCAAAGAATAGAAACAAAGAAAACTTACAGTCTTAATATCAGCAAAACCAAGGGGTAACTCTGTTTATGCACTAGATATAAATAATATCATGATGATCATTCACAAGGATTTATTTCTAAACAGTGATCTTAAATAAATGTGGGTCTAGCTGCACTGCTGGCTGCTTAATTACACTGATATAATGCAGCAACTGGAGAGGACGGAGGATCAAAGTAAATTATTGCATTTCATGTACCTGGTGGATTATTTTGGGATGAGTACATGAGCTCAGAGAAGTCAGCTTTTTCCCATAAGCCATGGCCACGGGATACAGCACCTTCCTGTTGTTTTGCATCACACCTGACCATGCTTTCCTTGATTAACCCAGTTTCCTGCTTTTGTGCAACACTATAGACCATAAAGGGGGCGTGGTGGCTCAGCGGGTAAGACGCCAGGCTTGTCGATCGGAAGATCGCAAGTTCGGAGGTTCGAATCCCCAGCCCCGCGTGACGGAGGGAGCTCCCGCACCAGCCCCAGCTCTTGCCAACCTAGCAATTTGAAAGCATGCAAATGCAAGTAGATGAATAGGTACCACTTCTGTGGGATGGTAACAGCATTCTGCGCATGTTATGCCGGCCACATGACCGTGGATGCATCTTCGGACAACGCTGGCTCTTCGGCTAACAAACGGAGATGAGCACCAGCCCCTAGAGTCGGACACGACTGCACAACTGCGCGGGGGGAACCTTTACCTTTATAGACCATAAACTAATTGCACACTAGGCTAAAACATATCTGGCTTCTCTGTATTTCAGTGTGTGGTGCAAAGCCAGTCAAATTTATCCTATTTCAGAAATGATACATGTGCCAAATCATTACCTGGACAAACCCATCTAAAATTATGGAAGAAGATGCTGATGCTAGGGAAAGTGGAGGGCAAAAGGAAGAGGGGCCGACCAAGGGCAAGATGGATGGATGATATTCTGGAGGTGACGGACTCGACCGTGGGGGAGCTGGGGGTGGCGACGGCCGACGGGAAGCTCTGGCGTGGGCTGGCCCATGAAGTCACGAAGAGTCGGAAGCGACTAGACGAATAAGCAAGAAAAGTTGAGTTGGCTCATGTCCAGGAAAAATTCTCCATTTTTTTTCTTACCTGGACATTGGAATTTAAATAACTTTGGAATGTATCTTTAATCTCCCACTTCTCCCGCTGCTCTGTGGATCCATTTGAATTGCTGCTCTGGCTTCTGTTTTCTAAATGTTCACCACAGAGTGCGTGAGAGGGTACTAAATCACCTTTCCAACACTTTATATATAATTTCCGTCTTGCTGTTTAGATGGTAATTGAATCTAAGCCCTACACTTTGTCCAGGAAGGAGGAAATCAGGTAGTTCAAATGCCAGGTCCTCAAGTGTTGGTTAATAAATGATGTCATGAGATATATTGCTGCTGGGATCCTGTTCAAGTTGATCTTTCTTAGCCAATTGACATAAGGGAAAAGAAGATCATAAATCAGTCACAATAGATACGTCCCAGCAAAGCCATCCTTTCCACTAATTGACCTATACTTTGGGCAGAATGTGGGTCGTCACAAGCCGGAGAGAGACGTGGAGAAATTTATTATTTATTTTATTTATTTATTATTTAGATTTATCCCCGCCCATCTCTGCCATGGCAGACTCTGGGCGGTTTACAATCAACATATAAACGATAAAACCTAGACATTTAAAACTACTATAAAAATAAAAAGCAGAAATCCAGAAGATGGTCTGTTCTTACAAGGAGGAAACCACTAAACCAACCACCCCCAGGAGGAACTGTCCTTTCCTTCACTCCAGGCAAGGCGGCAGAGCCAGGTCTTCAAGGACTTCCTAAAGGCTAGGAGCAAGGGTGCCAGTCTCACCTCAGGGGGCAAGTTATCCCACAGGGCGGGTGCTACTACAGAGAAGGCACGCCTCCTGGACCCCGCCAGATGGAATTCTTTTAATGAAGGGATCCGAAGCATGCCCTCCCTGCATGATCAGGTGGGGCGGGCGGACATGGTCGGGACAAGACGGTCCCTCAGATACCCTGGTCCCATGCCATGTAGGGCCTTAAAGGTAATAACCAACACCTTGAATTGGATCCGGAAGCAAACTGGTACCCAATGCAGCTCACGGAGTAGCGGTGTTACATGTGCGGATCTCCTAGCACCCAGAACTACCCGTGCAGCCGCATTCTGGACCAGCTGAAGCTTCCGGATACTCTTCAAGAAATGGGTCCAGATTTAAGCTTTTCCAAAAACTTGTAAACCAATTTGCTCCCACTTGGGTGTAGTGGAAAAATGCAAGCTTTCTGCAAACAGGGTCCAGGGGTTTTCCTAGAGTAACCAGGGGCATCCGTGGGGGGCTGTCAAAAAAGTCAAGATGGTGGCCAGGACTGTTCAATGGAAGTCCACCTCCATTTTTACATCCATTGTGGGCGCCATCTTGACTTTGTCGACTCCCCTGCAGATGCTCCCGGAAGTAACCCACACCGGACAGTCAGTGGGATGTAGAGGTGAAGATACTGAGCCATGACTCCCTCAGTCCAACCTACCTCACAGGGTTATTGTTCTGGGGGGAAATTGGAGAAGAGCTTGCTCTGAGCTTCTGGAAAGACATTGCTTAGGGAATATGTCTATGAAGGTTCTCAGTCATCCAGGTGGAATTGTCTGTAGCTTGAATCATGTCAACTGGATTTCTATTTTCTCAGTGGAAACGTTTCGCTCCTTATCCAAGGAGCTTCTTCAGTCTGAGCAAAGTTGGTAAGGGAATCCTAAATATGTTTCTAGGTGGCTGTGAGACCCTACACCTGGGGTCATGGTTATATCGAGATGTTATTTTAAGTCCTTTTATCATCTAAAGGAGGATCGTTAAGATCACCATGCTGCTGTTGAGCTTGCGAAATGGTCTTAATCTTCCTAGGCACAGAAGACAAAGCAGGGAGGAAGATGGGGGAAAGAGAAAGAAAGATGGGCCTCAGGCACAATCTTTCGCCCATCTTCCTCCCTGCTTTGTCTTCTGTGCCTAGGAAGATTAAGACCATTTCACAAGCTCAACAGCAGCATGGTGATCTTAACGATCCTCCTTTAGATGATAAAAGGACTTAAAATAACATCTCAATATAACCATGACCTAGCCCCAGGTGTAAGGTCTCACAGCTACCTAGGAACATATTTAGGATTCCCTTACCAACTTTGCTCAGACTGAAGAAGCTCCTTGTATAAGGAGCGAAACGTTTCCACTGAGAAAATAGAAATCCAGTTGACATGATTCAAGCCACAGACATTGCTTAGGGAAACAACATGCCCGGAACGGCTTTTTCGGCAAGCGGGCAGGGAACTGGAAATTCCCACTTGAGGTTTTCAGAGGCCCAGGAGAGGGATTTCTTTTAAAAATTCCAAACAGCGACAGGGATTCCTGAAATGTTTGCGGGACGGGTGGGAGGGCTTAACAGAGACCACCTCCTTCCCCCTGCACGCCGTAACTAGCGTTTCTGGAAAGCCAAGAGAGGCGAGGAGACGGTTGGGTTAAAACCGCCGCCAGAAGGACAAGCTAGACCCAGATGCTGGGGCGTCGGGTCAAGCGTTGCCACCTCTCCTTTTTTCCTTTTCTTTCCGGCCATTTCTCTCTCCCGCCCCCTCCCGCCTCCCCAGGGCCGAGCGCTCCCGCCCAAGGTGTTGCCCTTTTAAGAAGCCGGGCGCCGGCTCAGGTAGACCGAGCCGATTGGCCGCGGGGACCCCAGTGGCCACCCAATCGGATCCGCCGCCTTCCTGAATATTCCCAGGCTCCGGAGTTGCTGCCTGAACCCGGAGAGATGGGAGCGAACGGCAGCGGTGATGTAACCCCAGCCGGGGAGCGCGAGTCGCGGTGATCGCCGGCTTCCGCGCGCCTTGCGCCGCCGCCCTTCCGATTTATTATTATTATTATTATTATTATTATTATTATTATTATTATTATTATGTCGCCTTCCGGGAAGAAGACGCGGCTCCAGGCTGGCCATCGGAGAGCCTCCTCGCCGAGATGTCCCGGCGCTCCCGCCTCACTCGCCTCCTGAAGAGCCGGCATCTGCTTGGCCCGGCGCTCCGGCGGGCCACGCCGGCAGGCGGCCGGCTGGCCTCGGCGGCGGCCCAGTGCCACAACCGCTAGCCGGGAGGGGCGCCGCCGCCGCCTTGGACCTCGGAGGGAGAGGAAGGGGCGGCTTCCCTGGAGGGGGGGCGCTCTCTCGGCTGCCGCCTCCCGCCCCTTTCTCGGCCCTTGCCCGGCGGATGCCCCCTCGAAGGAGCACCGAGGCAGGAGGGCTCCTCCGGAGATGAGCGCGGCGCCTGGGCAGCTGACGGCCGTCCCCTGAGCCTGGCGCTGGTGGAGGCCGGCCGGCCGGCGGGGAGAAGGAGGGCAGAGCCGGGGCTCCCCTCCCCGGCCCCGCCGCCCTCCAAGCTGCGGCTGCTCCCGCCGCCTCGGGCTCGCCCGACCCTTCCGCCCGCGCTCGGCTCGCCCCGCTTCTTCTGGCCGCCGCGCCCCGGCCCGGCACGCGGGGCCCGGCCATGGACAGGCTGCCGCCGTCGATGCGGAAGCGGCTCTACAGCCTCCCGCAGCAGATCGCCCCCAAAGCCGCGCTCATGGACGAGGAGGACGACGACGGCGACGGCGACGGCGGCGACGGCGGCGGCGGCGACTGCAAGGACGCGCGGCGCAAAAGCATCCGGCTGCACCCGCTTTCGCCCTCGGCGGCGCCCTGGGCAGGGGCAGCGGCGGCGGCGGCGGCGGCCGCGGAGCCGTCGAGGCCCGGCCCGGGAGGCAGAGCGGCGGAGGGCGGCCCCGGGGAGAGCGCAGAGGCGGCGGCGGGCGGCGGCGGCGGCGGCTGCCGGCCGAGCGCCAAGAGCAGCACCAACGGGGACTGTCGGCGGCTGAAGGGCAGCCGCTCCTCGCTGGCCAGCCGCCACCCGCACGACTCGGGCGAGGGGCGCCGGCTCATCGGCCACGAAGGCGAGGCCGCGTCCCCGGGCGACGAGCGGAGCCCCCCAGGCCTGGCGGACGCCGCCGCCGCTTCCTCCTCTTCCTCGCCGGCCCGCGCCGCCCGCCAGGACGCGCCGCCCGCCGCGGCCTTCGTCAAAGTGGAGGGGGCCGGGGGCGCGGGCGACCAGATCAGCCCGGACGAGGAGCAGCAGCTGGACCAAGCCGGCTTCATGCAGCGGCAGTTCGGCGCTCTGCTGCAGCCGGGCGTCAACAAATTCTCCCTGCGGATGTTCGGCAGCCAGAAGGCGGTCGAGAGGGAGCAGGAAAGGGTGAAGTCCGCCGGCTTCTGGATCATCCACCCTTACAGCGACTTCAGGTACCCAATGCGGCGTTAATCCGGAGTGAGCCTGCAAACGGGGGCAAACGGGGCGCGGAACTCCCGGACTTCGATCCTTTTCAACTTTCTTGCCCGCCTTAGTCTGCGCCTGTCCGTCTGGCGGGTCCGGGGATCAACGGGAAAAACCAGCACTCTGGCCGCCCCTTTCCCGACTAACAAATGCTATTAAAAGCTCACGAAAGCGTGCGCGCTTTAATCACGTCTGTTAGTCGGAAAAGGGGCGACCAGATTCCAGATTTTTGGCCAGCACAGACTAACACGGGTCTCCTCCAACAGACCGGATTGATTTATTCCACCGTAGCTCCCTCTCTCTCGGATTGCTCCCGGTGGCCTAGTGGGGGGGGGGGAGCCCTCCTTTTCTTCCCCGACGACCCTGTGAGGTGGGTTGGGCTGTGAGAAGGAGTGATTCTCCCAGCCAGCAGGGAAATTGACTTGAATCGGGTACTCCCGTCCAAACAGAACTCCTTATCCCCGTGCACAACCGATTCAAGGCAGCAGAATGGCCTCTTCATTCTTCCAATGAAAAGTGGGTCTGGGAGGTGAGGAAAGAGGCCTGGGGGAGGATAAGAAACGAAGGCAGAGGGATGGTGGGGAGGGAAGAGGACAACCATGAATGTGGGGTGGCTGTCCTTAGGGGGCCTCTTTCCAAGGGCCACACCATCCTCAGCAGAACGATTCCCCCATGGATTATGACTTCCAAAAGACACGATGCATTGAACAGCCTTCCTTCCACCCCTCCAATACATTTGGCCCTTCCAAGTGACACGATTCAGCCCCCAATGCGGTGTTTCTCAACCTTGGCGACTTCAAGACCTGTGGACTTCAATTCCCAGAATTCAGGAGCAAGCAAGGCTCCCCAGCAAGGCTGGCTGGGGGATTCTGGGAGTTGAAATCCACACATCTTGAAGTCGCCAAGGTTGAGAAACACTGCCCTAGTGCCTTCAGAAGCCAGATTCTCCT
Organism: Charina bottae; assembly: GCA_023362775.1. Classification (NCBI taxonomy): domain Eukaryota; kingdom Metazoa; phylum Chordata; class Lepidosauria; order Squamata; family Charinaidae; genus Charina; species Charina bottae. Next base: position 18,543,383 of record JALMGJ010000010.1, on the reverse strand, counting down.
TGGTTTTCAAATAAATGGAATGAGGTTTACTTCTGAGTAAACATGTGGAATAACCTGTGTCTGGATTGGTTGACACCTCTATAGACCCATTCCTGGGATGCTTCACTTTCCCCCCCACACCTCAAACATCTGGTACATTTAGGGATCACGCAACAATATGTTTAGCCCCAAAGCTGTGTATATGCAATATTTAAGGCAGGCCTCGTTCATCAGTGGGATATTTTCTTCGTAAAATTAAAAAGAGATTCATTCTTGGCCCCTCTCTTTAAGCGAAGATTAATCTTGTCTTAATTTTGTTTTAGGGTTTTCTTGCTGGTGTTCTGTTTTCGTTTTGTTTTGTTTTTGCTCAATAGACTGCCTTCATTCCATGGGACGAAGAGAAGTTAAGGGGAAAGGAGCGGGGCAAAATTAACTTTCAGTTGTTGTTTTTTTCCATTCAGTATCTGAGCCCCAAGAAACTTAGGAGGGGTTTAGTTGAAAAAAAGTAGAATTCCCTGGTTGCAAAGCAACCTTCTTTGAAATCCAACTTTGCAGGCAGTAAGAGACGGTTTAGCATGTAATCAGGAGCCTGCCTTGCTGATGTTGATTTTAATTACAATCGGCTTATACAATAACTTTGCAGAAATTAAAGAGGTAGGCATCTGGGGCTTTTAATATGTAGGCTGGGGGAGGGGGGGAGATGCCGCTGAGGTTTATAAAATTCAGCACACAATAGACAAAGTAGACCTGGATTTCTCCAGCTTCGCTGCTTGCTCTCTTAGTGCTCAAATATGGGATTGCCCATTCAATATAAGAAACGTTGAAGCGAAGGACTTGGTTATGTGATGCATAATTAGCCTTTGGGGGGGGGGGGTCTGTTATCGTCTGAGCTGGGTTGGTTCAACGTTGCAGTTGCTTTTTGGAAGGAATATGAAAACTTAATGGAAGATGCTTGTATTAGTAGGCACGTGCCACCGTAGCTAAGTGAAGTCTCCATGTTCTGAGGCAGGGTATCTTAAAATATTGGTCACTGGGAAGCTAGCCATGGGATAGGATTGCCACCTACACATGGCAGATTCATGAGGATGGGATGGGATGGGTTTCTTTCCTGTTCTCTGGAGTGGTAGTAAATAGCTTAATGCCTCAGCAGATCTGTAATGCCTATCAATTGGACACCCCCCCCTTTTCTCATCTGCAAATGCCGCCACCATGACCATGACCATGACCATGACCATGACCATGACCATGACCATGACCATCTCCATGACCATCACCATCACCATCACCATCACCATCACCATCACCATCACCATCACCATCACCATCACCAACCATCTCCACTTAAGCTGCTTGAGCTTGATGGGAAGGTTTCAAGGAAGAAGGGAGGGTCCCCAGACTTTATGCCGTGGTCTTCCCCTTTCTCTGACTTCCTGGACGCAGTCTGTCACAAACAGTACTAAAAACTTGAAAGCCTTGTTATTACCTCATTCTGGGAGAGGGTGTTACCACTACTGTGGGGACCAATCCTGAAGTTGGACTTCGTGGTGGGTAGGTCTACTATGAAAATGGGCTGTGTTTCTGGGTTCCCTTCCTCCGTCCCGTCCCATCCCATCCCATCCCATCCCATCCCATCCCATCCCATGCCTCCCTCCCTCCCTCCCTCCCCTCCCCTCCCTGAGAGGGCACTGGGTTGGAAAGAGTTGTCCAAGAAAGGGGCAGTAAGCTTTCTTTTTTAAATTCATTTCTTCTTCTCCCTAATCTTGGGTGCCCAGGTGAACTAATGCACATGTTTTTACATGACCACACAAATCAGCACTTAGAAAACACCTCTGGAATTAACAAGTGGAATTCCTTGTTGTAGATGGTGATTGCAGCTACTAGCTGAGAAGCTTTAAAAGGCAATAGGTCAAATTCATAAGAGGCATTAGTCATCGGCAGTTATTAGCAGCCATGAGAGCAAAAGAGAACATACGTACATATTCAGTATCTCTCTGAATATTGCTAGTTGTCTAACCATAAGCCTTTGATGTCCTACTGGGGATGTCTCCTTAGTCACCGAGAATGACAGAGCTTCCGACTTTTGCAAAGCTTTGCTCCTCAATTTTGAGGGAGCAAAAACATCAAAGGTGTTTGAGACCCTTGAGACAGGTTGGCTTAGAAGCCGTCCATAGGGCCCATCGATGTGCAGCGGTATATATTCAGGAATAATCTCTGCAACCCACTGGAAGAAAAAGGAATTTTTTAAGAGAATAAAAGCAATACAAATTTTGAAAGAGAAACATAAAGAAAAGAAAAGTAATAAGTAAGTGAAAGAAAGTGCAAAGAAAGAAAGAGAGAAGAAAAAGAAAAGAAAAAGTTATAAAGAAGTGGCTTCCGATCTTCCTAACAGCAGTTACAATGCATTTATATTTTACCCTCTCTCTCTAAGGTTACAACATAATTTCCTTCTTTCCATAGTCTACCCTTTCTAATCATCAAACCCATAAAGCACAAGTTAATTTTTTTCTTTTTTCAGCAAAAAGTCCATAAGGTTACCAGTCACTATTTCTCTATTCTGTTCTTCTGTGACACAGCTCCTGCTAATGGGATTAGCATTCTGCACCCTCTGGGTGCAGCCAAAGGAGAACCAGATCTAAACATTGCTCATGATGGCCCATCACCATGCGATCAGCGATAGAAACTTGCGTCCAACCCATCTGGAGGGCATCGGCTTGAGGATTTTGAGTTGACTTGGGCAAATGGGGTTAGTCAGGTCCTTGGGTGCAGATCTTAAGGAAAGAGGAACTGCGTGTGGGTTTCGGTGGCAAACATTGACTATTCCCCAGGAATCCTTTAGAGCACGGGTCCCCAACCTGTGGGCCACGGCCCACTAGTGGGGCGTGGCCTGTTAGGAACTGGGCTACAGGGCTCCCACCTGCAAACCCTGCCCCCTTCTGCACGATTGGCTCCCACCCGCAAACCCCGCCCCCCGGTGCTTGTGATTAGCTCCCACCCGCAAACCCCGCCCCTGGTGTGTGTTATTGGCTCCTGCCCGCAAACCCCGCCCCCCGGTCTGTGGAAATCCCAGAAACCCCCTGGTCCGCGAAAAAATCATCTTTTGAAACCGGTCCCTGGCACCAAAAAGGTTGGGGACCCCTGCTTAGAGCAGTGTTTCTTGAACTTGGCAACTTTATGGCCAACTTTATTCCTTCCTTCTGATATTCATTCTCACGTCTTGAATGAACAGTTTTGGCAGAAGCCAAGTAGATATTTAACTGAGTGGGGCCGGCTTCTGAGGAAATACATTGAACCTTTTGGTTTATATATTTATTTATTGCTTTTCATTACTTATGCTCACTCATCATGAGACTCTTAGTGGCTGACATGTGCATACAGTTACCCACACATACCCACACATGCGCAAATACACACACACACACACACAGTTTGGTTAAGGTTAAATGAATCAAAACCAGAAGCACCTTAGAAGGTCATGAATCTGACATATGGTCTAGTTGCAATCCTGAACACATTTTGGGTGAAAATAAGTCCTGCTAAGATAAGTAGATTTACATCCCATGCCTCGGTGGGATGTAATTCTTGTTCTATTATAGCCAGTATATACATTCCATCACAGTTATTGTAGATTTTCAATATCCACAAAATCTCTTTTGTTGGATCTTGGAAACCACCGAAACCACTGGTTGCAGAGTTTGAAGATTTTATAACATGGAGGAAGGCATGGATCCAATGCAATAGAGTTAATAGTGAGAAACCAACAGAATTGTGACAGATACTATTTTGTAGTAGATGATGTTGGATGGGTCTGTCTTTTCCAGAGCCAAGTTAAAAAAACAATCCATGTAAAATGCATTGAGCTGCCCAGAGGGATGATTCCAAAGAATTATAGTCCCTGGAAAAGACTACATAAAGATATATAGTCACTGCTGATCCCCACCCAGCCATTTTTTCCTGATGTTTGCCTTTGAAAAAAAAAGTAATGATTTCACTGATATCAAAATGTAAAGTTTTACAGGGTGCAGCTAAAGGAGAACCCGATCTAAACATTGCTCTTGATTGCCCATCACCATGCGATCAGCGATGGAATCTTACGTCCAACCCATCTGGAGGGCATCAGCTTGAGGATTTTGAATTGACTTGGGTTGGGGTGTAGGTAAAGGTAAAGGTTCCCCCCGCACATTTGTGCAGTTGTGTCTGACTCTAGGGGCCGGTGCTCAACTCCGTTTGTTAGCCGAAGAGCCAGCGTTGTCCGAAGACGCTTCCCCGGTCATGTGGCCGGCATGACGCGCGCGGAACGCTGTTACCTACCCACCGAAATGGTACCTATTCATCTACTTGCATTTGCATGCTTTTGAATTGCTAGGTTGGCAAGATCTGGGGCTGGTGCGGGAGCTCACTCCACACGCAGGGCTAGGGATTCGAACCTCCGAACTTGCGATCTTCCAATCGACAAGCCTGGCGTCTTACCCGCTGAGCCACCATGCCCCTTTTTTGGGTTGGGTTTTTTGGGTTGGGGTGTAATTTGATCCATTTGGAATAGCTTAGTGGGCATTGGGTTTTTTTTGGTTCTTTTGCACTGGGGGAGGCGTTGTTGAGGTTTTACATCAAAATGAGAGAGCTTAAGCTTCACAGCAGCTGAAGGCCTTCACTGCATCCCTTTAAAATCTAGGATACGGTTTCTTAGTTTTTCATGGACTTGAGGTCCTACAATTATCAATCGTCATCTGGATTTTATATTATAGTTATGCTTTTTATTATATTGTAGCTAATATTTATTTATGTTTATGTTATTTAAGGCTTTTATCATTATTGTAAACTGCCCAGAGTCCCTCCTTTTGGGGGAGATGGGCGGTGGCAAAATTTAATAAATAATAATAATAATAATAATAATAATAATAATAATAATAATAAAAATAAAAATAGGAGCCTTGATTAGACTGCCCCTTTAAACCCAAAAAGGTGCATGGTGGCTCAGCGGGTAAGACGCCAGGCATGTTGATCGGAAGATCGCAAGTTCGGAGGTTCGAATCCCTAGCCCCGCGTGATGGAGTGAGCTCCCGCACTCGCCCCAGCTCTTGCCAACCTAGCAATTCAAAAGCATGCAAATGCAAGTAGATGAATAGGGACCACTTCGGTGGGAAGGTAACAGCGTTCCGCGTGCATCATGCCGGCCACATGACCACAGAAGCATCTTCGGACAGCGCTGGCTCTTTGGCTAAGAAACGGAGATGAGCACCGGCCTCTAGAGTCGGACACGACTGCACAAATGTGCGGGGGGAACCTTTACCTTTTTTTTAAACCCACCAAAATGTAAAATCAGAGTCCAGAAGTTTTGGAGAATGGCAGCACAGGATCACTGCCCAGTCAAAGTCACAGTATGGACCCCAAGCTGAAAAAAATTGCCTACTTCCTACTATAGAGGCCCAGATCTCCAGACAGTATGTTTAAATGTGTTTTTGGGAACCCACTAACTGGGTTGGGAACTGGTGCCTCCAGATCTGTAAAATTCCAGCTCTCTTCTGTAACCGTTTGTCTGGGCACAATGGAAGTCACAATGCCCCCCTCTGGAGGGCAGGAGAGCCTGCTGGTTGGCAGGGCTTAGAAACGGGTGTTCTTCAGACTTTGCATCTGCTCTTTAAAGTTTCACACTCAGCATATTTGGTCAATACACGCACACATACAGATAGCCTCTGCCAAGAAGGTCTCGGAATCCTTCCCAGATTCTCTAAATGAGGAAAGCTCTATCTTCCCTAAGCTGATAAAGCCACATTCTAAAGACTTGTTGTCTCCATCCTTAACAGCCCTTGTTTCTTACGCTCCTCCAGTTTCTCAGCAAGGTGGCATCTCTCCTTACCGCCTCCCCCCCCCCCCCCCGCAGTTGGAACTGCATTTGGCAGCACACGATACTTGATTTCAAATAATTTAACAATCCCTGTCATTGGGAGCTGCCCACAATCTTTTTATTGAGGGACATAGAGATTTTAGTAAAACAATGAGGAAGGAAGGAAGGAAGGAAGGAAGGAAGGAAGGAAGGAAGGAAGGAAGGAAGGAAGGAAGGAAGGAGGGAGGGAGGGAGGGAGGGAGGGAGGGAAGGAAGGAAGGAAGGAAGGAAGGAAGGAAGGAAGGAAGGAAGGAAGGACAAATTTATCCTCATTTCTTCTCCAGTCTTCAATATTTATCACTTCTCAACCATAACCATTCTTAAGTAACCATTAACCGTGCGTCAATTACAAAAAAAAAAATGATTTCAATAATTACACCAAAAAGTACCTCCCCCTCCAAAAAAGGGAAACAGTAGATCAAACAGAGGCACAGCTTTAAAGTCTTAAGGTTGATAGGTAGAAACCAGAAGATACAATAAAAGAAAGACCTCCTTCCAAGGAAGGGGGATTGTGTCAAAGAAGAAACAATTTGGGGGGCCTGCTGCTCCTTATTGGGTGACAATACAGATTCTTTAACTGAGGGAACCTAAAGCAGATCTTAGTCTGTTTGGGAGGACCCTCCTATGATGGAATTGCTCATCATCTAGACTATTTCACAGTTTCAAAGTCAATTTCAAGAACGGCCTGGAAATAAGTAGGAAGGACTTTTAGAATAAGTACATGCCTTTCCTGTAAATTGGCTGGCAAATGCCCAGTGATCTGGACTCTGTTGGCAGGAATGCGATCAAGGGAAAGGAACTTCAGAAGCTTGGAAAGACCACCTCAGTACAAGAGGGAAACATTGCAAGCTTTCCAACATCTTCTCATGTCAGCACCACTAGGTAGACCAGCCTATGAGATCAACTCTACAAGAAGGCTAAAACTACTTTTATTGAGAGTGGCTATAATAACAGAATCCTGCGAGCCTGATTGTGCTTACGCATCTCCTCCTCCTTCTAGTTCAGTGAATTAGGATGTTATCTGCCTGAGCTGCTTCCAAATGCTATCTGGATGTTCTGGACTTGAGAAATGCTTTGCCTAGTCAACAGCACCTGCATATCTCTGTCAAGGTCATCTTCCTTCCTCTCTACATCTCAGATGACCTCAGAGCTGGAGAAGAGCCTCCATCTCTTGTTTGCTTTTGTTTCTGCCTGCCTTTGGCTTCCAAATGGCAAAACACATGATGTTTGTTGACTGCTGAAGAACCACCCATGTGCCCTTATGTTAATAAGGAGACATATTTTACCAGTGCCAGCTTTAACAAACTTGGCCATGTGTTCCCTTCCAGCTTGGCATGATTGTCTTCTTGCTTTGCTGTGGGTTTTGTTTGCCCAGGCAAGGCCTTAATAAGCATGCGACACAAATAATCAACCTTCTGCTGGTTGAGAGGGAAGCCAAAGAGATCCAAGAGTAGAGACTTCCCAGAAGATCTGGATGCAGAATTTGCTTTTGCCATTGATCTAAAGCTAGACTTTCCCCCCTTCCTGTTATTTTTCCACCAACCTCAGCATTTTTTTTTCTTAATGGGATTTAAATGTACGTTGGTCACAAGGCAAAGAAAAGTAGATAATGGGTAAGAAAATACAAGCATCACTTTTGGTAGAAATTCAAACTGTTGGTTCATAACCTGTCCTTTCTAATCTGTTCCCCATCAATCTCTCCCTTTGGCTGGAATTGTCCTGCTTTGTTCCCAATTTCGCCAGTGGAAAATACAGATTTGTGTGTCAATCTGATGCCAGCCGGGTGGCAGTGCAGCTGTGTGGTTGGCAGCTGTTACCTTTCACGTCTAAATGTTTCTGTTTGTGGGCGCACATTTGCTTTGTGAACGAATCTGCTGTGAGAAGTCACACTAAACAAGGCTGTGTGTGTAAACCTGTTGGAAACAAGCTGCTGTGGAAAAGTTGGGGTTGTCAAAGATACAAAGCTGATCTGTCGGGGGAAGCAGACTGGAGGGCGGAGCACTGGATAAGAAGCGAGCACGCAGCTCAGAGAGCCTAGCCTATTTCCCCAAACGTCAGAAGAAAGCTCCACCCTAGGTTGAGCTGATATACTTGGGAATCTTCAGGCACTGTTAGTTTAGCAGGATTTCTGCTTGTAGGTATGCAATAAACACTAGAGACTAGATTCCAGGCCTCGGCGTGTTATTTCTGCATCTACACACGACATGATCCAGAGTGTTGGATAAGCACGCCGGTGGTGGTTGTCCAGAAAGATGAAGGTTGGTTTGTTTTCTCATTAAAAAGATGGCAAAGGCAGCAATTCTTTACTGACTTACTGGAGAGTAAGCCTCGGTGAATCCAGTCCTACCTTTTCCTGAGTTTGTTGTTTATTCGTTCAGTCGCTTCCGACTCTTCGTGACTTCATGGACCAGCCCACACCAGAGCTTCCTGTCGGCCGTCACCACCCCGAGCTCCCCCACGGTCGAGTCCATCACCTCCAGAATATCATCCATCCATCTTGCCCTTGGTCGGCCCCTCTTCCTTTGGCCTTCCACTTTCCCTAGCATCAGCATCTTCTCCAGGGTATCCTGTCTTCTCATTATGTGGCCAAAGTACTTCAGTTTTGTCTTAAATATCATTCCCTCAAGTGAGCAGTCTGGCTTTATTTCCTGGAGTATGGACCGGTAATTTGGACTGGTGATTTTCCTGAGTAAATTCATATAAACCTGCCTGCTAATCCAATCCCCAATTGTAAAGTATAATTATCTTGACATCCTGCCTCAATCACATTTTTGTGCTTCCAATTTATGTGCTTCTGGAAACATGAAGGCTATGAGATCTTATTTCTCTTGCTGTGACAACAATGAGCTGAGGAAAGCCCCTTGCTAGCCAAGTTAGAAAGCGTTAGGATGGTGGCAGATGGAAACTGGCTGCTTCAAAGAAAAGGTAGATTCTCAAATGCATTGATTTTCATCTAACTTTGCCATTGATTCGGCCTGCTTCCTAACTACATTTGAACTCATGGTTCTTTATCTGCAAATTGATGGTAAGAGTTCTTTTCAAAAGCTTTAAAAAAATTCCAACTGTGCCATGTCTGCCATTCCCCACCCCATGCTGGTTGGCTTTCTCTAAGACCCCTAAAGTGTTGGTTGTAGAAACTTGGCTGCTACTGTGTATCCAAAGGTCATGGTGATCCTTCTTCTGTAAGACTGTCTTTTTGTAAGTTGCCCCTCTACCCTTCAATCGTGTTTTCCATCAATTCTTCAGAACAGCTTTGAGAAATTTGTGAGCGTGGCCCTGAATGAGATTGAGGCCACTGTGGTGTGGTGAAGGATATTTTCCTAACGTTATCCATGATACTTCCAAAGAGGAGGAGATGATCCAAGGAAGAAATGTGTTGATGTGTTGATTGACACCACAAAGAAAGCCCACTAAAATAACCCTACTTTACAATTTTTAAAGAATCCGGAGGTGGCATCTCCAAATTTCTCCATGAATAGATCAGCAAGCAAGTCCCACATGTATTACTCAATATTTGGGCAACAATTGCCAAGATACAATACCGCCCACAAACATGTCCCAACGTCAAGTCACTGTTTTACTCATGCTATTGTTGTTGTTGTTTTAAGTGTTTGTTTTGCATTGCAGTGTGTATAATTGTGTCATTTAGAAAGTGAGCCCTCAAGTTGTTCAGAACTTGAAAGTATTTGAGATAGGAATCAGAGAAATGTGCTCAGTTGCTTTTCGTTAAGCCCCGATCTCTGCTGCAAATGTGACGCTGCTGGAGAAAAGAAGAATGGTTGCAGAATAGGAAGGAACACCAGATTAAGAAGAAAAGGGAGGGGGGGGGAAGGATTGATTTGTTCATTTATTTATTCCCTAAATGTGCATTCCACCAGCCCGAAGGCTCTAGGTGGTTGTTAGCGCATAAAACATGCAATAAAAACAATCCCCTAAAATATTCAAACTATACTGATTAAAAATGACCATAATATTAGATACTAATATTAAAGCAAGGCACTAAACTCCAATATAAAGCATTCCTAGTGCCAATTAATTTTCAAATGCCTGGCAGAACAGCACTGTTTTAAGCAAAATCAGCAAGTGGTGTGGTGTGGTGTGGGGGCATTTGACCTCTGGGGGCCATAAGGATAGGGTGGGGTTAAAAAAAAATTAGAGATGACCTTGGTATGGAAAAAATGTTAAGGTGGGACTTGCAGAGAAGATCACCCCATCCTGAGATACAGGAAGCATGAGAAGGAAACTCAAAATAACCTCACCTTGATTTTATTAAGTATAAGATCAGACAGAGAGAAACTTGGACAGGCTTTTAAGATTTTGTATAGTCGAAGGCTTTCACGGCCGGAATCCGATGGTTGTTGTGGGTTTTCCAGTCTGCGTGGCCGTGTTCTGGCAGATTTGGTTCCTAACGTTTCGCCAGTAGCTGTGACTGGCATCTTCAGAGGACAGGAGCACAGCTAGAAGATTCTTCTAGAAGATTCTAGAAGACTTGGGCACAGACAGAATCTTCTAGCTGTGCTCCTGTCCTCTAAAGATGCCAGTCACAGCTACTGGCGAAACGTTAGGAACCAAATCTGCCAGAACACGGCCACACAGCCCGGAAAACCCACAACAACCATTTTAAGATTTTGTTGTTATACCCTACTGTAAACATTTTCTGAAAATTTGAGATGAGGGGAGCAAGAAAGTATATGAGCATGGGGATTTGGTCCTGCAAGTCCAACTGCGGTTTGGCGTTACTGAAATGATGGCTTGACATTACAGACTACAGTTGGCATGATCTGTGGATCCTTGTCATGAAGCAAAATATACTTGGCGTGTTTTCTTGAAAGGATTGCTAGGTCACAAAATGCTGAAGAACATATTCCATGGTGAATTTTGTAAAATGTTTGAAAAGGCTTCATTTGGAAAAGCTTCCTATGGTTGCAAAAATTTCCAGCAGACTGCAATCCCGTAAAACGTTTCACTCTTTTGCTGACTTGCACACCTCTCCCAGCTGGTGTCTCCATCTGACAAAAGGATAGGGTATAGTTTTTGAGCAGAATTATATTAAAACAGCAGAAAAGATAATCTATAATTATCCGGGTAAACACTTTAGAATAATTTAGACCTTTTCTTTCTGATGAATCATATGCTACGCTATGTCCTGGTCCAGCATCTACGTAGAGAAGAGCTACCATCAAAGATGAAGTGTTGGTAAGACATACCATCCATGGAGAAAGACGAGGGCTAACTAACTGACTAACTAACTAACTAACTAACTAACTAACTAACTAACTACGCTTTCACAACGTTTGTCTTTCTCGGGATTTGAGTAAATGCAGGGAAGATATGGAGAAGGCTCTTAAAAGTTATGATGATGGTATTAAATCTGGTCAGTGAAAACAAAACAAGACTTTCCTTAGAAAGAAGCATTGCCCTGCTCTGTGGGTTTTCGTTTTTGTTCTTCTTGGCATGGAAACCAAAAGAATTCAAAAAGACCGTCTCTTTTAAGAGGGATTCCCTTTTATGATGAGAACTGCTTTGGAAAGAATCGAATGCGATGTTGCCAAATGTGGTCCATGACTAATTGATAGCTGACCCGAGGGATTTAATGCAGCTCATATTGGTTGTGTAGCATTAAAGCAGATGAGCTGAATATCAAAGGTAGCAAAGTACGATTTCGTAGAACATGGGGCTCTATCGCTGAAGTGACTGTCAGTGGTCGTTTGAACATTATGCAATTACAGTTCCCATGTCTCCTTTAAGGAAGGAGGATGAGTAGCTGTCGGGGTTCCCCCCCCCATCCCCCATCTTGATCCCCCATCATCCATGCTGGCTAGGAATTATTGTGCCTGAGCTACTTGGAAGCTGTCAGCTTGGGGAGAAAGAGTCTACACGACCTTGAGGAGAAGAATATAGGTATGGCTTGCTCGGCTACTAGATCATTTAAGGCCAGCTTTCCTTGGGCAATTAAACCTGAGAATTGAATTGCATTTCCCCCTCAATTGGTAAATGTGTTAAGGTAAACAAGGAAAACTGGGTATGTGGAGACGTCCATTTTTATCCATCTGGACTTTTCACAGAATGTCTTTCAGCGGGTAAGACACCAGGCTTGTCGATTGGAAGATCGCAAGTTTGGAGGTTCGAATCCCTAGCCCCACGTGACGGAGTGAGCTCCCGCACTCGCCCCAGCTCTTGCCAACCTAGCAATTCGAAAGCATGCAAAGGCAAGTAGATAAATAGGTACCACTTCGGTGGGAAGGTAACAGTGTTCCGCGCGCGTCATGCCGGCCACATGACCGTGGAAGCGTCTTCGGACAACGCTGGCTCTTCGGCTAACAAACGGAGATGAGCACCGGCCCCTAGAGTCGGACACGACTGCACAAATGTGCGGGGGGAACCTTTACTAAGAATGTCTCTGGGCATAAACTCCTGGGAATATGATTATGCTGTACCAAACTGAGAGATTACTAAGAAGAGATGACAGTCTCAATTTTGCCACGCACGTTTCAAGGCATGTGTTTTTGGGTGGTGGCAGGGGGTGGAGAAGCATCCTGCAAGCACTGTAAGATAGAAACCATTGGCAAGAATTAGGGGCTTTCCCCAATTCTGTTTTTAACTAAGAAGCAAGGGCATCTGCAGGAGGGTCAGAAAAGTCAAGATGGTGACCATGGCCATTGAGTGAAGCCCTGCCTCCTTTTTATATGTGTCACATATTCAATTTATATAAAAAGGGTGGAGCTTCAATTGTATAGGTGTGGCTACCATCTTTTTTGTTGGTGTCCCCCCCCCCGATGAATCCCCCAGCAAAGAAGAGAGAGAGAGAGAGAGAGAGAGAGAGAGAGAGAGAGAGGAAGAGAAATAATTGTTCTTATTCTAAATTGTTTTCTGGTATGATTATAACCAAATTTCATTTGGCTATATGATGTTGCCTTGAAGCTCAGTCCAAATTAGTACAAGTCAGGAGGTGATGGAAAAAAGGTGCAGGGAAAGATTGATTTCACGGGGGGAAGATACCCTTTTTAGCTTCTCCAGAGGCTCAATTTGGGACCAAAAAAATTAATCTGAGAACTTTCAGTTCAATCCTAAAAAAAGCCACCCCAGATTACTGGGAATTAATGTGGCTTCTGTGACTGATATTAATATTTCAGAATGTTGCCATTTGACATGGCCAGAGATAAATCCGTGGAATATCTCAGTGATTGTAAAACATTGAATAAATACTTGCTGACAAAGGTTTATATAGATATAATTATAAATTGGGAGCAAATAAAGAAGTCAAAAGATTAGAAAAAAATAGAGCCTTTGCTGAATAAGAGTGTTGCATTGAAGTTAAACAACCGTTTGCAATTTCTTTTTATTTGGAGGAAATATTCCAGTTTTAATCTCCCTTGTCAATATTAAGGGGTGATGTAAATGGCTGTGGGCTTTTATCTGAGGAAGTAAGCAAGCAGAACAATTGAAAAACCATGTTATAAATTGGGACAAAATATTCTGAATAATGCCATGCATTATCCTTTCATTTGCAGCTACATAGATCCTATGTAGACAGACGTCTATGTAGCAGGCATCGATAGCTTAATAGGAAATGTTTGTTTTGCTCTCTATCTTTGGTACTGGTGGAATGACTCCTCTGTTATATCCATTTTTTCTTTATTTTGTTTTCTGGTGATACAGTTCCTTTGTGGGGATGAGGTGTGAATAGCTGTCCTAAGTGATATTCAGTTGTTCAGCAACAGAAGAAACTTTCTGTTTGACCTCCTCAAATTAGATGAAAGCTTCAGAGGAAAATTAGGATGAGATTGTTGTGGGAAAGGGTTACGGACACTAGCACCGAGAGCAAGTTCTTGAACTAAAGATGTGCTCAGAGGTATCTTGGCTACTTATTTCTAGGTGTACACCTGCTGTTATTTGTCCAGTTTGTGGACAAAGTTGATGCACATGTCAGTTCTTAGACCCCATCGGTGTTTTCTTTGTGTCTGTCCCATGTCTCTGTCTTGCTCTCCAGGTTCTATTGGGACCTCACGATGTTGCTCCTCATGGTTGGAAATCTGATCATCATCCCAGTAGGCATCACTTTCTTCAAGGATGAGAACACAACCCCATGGATTGTCTTCAATGTGGTCTCGGATACCTTCTTCCTCATTGACTTGGTCCTCAATTTCCGCACGGGGATTGTGGTGGAAGACAACACGGAGATCATCCTTGACCCCCAGAGGATTAAGATGAAGTATCTCAAAAGCTGGTTTGTGGTGGATTTTATCTCATCCATTCCAGTGGACTATATTTTCCTGATTGTGGAGACGCGCATCGATTCAGAGGTTTACAAGACAGCCCGAGCTCTGCGGATTGTGCGTTTCACCAAAATCCTCAGCCTCTTGCGGCTCCTGAGACTGTCTAGGCTCATACGATACATTCATCAATGGGAGGAGGTAAGTAAAGATGAACGAGCCATCCTAAGGAGAGCAAAAGGAAGGGGTGTGGAAAGATGCCCATTCTAAGGCAGAACATATTGAACACTGATGGGTTTTCCTGGATATATTTACACTGGTTACTCCCAAGAGAAGCCCCTAGAAATGTATTCCTTTATTTCAGCTAAGCTGGCTGGGAACTCTGGAGCTGTAGTTCCAACCTCTCTGGAGGGCACCAGATCAGTCAAGATTACAAGGATTTTAAGTTTATTTAAGACCAAATTTAACAATGTAATGGGAACCCATTCAGATAGTCTCAAGCTGGTATTGTAATGTCTTGCCTTCTCTTACTTCAAAATCTGATCAGCCAATCCTGCAATTCTGGGGTTCTCCTAGTCCTTCTGCTGCAGAAAGCCCTGGGCCTCTGTCCGTGTCCTGCCTTGAAGCTACCGCTGGAAGTGGCTATTTGTCCAGGGCCACTGGCTCTGTTGCTTCTCGAGCTGAACTTCTCACAGAGGCACTTCCAATGAAACAGGATCTGTGCTTCTCTCTTCCAAATCTCCTAGTGGTGTGGTTTTTCTGAGGAGCTGAGGAGAAAAATCAGTTACTGGTACTGGATATTTTATAGGTGTTCAAGTTCTTTGGAAAGTGGGAACGAATGTTGAAGACAAGGAGATGAAACTCACCAGTGAGTTTTCATGCACCTTCTAAGATGGCATCACCATATCTACTGTATTTCTTCAGAATGTCTAGGGATTGCTGCAAATGTTGCCTCCCTCTCCCATCCCAGAATTTCAGCTCCACCCATGAAATGTAAAGAAAAAGAGGCATTTTTTTTGATCCTTCAGTTTAATCTTCTTTCAAAGTCAGACCGAAAGTTATCTACTGAGAATCTATGGCAAAGGACTGGCTTTTCAGGTACAACTGATTCCTCTCTCGTTCCCCATCTTCTCTCCCTACTTATTCCACTCTGTGCTCTACCATTTATTGCTGGACTCAACAAAGTCTATTGCTGTTAGACTTTGGGTAGCTCCTCAATATGCTGCAAAATCAGATTTCAGGAGCAAGTATTCTGGGGAACCACAGTGTAGGTCTCATGATGGATTGCTCAGCCTTGCAAACCTCACCTTTTCTTGACACTTCGCTCTCTTTGGTGGTGGGGCCAGACATGCTGATGGCAATTTCTTCCTGCCCCCACTTCCCCAGAAGCTGCAATCTGGCTTTCCACTAGGGCTAGGGAAGTGTCTGATTTCTGAAAAGGCTAATGGAGAGATGGGTAGCGCATAATAGGCTAAACATCAAAGGTAAATATTTGAACAACTTCATTGCTACATTTTGGAGCAAGGATGAAGAGAGGAGAGTAAAGTGGGTTTTACCAGGCTAATCCTGGTAACCACTGTTCGAATTCCTGGGGTGTTCTGTGATTAGGGAACTTGATAAGGGGCAGATGGATAGCCTGCAGATAGTAAAAGGGGATTTTGATAAGCATCATGGGTGGATTTAAGGAGAAGGATGATGAAAGGATTGTGAAAGAGCATGGCCACTGTGAGAAGGACATTCAAGTGTGTCAGGCTTCTGCTTGGCTCTTAATACTAAAGCAGAGTGAGATGCAAAATATTTGATTGGTGAGAACTGATGGCTGGGAAGAGGATGCGTAATTCCATGTGATTTTTCTGCTGAGCACAAAAAAAGCAGAATGGAGAAAAGGTCTATAGGTTTCTCCCACAGGAACCTATTCTTCATGTAGATTCAGATTCCGAGCTTCAGTGGTAGCTAAATCTCTTTGGTGACTTGAAGGATCACCTTCCAGCACTGGGGAGGAGAGATGGAGCTACTTAATCCTGATGGGGCCACCGTTTTCCACCATAACCTAGAAGAGCATTAGGCGGAGGACATTGTAGGAACTCCAACTTTATGTTTTGGGATTATTTTATCAGTTGCATATTACATCCTCAGTTTTTGTCCAGGTGCTGAAGGCAAGGATTTGAACCAGCTCTTCCCTGACTTGGCCCAGAAATACTTAAGAACAGCAGGTGTCACTTCTATATCCTGGCTGATTTTTACAACCTATTTCCCCCTTCTTTTAGCTACATCGTCCTTAGTTTTTTTTTCCTATTCCATGCTGCCTTGCAAGACTTCCTCACTTAGCCTTTTCATCTTCAGGAGCAAAAAATTAGACTGCATTTCAATCATCTCCAAAATGGCATCTCTCCTTCTCTCATAGAAGATAAGCAGCATATATTCTACGCCAGGGGTCCCCAACCTGTGGGCCACGGCCCACTAGTGCGCCGCGGCCTGTTAGGAACTGGGCCACGGGGCTGCCGCCTGCAAACCCGCCTCCTTCCGTGTGATTGGCTCCCGCCCGCAAACCTCGCCCCTGGTGCTTGTGATTGGCTCCCGCCTGCAAACCCCGCCCCTGGTCCGCAGAAATCCCAGAAACCCCACCCCCCCCGGTCCGTGGAAAAATTGTCTTTTGAAACCAGTCCCTGGCGCCAAAAAGGTTGGGGACCCCTACGCCAGTGTTTCTCAACCTCAGCAACTTTAACATGTGTGGACCTCAACTCCCAGAATTCCCCAGCCAGCATGCTGGCTGGGGAATTCTGGGAGTTGAAGTCCACACAAACTTGCTAAGGTTGAGAAACACTCTTCTATGCTAATGCTTTATTTCCTGACCCACGGGAATGTTCGTGAACATTCCTAGCCCATCAGATGGCACCTGCATACACTGGAGCCAGTTAACTGATGGGGAAGCAGGCTTATTGGATAATACAATGGCATATTATATAGAGGGCCTGCCCTCTATTGAAGACCTGTACGTTGCAAGGGTCAGAAGTAGGGCGGAGAAGATACCTGCAGACCCTTCTCACCCTGGGTATAAACTGTTTCAACTCCTTCCATCAGGACGGCGTTATAGAGTACCGTATGTCAAAACATCTAGACATCGAAACAGTTTTTTCCCTTGTGCTATTGATTTGTTGAACTCCTAATTAATGCAGCATGATATCATGATTGATAATCTATGCCATTGCTCTGTTGAACTTTTAATTAATGTAGCATGAGATAATGATTGATGACATATGATAAGACATGACTGCTAAGACGTGACCGGTAATGGTCTGTTATATGTGAGCATATGCTAGATAACAGATGCAGTATTATTGTCCCTCAATTCTCCCTTTAAATATGAGTATGTGTTAGTTAAATAGCTGTAGCATTATTATTTTCTTTAATTTTTCTTTTCTTGATTGTATAATTTATTATTGTTTATTTTTTTGATGTTAGGTAAATACATTGAGAGCTCTTGCACCGAAGTCAAATTCCTTGTATGTTTAGTCATACTTGGCCAATAAAGTATTCTATTCTATTAGCATTTCACATCCTCTCACTTTTACACACTTTTCAGACAAATATAACTCAGTCGACATGCGCCGGTTAAAACAAGAGACAGCACAACTGTAAAAGATGAGGATGACATTCACAAACTGTGAAGGTGGGAAATGATAGAGAAGGCAGATTAACTTGGCAATGTTACAATGAATGAATGAGTTGTAAAACAATTATTGATAGCCAGTTGAAAACAGGTTGATCTTCCATCACTGATGTAGTGTTTTGCTTGAATAAGAGGCCTGCAACTGAATTTGGTTCTTTTCAATTCTATATTCTATATTCTAGATAATATGCTATTGTTCTTGGCTCTGTTACGAAGCAATCAGAGACCAAAGAAGAATGTTCTTTTTAGTGGTGGTAAGGTTTGTCCTGGGAGAGACAGTTTGGTGTAGTGGTTAAAGCACCAGGCTAGAAACCAGGAGACGGTGAGTTCTAGTCCCGCCTTAGGCACGAAGCCAGCTGGGTGACCTTGAGCCAGTCCCTCTCTCTCAGCCCTAGGAAGCAGGAGGCAAGGGCAAACCACTTCTGAAATCTTGCCAAGAAAACTGCAGGGACTTGTCCAGGCAGTCGCCAGGAGTCAAGTCTGACTTGAAGGCACCAAAAAAAAAAAAATTGTCCCAGCAGCTTCCAAGTCACTAACTGTCCCAGCTTCCCAGCATTCAAATTAAAAAAAGAGCAGATTTCTAGCCTGTGTACAACTTCAGTTATAAAGCAAAAAGTTCAGTCCCTCTTCTGTCATTATGTGAACAAACAGCCTATTGTAGAGTCCTTGGTGCTCTCTGAACTTGCAGACTTTTCATTACCTGACTAGGTAACATCATCAGTGCTAGGGAGTGTGGGGTTTGCTCCCTGTTTATATTATACAGTAGCTGCCCTGCCAGTGTTGGTGGGAGTGTTTTTCTCCTTGGTAGTTCCTTGATTGGGACATTGTTTTCTGCTTGATTGTTTGTCTGGTGTTAATCCCTGCTTATCTGTGTGTAGGCTGCTGGAGAGGATGTGTTCTGGTCTTTTTGTTTCCTTCTTAGCTTTTTTATTGTCTCTTTTGAATTGTATGTAAATGTGGTTTATCTCTATTTGTCTATTGATGGCTGATTTGTCTGAAGGCCAAGCTTCCAGGAATTCCCTAGCATTTTTGGATTTGGCTTGGTCTAGGATGCTCACAGTTTCTCAGTTGAAACTATGGTTGAGTCTGTCCATGTATTGTGTGAGATGTCATCGTGTCTTCTGACTGCTAGTTGGTGTTCATGGATGACCACATCTATTCCCATCTTTCAGGATGTTGAGCCAGTGAAGTCACAACTATGATTGACGGGGCTAACCCTAGACAGAAGAGGATGGTCCCTCCTTAAATGCAGGAAGGGTTTTCCTGATTCACAGAAGCTTTGCTTTCGGTCTACTCTTTTGGAACAGCATTGCTGCTTGTAGAAGCCATTAGTTTTGGGCTTCCAAGGAAACACAGATGTTTTCCACTAAAGTAAGAAATGAAACATTAGTATATGGATGCTTTGAATGTGGGTGTCTGTACATCTGTCCCTGGATACAGAAGCAAGTTCCTTGCATTTACTTGCCTCACTGAGTGGTGGATTTCTACTGTAGGTCTTCTGCTTGAAGGGATGTTGATCCTAAGATGTTGCTCATTCAACTTGCAAATGGTCCTTAAACTCCTGGCTGAAGACAGGGACCAGGTGGGCTTCTCGTCTGCCACTTGGCTTGAGCATTTGGCAGGGCAGGGCTCTCTCATACTTGTAGGGAGGGGGCGATGATTTTCAATTTCTTTCCCCACTATCTTGGGGTAGACTTGTCTACCGGGAGTTGTAGAATGGTGTTTCTGTGTATCCCACCCCAAAAGGATGGGAAACAGGGCTGCCAACGTTTAGCACTGCTGCATTTTGGAGAAGGTGCCTAAGATCCCACCAAAAGGGTCTTGGGGCCACAGGTTGGCAATTTGGGGATGGAGCCTTACTTGTCACTCCTTGGCCAATTGGGGAGCTTTAAGCCAACTCCAATTTTGAAGTCCAGCTTTGTTCCAGGGTTGGCTGTCAAGCGGTGTGAAGGTTTAATGGGTGGTGCCCATGTGGACAAAGTTATTTTCAGAGCACCACTGTGAAAATAATTGCCTAAGAGACACTTTGTGGACACATAATTATTATCCTGTTTGCCAGATTAATGAATTCAGGTTACGCACGGGGGGTAGTTTGTTGTTTGTTGTTTTTCATCCCCTTATGAAGTATGCATCAAGAAGGCAACTTTCTTAGAGAGGAAAATCATCATTTCTTGCTTGATTCCCAGAAGTGGATTTCCTGAGCAACATCTTTCTTCACTAATATGTGATTGCTTAACAACTTGAAATGCCCCTAGGTTGCTTGTAGTGGTGTAAGGAAGCCATGTCAGATGTTGAAGGTAATGGCTTGACTGGGATGAGGGTGGGAAGACTCTGAAAAACAAAGTAGATAAACCTCTGAATTTTTTCTGTTACGGGGGTTGGAGAAGATGGGAGCGTTTCTTAATATCTTAATCTGAACATTTAGAAATAATACTGCGGTTTGGGGGTATTTCCTTGTGAAAAGGGTAGGAAACCAGCCCCCTTTTGAACAATCGTGCTACTGAAATTAAGTTGAGCAACTGGGGCGGGGGGTGCAAAAAATGTTTGGGGTCTGATTGGGCACTCGGAACTGCAGGCGCACATCTGTATCTTAGATGGCATGATTCCTGCAGTTGGTTCAAATGGTGAGATGCTGGAAAACTTACTCCACAATCCTGCCTTGTCTGTACCTCTGGCGGCTTGTCTGAAACTGCTCATCACGGAGACACCTTTAGGGAATCTGAATTGGACATTCCCCTCGAGAGGTTGGGATCAGGTGCTGGATCCCATCTTGCAGTCAATTAACTGCTTTTCTGCTTCATTTTCAACATTAATTTTCAGCTCAGCAGGAAATCCTGGTTGGTTTTCTGAGAGAAATTGCTAACAACATCACTCCCTAGAGTTTTTAACAGTTCCTTAGCAGTAGATCTGGGTCTACAAGAGCCAACTCATCATTTTTCTTTTGCCTTCCTCTCCAAACAAAAGTGAACTGTCCAGCCAAGATTTGCTTAAATTAGACGTGAGTAGATCCCCATCCATGTGGCTGTTATTCTCTTGTTCTGTCCTGCAGTTCCAGTGAAATAGAGTGTCTAACTGGGAGAAAATCTGGAAGGCTTAGTACATACAGCTTTGGCTGAAATTTTATTTGCAATTCCCCTTTCTCTCATACTGTCATATATGATCATGTGTGCATTGATAAACACTGCAAAAAAAGCAATCTCAGTAGGATTAGAGCTGTGATTGTAGCAAGATTCTGTCTGTGTTGTATCTGATTTATATTCGTGTCTGCTCCTCTGCTGTGGTGCAACACCATCAAAACGGTCCCTAATCCAAATTTTATCAGAGAGTCATAGAATTGTAGAGTTGGGAGGGATCACAAGGATGATCTATTCCAACCCTTGCAATATGCAGGAAAACCAATTCAACCATTCATGGGAGGTAGCTGTCCAGCCTCTTGTTAAAAGCCTCCAGAGATAGAGAACCCACCATCTCCATATGTAGACTGTTCCCCTGTTGATGAATCTTATCATCTAGATATTTTTCTTTATATTGTTCTCTCTGCTGTAGATTTTGACCATCTGTAGCCTGAGTAAAGAGCAGCAAAGGTGATTTTGCATTTGCCTTGGTGGCTCTTCTTCAGTTTTGGTCCAGCCAGTTTCGCAGATCCACGGAGAGAGACAGACAGGCTGGTAGACGTAGGTTGGAGTTTGTTAAGTCTCAGGAGTGCTGTGTTGGATTGGTGGAGGGTTCATACCCATGCAAAGCCTGCTGTTGTCCCATTGCCGTGACCTCCTCATGGCTGGAGTCAGACATCGAGGGCAGGGCAAGTTCCTCCCACATTGCGGAGTCACAGGAGGTGACTCAGCTGGGGTGCACTGGAAGGCAGGCTGCTGCATCAGCATGCAGGACAAAGGCATCGCCTTGTGCTTTATGCAAATAGAGAATCCCTTGAAGAGAGAAGCGAGTGGGCTGAGCAAGCTGTTTATTCTTTCCCCTGAATGCTTGCAGGGAGGAGGGCTGGGGGACAGCTGCCATCAGGAACACAGCTGGCATCAGTGGGAATTCCTGCAGTGGGCCCAAGCTGCTGGCTCGCAGATGACTAGCAAGCAAAGTCAATGGGGAACCACGTGATTTGGTTTGATTTGATGGCCCCCTCCCTCCTGGCCTTTCGGAAGGCCCTTGAGACCTGGCTCTGCCGCCTGGCCTGGGACGACGGAGGTGGTAGTGCCTCCTGGGGTTGGCTGGCCCCATAGCTCCACGATCTATTCTGCGGTTCCTAATCCACCTTGGATTTTATTTTATTCATTTTATGCTTGTTGTGTTTTTAGATATTTTGTATAGTTTTAAAATTTTTATTTATTGTAAACCGCCCAGAGTCCCTTGTATGGGAGATGGGCGGGGAATAAATTTGAAAAATAAATAAATAAATAAATAAATAAAATTTGCTTAACGGCCACGTGGTTTGCCTAATGCCCGCAGTGATTCGCTTAGACCACTGCAAAAATGGTGGTAAAATTGGGTCGGATTCGCTTAATGACTGTTTCGCTTAGCAACCAAAATTCTGGTCTCAGTTGTGGTCGTTAAGCGAGGACTACCTATATGCTAAAAGACAGCAATTTCTGCATGTCTTTATTCGGCTCAACAAAATGGCCCCAGAGAGGAGTAGAGAGTAGAGAGGTTAGATGGCTGGTACATGGTTTGGCCATGTAAAAATCAGCATTCTGAGTTGGCTGTTCCTTCAGGAGCTGTTGGCATCATCTCCTGCACCAGTCAGAGATCCATTGCTAAAATCTTCCTTGGAATTGTTCTTCCTCCAAGCAGTTCTCATTAATCAGGGGTGGGGCAGAGGCACTCCGTCTGGACACTGCTACTCTACCATCCCTGCTTCTCTGAGCACATAGGTCCTTGGTGGCCTTAGGACCGAATCTAGCACTTCGAATTTCCAGAACTGATGGTTCAATAGCCCTGGAAAGGTGGAGGGTGGGTGGGAATATGCATGTATGGCATGGCTGCAAAGAGAAAGGACTGAAGACCCTCTTGTACCTAGCTCTGATCATTCGGGGTCAAGCTGATACATTCTAGAGGACCATTCACACATGCCTGATGTTGCTTTGAACAAGAATGTTGGGCTCCTGGCCTGTAGCATTTCTGGAGCTCTGCAAGAGATGCAGTTACACCTTTCACGCATTGAGATGCAGTTGACCATCGCTTTAGCCGAACCAGCCCAGATCTGCCCAAAAAAGATCTTTGCCACCAGGGACCAATCTGCTCAGATAAGCGGGGATGGTCCCTTCCTGAAGAGCAGCCGAGCAGATTGGGGAGGGTTTCTCCCTGGAACAGAGCCACTGAAGAAGTGATAGGGGAATTTAATTTCTTTGCAAGTTGCTATTTTGAGCCTACACCAGTCTGATCTCCTGACGCTCCAAGTAGAATTAGTCATCTCTGTGGGCTGGTTTTGCCCAAACCCTGGCTGATTTTGTTTATTCAGCCAGGAATATTGACAGATTATTAGCGTATTTGTAGACACCTCAAGATTTACAGAATATTTTTTTAAATGCATTTTGTTATTTAGAAAACATGTCTGGATGGTCGTTCGGCTCCGCTACACACTCCCAAGCTGCTTAGTATGCCTTTCAAGTAAATGGAATCACTACACGGAACAAGTTCATGTGTTTTAACAAACTTAGAAGAAAAGAATTAAAAAGCCATCAATTGGACAGAGTGGCAATCCTTACAGCTGTAGTTGTAGCACATCTGGAGGTGAAAGGTGGAAGGAAGGCTGGTATAGACATGCCCAATATTTGAAAAAATGGAATATAAACCTGTATATCTGTGGGATTGTTCATCTGTTCTTGTGTCTTGTTCTGCCCACAACCTGTATGGATGAACCTTAATTCCTAGAGCTTGTTCTTCCTTGTGCTTTAAGAATAACTCTGAGCATCAGAGGATGGTCCTGTTCACAGAAAGAACCTCCAATTCTCTATTGTTGAAGCCATAGTGGTTTTGCTAAAATCTAGAATTTCTGCAAAGTAAGTAAATAATTTCTTCTTCCCATTCAACAGTGGGTGTAACATGAATCTCAGGAATTCTTAAATGTTTGTGTTTGGAGTTGTTGTTTATTTACTCCCAGTAGATTTATCCAATGACATCAGGTTTTGGGGCTTTGAATGTCCATCAGTGTTACTGTTTTGCATTGTTCAGCTTGGCATCTAAAGCAATCTAAAGCAGTTCTGTTATTTTGATGCTGTTCTGTTGCCTTAATCTGAGAAGCAGAGAAGGAAGGAAGGAAGGAAGGAAGGAAGGAAGGAAGGAAGGAAGGAAGGAAGGAAGGAAGGAAGGAAGGAAGGAAGGAAGGAAGGAAGGAAGGAGAGGAGGAGGTGGAGAAACTAATGTTACATGGAAACTAATGTTGGGCTGCAGTTGTCTTCTGTTACAAAGATAGTCCAAATCAGATTTAAAGTTAGAGGAATGTAAGAAAGATGGTGGGAGGGTTAGAAATGGTCCACCCACAACATTTAGCACTTGGAGGTGCTGTAGCTCACCTGTTCAAAATCTTCTCCACTGCAGTGAGATTATATGGATTTTGCTGTATCTGAAATAAACTATTTTGTCTGCAGCTGGTGTCAGCTTCTGACTTCCGGGGGGCAGATGTGCTCTTGTGTCTTTTTGGGGTGCTATGCAGAATTCTACCTTTTCTGAAGTTTGCTTAGGGCCTCCATTTTCATCCAGATTTGGGGTGTTGGGACTAGGTTACCTTAAAGAAGCTTTCCTACTTTAGAAGCCTTCTGGGAGTGAAGGCAAAAGAATCAATATTGTATCAATAACATTGATATCACCCCCATGTCAAGCACAACCTCTTTGGTAGAAACATTTAAGAGAGCCTTAACATGTATCTCCTCTATGTGGCCTTTCCCTTCATAATCAATACTTTGTGAGAGTCATGAAATTTCTCCTCTTAATAGCTGCACGTCCGTATCTGTCATCCCTAAACATACCTTGCAGTGTTCCTCATTGCAAATTGCTCTGTTAATATTTGGACTAAAATGGGGCTTATAAATAAGTAAATCAGCCCTGTAATATACCTAATGCATTTTAAGTACACTCAATGTGTAAACCAGCACACCACTGGCCAGAAAGTGCATTTAGAAATCCCTCTTTATATTTGTAAGGGCGTGATGGCTCAGCGGGTAAGACGCCAGGCTTGTTGATCGGAAGATCGCAAGTTCGGAGGTTCGAATCCCTAGCCCCGCGTGACGGAGTGAGCTCCTGCACTCGCCCCAGCTCTTGCCAACCTAGCAATTCAAAAGCATGCAAATGCAAATAGATAAATAGGTACCACTTCAGTGGGAAGGTAACAGCGTTCCGCACGTGTCATGCGGCCACATGACCGCGGAAGCGTCTTCGGACAGCGCTGGCTCTTCGGCTAACAAACGGAGATGAGCACCGGCCCCTAGAGTCGGACACGACTGCACAAGTGTGCGGGGGGGGGGGGGAGACCTTTACCTTTATATTTGTACACGCAGATTTCTGGGTTGATTTCTTTCAAAACTGAAAATTGTGAGTCAGTGAGAACTGGACGGTTTGTCTCTTCAGATTGGCATGAAAGTGAGGTCTTGATGAGAGACACAGAAATATCCAACAGCCAGTCCTGGTAAGAGTTGGGCTTCCAAAAATTAAGACTCTCACCACTTTAGAGACTTGTACAAACTTCACTGCCACCTCTATTCCTGGATTTAGCTCCTCTGAAGTTACCCTTGAAAGGGCAGTAATACTCACTTAGTGCAGGGTGTGCTGCTTGAACTTACTCCTAGAAGTGTCAGGAATTCAAGGGCCTTTCCAACCATTTATAGCTTCTCCACGTTGCGGTGAAAGGCACAATGGGTCCCTCAAGAAACGGGCTGCTGTAAATGGAGCCATATCAATAAATGCTTTTCTCTTATCTTCCATCTCAAGACATGTGCATGCCTCTAGATGAGACTCATCAGGGCTGTCAGCAGCTGTCTTTCTTATCTCCAGCCGGTGCAGGAACCGTGGCAGCAACCTTCTCTCAAGGCGGACTGTGGCCCCTTTTCAACCTTTCTCAGGCACAAAGCAGCACGAGAACCATAGCCTACTTTTAAGCCAAGGGGGTGAAAAAGGGGTCCCAAGGGTGCTCCTAGGTTGCTTTTTTTGTGGCCCCAGCTCCCTGCTTTGGCCACAACTGCAGAAAAGCGATGGCACAATTTCCTACCACTGGAAAGCTGGAAACACAGGAAAACAGTACAGTGAACCCTTGGTGTAAGTTTAACAGAAACGAAACAGGTGAAAAAAAAACCAGAAAGCCCTGACTCTACCTTTCTTCTATAACATACCTCTGGGGTGCTTGTCCTTCCCCAAAGTGTTAAGGGCCAACAAAGGGGGGACCACTCTATTTTAAGCCTTTGGTCAACAATTGCCCTGTAATGTTAGGAGGAGCCTAAAGCAATGACATTCCATTTCAGCTGAAAGATGGCCCCTCAACAGTCAGCGGCTCGGCCTTGTTCATCTGCTTTGACTTGATGGGGCAAAGGGATGGGGTTTGCAGGCGGGAGCCAATCGCACGGACCAGGGGCAGGGTTTGCAGGCGGGAGCCAATCACGCGGACTGGGGGGCGGGGTTCGGAGACAGGCATGGCGGCCCGGTTCCTAACAGGCCATGGCCCGGTACCGGTCCGTGGCCCGGGGGTTGGGGACCCCTGCTGTAGTACTTCTTCCTCCCGTTTTATCCCACAGCAACCCTGGGAGACCGGTTGGGCCGAGAGCGTGTGACTGGTCCAATGTCCCCCAGGGAAAAGAGGGTAGATTAAACATTGGGGTTCCTCAGTGCCAGTCCAGTAGCTTAACCCTGGCTCTTGGGCTGAGAGAAAATGACCAGCCTGAGGCCCCATGGGAAGCTTCCATGATTGAAGGGGGACCAAAACGGGGAGGGACGCGGTGGCTCAGCGGGTTAAACTGCTGAGCTGTAGACTGCCGATCGGAAGGTCGGCAGTTCGAATCCCCGCGCAATGAGGTGAGCTCTCGTTGCTAGTCCCAGCTCCTGTCAACCCAACAGTTCGAAAGCTTAGCAAGTAGATAAATGGGTACCACCTTAAGTGGGACAATATGCTGGCGTCCTGTCGGGGAGTCGGCCACCAAACGGAAGATCTCTGGAATGGCGGCGGCAACAACGGATCCCGGAAAAAGCAGCTTCATCTACAGGACATCAGCAGCCGGCTCCGACGCAAGGCATTGTGGGGCTTGTAGTCCAAGTAGCCACGGAAGAATCGGTTCCCTTACCCCTTCCCTTAGCGCGCGGTTTAAATTGTATATGTATGGAAAATGTATAATGAAATATAGATATATGTATGTAAGCCGCCTAGAGTCCTCCGTTAGGGAGGGGATAGGCGGGGTATAAATAAATAAATAAATAAATACATAAATAAATAAATACACCCTGAGCCTGAGCCTTTCCTAATTCAGCACCTTCACCGCTACTCCCCACTGGCTCTTGGGCTGAGAGGGAACTTGAACCATGGAGCTTTCCTTGAGAGCTTCTGTGCCTGACCCGTCTCTCCCTGCTCCTAAGTCAATCTCTTCAAAGTCCCTCTGTCATCTCCATGGCTGAGGGTGGGAGTTCAGCCATGGAGCACAGGGGCTTCTGTGACTGAGGGGAACTGGAACCTGGCTCTCTCCAGTGCTGATCCACACCCTCACCACTACACCACCCTGGCTCTCTCACCTTTCCTTGCCTTGTTGTACTCTCTTGGACAGTGCAGATGCCAAGGCCAGTTGTGGTCCACACCATGACTGCATCTTCTCCTTATCTGACTCTAGGTTTCCATGGTTCTGGTGCCTAGCTTCCTTCCTTTCTTCTAGTTCTCTAGCAGGTTTGCTTCTCTGATTGAGAGAAGCCTGGTGCTGGGGGCAGCTGAATCCATCTGCCTGGTTGACTGACACTTGGCACAAGGTCTGGTGAGAGGGAGAGAGGAATGATGACAGGAAGGGAGACATCCGTGCCAGCGGTGACTGGTGGTGTCAGCAATATTGCCAGCAGACAGCACAAGCCAGCTCGTGCGTTGGCAGCAAAGCTACTTGGGCAGAGTTCCTTTCCCTCCAAACTCTCAAAGCAGAGTTGGGCAAAGGGGAAAGATGAAGCCACCAACTTTTCACAGAAAAAAAATTAGGAATGTTTAGGCTGCCCTGAATTGTCACTGGTCGTGGGTTGTCTAGCAGGTGGCTGTCCAAATGTTGCTGACTGGCAATTCTCATCATCTCCAGCCATCAGGGCTGAAAACAAGGGGTACTCACTGCTGGAGAGACATCTTGCCTTGTACTATCTTGGACAGTGCAGATGCAAAGGCCAACTGCGGTCCACACCATGACTGCATCTTCTCCTTATCTGACTCTAGGTTTCCATGGTTCTGGTGTCTAGCTTCCTTCCTTTATTGTACCATGTTAGATTTTTGGCACGAGGGACCGGTTTTGTGGAAGACAATTTTTCCATGGACCAGGGGGGAGGGCTTTGCAGGCGGGAGCCAATCGTGCGGACCGGGGGGTGGGGTTTGCAGGCAGGAGCCAATCGCACGGACCAGGGGCGGGGTTTGCAGGCGGGAGCCAATCGCATGGACCGGGGGCAGGGTTCGGAGACCGGCATGGCGGCCCAGTTCCTAACAGGCCACAGACCAGTACCGGTCCATGGACCGGGGGTTGGGGACCCCTGTTCTAGACTGATTCTTCAACTTTTCATCCTAGCTTATAGCCCTAGACTTTCTTCATGGTCTCCCATCTGTAAGTACGTAGCAGGCTGGAGCCTCCTTCGCATCTTCAAGATCAACCAAGGCTGGTTAGCTGCTGCCATCTACTGTGATATTCTGTTAGCTATTTTGTCCTTGTAATTTTACTTCCAGGCATGGAGAGAAACGTGTTTGATTTTTGTTGTTGTTGTTTATCTCGCATGCCAAAATCATTTAGCTGATCTTGGGTACCGTGGGGTACCACTTTGATTTAGAAAGGCAGACAGGAGTGTTAGCTGCTCCAATTCTTATATATATAAGTGTAAATGTGTATATTTATTCTGGGCCAGCCCAAGTTTGCACTCAAATTTAATCTGACTCTTTGGGGAGGATTTTGGTGATGTTATTTCTCCTAGAGGACAATGATTGCGTTGAGAATCGCAAAGCCCTTTTCAGGCGGCCTTTGTGAGTTGCTTAATGTCTAAAGGGATGCTATTCCCTGCCTTTCGCACAACGCCGCACCTCTGCCTCAGCTGACGTTTGCAGTGCTTTGAAGGAGCAGTTCTACCTTGTGGACAAAATAAGTCACTCCAACAAAGGGATTGCCTGGCAACTGGGCAGATTTGGCTGGGATGTCTGTGTAAGTAAGTCAGCCAAATTTCCAATATCTCCACACTCTGCCACGTCAGAGTCCTTCTAGTTGGCAGTGTGGAAACCCAGCTGTCTTGTCAGTATACGCCTGTGACTCAAGACGCTCTTTGCACCAAGCCTTGGAAACAACCGTATCTTGGTGCTCCTTGAGCATTATGAAATGCTTCCACTGTGTTTTTGTTTAAAAGAGGGCTGTAGACTGGATGGACTTACTCTTAAAGTGGAGCTGCTACTTCAGAACGTAGGTGGTGGTTAGAGAGGTGGACTGGATTTGGAGTTCTAAAACTTCCCCCATGGAGCCAGGAAGCTCCGTTAGTGAGGTCAGGCCAGTAATTCCCCGTTGGGGGAGATGGGCGGTCATATAAATTGAATGAATGAATGAATGAATGATAGATAAATAAATAAATAAATAAATAAATAATAAAAAAAAATTCTACAGCCTACTGGCTTGTTGTGCGATCGAGCTTGAGAGGTCTACCATCCCAAGAAGATAATGATCCAACATTTCTGCATTGCTGGCAGTGAACTCCCCAGCCCCGCTCTCCCTTTCTAGAATTTATTCTTTTCAGGGATTTTTGCGTGGAGGCTCCTTTTGCAAATCACACCATGGCTCTCACCTCTCTTTGGCCCCATGAATCTATGATGATAAGGGAATATTCTGAAAAAAACGATTGCGTCTCTAGGACTCACTGGATAATCCTCTTCTCCTAGATCTTCCACATGACCTACGACCTGGCCAGTGCTGTGGTACGGATCGTCAACTTGATTGGCATGATGCTGTTGCTGTGCCATTGGGATGGTTGCCTCCAGTTCCTGGTGCCCATGCTCCAAGACTTCCCAGGGGACTGCTGGGTGTCGCTGAACCGCATGGTGGTAAGTGTTTGAAAGCCTGGTTGGCTGCCCAATGCTGCTGGGCACTACTTAACCGCATCTAGTGCTCTCCGTCAAGCTGAAGCGTTCCCCAATTTCTGTCTAAGAAGCCCACCTTTTGAACACATGTTTTCCAAAGTAGCTTGCAGTAGACGGCAAACATGCAGCATGCATAATAGTGAGAGAAGCCAGGATATTCTTTTACCTCCTACTTCTCGAGTCTCAGGTCCTCTGGCTGCTGATATAAGAGCCTGGAAAATACAGCAATTTCTTGCAACTGGGCTTTCTAAGGTCAAGCAGTGGGACCAGGCTGGTGTATCCATGGCTCCTGTTTTTCCCTGGGAAGGCAGGGAGGCAGGCAGGCAGGCCTCCCATATTTTACAGGATCTTCCCCTCATTTCTGGGCCTTCCTTGATTCTTGCAAAAAAAAAAAAAAGGGGGGGTGTTATTGTTCATTCCAACCATAACTTCCAATGTATCTGAAGAGTCCCCCTCGGGGGAGATGTGCGGTGATAAATCTAATATAAATAAACAAACAAACAAACAAACAAATCGATCAATCAATCAATTAATCTGAAAGGAAAATTTAACCAGGAATGGTTGGAGGCATTGGGCATGTTTCACCTCAAGAAGAGAAGACTACAGGGAGACATGATAGCTGTCTTCAAGCATCTGATGGGCTGTCATGGAGGAGAAGGGACAGAAATGATCAGAGTTGATCCAGAAGGCAGGGCCAGAAACAATGGGTTTACATTACAAAGAATATTAGTTTGGTTGGGCACCAGGAAGAATTTCCTAAGGTAAGAACTGATCAACAATGGAACAGATTTCCTCAGGTGGTGGTGGGCTCTCTTTCACCGGAGGTCTTTTAAGCAGAAGCCAGACGGTCACTTTTGGGAGATGCTGTAGGAGGCCATTCCTGCATTGGGGAGGGGCAGGACTAGATGCTCTCCAAGTTCCCTTCCAACCCTTACATTTATGATTGGTGATTTTATCCACCTTCCTTGGAGAGCTGCCATCAAAATATGGGTTAGGTTGATACCATCAGAAGCTGAAGATCAAGAACGCACTTCCTTTTGGAATTGCAAAAGGCCTTGTTCCATATCATGATACTGTACGTTGAGGCATCTGTCCTTCTAGCTGATTCTCAGGTTGTTTGAGAATTGTTTCCAAATTTTTCTAGGTGGTGCTTCTGAGCTGGCTTTCACATTGGATGTGGCACAGAGGGCTACTAGAAATACTATTTTTGGTTATCCATCTTTCCATTGGGAGAGGACTATACAAAGAGAGGCAGGGCATGTTGAACCCATTCTATGGCTCCCTCGTCACTTGAGAAGTGCAAAAACAGGACATTCCACCCATATGAACTTCATCACCATTCTTTGCAAGAAATTTCCTAAGCCAATTCTTTTTCCTCAATCTGACTAAGAATTATTCAAGGGGAAAAAATGCATAGAGTTTCTCTGCCAGGTACCAACTTCACACAGATGGAGTGTGAACGAGAGTATAGGTGATATAAAGTATGGATTACCAAGGCACATATGAAAAAGGTTGGGTGAAAAAGGCCCAAATGATCAAAGCTCTGGGAACCGGTTCACACACGTGTGTGCACACCCAGGCAGTGAAAGTCAGTCTAAAAGTATCTCGTCTAAAAAAGTGAAGTCTAGATTAGGGCATGATCACAGCCTAAAAATACTTCCACATTTGTTTGGTGAAGGAAAATGACTTTCCTTCAGCCTTCCTGAATGGCAAGTTTTGTGGTTTTAAGAGAGGAAAAAGAAGGAGCACTTTAAGGTATTATTATTATTATTATTATTATTATTATTATTATTATTATTCTCATATCTTCCTGTGGTATATCAAAGGAAGTGCCAACAGTGCAGATGTTGCTTCAGGGCACCTGAAATTAGGAAACAACCTTAGTCCTATTTTTTTTTATCCGTTCAATCGTGTCCGATTCTCGGAGACTGCCTGGACAAGTCCCTGCAGTTTTCTTGGCAAGGTTTTTCAGAAGTAGTTTGCCATTGGCTCCTTCCTAGGGCTGAGAGACAGGGACTGGCCCAAGGTCACCCAGCCGGCTTTCATGCCCAAGGCGGGACTAGAACTCTCAGTCTCCTGGTTTGCCATTGGCTCCTTCCTAGGCCTGAGAGACAGGGGCTGGCCCAAGGTCACCCAGCCGGCTTTCATGCCTAAGGCAGGACTAGAACTCTCGGTCTCCTGGTTTCCCATTGGCTCCTTCCTTGGGCTGAGAGAGAGTGACTGGCCCAAGGTCACCCAGCCGGCTTTCACTTCTAAGGCGGGACTAGAACTCACGGTCTCCCGGTTTCTAGCCTGGTGCCTTCACCACACCACCAAACTGGCTCTCATTTGGAAATGAACAAATGAATGTTAACATATCAGGAAGGGGAATAAAGCCTTGGGAGGTCCCTGAAATGTGCTGCTGAATTACAATTAAATGAAAATGGAGGAGTGATCATGCTGGCTACAGTTCATTCATTTCAGTGAAATTACTTTCACATTTCAGATCAATCAACATTGGTTGTTCTCTTGACTTGGCCCATTTTTTTGGAGCGCAGCTTCTGAGCACACAGGCTACTCTTGACTCAGAGAACATTTTCTGGCTGACTTTTCAAGGATATTATGAAATGTTGAATGGAGGAAGCAGTTTAGAGGAAGATTGGTAAACAAGGCAATTGAATGCTTTCTCACTTAGCTAAATGTTGGACTTTGGACCACACCAGGGTCCACACAGTAACTAGAAGTGATATTTGTCTTTTCAGGATTTCATTATTCATGGAGGTCAGAGATGGATATCCTCCAAAAGCATCCATGAATGATGAATGCCTGGATTCATTGTATTAGGGCAGAGCTTTCCAAACTGTGTGTCGGGACATGTTAGTGTGTCGGCTGCAGTGTCTGGGTGTGTCGCGGCTGCTGCTGCCTCCGAGCCCTGCCAGGATTCCGCGCAGGTCCTAGTGCCTGCCTTGTGCCCTGCTGCCTCCAAACCTGCTGTGATTCTGCGCAGGTCCCAGTGCCTGCCTTGTGCCCTGCTGTAAGAGTGTGTTGCAAAATGATGCCCTGCTGTAAGAGTGTGTCGCGAAATGATGCATATCTAAAAAGTGTGTCACCAACATGAAAAGTTTGGAAAGCTCTGTATTAGGGTGATGGTGGCCATTTGTAGACATCTCTAACTGATGAGGCTTGTGGTCCCAATTGGCCAGTTGTTGCGCTTGAAAGGATTTCTCAGCTGGACTTTGAACAGCAACCATGACGAAAATCCAGGGTTATCTATGACAGGCGAGCAGAACCAACTCCATTCCATTTGCCCGGCTGGGCAAAGTTCCAGTTTGGAGATTTGATTTCACGGTGATTTGATCAGATCTCTGAATCAAGTTGACTTCCTAAGGTCAAATGATTGATTCAGATTGAATGGTCAAATCCATTTGGATGCTTCTGAATGGATTCAGTGTTTCAATGGCTTTTGCAAGGGCACAAAAAGGCTCTCCCCACACCCCTGAGTTCTTGTTTACACCGGGGGTGGGGGGACAGACAATGTTAGATTGAATTCTTGAATTCTCTTGAATTCTCTTGAATTCTCTTGAATTCTTGTTTTGACTGGAAGCAGAAAACCTTGCTCCACACTGAATGATCTCTCTTCGTGAAGGAACATGAGAAGCTTCTTATTCTGGGGCAGACCTTGGACCATTGAACACATTTGACACTGACTGTAAACAGGAGCTCCAGGATTTCAAGCAGGGCCCTCCTCATCCCTTCCTGTGGATGCTAGAGAACAAAGCTAGGATGTCTACAGACGTAGCAGATGTCTTCCCTAGTAGCTCTGAATCTGGGCCCCTAGATGGCATAATGGCGCGATTATGGGTGGCCTGGGCCTCTAGCTTCACAGATTGATTTGCAGGTTGAGCAACAGGCACCCCAGTCACCTATTCACAATCCTTCTGACTCTGTTGTGCTTGTCATTGTTTTGCCCTGCGTGTGCATCCTTCTACATACATACGGTGTGCCAGCTTGCAACTTCTTTTGCCCTCTTTCGTGCTGATGCATTTTCTTCGTGTG
Organism: Charina bottae; assembly: GCA_023362775.1. Classification (NCBI taxonomy): domain Eukaryota; kingdom Metazoa; phylum Chordata; class Lepidosauria; order Squamata; family Charinaidae; genus Charina; species Charina bottae. The sequence continues at coordinate 18,509,337 of JALMGJ010000010.1, read as the reverse complement.
TGTGTGTGTACATATACAAGTGGCCACCCTGTCTCCACTCTCAGATGTGAAGGGCCGATTCTTCTCCCTCCCACCCCCGCTGAAATAGTTGCATTGGCACCAAGCCAAAATAGCATTTGCCACCTCTCCTAGAGAAGCAGCAGTAGAGATGTGTCATCTTGCCGCAGGAACAATCTGTTTATTAAAAGAGGGATCTATTTTTGAAGTGCCATCAGCTCTCCACAACTCCCAGTGTGGACCCTGTGCACAGAACAGACCAGGCAACAGAATGCAGACTTTTGGAAACAGGTGTGGTCTAGGTGTTAAAGCATGGAATCTGTGGGACTTGGGACTGACATTTCTTCTCAACCCTGAGGCTTCCTGGAAGATCTGGAGGCTGATTCTTCTCATTCTACTTGGCCTGCCTTGCAAGTTTGTTAAGAGGATAAAAGAGGAAGAACGTGCATTGTCTGAAGCTCAGTGAAGGAAGGGGAAGCTAAATATAGAAGCTCAAAAACTCGAAGAACAAATAAAATCCAGAATGATTGATCCACGCAAGGGCACAGCCAGTCCAATAAATACACCTCAGCTGCCTCTAGCCATGAATGAAAGGAGGTGTGACTCTGAGGCCGTGCAGAGCTTGTTCTTTTTGCATCGACGGCATTCAGATTAGAGGGCCTGAAGATGAATTTGTGGATGTGTTCAAGACATTTTAAGCTTTGGAAATCAGGGTCTGTCATGGGCTCCTCCTTAACAGTTTTATACGAAGATGTCTCCTTAGATGATAACACATATTTCTTCTCTTGATTCAGATGGCTTAAAAATGGACCTCATTTTAGATAACATGTACACCTAAACTTACTTGAAATTATCTTAATGGTGGGTGGAGGATATCTTGAGATAATGAAGGGTTTTCTGGGAAGTAATCGCTCCTGGAGATGGCTGGTGCCCTAAAATGGCCCTTTAGATATACACGAGCGGTGCTATAATTATCATCGTCACCTGGATTTTATACTATATTTATGCTTTATGTTGTATTTGATCTTTATTTATGTTTTTGTTATTTTAGGCTTTTATCACTATTGTAAACCACCCAGAGTCCCTCCTGTGGGGGGAGATGGACGGTGGCAAAATTTAATCAATAACTGAATAAATACATAATCACTCAGTTTTGCCCATTGAGTCCTCCAAGAAAAAGAACAGCTGGAAAATCACTACTGGTTTAGGGATTTTTGTACGCTGCCCAGGGTCCCATTGTTTGAGTTGGGTGGCCATGTACATGTTCCAGGCAAACAAACAAGAACTTAACTGCAAAGGCATGGCATCACAGGATGCATTTGATGAATGATGGAGGTCAAACGGTGCCTACTGTTGCTGCCTACCAATGAGAGAGGGACATGTCCGTGCTTTCTTAGTGCCAAGAGTCCATGGGATACCAGGGACGTCCTGGAAAAAGTGAAAGCAGGGGAGAAACCAGCATTATGCTAACCTGTTTACTATGAACCCTGGTTGCTGGGATCATCCATAGACTCATCTGAGGAGAAGGAAGACCAGAGGGAAGGAGAGAAGAAGCCCTAAGCCATGAAACCCAAAGAATTTTTGTTGCAAGGTGGAGCTATCTCCATCCTAGCCCATAAATGAAGTGTTGTTTGGACTCCAGAAATTAAAGGTGGGGAATATTAAAGGTAAAGGTTCCCCCCGCACATTTGTGCAGTCATGTCCAACTCTAGGGGCCGGTGCTCATCTCCGTTTGTTAGCCGAAGAGCCAGTGTTGTCTGAAGACGCTTCCATGGTCATGTGGCCGGCATGACGCGCGCGGAACGCTGTTACCATCCCACTGAAGTGGTACCTGTTAATCTACTTGCATTTGCATGCTTTCGAATTGCTAGGTTGGCAAGAGCTGGGGCGAGTGCGGGAGCTCACTCCGTCACGCGGGACTAGGGATTCGAACCTCCGAACTTGCGATCTTCCGATCGACAAGCCTGGCGTCTTACCCGCTGAGCCACCACGCCCCCCCATATTAGCACACTCCTAAATCCTGGCAACTTTTTCTGCTTGTTCAAATAGCATTTTAAAAGGAGGCTGGTGGTTGTACTGGGCTGCTAAAATACAAAATGTTTCTTGTAAAAGCTGGTAACTTGATTCCTCTATATTCCTGTGTGTGTATGGGCTTTCAAGAAATACCTGCTATTATTGTAGCAGTCTAAACTAGTTGGATACTTATCTCAACTCTGGGGTGCCATCTGCGGTTTCGGGAGAAACAACGCATTTATCATTATTTAATTGGGTGAATTAATCTTGAGTACAAAATGATCAATATTCCTCACCCTCCTTGGTGTGGGTCATTCTCGTCAGATGAACAAAAGGATGCTTAAAGCATGAAACGATTAAGTAGAGAGATATAATCCAAGAAGATGCCCCAGCAGATGGGCGCCTGTAGCAGAATGGGACAATAATGTTGCCGATGCTGGTGAGAAAATGCAGAATGTTTAGAAAATGCCCTATATTGAGTGAAAAAACTGCTGGTCTTCCACGGAGTTCCTTGAAGGGAAATAATTCCAGTTAACAGAAGAGAGACTGTCAGACCCACTTTCTTAGGAAATAATGGTCTTACGAGGCTATAGGGAAGGTTTTCTGGATCATGTTGAGATTACATGTTGTTTCGTGTCTGTCTATGAGGACATCTTTGTGTTTGCTAGGACTGCATTCAAAAGCAGTATTTGTCCATCTAGAACAGTGTTTCTCAACTTTGGCAACTTTAAGATGGGTGGACTTCAACTCACAGAATTCCTCAGCCAGCAGTCAGCTGGCTGGGGAATTCTGGGAATTGAAGTCCACCCATCTTAAAGTTGCTAAGGTTGAGAAACACTGCTCTAGAGATACAGACTCTTATTCCAGAAACAAGTGCAAGGCCAAAGAGGGAATTTTCAGGAAGATCAGACTAGGTTTCAAAAGAAACTTCACCAATCTAGGACATGTCAACTGGATTTCTATTTTCTCAGTGGAAACGTTTCGCTCCTTATCCAAGGAGCTTCTTCAGTCTGAGCTCAGACTGAAGAAGCTCCTTGGATAAGGAGCGAAACATTTCCACTGAGAAAACAGAAATCCAGTTGACATGATTCAAGCTACAGACAATTCCACCTGGATGACTGAGAACCTTCATAGACAATCTAGGACAATATTCCAAGCAACACAATAGCTCCCTCTCCACACTTCAGACCAGTGGCACCTATGGGAGTAGAAGTGTCAAAATTTTTTAAAGGCGGCTAGGGTAAGGCTTTGATTGTGCTGCTGTGAGCACCATCTTGCCTTTTTGGACACCCCCGCCCCCCATGGACACCACTGCTTCAGACAGACGCTAGTGAGGTGCATTGTGAGAAACTAGAAAGGTTGCCTGTTATGACTTGAGGTCCCAACCTCAGCGGTTCTCAGCAATATCAGACACTGGTGCTTTCCAGCTTAGAACTAACAAGGCATGGCAAGCTTGGTGCCCATTTTACTATCACTGACCCTTCAGACATGAGCTGATGTGAGCGGTGGTGCAGCACCAAGCGTGCCCCTGTTGGCAGAGCTGTGCGAGGAAGCTAGTCCTACATCACCAGACTGTGTCCATCTTGTTTCCTGTAACTCTCGTCTGTCTGTCTCTTTAGAATGACTCCTGGGGGAAGCAGTACTCCTATGCGCTGTTCAAGGCTATGAGTCACATGCTATGTATCGGCTACGGACAGCAAGCCCCAGTGGGCATGTCTGACGTATGGCTCACAATGTTAAGCATGATCGTTGGTGCCACGTGCTATGCCATGTTCATCGGCCACGCCACTGCCCTTATCCAGTCTTTGGATTCCTCGCGGCGACAGTATCAGGAAAAGGTAAGTTTTTGGCTTTGGTGACAAGGTTCAGCAGCTGCATTACTCTACGACGGAGGTGCTCATGAGAAACATGCATTCCAGTGAGTGGATCCTTCTCATCGCCTCTCCCTTCCTTTCTTCATTCCAAGATGATGGAAGCAGAGCAATCAGGAAGGGAGCCTTCCGAACCCTTTCAGAGATAGCATGGAGCTTTTGGCAAACAGTTGCAGTAACCCTGGTTTAAAGCAGCAGAGAAATATGGCAATAATCCAATCCCACTAATAAAGGCCATAATCTGTTTATTTTTTCAGTTTCTAGGCTGCCCTCTTGTCAAACTTGACTCTGGCCTACTTGCAAAGATTTGAATCAGATTTTTTTTTTTTGCAAAAGCTATCCGCGGTGAAGAGTTTTCCAGAAAATTGTCCATTGCTGTGTATGTGTTTGCGTGATAGATAGAAAAGATACATGATAGATAAGATGATGGATAGAGGTAGGTAGGTAGGTAGGTAGGTAGAGAGATAGAGAGATAGAGAGATAGGGATAGGGATAGGGATAGGGATAGGGATAGGGATAGGGATAGGGAGAGAGAGAGATGATAGAGATAGAGATAGAGATAGAGATAGAGATAGAGATAGAGATAGAGATAGATAGATAGATAGATAGATAGATAGATAGATAGATAGATAGATAGATAGATAGATAGAGATATGGAGGGAGGGAGGGATGATATAAATAGATAGATAGATAGATAGATAGATAGATAGATAGATAGATAGATAGATAGATAGATAGATAGATATCTCACAGGAAATATTTCTGTTTCTTTAAAATGCATTATGTTATAAAATCAGTACCGAGGACACAATGCTGAATATATTAGATTTAAAAAGAATTAACTCTATTCCCAATTAAACAGAACCATCTGAGGATACACAAAGCACCCAATATGCTATCAAATGCAAATAATCAGGAAAATGCTTCTTTGTTCCAAAATACATTTGTAGCAAAACGTGTCTGCAAACCCCCCATTGAGAACTCAGACACATGGCAAGGAGAGAAGGGCTGATTGGGGGTGGGGGGGGAGCCAAATTAATATGTCCGTTGTTTATTTGTTTCATTCTAGCAATTCTGAAATTCCTCTTACATTTTTTACTGGCGACACGCAGCATAGGTTCAAAGCTTAATGGAGGTTGTATTGCTTTTGCTTCTCTAATAACTCAAAACTTGACAGTGCTTGGCACAAATCAATCAACCAATCAATTGATTGACCAGTGCATAAATAGGGGAACTCAAACTCCAAACCCAACTTAGATATGTAAAGAAAAATATACGCATTGCATTCCATTGACCATAGCAAGACCATTCACCAGGAGACCTTCTGAGTAGATGCTAAAAATATTTGGAAAACCTTGTGTGAACCAGTGAGTATTAAGGCATAAAATTCCTTGGGGGATGATAAGATCTAGGTATGCACAGTCAGATCGTGTTCTTCTGCTTTTTAATGATGTATGCCTTGTTCTGTGGTCTGCCCTGTAGATACATTTAGTTCCATCTGTTGGTTCCATCCAGTTCGCTTTGCTAGATTTCTATGGCTGAAGTCAACCCAGTGTGTGTTCTTTCTGCACTCGGCCTTCAATGATTTTTTTTCCTTTCTGATTTCTCTTTCCCTGTCAGTTCTGGACTGCTTGTTAGAAGATGATAAGTGGGTAGGCTTAATTATGATAATGTGTGGGAGACAGAAACAGAAAAAGATACATCAGTATTTTTTCAGTGCAGAGTGATCAAATCTGAACAGCCAGCAGCAGAAAGAAACGTTAAGAAACGCTGTTCTAAAAATATTGGCTGTAAATATTTGAATTGCAAAGTAATCTTTTGAATGGAAGACACCTACCACAAGCAAATGGACACTTCTGGATTCTTTCCACTGTTACGTCTTGTTTTATTTTCTAAAATTCAACATAGTTTTTGTCCCAGCCTTCAAATTAACATTAATAGAAGAGCTAAATGTGGTTGTGAGCTTCTGGACAGGCTTGGGAAGATGGAAGTGGACAATGCTTAGTTTAGCACTGACGACTCTCATTGGTGGGTGAGCCACAAATTACCAAATCCTAGTTTAGCTCATCTTAGAGAGTTATACACCTCACCCTAACAGTAATAGTTAATACATAAGATAATTGAAAGAAGCCAATCAATCAAATTCCCCACCCAAAGTCATAAAGTCCAATTGGACACACTTTGGCCTGGCCAAAGACACGCTGTTGGGGAAGGAGTTCCAGAGGACATGCCAAGGAAGTCTCCAGTGACGATCCAAACAGCCCGTGCAGGTCTCACTGGAACAGGTAGGTCTATTGGTTATTCTGATGCCAGCCTCTAGTAAAACTTCAGGATTAAACAAACTGTCTCATTGTGTATAGGGCGGCGTGGTGGCGTAACGGTTAAGACTACCGACTGTCGAACAAAAGGACGGCAGGTCGGCAGGTCGAGACCCGGAAGCACTGCGTAACGGGTGAGCTCCCGTTCTTCCCCAGCTCCTGCCAACCTAGCAGTTCGAAAGCACGTAAAATGCAAGTAGATAAATAGGTACCACTCCGGTGGGAATGTCACAGCGTTCCGTGCGCCTTGGCGTTTAGTCATGCTGGCCACATGACCACGGAAGCATCCATGGACAACGCTGGCTCCCTCGGCCGAGAATCGGAGATGAGCGCCGCCCGCTAGAGCCGGATACGACTGGAAGGGGAGACCTTATCTTACCTTATCTCATTGTGTATATGCATGAGAACAGCATAAACCTCATGTGATAGAGATGGAAAATCTTGAGAGTCAGGAACTGTAATTTGGGAAGATGCAGGGGTCTCCGCAGACAAAATATGACAAGCCCTGCCCTGCAGTGCCATCACTGCTCAAGCTCTTCTTTAATGCTATTTTTCGTGCTATTTTGTTGTTGTTTATTCGTTCAGTCATTTCTGACTCCTCATGACCTCATGGACCAGCCCACGCCAGAGCTTCCTGTCGGCCGTCACCACCCCGAGCTCCCCAATGGTTGAGTCTGTCACCTCCGGAATATCATCCATCCATCTTGCCCTTGGTCGGCCCCTCTTCCTTTGGCCTTCCACTTTGCCTAGCATCAGCTTCTTCTCCAGGGTATCCTGTCTTCTCATTATGTGGCCAAAGTACTTCAGTTTTGCCTTTAATATCATTCTCCCAAGTGAGCAGTCTGGCTTTATTTCCTGGAGTATGGACTGGTTTTATCTTTCATGTCATGCTATTGCAGGGTAGTATTTGCGTAATGATGTCCTTGCACATGCTCAGATGTTACAAAAACACATCTTGTTCCCTGCTTGCTGGCAAAAAACAGGCCACCCAGGTCGGCCAGTTTGTTTTCTGCTGGTAATTGCCAATTACCCATTGAGAGCAGACTGGCTTCAGTCTGTGACTGCTGGTCTGTTTTTTTGCTGGCAAGGAATAATTAAAGGTGGGGTTTTTTTTCCTGCCCCGTTTAGATTTTTTTTATCTTCTGGGAATCATGTCAATTGACTTCACTGGCAGTAGTGCAGACACCCCCTAAGTGGGTAACAATGTAGAGATGGTAGGGCTATGTTGTATATGATTTAGGGTTTTCTCTACGTTATTTCTTTTGCTAATTTGGGGGAAATGATTTTTTCCCTCTATTTCTTAATTTATGATCAATTTTTGTGCTTACACAACAAGTTTCCTGCACTTTCTAACTCCAAACAGCTGATTTTGGGCAATTTATTATCAAGGAGGGGTCCAAAGGGCTGTAAGTAAGTAGTTCCTGGGCTGCATTTGCGGCTGGGATTTCATGTTGCTCATCCATGCAAATGTGAAAGGCAGTAAATGGTGGCGTTTTAGTGTGGGTCTCATTTCAAAGTCACTGCTAGAACATGCTTCCTTTGTGCTTGATTCTGTCCATAAAAGTGATGGATGGATGTCCTGCGGGACAGATGTGGGAGAAGTTGAAAGAGAAGGAAGCCCATGAGCAGAATATAACGAAAGGCTATCACCCTAACCCAGGGATACTTTGCTAACACAGCTCCTGTGTGGATTCAGTCTTACTGTGTGAACGGAGATAGGCCAGGCATAAATGTATCCTTCGAACACATCCTCCCAGGATATATCCACCAACGCATTTCTGAGAAATACGTTTCTCCAAGGAGTCTACCGGGAGCTATATTGATGACGGGAAGAGATAGTGTTCAATTTCCTGTTGAAGACATTGAGGCCATCAGTGGGTTTAAAGAAAAAAAAAAGATATATCTATTTCCAGCTTACCCTGGGTTGGAGTAATAGTTAGTTGGAAAACAAGGATACTTGGAGAATTATAGTACAGTACCACTATTCCACGTGGTCTGCTGTACTTATCTCTCCGTGGATATTTTAAGCAGAGCCACATGACTTTCATTTACTGCAGAGTGGGCCAATCAGAAAATAGTGATCTTTTGCTGGATATGACCATACTGGCTGGGGATTATGGGAGTTGTAATTTGGAAGTCATTACACTATGGACGGTTGACCTAAAGCAGAAAAATGATGTTGCATGTGTGTAAAATCAGAGTTCATTTATCTATTTACTATATTTTTATACTGCCATGCTCTGCAAGGACGCCGGGGAGTATATAGTTGAAGCCAAAGAGTCAACAAGACAATACATGATCAATAGGAAACTTAAACTTAATATATTCCTTAAAAGCAGCCGTTCAGATTAATGCCAATCAAATTTTGACATATTGCTTTTTTTATATCTGATGACCAGATGAGCAGGATCCATTTAAAGCAGAAGCATGATGCGGCATCTATTTCTAGATCCTGATTAGGCTGACCATACGTCCCGTTTTGAACGGGACAGTCCCATTTTTTTAACATTTCCGGACCGTCCCGTCATTTTAATAAAAAAGTCAATTTTGTCCCGCTTTTTAAAAAACCTGTCAAGAACTAGCCTGTCCCTGCCGCCAGCCGGAACCGAGAGCCGGAAGTAGCTGGAGCGGCGCAAAAGAGCCAGAGCAGCTGATTGGAGGGAACCTGGAAGAGGAATTGCCTCCGCCTATCAGCGCGCGGCAAAGGAGGTGGGAGAGGCATGCCGAGCAGCGCGATAGGCGGAGGCGATTCCTCTTCCAGGTTCCCTCCAATCAGCTGCTCTGGCTCTTTCGCACCGCTCCAGCTACTTCCGGCTTTCGGTTCCTCTTGTCCAGTTTTTGCCTCAAGGAAATATGGTCATCCTAATCCTGATAGGTCCTTCATTGTTACCATGAAAAGGTTCTCTTTGGAAGACAAGCTGGTCTTTAAAATGCTTAGAATGGATAACACTGAAAAAGTGAAACAATTTACACCTGGATTTATCACACTCAGAACTTCTTTCCTAAGCCGGGATTCAACCACGGTTGTGAGAACTTAGCAATAAGCTACATCTTAAGAGTCTTTGGGGTGGGGGGAACTTTCTTCTAAGGGTCCTCCTAACAGTCACAGGATTATGAGAATAAAAGGGGAAAGGGATGATGTAGGAATGCCAATTTTTGCTCCTGGAAGGCAGATATAAATAGTATGCGCCAAAGTTATGTCAGGAACCCTCATTGACAGATCTTGTTTTCTCCCCGCACAGTACAAGCAAGTCGAACAATACATGTCTTTCCATAAACTTCCAGCTGAGATGCGCCAGAGAATCCATGACTACTATGAACACCGGTACCAGGGCAAAATGTTTGATGAGGAGAGCATCCTGGGAGAACTGAGTGAGCCCCTAAAAGAAGTGAGTAGCATAAGGATGAAGCAAGCACAAGCCTAGCAAGAGCAAAGGTGCTAAAAGAGACTGAGACTGTCTAGGACACTAAACAATAGGGTTGCTTCACACGTTAGAATAGATTAATCAACTTATACATAATGTGCATGTTGATTAATCTACTGAATAATGAAATATGCATCTATATGAGGAAGAAACTTCAGAAATTGAAAAGCATAGACGAGCATCTGATTGTTTTTCATGCCTTTTATTACACTACTGGTTTTGGGAGACTCGAGAAGCCTTACTTAAGTATTCAGCTAAAATCCCTCGTATCTCACAGGATTTTTCTGCTTTTGTTGGGACTAGGAGATCATCAATTTTAACTGCAGGAAACTTGTGGCTTCCATGCCTCTGTTCGCCAACGCTGACCCCAATTTCGTAACATCCATGCTGACCAAGCTGCATTTTGAGGTCTTCCAGCCAGGGGACTACATCATCCGAGAGGGCACCATCGGGAAGAAGATGTACTTCATCCAGCATGGGGTGGTTAGTGTGCTCACCAAAGGGAATAAGGAGACCAAGCTGGCAGATGGTTCCTACTTTGGAGGTAAAGAGACACAGCATTTCCCTCTCTTGGATATATGGTAGCCTGGAAAAACAAAGATCAATTCATTCCATAGTAAGAACTGAAGGCAGGTTGGGCTTTACCGGTAAGGTGGATTGTGATCCTTGGGTGGGTCAACATAGTTTACTTGGATTGGGTCACCCAACATACATACTAGACCTTAATGATGTCTGCTTGATTTCAGCTTAGCATGCTGGGTGAAGCTGGCCAGTTGTAGGCAGCATAATTCCAATCCTTCAAATTGATCAGGGGGATACTTCGATTTCCAGAGGTGTTTATCCACAAATATTGCTTACCTGACCCAGTGCCCTATCCCAACAAAGGGAAATTGAATTTGCAAGAAAACTCAGCGTGGCATTTTATGCGTAAATTATAATTGACAGCCATTATGGTGTCACGTTTTAAGATGTTGGGCTATGACTTGGGGACTCAGATTTGTCCACTTTCGATCGTGAAAACTCACTGGATGACTTTTGGCCAATCGCTCTTTCTCAGCCCAAGCTAGATCATGAGGTTGCGGCTGCAGAAATAATAACTGAAGGAGATAATACAAGTTAGGACCCCTTGAGGTCCCAGAGGACAAGTGGGATGTAAAATCGATGATGATGATGATGATGATGATGATGATGACAACTACAACTCCTCATTGGATAGACCTTAACATTTATAAGTAGATGTTCAAAGAAAGCATAAAGTCAAGAGGTCTACCAGCTCCTTCCTGAAAAGTAAAACCAAAAAATGTGTCTTGTCCACCACCTGCTCCTCATCAGATCTGGTGATGTGATCGTGTCAGGCTGAATGCTGGCAGATACTCCTGGAGGGTCGTGGCTTCCAGGCCGTGTGGTATGACATTCAGCGTTCACAACAGAGCTGACCAGCAGCCGCTGAGTGAACAAGCTGGTCCTTGGATGGTTCTTGAAAGGCGTTCCCACCTGCCTAATTAGATAACGAATTACCATATGTGGGAGGAAGGGGAAAACTCTATTGATGTTGTCAGATAAAAGTTCACGTGGTATGCAAAATAATGGGGGGGGGAGTGTGATTAGCTAATTAATTGAACTGAAATCAGGGAGGGAGGGTAGTCAGGGTTGGCATACAAAATTACAGTGCTAAACACACTGATTAGACATCAACACAATGATTCCCATTAAACACACTTTTCAAAATCCCATGTCTTCACTGTCTCTGGGAATACCCTGCTCAAAATAAGGCAGGTAGATTCAATCCTGTTCCATTGTGGTGAGCGCTGGACATTTGCTTGCTAAGGAACGAAAGGTACTGAAGACCTTTGGATGGCCTTTCCCATCCCGATGCTCTCTACGTGGAGTGGGACTGCCACACACCAGAAGAGGGCCTAATGTAAGGGAAGGTTGGGGATTAAGTTGTACTAGGACTCAGGAGTGAGTAAGGGGGCAGTGGACCATAGCACAAACTTCAATCTGTTTGGTTCCTTCGGCGTGATGGGAAAATGGCCTCTGATGATCATCGCTGCTGCAGTCTTACTAAATGGCCGTCCACAATTGAGACAATACTTTTGCCTAATTTGGAAGCCTTCTGAATGTGGACTTAATTGTATGAATCACATAGTAAACTGTTCCCACTTGACCCTGTGGCTCTTTGTTTAATATTGGGGTTTGTTTTGGATCCCAGGTTGGATGTATAGCAAGTCAAATCACTGCAAGCCAAGTGGGGGCAACTGGCATGGTTACAAATGTTCTTGCGGACATGGCATTGAGGGCCAAAGGCCGTATTTAAAATCTCCAAAGTGAGCCTTCAGTTTTCAACAGTGATGGTCAGGATGGCTCCGAGGGTGCTAGATTACTTTAGAAGACTAGAGCTGATTATCTAGTCTTAATGTTTTATTGATATTATCAATGTTTAGTAATTTGATTGAATCTCCAGTTTGTATACTCTTAGCCTCTGACTGTAATAAGGAGCTGCTGCTACTACTACTACTACTACTACTACTACTACATTACCTGCCCTTGTGGTAGGCACTGAAAAGCCAGTTGTCCATAGCACAAAAAAGATTTCAAGGTGTTCTTTTCTTCTAGAAATTTGCCTGCTGACTCGTGGCCGGCGGACAGCAAGCGTGAGAGCTGACACGTACTGCCGTCTTTACTCACTTTCAGTGGACAACTTCAACGAAGTGTTAGAGGAATATCCCATGATGAGAAGGGCATTTGAAACAGTGGCACTGGATAGGTTGGACCGCATTGGTAAGTACACACATTTTGTTGTTATTCCTTCAGTCGCTTCCGACTCTTCATGACTTCATGGACCAGCCCACGCCAGAGCTTCCTGTCGGCCGTCGCCACCCCCAGCTCCCCCAAGGTCGAGTCCATCACCTCCAGAATATCATCCATCCATCTTGCCCTTGTACACACATAGAGATCTGGTATTCAGGAGATAGACTGAATACTGGGGTTCACTTCTGTTATTGCTGGTGTGTGTGTGAGTGTAAAGCCATCTAAGGCCGAGACCTAAGACCTCATCTCCACAGCTTCCCCCTGCCTCTATCTTCTTTTCCTGTTAAGCACAGATAGTGTACGTGTGCTTAAGTTGGGTTAAGAGAGCATTAATGTGCCATCTTAGAGCATGTGAGATGTAGAGATGGACGTGGGTGTTGGGAAGAGTCAGAAGAAAAGTTGGGCCGATTATGGCTGAAGGTCCACTCGGTCTTGCATCTTATTTCCACCCTGTGGCTTTTATAGCAAGAATGGAATGGAATGCATGGCAGAAGAGGACGCCGACTGAGAGGGATGGGCGAGGAGAGCTGCTCTTTTTAAGAAAGATGCTATTTTCAAATTTTATATCTGGTTGCTTAGGCCCCGAGTGGCTCCTCGAGGCAGCTCTTACCTGTCCTTGCCTCTTCCTTTCAGGTAAGAAGAACTCCATCCTGCTCCACAAAGTCCAGCATGACCTCAACTCGGGCGTCTTCAACTACCAGGAGAACGAGATCATCCAACAAATTGTGCAGCACGACCGAGAAATGGCCCATTGCGCCCACAACGTCCAAGCGGCCACGGCGGCAGCGTCGACTCCCACGCCCGTTATCTGGACCCCGCTGATTCAGGCTCCTCTGCAAGCTGCCGCAGCCACCACTTCGGTAGCAATAGCGCTCACTCACCACCCACGCCTTCCGACAGCCATTTTCCGCCCTCCGGTCTCCGTTCTGGGTTCTCTGGGGCAGACGCAAAACCAGACTCCGAGGCGCTTGAGGCGGCTCCATTCCTTAGTGTCTTCTGCCGGCCCCTCCATGGTGGGCTCCCCTTCGAGCACCCCATCCCAACAGCACACGCCAGGGGTGGAGACCCTTTCCTCCTCCTCCTTCCAGATCCAGCAGTTGGCTGGGTTTACCGCTTCGACCGGATTGGGTCCGCTGCACCGGTCCTTGGCCAGCTCTCCTTCAGCTGGATCAACGCAGCGAAACTTGGGCAGCCCGACGTCGACAGGACTGGAGCAGCTGTGTCCAGGGCCTTTGGATTTGCCCGAAGGGGCCCCCCAGCAGCAGGCTTCAGACACCAGCTTTGGCCCGTTCCAGAAGGCTCCCCCCCGTTCACCACCAGCCACGGCCCCCTCCTCCTTCCCTCAACTGTCTTCAAGTTCACCCCTTAGTTCTTGCAGCCGCTTGCAACCCATGGGCAGGCCTCACTCCATGGGGCAGCTGCTGCAGCTCTCAGGGACTGGAGGGACAAACCACTTTCAGCTGCCCCCTTCTTCCAGTTCTCCCTCCTCTGGCTTACGCCAGCTGGCCCAGGCCTTGGGGGGGCCCCCTCCAGCCTCCTGCCCCTCCCAGCCAAGTGCATTTAGCCCTTCCACTGAGCCTGCCACCGTTGCTCAGTGGCACCAGGAACGGCCGTCCTTCGCCTCCGGATCGCCCTCAAAGCCCCGCGCTGTTGCTCCCCCCTTGCACCCCCTACCATCAGGCCTTAGCCCTCCTAGCCAAAGCCTGGCCCCCAGGACTTTCCAGCGCAGCCCATCAGGGGCACTGGGTTCTCAAGGGTCTCTGCTCTTGCCTCCGACCTCCAGCCCACCTTCCCAGGTTCTCCAGCCTAGGAGTCGACCGTTGCTTTTGCCAGGACGATTGACCCAGGGCCTCAAGTTGATTTCGGCTTCCCAACCGTCTCTGCCCCACGAAGCGGCTCAGACGTCAAGCCCACACTCCTCCCCCGAGTCCGCTTCTAGCTTCCCATCTTTCTCTGGAAGAGGCAACGGCAGTGGCAGCGGGGCAGGCACGAGACCTCTAGGGAAGCCATATAGCTCGGGGCCAGGACGGGCCACTCTGCCACGCCAGACATCCTCAGGTTCGCTGCCCCAGCCCCCAGCCTTTGCCATCTCCCCATCTCTGCCTGCTGCCGAAGGAAGGAAAGGATCTTTGCAGCTGGCCGGGGAACGAGTGCCCACCCGCTCAAAGCTGCCTTCAAACTTGTGAGACGCTCTCCCCCTCTGGCCTGGCCCCCCCTCCTCCCGTCTCCCAGACCCCCTTCTTTCAGTTTGTGCTTTTCAGGCCCCAGCAGACGTTTATGCAACTGCTTCCCTCCTTTCGTTTCTTTGAGTTTAATAACGAGATAGAAATAACAACAAGGGCGATGACACAAAGGAAAAAAAAAAGATAACCAGGTATTCTTAGAGCTATAGATTTTCAGTCACTTTCTTTTCTAGAATATTTTACCACACGGAGCAAGAGATTGGAAAAGAGGCACGGAATCAATGTGGAGTAATAACGTGGCACTAATGATGCATAGCTCTTTAGCTTGTTGTTTCTTCCAGCTAACAAAATTGCTTTCCTATGGAGAGATTCCATACGGATACTGGTGTTCAAAGGTCTTTTCTCTGCAGGGGCATTCATCTTTTACTCATTGCAATCTGGAGCATTTCAGCATTCAGGATGGTACCCACCCAGTTTCTGACCTGAGGAAGCTCCCGGTGAGATCTTGGGGAAAATAAGTGTGAGAAGACAAAAAGGACTTGCTTGTTCCCTTGAGGGACATGATGCTGATTTAACCAAACCGTTAGCAGACTTCCCAATTTACCAGTTATGGGAATCAAAATACCTCCAGGTTCCACAAGAATGTAAATTTTAGTGGAAAGATCTTAACTCCCAGTCTAGATCACGCAACCCCCAACAGTGAAGGTGCACAGCTACCGTACTTTCAGGTCTCTTTGGAGAACATTTATTTTTCTCTTCCACAATGCAACAGTGATAGCCATGGTTTAGCGGAAAGATGAGCATAGAGACATTCCTAATCCTTCTGCCCTCCTGCATTTTTGCTGAAAACTACTTTCCCCTTTCCCCCAGCATTTATTCAAAGAGAAAATCAGCTGGTGCAAATGTTCAGAGCATCCAAAGGTTTGGAGGGAAGTCTTCTGAAAATTGCAAGGGGATGGAGTAGACACTTTTTAATAGGAGCAGCAATGGGGGGGGGGGATTTTGACCATTGTGCCCACATGGAATTCCCATCTCCTCCCCATATGAGTTGATCTGTTAAAACAGGGTGGGAATGACATGACATAATGACATAAATACATGAAAAGCTGAAGATGGCTCCTCTCAAATGTCCAGGAAGAGAAATCTCTTTTCCCCCTGCAGAGCATTGTACCTGGTGGTATTTTTAGCCGATTTTTAAAAGCAGCAGCAGCAGCAGCAGCAGCAGCAGCTGGTGCTGAGTACAGCAATTTCCTCCAGTTAAGGGGAACTTGAAGAATGGGGAGGGGGGCTAAAATAGCCCCCTCCCCTATTACTTTATCCTTCAGATTGCAGCCTCTGCTACTGTCTGGTGTTTTAAGGAAAGCCCAGAATTGATGATTCTGCATATAATTCCACCTAGTGGTCAATTCATCAACAAAATTTTGAAAGTATTGTTTGAAGGTGGCAAAATTTGGAATGCAGAGGTCTGCAAAATGTCCCGGGCTAACTTGGTTTTGCATCCAGTGTGCTGGTTTTTAACAGATGCGTGCAGGGTGTGTCCACATATACGTGCGTGCGTATAATAATCCTGTTTTTCTAAGCAACTTCTAAAATTGAAAGGCCATTCCTTTTCATCCAGCATTGCAGAGTTGACCAAGGCTTTCCGCTTCCATTTTATCCTGCAGGAGTTTTAAGCCGCAACGAAAAGTTCTGGCCCATCTCACTGAGAGGGCAAGATAATTGGCCTGTTTGTTGAACAGTGCCAGTCGAGGTCCCTTTTGGATGCGGACTGGAGACTTGACTGCTCCCTTAACATGTTGGTTTTCACAGCTGAAAGAACAATGCTGATTCTCTCCCGTTTGATGCATTTTAGCTTTTCAGTTTGGCTATAAGTACATGTCTAAGGGAGCTGTCTGCTGCTGCTGCTCCTGTATGGGAAAGAAATCAAGAACTAGAAAAGCAATTCATTCATTCATACTTCAGATTTAGTCACCAAATTTGAAAGAAGGTGGACGAGATACACATATGCACCCTTCAGCCATTGCTACAGAACCATAACTGCATCATAAAACGACACCGTGCATGGCCACAGGCACACCCGAGCCCTATAAAAGCCAGAGATGATCCTCTAGCAGTCATTTTATTATTTCACAGTTGTGCTAGTCTTGCCCTGGGGCCTTTTTTTAACGTGACACAGAACTCGGACTTGACCGTGTACTCTGATGTGAGCAATAACACACACGTTCCTCCAAAGCCTGAACAAGGCCGTGGGTTCCCTGCAGGCCCTCTTGAGCTGGATTTTGAGCCTCTCTCACCGAGGGAGCCGGGGAGCCTAAGATACAGATCCATGATAGATAAACCAAGCAGACAGGCAGCTAGTTAATCCAAGCTGTGATTTCATCATTTTGTATCGATCCACATCAACCCTATCACGGTCTTTTTCTCAGAGTCTCTCGCCTTTCCTATCATTTCCCCATGATGCTGGTATCTGGCTATCTCCTTTAAAGAAAAAAGGGTCTCTTGAGCCATTTTCATCCCTGTTCTCCTCTCAGTCCTGCTATTCCGAGATTTCTGCCGCTGCTGCCGCACCGTTCCAGAGTCAGGAATTCAAGGAAAACAAGGGTCACTTACAGCGGTGCCAAGACTCGCGGGGACAATAGCACTGATTCTTTCGGCATCCCTGGGCTTTCTCCAAATACCGGGATTTTGCTCGATTTTATACCAAAATGTATTGGGTTGTTTTTGCACAAAAGAGAAAAAAAAAAGAAAAAAAATCTTCAAAGACAAGCAAGAAATCAACTCTTAATATGTGCCTCTTATCTCCGAATGTTTGCTCCAAGAGTATAGCCAGCTGCTCCTGCTTCAAGCGCTTTGCTGGGTGGGAACTAAATTGTAATTTAAGCTTTGGTCTTCCTTAAAGGTTTAAGGGTATTCTAGGGAGAGGGGAAGTCTTTTTCTAATAAAAATGCTAATGAAACAGCTACAGAAGAGTGTGTGTGTGTGTGTGTGTGCGCGCATGCACAGGTGTGTGTATGTTGGTGTGTGTGCATAAACCATACACCAACAGCGACTTTGCTTGAAGGAATCATAGGCAGCTAAGCTCGGCCTGGTGACCAAATCTGGAAAGTAGTGAAGCCCTTTCAATGGCCAAAGGGACAGGTAGTGAGTCAGCCATAGAGCACAGGGTGTGTGTGTGTGTGACCTTGGTCCAGTCAATCCCTCTCTCAGCCTAATCTACCTCACAGAATTGTTGTGAGAAGAAAAGGAAGGCAATGTTTGCACTGTCCTCGCCCTCTGCAGAAAGCACAGGTCCTATTTTCAAAAACACGTAAAGGCTTGTTTCATTCCATATCAAGCCAGCAAGAGAAGAAAGTAGAGAAGGAACAACTGCTTGCCACCAAGGCTGACTGTTAATCTTCTCCAACCTAGTAATCAGGTATTTGGATTTTTAAAAAGGACCTTCTATTCAGCTGTTCAAAGTTTAGGAAAAGCAGGTGTCATGTGCATGGCAGGAGGCCCCATCTTTGATCCCTTCCTCATCCTTGAAATCCCCATGGATGCAAAAGCAGTGGGTGCTGAAAATACACCAAAGCAGGGTCCACCTTCCTTTTTTCAGCCCCTATTTTTCCAGCTACCTCTCCTGAAACAGAAAGTTTCCTATTGCGTTGCAGCAGCAGCAGCTGGAGAGCCGAGGTCCCTATTAGCTAAAGAGAGGTGGGTGGGTCGGTGGGTTGTGGCGGGGGTATGGGTAAAACTGCAGGGTTGGGTTTCAAGTCTTTAAAAAGATGTAATAAAAATCTTAAGCAAAATAAGATCCCTTTTGTTTTTGTATTTTTCCTGGTCAGGCTTTTATCAAAAGATGGCCAGAGGTGGAAGCTTTTTATTGCCCCCCTTTTTGAACGGTGAGCTTTACTTTGTGGTATGTAGTTGTGGGATGGAAACATCTTGTTCCAAATGTGGGGAAAACATATATGCCTTAATTCCCATAACAAGCTTAATTGGATCAGTGGTGGTGGTGGTGGGGTGAGCTGCAGGAAGACCAAAAACGAGTCAGTGGTCCCAGTCATCTAATTCCGAGGGAGTTAGATCAGGTTGCAACAGATCCAGTCTTTCCATAACACTAACCTAACCACCCAGTTAGCCCTGCTGTAAAAACATCAATACTCATCCAATTGCTCCATTTTGCTTAGTTAGTCCTCCAACAAGAGAGCTGGAGAGAAAGAGTGGCTGGAAAAATGGAAAAGCAAGCTTCTCCATTACAGAATTTCCTGCCAAGCACTGTTCGATTACAGAAGGGGTGGGGAACCTTTTTTCTGCCAAGGGCCATTTGGGTATTTATAACCGGGGACTGGGGGGGTGGGGGGCGGGGTTTCTGCAGACCGGGGGCCGGAGTTTGCGGGCGGGAGCCAATCACAAGCACTGGGGGGCGGGGTTTGCAGGCAGGAGCCAATCGTGTGGAAGGGGCGGGGTTTGCAGGCAGGAGCCCTGCGGGCTTTATATGGCCCATGGGCCTGACGTTGCCCATCCCTGGATTACAGTGACCTGCTTGGTAAATGAGAAAGGGGCTAGTGGTGGATGGACCCTCAGTAGCACTCTGGCAGAAAGTCACATTTGACATACAGTACCAGGCATGTCCTAGAGAAAGTGGATGGGAAGAGTCCTACAGTGGGGATTTCTAAATTCCGATGCTGCAATTGTGTGTTGCTAGAATCATCAGCAAGGATTGACTGGGTTAAGTCTGTTGTGGGAACAGGGTTCATTGTTTCACTGAACTATCTCCTTCCCACCGAAAGATGCTGCTAAGGCTGCCATGAAGGAACACAACACATTCAAAAACTCTAAGGCTGTCAGTAAGAGCAGCCCATTGCTGAAGGGAATTTTGAATATATTTTCATTCAAAATACGCATTTCTGAATGCTTTCCCCCAAACATTTTACATGCATTGGGGTACGGTCTCAGAAAGTGGCAGCATCTACCCAACCTTGGCCCATCTCAGAAGCTAAGCAAGGTGGAGGAGTACCTGGGAATCCCAGGGTGGTTAGTTAAACTGGGAGGTAGGAAATAAATCACAGAAGGCAGCAGTGGCAAAACAATTGAGAACACTGCCAAGGAAACTGCAGGGATCCTGGGAAGCATGATCTAAAGCAGGGCTTTCCAAAGTTTTCCCGTGGCGACACACCAACCGCCGTTGGTGTGTCGCCACGGGAAAACCCGGAAGTGCCGCCATTGCGGCAACGCGCAAAAACCCGGAAGCGCTGCTGCCGCTTTCGTTTTTTGCGCGCCGCCGTTGGTGTGTCGCCGCGGGAAAACCCGGAAGTGCTGATGTTGATCAGCGCTTCCGGGTTGTGTGGCGACACACCAGACTGTGTGTGGCGACACACTTTTGTGTCGTGACACACAGTTTGGAAAGCTCTGATCTAAAGAGATCTTTACCACTTACCTTTGGGAGCCATGGATTGTGCTCCAAAATCGGAGAAATATCTGCACTCTTATGTCACATATTTGTCAGGAAGATATGGGTCATGTCCACACAATGTGAAACAGGAGCATCATGCTTGACTATTTCTACTTTCACTAATACCTACCTAACCTTTGCTCTCTAGAGGTTTCTTACAACCATTGGGTTATTTAGCTACCTCCACACATTTTTGCTGGAGGATAAATCACGTTATAAATGTAGTATTATAAATACCCACTTTATGAACATAGCAGTCACCAAGGTCTTTTAATTCAGAAGAGGTCATGTTTCTAGGTTGGAAATCTAAGCATTTTCTTTCTGTAATAGCAGTTGTGAGTTCTCTCCCCAAGACTGTACACACATTAAAATTAGGTCTGGGGCATCCCCATAAAGACTAACAGGTTTTCTATGGCTTTCATAAGCTACAATCCACATTGCAAATAAATTTCTCTGTGCTAAAGCTGGCTTTCAGTTGCCCCCTTTCTCTGATCTAGTGTCCTATTTCTCCTGTGTCAAAACTGTTTCTGAGCAGCTGAAATATTCATATATATCCCATAAAAATGTGAGTTGATAAGCTAGCAGCTTTATGTACAGAGGGACTAGCCCTACCCTTATTCCATCCCCCCCCCCCTTTTATGGGACTTGTGCACGCTTGTTGGTAATATTTCTATCCCTGTACATAGCTCGTGCTTTGGAAATATAATTTCACACCACCACACAATTATAGAGTTGGAAGGGACCAGAGCTCCACAACGTGCAGGAAAACCATGAGAGGTGCTTGTTCAATCTCTTCCTGGAAACCTCCAGGGATGGAGAACCCATCGCCTCCACACAGACTGTTCCACTCTTGGATAGGTTTATTTCTCAGGGACTCATGTTCCGCAACGTATCCGTCCTAAGCCGCCTTTGATTTATTGAGTTACAAGACTCTGCAGAGGGTGGAGATTGCAGATGGATTCTCTGCCTAAGTATGGATAGACCACTAGTTTTCCTTCTTTCTAATGGTTTTCACTATGCCCTCATTGGGAGGGGCGCTCCTTTCTCATGAGCCTTGTCCTATTGCTGCCCTGCTTAGCTTTCGGGGGCAATTTCCACATTGGAGCAGCGCTGTCACTGCCACATATGCACAAAGCAAGCAGGGATTTCCCAAGTGCTCTTCCATTTCTGTCTCCTGGCATGATTGATGCCATTTCAAAGTGGAGCTGCAGCCCTGGACTTGCTTTAGCTCCATGGCAACCGTAAGAGGTGATAAGCAGGCCAGCTTTTTGCAATTGATTCAGGGACCGGGAATTAAATTCTCCAAAAGATTCACACACAATGAAAGAAAACAGTGTTTGCATAGCAAATTATTTTAGAAATGAGGGTACCTCCCCGCCTTTAACAACTTACAGTCAAGAAAGAGATGAAAGCAAGACAAGCAGGGGAAGAACAAACAAATAGGCAAGGAATATGTTAATACTGTAGGAAAACTAACATAGAATCTACAGGGACACTACTTCATGGGAAAAACACTTAGTACTGCAAAGGTGGGAGCTGTCTTCTAGTAGCAAAGAAAATTTACTTTCCTGCTTGAATGTCAATTTTGGCCTTTGTCTAAAGACCAGCAATTTCTTTCGAACATTTGCATTATAGCCACAAGAGGGCACGAATGTCTTTCCAACAGGACACACGGAATTTAGTTACAAATGGGGAGTTCCAGATCCAGGTGGTTTCTGAGGCAGCAATGGTCCCGGAATATGCTATGAGGCCAGGCATCAGCGAAATTTATTTATTTATTAATCATATTTATACCCCGCCTATCCCCTCCCTATCGGAGGACTCTAGGCGGAAATTCAGAGATCCTACCTCTGCCCAAGCTGCTTCTCCATCTCTTCCACCTAGCTGTGAACCGCCCAGAGTCCCTCCTTGAGAGGGAGATGGGCGGTCATAGAAATTTAATAAATAAGTAAACAAACAAACAAACAAACAACCTCTCGATTTCAACCACTGCATTTAATAGCAACTGAGATGGTCTTGCTCCGAGTGCAAATAATAATAATAATAATAATAATAATAATAATAATAATAATAATAATAAAAAAAAATCAATCCTCTGGAGTACTCAAAATACTAGTTGCTCTGACAACACAGTGGAGGATGGACCCTCATCCAAGGCTTAACAGCTGGGAGACAAGGGCTAATTAAATACTAGCCTGGCAGAGAAATTAACAGATGAGAGATGAGCGCTGCCCAAATTAGCAGTCTTCTCCTTCCTTCCTTCCTTCCTTCCTTCCTTCCTTCCTTCCTTCCTTCCTTCCTTCCTTCCTTCCCTCCCTCCCTCCCTCCCTCCCTCCCTCCCTCCCTCCCGGTTTGGCGCTCAGGTGTATGGCCGCAGCCACATAAGGTGATTGGGTCCAGGGCAAAATAGATGGAAGATGGAAGAATCTCATTTTGGTTGGGGAGAGGGATTTCAAGTGAAAGAGGGCATCATCATAGCGGGGGCCAATGCTGGTTCTAGCCCAGTCTTCAGTAGGACTGAAAGGTCCATAACTCCTAGCAAGGCTGTTAGTTTTTACAATACACATCTTTAGGCAAGGTGACACAATACCAGGATAGGGATAACCTGGTTCCAGAACACTTACCTTAAGTTCAGGAAGTCCCAGGTCCCCTTTTGTGGCATCAGCAGTCAGAAGGCTCTCTGAAGGGCGAGAAAAGACCTTGGAAAGCCACTGCAGTCAGCACAGATCAGTCTTTACCCAGGCAGGCATCTTCTATATTTGTTGGACTTCAATTCCCATACCTGGCTGAGCATGGCAAGGGTTGAAATCCTACTTATCTGCCCATTTTGACCTCCTTCAACCTATAAAGCCTGGAGCAACCAAGGAACCTGGACCCATTCCTCTTTTCATAAAAACTTGCTGATCCTCCCAGTCTCATCGCTCTGCTTCCAGAACTCAGAGGAATGACAATGAGAAACAGACTTTTTCAGAGCTTGTACCCTGCTTTTGGAGGGCTTTGTCTAGAAGTACTCAAGCACCATCAATTTCACAGTTTGTCAAAGGCCAAGTTCTTTTTATTTCCTTAAGCCATTTTTCCCCTTGGAAAACTTTATGAGAAAATATTTTATTGGAATACACAGAGACTTTTCTCCAAGTAATACAAAAAGTCCCTTTCTAACAAAGCTTGTTTTCAATAGAAGAGAATAGCTCAGGGTTGAACTATGGAGTCCTTGGTGCTCTCTGAGCTTGGTTGTTGGCTTGCAGATGTTTCATTACCCAACTAGGTAGCATCATCAGTGCAGGGGAGTGTGGGCTTGCATATAAGCATTTACACATCATTCAAAAGAGACCAAAAAAAAACCTAGGAAGGAAATGAAAAGACAACAACACATCCCCTCCAACAGCCCACATTCAGATAAGCAGGGATCAGCACAAGACAAACCATCAGGCAGAAAACAATTCTCTAATCAAGGAAGGAGGAAACTACACCCCCACCAAAACTGACAGGGCAAGATACTGCATACAAACAGGCAGCAAACCCCACACTCACCTGCACTGATGATGCTACCTAGTTGGGCAATGAAATGTCTGCAAGCCAACAACCAAGCTCAGAGAGCACCAAGAACTCCAAAGCTTGTTTTGATCAACTTGGAGAAAATAACTTGAGTTACGACCCTAGAAATTCACTTACCTCAGAGGGTGTGTGTGTGTAATTTGTGAAACAAGGATAAAGCTATCCGTATTCCTTGCTAAACCCTTAAAATCATTTGTAATGATTCACTTACATTATATACACTTAAAGGGAGTTATGATCATATCTCTTGTAGGAGCAGCTCTGAACCAAGGTGCTTACATCCTGAACTTCTCATCAGGTGATGCTGCTAAAATGGGAAGGCAAAATATTAAAACAAACCAACAAAAACTCTTGACAAAAACGGAACTGGATTTAGATTTTAAAAAAGTGTATTGGATATCCAATACCAAATAATAAACATGACAGTATTAAAAATGTAGAGTATACAGCAAATACTACAGAAAAATAATGTACAGAAAGGTAGAAGTTTACAGCAGTCCTCAGAATTCTCCTACATCAGAACTGTAAAGCAATATACAGGAGTCTCTTCTGCCCCCACCCCCCACCCCCTCCCCCTCCTTCAAGCGGAGGAAGCTGCACACAGCAGCTATGAGGCTACAAGATACACGATGTTGCAAATTTAAAATCACAAGATATGTAAAAAAACAGTGTTAAAATGTAAAAAGTGCAATACATATTGTACACTGGCTTGAATAAATGTTTTCTTTTTGATTCTACCTTAAAAAACCAACTCTGAACAGTTGCTTTATTATTAAAAATATTCCCCACCCCCACCCCCTTCCCAGGTTCATGGCGGTATCAGCATTCACCGTGTTCTACGTAAGTAGCAATATAGTCACAACAACCCACCAATGGGGGGAATGCTGAGCATAGAAGATGACATTTCTTTGGGTCTAGTAAGAAGAGAGAGATGGACACATCTAAGGAGCAGAATGTGTGCATCAACTAAATTCACTGGATGCAGTGAGAACTCCAAAGATAGAAAAGACTTCCTATTCTTGGCTATGATAAAGCGTATGTACAATGAAGAACTGTCCTATGGAACACAAGAAGACCCGTTCAATGTGATTTACCTTTACGTGTCTGCCCTGCCTTTCCACCAAAGGCCCAAGCTGATTACTGCCGCTTGCCCTGGTGTACACAACTATGGCCACATCTATCATTCAATTCAGAGAATGCCATTTCAACATTTGTACATACAATAGGGTTTTTAACTTACTCTTTTAACACCTTCCAAACAACAAAAGAGTTTTAAAAGATGTTGATGAGGGTGAGGAACGGTGAGATCGTCCCCTCTTGTTCACATATCCAAGTATGCAAACTGCTCCCCACCCTCCAAAAATGCATACAGAAGATATCTGGATGCAGGTCAAGGTGTGAATCTTCCCACTCCTTGGATTTAACTGAAAGCTGGTCACACTTTTTCATTAACTGCTCCAACTCCAACCAAACAGGAGGATCCAATTAACTCACTAGAATGAAAGATGTAGTGGTCAGAAATCTACACCCTAACAGTAAACCTATGGATGTATCTCTGGGGTCTCCTGATGGTTACTACTGGAAGACAGAACACTGAGCAAGGTGGTCTACTTTTAATTTTCATGGCACTTCTTATATAATTGCAAAAAATATTCTTGTAAAAAATAGGTGGCTTATTGTTTGGATTCAACATGGCAATTCTTAATGCTCATGTTACAGCTGCTAATCAGAATGAATCAGTTCAGCTCATCAATTCAAACAAATGGGCCATCAAAGGAAAACAGCATGGAAAAAGGAGAAATGGGAGGGACAGAAAGACAGAGAAAGGGTGATTGTTGCTCTCCCCTCACTGCTCCGGAAAGTAATTTCTTCCTTGTACTATTTTAGAGTGGGATAGCATACACCAGGTGACTCTAAACTTGAATTGCTACCAACATGCAATCCAAGCTTTAATCACACAGGAAGTTAAAAAACTTACAAAGTCACTGGTTGATCCCAGCCCTATATGCTTCCAAGGTTATGAACTACCTCATAATCTTGTTAGCACTGAACTTGGTACAATACCACTTGGACCAATAAAGTCCAATGTTACAATTTTAAAAAAATCAAAGTCTCCCATTCTTCAATCTCTTTGAGATACCCAATGCTGTTTATTTGTTTATTTAAAAAAACACAAATATTCCTTTTTCAGCATGTTGTCATTGTAGAAGATGGCAGAGAACAGTATGATTATGGGCAGCAAACATAATAGAGAGGAAATAAAATTTTACCAGTTTATTAGGAATTTATTTTATATCTCCCCCCCCTCCTTTTTTTTTTACTGGCTTGAGCAGCACCTGAGTCACAAACATACATGCCTACTTTTTCTTCCTCTCTCCTGCAAAAATAATTTGTTTTGATTATGGTTCAACACTGAAAGTATTCCCCAAAACCTTTAAGATAATCTACAGCTACATAGAAGGGTAGCTCACACATAGCTTATGATTGATCATAGTATGTTAAAATATCTGGAATAGAACTCAGCTTCAATGCTAATATTAGGAACTATATACTGTATCTTTAAAATCAAACATTCAAACAATGAGAGCTGTGCTGCTAAGATACACTGTGGTATCTGATCTTAAAGGACTCAACATCATGAGAGTGTTTTTCTCAATGGAACACCCTTTGCAATTGGCAAGAAAGAGACAAAATGACTAATTTACAAAGGAGATGGGAACTTAAGTTTTCATCCTATTTTTAAAATTCCCTTTGATGAATTGGGGCTGATTATTTTTGGAGCCACGGGAATAATGCTGGCTTTCTTTTGGTAAGGGCTTGTATGGACAGAGGTAATGACAAAAGTGAGTAATCGCAGATAGAGTGAGCAGCCATTCTTCTGATTACTGTGGTACTTTTCCAAGTCACTGTGATCTGGGAATCATTCCTAATAATATTTTTTATTTAATTCACATCTGGGCATACTGCAGGGGATGGTTTAAACTAGTCCGACAAATAACGTTGCATTGCGTTGTCCCTGAAAACAATGAAACTTCCTACCACTCTGTGGCTTCCAGCCCAAGCCTACTTATTCTACTCCCATATTGAAAACGCTCAAAAGCAAAAAGTCCCTCAGTGTTACATTTCAATCCAAACAGATAGCTAACCTCACAGTGATGAGAAAGGATCTAGTCAGGCTTTTAATTATTATAATATAAAAATAAAAAAGCTTACAAAAAGCAATGCAGCATACCCCAAGGCCATGGATTAACTGCCGGAAGGTGACATAATTATACACATTGGGGAAAAAAAAAACCAACCCCCCCAAAACCCAAAAACGAACAAATAAACGGAACAATCCACACTGGCAATGAATTCCCGTACACAATAGAACAAGCAATCAGACATCCGTCTAGGCTGTGGGAAACAACACAAATTTCTTTTTTTGTCAGATTACACTTTTTTTTAATAAAAAAGATACAATAAAATAAAAACACACAAATAAAATTGTACATAAATGTGAATGTCCAACACTGAAAAAGCAGGGAAGGTCACAGCACCGAGACAAAACCTGTCTCAGATTAATGCTAACTTTGTCTGGAGACTAGATTTCATCAGCCTGAGACATCTGCCCACTCCTTGCTCGTATCATCTCAGCAAGAAGCGGAATCCCAACATTCAAACAGGTTCATTTCAGGGTAATGAACCAGAAAAGCCACTTGGTTAACCAGAACTGGCCCTGATGCTGCAGCTGGTTGCAGGTCCCTTTTGTGCTGTCCCCTAGTCTTTATACATTTCCTTGTGCTCCAAGGTTAAGTCCCAAGACCTGTGAAAGAGGATTCGGAGTCATCCCTTGGGGAAGGCGATCATGCTGTGGTGATGGCATTAAGGTCCTTCATTAGTCCTTCCAGGTGGGCCATCTCTTTGGTCAGCTCATCCGGTTCATAATTCTGCAGGAGATGTAAAGGGGTTATTGGACAAGATGAGCTGCGTTGTTTGAAAGGGAGGGAGGGAGGACTGTGGCCAATGGTTCTAATGTAGGACGCGGCAGCAAAACCACATCGCTCAGCTGTGTTACTGCGGAAATGGAAATGGACCCGTTCCAATGTTCATTTTGCAAAAGCCATGCAGGGAGAAAGATGAAGGCAACGGCAGCACCAGAACACATCGTATGAACATACCCGGACAAATAATAAATGATGCATTGAGACAAAAGTGATGGGAGAGGAGAAAACAAGCAAGCAACTTTCCTGCACCCATGATAATAGTTATGAAGTAATGATTCGTATTTAATTGCCTCTCCAAATTTTGCTATTATATGAAAACACTGAATTAGATCATTGGTCCATTCAGAACAATACTGCCAAACCCACTGAACTGGTGCTTTAGAAGCTTTAGCAATGCTACTTCAGATCTTTTAAATGCTGCATTACCAGGGCGAAAGGGAACAGCTATTAAAGAGTAGAAATGCGTAATTTGTGATGAACCAAAGATGGTGGCAATTAACTACAGAGTGCCTTATAAATGCTCAATATATCCTGCACATTGTAAATTGCTTTTAAAAAGCTTGGGCTGCAATGCTGTGATCCAAGGGGCGCCTTCCTAGGGCCTATAGGACTGTTGGGTTTTCCCCTCAGCCAGAGGAGAGCACTCTAATACTGGACAGAAATCCAACACCGCTCCCACCAGTGTTGCTGGCCTTTAAGAGGGATTCTTCCTCATGTTGGATAAGTCAGAGTGAGCCCCAGTGGTTGCCAGGAGATGGATCAGGAAGTGCTTCAGACGGGAGAAACAATTCCCCTAGACCTTGACTAGCCCTACCAGCTCATGGGATAAGACCTACCATTGGCTGGATCTGATTGTAACTATGTATTTTAATGATTATTCATATTATTTGTGTTTTTTAATTGATTTTAAACTATTTTATTGTGAACTGCCCAGGTTCCCTCCTCGAGAGGGAGATGGGCGGGATATAAATATGATAGATAAATAAATAAATATACTTGGTCTCGTTTCTTCCTGCCTACAGCGTGCAGTGGAAGGGTTTCATTACTATTATTTTTACATTCATTTACAGGCGTGAATTCAAACGTGATATAGCATGACCAGGCTACATTCTAGAAGCACGCTTACACTTTCGGTGTCTTCAAGCATCCTTGTGGTTTCCTGCACTTCAGGGGCACTTGGGACCACAACCGGCATTGGAGGCCGAGTCCTTCCTAGAGTTCCAATTGACGCTGTCTTCACTGAATGAACTGGATGGCTAGAAGCTTGACACAATTATAATCATGGTTAGTCTTTTAACTGACAAACCTATGTAATGGCATGTTGATAATGTACCAGGTTTGTTGCCATTAAATACAGTTAGATATAACTCAAATTCCTTTCAGGTTTCGATTCTGCACCACTTCTACACACAGTCAGCACAATGTCAATCAGTGAAAACTATTATGACTGAAAAACCACAGAATTCTGAACTAAGAGGCCAAAGATTAAAAACTGTTATTTACAAACCCTGAGTGAACATAAGCCCCAAAGGCCATAAGGATAATAACTGGGAAAGCAGCCATGTATGACACTAGATTTCATAGATGTCTTAGATGGAACTTCATCTAGGAACTTGGGCATTCACAGTGAAAGTTGAAACAGGAAATATGGCAACTGCAGCATCATGATCAAACCCCTCCCCTTTTGTACATGCGTCAATGAGCCACATGTATACAAAAGGATGCTGTTTCAATTGCAATACCACAATCACCATCTTGCTTGTTTTAATGAACCCCCTTGGCTGTTGAGGAGGAAGAGCAGGAACCAGTTAAGGCTCCCTTTTTGAGAAGTTGGGTTCTATCACTGGAGCCATGGCAGAACCATGGTTCAGCCACCTAGTCCATAAGAGCATCAGTGCCATTGCATTGATATCCAAAGTGCTAAGAGATGGAAGAATGCTAGGTTCTTTGGAAGAACCCCATGGGAATCGTGGTTTACTCAGAAGGAATTCATTTCTCCCAAGTATTCAACTTTCTGCAGCTAACTGTGATTAGTACTAGCTATATTTTGGTGATAATAGAACAATTTCTGCAGCATTTTGACCGTGTTTCTGGCCTCACTACCTGAAAACTCTTGTGTGCCTCAGACTGACAACATCTTATTTCTTGCTACTCCTTATTACTTTTTCCTCATTACTGTTTATTGGTACAGAACTCTGTGTGCATTGAATATTGACTGATTATCTGTTTTCAGACAGCAATGTTTTAACTGTGATGTTTTAAAAAAAATCTATGATGAGTGTTCAAACTTTGAATACAATTCCGAAACAAGAGTTACACAGCTCAAGAAAAAGGTGAAACCGTTTTTATATAAATTGCACAGAATAAAAGAAATCTAAAGAGTGGGAACAAGGCTACTATCTTCTAAGTTTCCCTCATAAATTGGTAAGAAAGGGGAGATCAGGTCTTTGCATTAAAGTGAATAAAAAGGTCAGTGTTGATTTATTCAACTTCCCTCAACAGGGAAGACGTTCCTGCAGAGGTGTGCCATTAAACTGACCTTCTAGAGTAATTGTGATTTTGGTGCAGTTGTCAAAAACTTCAGAGAAGCTCCAACACTCTTCTCTAGATCAGTGTTTTTCAAACTTGGCAACTGTAAGATGTGTGGACCTCAATTCCACACAGGCTGCCTGGGGAATTCTGGGAGTTGAAGTTGCCAAGTTTTTTAAAAAAACGAACACTGATCTAGATTGTGTAAACAGTATCGCTAAACTTTCCCCTTTTCACTTTTCTGTAACCCAGGCGCTGGCACTCACCTTGCTGTGATAATAAAGGCGTGCTTGGCAAGGCGGGGTCATAGGCGCTGCCAGTGGGCGGGACCGCTGGCACAGCAAAGCTCTTCAGAGGATGAGAGGGACGCACGTGGGCAGTGGGAAGGTTTTGGCTCGCCTCCTCTTCCTGTGTGCCAGGCAGATACGATCCTGCAGCACTCTCTGGGTCTTGGTGGTCGGCACAGCATGTCTGAGATGAAGAAGCTGGCATGGTATCGGTGCTAGGGGTATTTCGAACAGATTCTGGAGATGAGGGGAGAAAATGGAAGATTAGTTTTACTTCAATGCAACAATCCTAGAGTCCCTGAAAATGCCAGGCATCTTCAGTGGCATTAGGTAGTCCTCTCAGCAGTAAGTCACAAGCGCTCTTTAGTCCTAAATAAGGCCAACAACTGAGGGAATGAGAAAGTCACCCCAAAGCTCACCCAGTTCACATTTATATAGAACTCTACACTGCTGCTAAAGTCTTACGCTTTTTATTTAGGCTATATAACGGATTAATTTTTTAAAATATCTTAGCATCTGATAGAATCATTGAATCAAAACAAGTAATATTAAGCTTTCTAAAATGCCACTGAATTTGCTATCTTATTCATCCTCCTCTAGTTAAGAGTCTGGATATTTCTTAGTTGGATAGCTTTTAAGTAGTTTTATTAATGCTAGGTACAGATACCTCCAAGCTGTCAGTTTTTCCATTTTCGATGCAAGAATGGGCACTCTGATGTTGGAATTTAGTTCAGTTCATGGTGGTAAAAAGAAGCTACTACTGCTCTGCAATTACACAAGGGAGTATTCTCACTACAGAGTCACTATTTGCAGCCTTAATAATAAGACAGCAAATTATGCAAATCTAAATTCTCAACAGAGAAACTGAATTACCCTCAGATGCAAGATTAAATAAAATTCTAAAAGCTTAAATGTGCCATTCACTAAAAACACGGAAATGACCACCTTATTCTCAGAGCTTAAAATGTTGAGGGCTATTGAACATAACGGTTAGCTATGACTTAAATATAACCGAGTGCGGCAAAAAAAATCAAATCCATCTACAACACTTGCTATTAGAAAAGGAAAAAGGAACACACAATTAGTTCAATCAGTAGATACAACCTTCTGAGTTCGCTAGGGCTGGGCTAGAGATGGCAACCCACACAGGTCATTCGAGGTGTGTAATTAGATAATATGAGGCTCTTGTCCCCACGTTTCTTTTGCTCATGGTTGTCCTCCAAAAACGGATCATTCTTCTCACCTGTGGAATTAGCCCTGTCTGAATGGGACACAGATGTGCCAACTGGCCATAGGTTTGCCTGATGATGGAGATAGTTGCAGGTTGGAGAAGCGAGGCTGCCGGAGTGGAAATGATGGTGAGGGTTATCAAGGGAATGGATGGGATGAGCACTAATCACAGCTGCGAATGAACATAAGACAGAGAAAAGGCTTAACACAGACCACCCAGCACACGTGCCGAAGTGAAGCCCACCCACTCTCGTCAACAAAAATGCAGTAAAACAAACAGACAGGCAGACTAGGACTCATGGTTCCAGGTTCCTGGAAGGAGAGGAACTATTCTGTCAAGCAATTTCCAGGGATATAAACATTTGGAGGCAAGAATTGCAGATGCTGGCTTGTTTGGTGCTGAGGCATCTGATTTGCTCGCAAGGAAACTTAATGGTTTCCTAGTCCCCTGCGTTGAGGTGAGAAGTGAGATTGGAGTACAGATGATCAAACTGAAGTTTCTGCTATATGTGAGAAAAGAGGAATTACGGTATCTGAGGATGAACTGGCAGCTACACACTGAATCAGAATTAGGAATGGGTAATTTTGAACAAAGTATCTCCAACTTTACAGTACTATATAAAAGTAAATGTGTGCATTCCTCAACATAAAATTCTAAGTATAATAAAGGAAGGGAAAACTGAATTCCAGGAAGCCAGGTTGAGGAAGAAACAATACAGTACAAAATATTTGGGGGGGGGGGACAGACATATTTATTATTGCTTATTTTATAAGGTATAATATAAATTATTCCTTGCCTTATAAACTAGAAATATACAGGTATATACCACATAAATATATATATATATATATATATATATACACACACACACACACATACACACACACACACACACACACACACACGAGAACCAATTATTTAGGTTGTACGTAATTAATTCAGCCTGCCACCTTAGTTTCATGTGCATAGAAACACACTAACAGTACTTGTAATCTGGCAAGCAAATAAACTGACTTCACTGGTTACAATTTCCCCTCAGTTCATAATTTCTGCACTCCTACTAATGCTGACCTCATTTATGAGCCTCCAATCCTTAAGTAACCAAAAAGGATCATCTTTTCACTGTCTAGAGCAGAGCTTTCCAAACTTTTCATGTTGGTGACACACTTTTTAGACATGCATCATTTCGCGACACGCTCTTACAGCAGGGCACAAAGCAGGTACTAGGACCTGCATGGAATCCTGGCAGAGATCGGAGGCGGCAGCAGCAGCCGCGACACACCCAGACACTGCAGCCGACACACTAACATGTCCTGACACAGTTTGGAAAGCTATGGTCTAGATAGATCATTTCCTGTGTTAAAATCAACAGAGAAAGCCTAGGTTTTAATTTAGCTGGCTGCAGGTCCATTATTGTCTGTTTTATTTAGTTGTTATTATTTAACATATATAAAAAGGGTCCCTCCTTGTGGGGGAGATGGGCAGTGATATAAATGTGATGAATAAATAAAATAAAATAAAATAAAAATAACACTTTTAAAATAAAACCCAAAGAAAGTTTAATTCACTATTCCCATACTGCCAATGGAAGGGAATATACTTGCGAGATGATAAATGATAAACCTGCAATGTATTTCATACTGAATAGTACCAAGGATCTGAATAGTTTAGATATATTACAAATTGGGATAAAATTGAGAGTATTACAACAAACTCAGTAACGTTACCCAACCATTCTCATATTACTGGTTTCATTAAGAAAGAAGTATGTATCAAGTCTGCACCGTTGTTGACTTTGCATCAGATTCGAGTGCTGTGCATGGAGAAGCTTACGGTGACCCTGAAATTTAATCTACCGTTAAGGTGAACTTAAGGCTGGTTTGAAGGCCCAGGGTAGAACAAGCAAGCAAACTAATAGCAGCTTCTGTAAAAAAAACAGTGGTGTTTGTTAGTTTGTCTGAGTGTCCTCTGGGTAAGCAAGGGGGGCAAATGATGCAATGCAAACTACCAAACTAACAAGCAATCTGACCTCAGTTTACTTAATTTGTCAGCCAGATCTCCTCCCAGGTCAAATCCAACATGCTCAATTTACTTAAATACAGACAGGTGTTTTTATATACCATTTTTTCTTCCTTTCTTTTTGTGCATGAAAGGCATTTCTGTTCATCCCTATCAACCACAGGCTCAGGTAATACATGCACAACAGAAATATATATCATTTTATGTTGCCAACTTATATACTTATGTTTAAACTGTGCATAAATATTGTGTCTGCTGGAGGTCTACCAAGAAGAATGACTGAATACAGTGAAAGAAAACAAGACTGTAAATAACAAACATGGTGGTCTTATTGCCCATCCCAAATCATGGGGAGGTAAAATACGTGCTTGCAGTATTACAGCCATGTACCAAGTACCCATCTTGTACCATTGCTAGGTACTTCCCAGGTTGCCCCAGGCATTTTTTTTTTTATTGTTTTTTTTTGCATTTATATACATATACATTTATTAATCATAATTATAACAAAAAACAAAAAAAACCTTACAATGTGCACCCCACCCCCAGGACCACTATTGTCTTAATCATTCCTCTTTCCAAAAAGATAATAATTCTTTCGAAGGTATACATCCTTTCCCTTTTAATAATACATATTCTACAAATATATTCCAAATTTCTTCAAAATTATTTCTAATCTGTAATCCCCTTCTAACTCTAATATTAGATGTTAATTTATCATTGATTGCCATATCCCATACTTCTTTGTACCATTCCTCAATTTGATATTCCCCTTGTACTTTCCATTTCCTTGCTATTATTAATCTTGCTGCTGTCATTAAGTTTGTAATTAAATTTTTTGTATTCTGAGTACAGGTAACCTTATTATATATTGATAACAATGCTATTTCCGGACATGCTTCCATATTCATTCCAATTATCTCGTTTATTTCTTTAAATATCTTCTGCCAAAATATCTGTATCTGTTTACAACCCCACCACATATGGAGATAGGTACCCAACTCCTGACACCCCCTCCAACATAATACTGAATATTTCTTATTTATTTGATTTAATCTTACAGGAGTCAGGTACCATCTCCATACCAATTTAAAATAATTTTCTTTTATCCTTATGGACATAGTTTTTAAAATACGCATATCCCAAATTTTTTCCCAACTCTGATTACTTATTTGTTTTACTAAATCATGATCCCATAATGATTTAAGATAATCTTGTTGATCTTCTGTTTCTAATAATATCTTATAAATTTCACTTGTTTCTCCTTTTATAACAAAATTTTCTTCTTTATCTTCTCTTTCTATAATCATTTTCTCAAATCTTGTATAATCTCTACATTCTTTATTTTCCTTTATCCATTTCCGAATCCATTTCTCTAATTGTGTATAGTTAAACCAAGATAACTTTCTTTCCCTTAGTACCTCTCTTATTCTATCTTTACTATTCATTTCTTTCACCCAATCCTTTATTTGAAATATTTTCTTCTCCCTCAATTCCTTTTCCAATTCCTTCTTTAAATTTATAGGGAATTTTTCCATCATCACCACTGGAGTCAAAGGGGAGACCACTGGCATTAGTTTTTCCTTATATTTTACCCAAATCTTCAAAATAGTTTTTAAAAGGGGGTTCTCTACTCCTTCCAGCCATTTCTTACTAGGTTTATTAAAAAATACATTTTCCAATTTCCATTCCAATACTTGAGTCTCCATCTCCAACCAATTCAACTCTCCTTGTCCTACTATCCCATCTATAATATATCTTATTTGATTTGCTATATAATATAATCTTAAATTCGGGAGCCCCAATCCTCCAACTTTTTGAGGTTTATACCATCTTTTTTAATTCACCCTTGCTTTCTTATCTCCATTACAATAATTGTTAATCATGGTTTGCCAACTCTTCATTTCTGTCTCTGATACCATAATTGGTAACATCCTAAATAAAAAGTTTATTCTAGGTAAAATCTTCATTTTAATAATTGCTATTCTGCCAAACCACGATAATTTAATTTTCCTATACTCCTCTAACTTCTTTTTAATCTCTTGCTTTAATTTATGGAAATTTTCCTTTTCTAAACTCTCCAGTTCTCTTGTTATATTTATTCCTAAATATTTTATTGAATTCCTTAATTTAATATTTGTTTTATTATTATTCATAAACCATCGTTCTCTTTCCTTACTGTAATTAAATAACATCATTTCTGATTTAGACCAATTTATTTGTAACCCTGTCATTTCCCCAAATTCTTTCAAATATCCTCCTATTCCCTCCAAGGACTCCAGTGGATTTTCAATAGTTAATAATGTATCATCTGCAAACATATTTACTTTAATTTTCCTTTTATTCCCAATCCCTTTAATACTTTCATCTTCTCTAATGACATTGGCTAAGATTTCTATAACTAAGGTGAACAAAATCGGGGAAAGAGGACAACCTTGCCTCGTACCTCGGGCTAGTGGAATTTGATCAGTCATTCCATCATTAACCACAACCATTGCATTATTTCGTTGATATAATTGATCTATCAATCGTTTAAAACTTTCACCAAATCCACAAGTTTCTATTATTATTTTTAAAGCTGGCCATTCCACACAATCAAAGGCTTTAAATATATCCAAGGCTATTAAACCTGCTTTCAATCCTTTCTTATTTATTATATTTATTATATTCAACACTCGTCCAGTTAAATTTGACATCTGCCTTCCCGCAACAAAACCACATTGATCCTTATTAATATATTTAAATATAAAAGTATTCATTCTTTTTGCCATTATTGCTGTCAATATTTTAGCATCCTGATTTATTAGTGAGATAGGTCTGTATGATCCAGGATCTGTCAGATCTTTATCAGCCTTTGGTATTAATATAATTAACGATTGTTCCCATGATGGTGGCATCCTACCACCCTCTATAATTCTGTTATATAATACCTTTAATTTAGATACCAATAATTTTTTTAAATATTTTGTAATATTCCGGTCCCAATCCATGGAATGGATGGATTGCCCCAGGCATTTTTACGTATCTTTCTTATTGTCTGGTAACAGCTCTACCACAACACAGATTGTGGCAAAATTCTGTGTCGCAGCATGCAAGATCAGGAATATGTTGGTTCCTATAAAATGTCGGCAATAACTGCTTTTCTCCTCAGATTTTTAAACTTCAATTAATTGCTTTTTATATGCATTTTTGCCCCTTTGGCTTTTTATACATACTTGTTTCATGTACTAATACTTACCTATTTTATGCACTGGGTAGTATATTTTACATAGGGTATTTTATACTGGTGCTAGGTTTATCCGTACCTTATTCACTGTATTTCTAGTTAGGCTTGATTTGCCTATTATATATCATTATACTTTTGATTTTCTTGATTATTCCAGCTTTTAATACCTCCTGGGGCAGTCTTTCCTATGACTGATTTTGCAAGTCTGCCCTTCTTCATTATATCATTTCCTTATTTTTTATATTCTATTATTCTATGGTGTCCTTTGGCCATAATAAAGTTTAGTTTTACAGTAAAAAAAATAGAAAACAAATGCATTAACAGAACACCATGATAGAAGGAAATAATCTCCAAAAATGAATGACTGTTATTGATCTCACTGTATTAAAGTTGAACAAAAAAGCAACAAGAAAAGATTTGTAAAATTATGAAACATTTTAAACATATCAGCCTGGAATAATGAAAGTTTGCTTACACCATTTGTGAGAGATTTACTCTGTAGTATATCTCCACCATAACCACAACCCATGTTAGTCTGAATATTGTATATAAAAATGGTTCAACCTCATGATGGGGAACATGGAATTTGGATTTTCATCACTTTCAGTGCTTCTGAAATACCCTTTTAGATCACAGTGATTAATTAATTATGGATACCTTCTCCTGGCCTTAATTTCTCAGTATATTTTTCTTCCTGTTTCACTACCCTGAGTGAGGAACCACCAGCATCACTTGGTGTCTTCTTGATCTCCCATCTTGTAACCTGCACAGCCCAAATACCATCTCTGTTCCCCTTTAGCACTTCCCCAACTCCTTTAAAGAAAAAATAAATCAGCCTAAAATCTTTGCAATTCCATGAAACACAAATCAGTATGTCACCACCATAATTATACAAGTTACACTAAATAGAGGACCTCAACTCTATTCAGAGAAAACTCACATTATCTCCCTCCGTTTTTTCTACTACTGTGTACATGATCTGTAATGGGTAATAAGCAGGATTTGGCTAATTCACTATTGCAATCTGGCTCTGATTTCCACGGTTCTGGCATCCTATCTATTCCATAATATTTAAACATATTAAATTGATTGAACCCTCAGCTGCACATGACATTTCTTGGATGTATGCATGCCATACATAAACAATGGCTGAGCAAAATCCATTTAGTGTTGGTACTTAATATTTTTTAACTTATTGAACTCCACTTAGGCTTGTCATTAGCATATTGCCACTGAGAACCAGAAATTACATCCATATACTAAGGAGAAAGCCCCAAGCCCATTCCCTGGTGTAAGTCTAACCCAGTGTTTCTCAACCTCAGAAAGCTTAAGATGTGTGGACTTCAACTCCCAGAATTCCCCAGCCAGCATGGTTGGCTGGGGAATTCTGGGAGTTGAAGTCCACACATCTTAAGCTTTCTGAGGTTGAGAAACACTGGTCTAACCTATTCTTACTAGAATAGCATGACAGACAGACAGATTCAATTGATTTCTGCTGCCAGGATGAATCTACAAAAACAAATGGGCCTGGGGATGAAGTCTAAGGAAAGCTTTAAGAAGCTTAGATATTCTTCTGATTGGCCATTAACTCGAACCAGAGGAGAAGGGCTTCTTTTCCTCTACTCCTGAATTCTGGCCCACTCAATATAATGGAAGCCACTGCAAGTATGGATCAGAATAAAGAGGGGCAGAGGCAGAATCCAAGGATGGGGGAAGAGGAAACCTTGTTCTCACTGTCTGGAGAAAGGCCTTCCTTCCTCACCCATGGATATCTACCCTTGCAGCTTCTTTCTACTGCCCTACATAGAAAGAACCTAATCATATAAAAAAGGATATTCCTTTTTAATCTTTCCCGAAGACCGGTATCTCTTTTTCCTCTCCTGATTTTTGAACCTGTAAAACCCATTTTTCTCATATACAATTTATCAGAAACAGGCAAGACATTTTTAAAGCCCTGGGCTGGACTGAGAATATTGATTTGAATTTTCCCTGATTTCTCCCCCCGCCCCAAAAAAGGAGAGGGGGAATCTGAAATAATTCTCTCTGGAAAGAGATCTGATGCTAATATGAATTTATGAGAGAGAATATATCTTCTAAAATGGCAATTACTGGGTCAAAGCTTAGAGTAGCAACAAACAAAGATGATGGCAGGAAAGCTGAATTTCTTCCTTACAACTCTAGTCCCACCCTCTCAAAACAGTTTGGGGGGGGGGTCAAGTGTTCTGGTGGGGGGACGCTTTGGAGTAGCTGACGAGAGTAGAGCTAAACAGTCTTTTTCCTTTTTCCTGTGACAATTGCTCCTCCAAATTCCATTTGCAGCAAGAGAAGTGGTGAA
This sequence comes from Charina bottae, assembly GCA_023362775.1. Taxonomy (NCBI): domain Eukaryota; kingdom Metazoa; phylum Chordata; class Lepidosauria; order Squamata; family Charinaidae; genus Charina; species Charina bottae. The sequence goes on along the minus strand of JALMGJ010000010.1, from coordinate 18,470,120 downwards.
TATTTTAAAAAGTTAGCTCCAGTGAGTTGTAATTCCAGTTTTCAGAAACACATGGAACTAGAAGTATTGCAGAGGTTACTTCAAAACTAATAGGAAAGAATTGCCAACTGTTACTTAATTTGCACTTTAAGTCACTTAATTGAATTATTATGAAAAATATAGCAATTAAAAGTATACGTCACCGCCTAAAATTAATTTTAAATGGATAACTGGCTTAATTATTAGCATTAATTCTACAAAAAGGAAGCAAGGAGTGCGAAATGTAAGTGGGCTATTTAGCCAGAAGACTATTTAGCACTCTTACAACTTTGGCATTAGAGTATTGCTTTAAATATACTGCAAGATAATCTTGAATGGATGGATTGGAACCAGAAATGTTTGACTCCAGGTGGTTTTGGTAGATAATACCTCAAGCTAGACTTACGTTGAGGAGGTTGAGAATCAAATGGCATCATCATCTTTGGTCTCATCCCTCTTCTTCCTGCAAGGGTGGACATGCTGTCCTCTGACTCGTGCCCTAGATTAAGAATAACCAGTGTTAGGTTCTGCTGTCTTCATGTCCCTGTTAGGAAATAATCACCAGATTTAGCAGCTTAAGCGTTTTAAAACAATTCTCTCTTCCTACAAGAGGTGCTCTTCAAGTATTGAAAAATCTTCACTTTCTTCAAAAATTTCATTCAAAGAAATTTGCAGCCTTTACTGCTGAAATTCTCAAAACCAGAAAAGAACCTCTCAATGGATTTTAGGTAATACCAATAATGTGTTGAACAATAATGGCACATTAATAGCATTAGTACTGTCTATTTTTTCTTACATTCTTCTACAGTATGTAAACATGGCATTATTAAGGTATATAAAATGTTGGCAACTGAAGACAGTTGTGAATTTTCATAATGCTTACTTCACTAGAGTTTATGCACCTTAATTATGTCTGGTTTTATCATATACTGCAAAGCTAACAATAAGCTCAGCGTCATCTACCCTCACCTCTGTAGGAGTTTCGTCTCTGATGAATGTTGCTGTCCATAGAGTTGTCAACTGGTGTGATGTCCTGGGAATTACGAGGGATTGGGGTATCTGTCATGATTGGATTGGGATCTGGAGATTTATCAATAGGCTTCAGCTCCAGCCTCTCATGATGAATCCAAAGATCTGGTGGCTTGACATCCTTGGAATTCCCTTTGTATTTATGAGACCCATTCACAGATTTACAAGCAGCTCGTTTTCTTTAAAAGAAAAAAAAAATCACTTACCCAATTTTCCTGCAAGAGTTAACTTCTATAAAAATATCTTTATGCCCATTAACACTGCCCAGTAGCATGTTTTGTATTGTACATGAAGGATCTTCACTCCTTCTTTCCAAATGCTCATGCAAGAATAATGGGAAGTTTCCTTGTTAATCTTACGGGACACCAAAGTACATTCCATACCACCAACATTTTCACCTCTCAAGTGCTCAGAAGCAATCTGATTGTCTGAAGGCAATCGATTATTGTTTTCACTTCTGCTGACCTTAAATGCCGAGTACTGAAAACCACTGCCTGCCACTAGCTGCTGAATATCCTGTAGCAACAAATATCACCTTATCCACACTTCATGGGAAAGGGGAAGGAAGAAGCCACGGAGATGGTCTCAGAGAAGTCATCCAGAAGCCATTAAGACCACAAGATTTTGTTACTAGAGCTTATCTCAATAAAGTATAATTTTAGTCTTCCAGTGGAGTCAGTTTCCTGATCTGATCTACCTCTGAGCTGACAGGCAGACAAACAGAAAAAAAAAAAATACTAGCAGCTTAGTGGTTTTGCATTATTGTCTCTTCCCATACAGATGATTGGTTGGAAACTGATCGATTTCACTCCAGCTAGTTTTGCCCAGTTACGGTGGGGGAGCTCCAGGGTTGTCAAATTAGCATTTGCCTTACAAGACCTGAAGCCAATTTACCAGGGAGTGAGGCAAATGTTCCCTCCAATGGAGCAGCAGAGGCACAGCTACTCAGGAAAGCAAAACAGACCCAGCCACCCAAAACATAGTTCTGAAATGGTTTCAACTATACTGCGTCTGAACCAGTAATACATTAGTTCAGCCCTCCAACCCTGTTCATATTATGGAAACAGAGAAATCTAGACCTGTTAAACTGGTGCAGAACCCTTTTGTAGGAAAGCCCTAAAATTTAAGCTCACAAAAGCACAATACACAACTTTATTTTGCCTTTTATTATATTGAATCCAACCAGGTCTCTTCACTGTGAATCACGCCCATATTCCTGAAATCAGCAGAAAGACACCTCCACCCTAGAGCAACTGAAAAACAAAATCTTACTTCTTCTGGTGAGAGGTGGTCCGTCGAGTGCAAAATACAGCAACAATTACTACAACCACAATGGTGATCACTCCCACAGATACAATTATTATCAGAAGCATATTGTATTCTAGTGGAGAGGGGCTGCCATGAGGGCTGTTGCTTCCTAAAAAAGAACACAAAAATTATTCTAAATTATTTTACAGTTGTCATTTTACTTTGAATGAAATAATTGAAAATTATTGCTTAGAGCCAGTTTGGTCTAGTGGTTAAGGTGCTGGGCTGGAAACCAGGAGACTGAGAGTTCTAGTCCCGCCTTAGGCACGAAAGCCGGCTGGGTGACCTTGGGCCAGTCCCTGTCTCTCAGCCCTAGGAAGGAGCCAATGGGAAACCAGGAGACTGAGAGTTCTAGTCCCGCCTTAGGCATGAAAGCCGGCTGGGTGACCTTGGGCCAGTCACTCTCTCTCAGCCCAACTCACTTCACAGGGTTGTTCTGGGAAAAACAGGAGGAGGAAGGAGTATTAGGTATGTTCACTGCCTTTAGTTATTTATAAAAATAATAAAGGCGGGATAGAAAATAAATAAAAATCCATGCTATCCAAGGGAGGCATCTTGCCTTCTTGGGAATTTCAACTGGATTTTTATCTAATAAGCCCTTGACGCTGATCTGAAAAACACCCCCTATCTTTTGGGAAAATGAGAACATGAACCGTTTTCAAGATCTTCGTTGACAACAGAGATGAGAACAAACTTACCACTGATGGGTGTTTTATAGTCTGTTCCGACATCCGCTGGCCGATTTCCTTTTCCTGCAGATCCCAATGCTGTAGAATAAAATGTATCTGTGTTAAGAGTTTTGACTGTCCTATCTTGTCCATTTTTGAAAGTTTACACACACTTGATCTTAGCCAAAAGTCCAAGAAGCATTTAATACATTGTTTAACTTTTGCTTTTACACAGATCACAGGTGGGCAACCTGTGGCTCTCCAGCACCTACTCAGCTTGAGATCATACTGCCCCAAGTATTTTAGTGGAAAATTGTCAATGTTTTTTCAAAAATAATAGATAGGAATTGGAACAGGAGGGTTCTAATAGGCCAGCCACTCTCATTTGCAATAAGAAAAAGAGTCCCTCCCCTCAAAAAAATCAATCCCAAAGTGTGCCAGAGAAATTAGACTATCTTGCTGAAGAATTTTGATGGAAAAATTTTGGAATTTTTTTTTGGGGGGGGAGTTAAAAGAGGAAATAGGAGCAGTTTGATTCTCATAATACTTTTGCTTCCATCCCCACCCTTAAAACCCTCCAGAAAAACTAAAAATGGACCCTAAAGTGTTGATTCCACCCCTTCTTGTGATATCACCAAATAACAGGATGGCTTTTGAAGCCCTCTAGGCGGCTAGGTTTTTGCCTCTGATTGCCCAAAGGTTGCCCATCCCCAAGATAGATAGATATTCCAAATACACACATACACACACACAGAGAGAGAGAATGTAGAGCATATTTAAAAATGACAAACCAATTATTTATTTATTTATTTATTTTCCGCTTTCTATCGCCACCCATCTCCCCCGAAGGGAGAGATAATTATAATTATATTAAGAATAGCTAGAATTATACCCTTATAATCACAGATAGGCAAACCATTGCGCAATAGTCTGAATCTTTTCTGATAACAAGATAAAATATAATATTCTATACATGTAAGAACTTTGGGGTTTTTTTTTATTCCCCGTGCCCCATTTCTGAACAGTTGGAGCCTACAGAACTGTGATACCAATGCTTATCTTACTACAGCCCATATTCAGTCACTAATATAATGGCAGATATTTCTGAGACATATTAAATCCGAAAGGGAGGTGGGTGTATTATGATTATCCTCCTGCTTAATCCTTTCTAACAAAGCCCGGATCACATTTAGGAATATCTACAAGCAATGAAGCATTCAGTTCTTGACAAATTCCAGTTGATATATGCTCTTATCCATTTGGCACTGACAAGAAGTAGGTGCAGTGAGAGTCACTTCAAAAAGAATACAAGGCTGGATGAATGAAATAATTCTTTGCCACCAGGTGTTTTATTGCTCTTATTCTTTTCTCGCTTTCCTTTATTTAAAGGTATTATATATTGGTTTTGGTTTCTGATGACTGTATATAAATAAACATCTGTAAATGAGTGTCCCTACTTATATGTGAATCACACTTGCAATAGTATTGTCAGACTTTCTAAGAAATAAAGGAATTCAAAAGTCATTGTGCAGTTTTAATTTTTAGTAATTTCACTTCTAGATGAAATATTAAAAAATTGCATACATTCCAAATAAACTGTTCACCAAAAGAAACTCCAGCTTTTTTATATTTTAAAATCTCACAAGAATACTGGCATTTAATAGTGAAAGGCTGTACGAAAAACAATAATACTTGTAAAAGATAGCATAACACATAAAGCACATCTCTTGGTTTACCTTGATCATTAGACATTTTATCGGACGACTCAGCTACCAAGGCAAGCACAGGGGAAGAAGCACACAAGAGACCAAAATTCACTGACACGGAAAAGTATAATCTCTGGAAACGGGAAATGAAAATCGCACGACCACTACTACTAGCACTAAAGAAGTAGGTGGGCCACCCGCACCTAATGACAAAACCCTTTGCAAGGTTTTCTCAGTCTTTTGGTTGAGAACAAGTGTAAGAATCAATTCACACCCCTTCCTCAACGATCTGTTGCATGGGAAGGAAAACAGAATGAGGAAGGGATATGTCAGAAAGACAACAAGGAAGGAAAGAGGCATGAGAAAAAGGAAAATGGGACTTCCTCTTACTGCTTGCTTCAGCCTTGCCCAGCACTGGGATGCAATCCATCTCCCAACAGATGAATCCTGGGAGAACACATCTCTTAAAGAGAGGAGGTTGCCCACCCCTGCACCAAGAAGCATTATCTGCTCTTCAGCTCAGCCCATACATTACAGATGCATATTTCCTAACAAAATCGTTATAGGCCACTGCACTGCACTGTAGAAGTCCAGATAACAAGCCGTTGTTCTAATGAGGGCAATGCCTGATCAACAATCTACTCAGAAAAACGTACAAGATATTGCTTGTAACAAAAATGCTTTACATTTTCAAGTTAAGTGTTTAGTTTACTGGTTTTCACCCTACAGAAATGGCCTGAAAAATTACTAGCTCTCTCTCTCTTATTTTAGTGCAAACATTTTAATAACTATTTGTTTCCATCCACCTGGGTCATGGGCAAAATTAGGCCAAAATCCCAGGTAGAAAATTATTATTATTATTATTATTATTATTATTATTATTATTATTATTATTATTATTATTATATCATCTTACAGTTCCCAGCACCATGCAAAAGCCTTTTCCTCATAAATTGCTTGTCTCATATACTTAATCAGAAGCATATAGTATTCCACTGCAACCTACCTTTAGGTGTCCTGAACTGTACAGCCTCTGACATAGGGCCCATGCCTTTGGAGTTACGGGCTTGGATTTTGAAATAATATGCTGTATCAAGGGTTAACTCCTGAATCTGGTGGGTCAGTCTATTGCCTACTACTGGTTCAATGACCCAATCGTGTATTTCAGCATTGACATCTGTGCTATAGTAAATTATATATCCTGCGCAACAAAAACAGAAGGGCGGGTGAATTATGAAGGCACACTTCCAAGCTCTGAAAAGTTCGTATTTCTCAAGTTTTCCTGCAATCTCTTCTGCTAAAGACACACATGTATTGAATGACTGCCATTAGAAAAGGAAATCAAGGTCACGTCCTTGGTTTAGCCTAGTTACATCTAACCAAGTAAAATCCATGCACATTTCAAATGTAAGCTAGATTAACTGAAACATCTGAAATTGCTATGGAGCACTAAAGGAAAAATGGATAATGCATTATTAAATCCAAGTCTCAGATTCACATATTCCATAACTCACAGAAGAAAACCATTTGCATTGCTGAAGAAATGTGACAGGAAATATTTTCTACAGTATGTACCACAATAAAACATAAACAACGAAAAATGCTTTTGATGACCTCATGTAGGTGTCCTTCACAAAAATAAATAAATAGCATTAAGCTAATTATCGAATCCATCTTCTCTTATTTTTTCTTGTGGAATGGAGGCGAGAGCATCCCTCCCCATCCATTCGTTCTAAGCCCAGTCCTCAACTACACGTACACTTTCTTCCAGCTGCTGCTTAAACCAAGTATGAGAGACTATGTAAACCTATGTAGTAAAGCTGTGCAGTACTTTGGATTCAACTCCCAAAAAGTTCAACTCCCACACAAGGGCATGAATATAGCATCCCTTTGCAACTCCGTCAAGTAGCTGCTGCATTGTGCAGCTGCTCTCCACAGCTGTTGTGCAACTCAGGCTGGGGTGGTGGGAAGCTACTTAAGAAGTTGGAGACAAGCACTACATCTGTAGCTCTCTGTGTTCTTAAGTAGCTTTCTGAAATCAAATCCAAGGCATTGCACAGACCTAACATTTGCACAGACAAGGGACAAGTGCACACATACTGTTTGCATTTGGTGTGCATCCATCGAATCATCCCTTCTGGCACAAAAAATATTACGTTATCTACAACCTATAAAGAGCTTAGAGCTTTATCCAATGCAATAAATATATTTCCTCCCATTTATTTATATCATCATTCTCATCATCATCATCATCATCACTGTCCTTGGTGCTCTCTGAGCTTGGTTGTTGGCTTGCAGATGTTTCATTACCCAACTAGGTAACATCATCAGTGAGAGGGAGTATGGGGTTTGCCCCCTGTTTATATACAGTAGCTTGTCCTGCCAGTGTTGGTGGGGGTGTTGTTTTCTCCTTGGTAGTTCCTTGATTGGGACATTGTTTTCTGCTTGATTGTTTGTCTGGTGTTAATCTCTGCTTATCTGGATGTAGGCTGCTGAAGAGGATGTGTTCTGGACTCCACAGTTCAACCCTGAGCTACAAATATTCTCTTCTATTGTATTTTATCCAAAAGACATTTCACCTGTAATTTTGCCATTGGCTTCAGATGGAGGTTGCCAGTTGACTATTATAGTTCTGGGCTTTCCTTCTTTGCTGACAACTGTTACATCCTTTGGTGGAGAAGTTGGAACTACGAGAAAATTTAAATTAAATAGACATAAATCTTTATAATTTAGTTTGTTTTCTACAAAGAGTTAAAGCCAATTACAAAAAAATATATAAGCTGCCATGCAATAGTACTTTAAAATTTGCCTGCTAATGCAGCAACACTAATACTCAAAAGCTTAAGATTTTGCAAGCAGGACTTAAAATAAATATAATACTTCTGATGAGTGACATCTTATCAAAGCCCACACCTCACCATCAGCCCTTACTCTCATGTCTTCTAAATCTTCCTACTTACTAGACAATATATTGAACTGTAATTTATAACAGTATCAGTGAAAGTTATAAGAAATGATGACTCCATAGAGTCCTAACTGCGTTTTGTAGTTTCAAATCATGTATTCTGTGGAATTTTTAAAAAGATAGAAAAATTACAGCCCACACTCTATTTTCTTTTGCATGTTTCAAACATTTGCTACATTTACAGGTATTCATTTGTATTTATCTAGGATGAGATGGGGGGGGAGTTTAAAATCACTGTCAAAGTAATAAAGTTCCTGAATAATACCCACTTGAGGACAAGAAGAAATTGAGAAGACAGATCTGAAGAGCATGCATACAAATTTAGTTGTCTGGCCTAGTGAAAGTATGTAATGCCAAAGAGAGCTACTTATTTGCATATAGGACCTTTTTTGCTGTCAGCATTGTGGCAGTTCTCCCACATCCTGAGAAAAACAAATGGCTGATTACTAGCCAGTATTTATGTTTAGATGTTTAGAAAAGGAAGCAGCAACATAATCCTGTAAAAAAGGGGTAGCATATGACTCATACCTTGCTCAAAAGTAGTTCCATGTGCTGTCATACTCCAAGTGCTTGATCTTCGGCCTTTTGTCACCATTACAGAGAATTCATATAAAGTGTTGGGTTTTAAGCCAGTGACCAAGAAGCTTAAGGTAGTTGTATTTGCTGTCTATGAAAATCACAAAATAAGAATGTAAATATTTAGTTCCTATTAGTGCCCTTTCTCTTGGTCACTCATGGAAAACACATATTAGATCTCTTTTTTAATTGCAGAAGGTTTTGGCAAAAAGCCCGTAGTCCTAACCTTTTTCTTACCTTGTACTTTGTGTTTGCAGGAATGTTGGTTTTCCAGCGGACTGTGTAGTAACGGGCATCCGAAACCTTCTGATTCTTTGGCAGAGAGTTGTCTGCCCAGGTGATTCGAATGGTGTCGTGGCTCAGTATGGAAGCCTGAACTCCCACCGGTGGCATCATGGGGGAGGGATCTGGCACTGGAGTGTACGGAGCATTAACAACAAATAAATCAACTTCAGAAGTGTCTAAAGAATTGATGGGTAAAAAGTAGGGTATTACAATAAAAAAGAAAGGTGGCATTATACATGAATAGAAACAAAAGGGTGGAATGCAGGGTAATACAATGAAATGAAAGGTGAGAAGTGGAGAAAAAGAGAGAAAAGCCAGAGTTAATAGGCCACACAGCACCAGCAAAAAAGTTTTCAGTGATTATTTTGCTTCCTTTTAAAAATACACGCAGATTCTACAGGACTTAACATTTAAGTAGGCTGTTATCAAAGTTAACAAGAACAATGACTTTCAAATCTTAATATTCATCTGAAAAAGTTTACTTAATTGAGATATACAGTATTAGTTGCATTAAAACATTAACTTATTCCATCTCCAAACTGATGCTGGAAAATCAAGGTAGAATTAGCATCCAACAGAGAAAGTGATAGAGGAATATACAGTATTAATACATAGTATTAAAAGGAAAGTCTGCATTTCTGCAAGCTGAAAGAAATTCAGAAAATATCCTTATAAGAACATCTGGGATCTACAAAAAAACAACAACAACCCAGCAACAAAATTCTCAATAAGTATTTTCTTTCAAACTGCATGCCAGACAGTGCCATTTGTCAAATAGTATCAGTATCACAAAGGTTACTTGTCTACAATGTTTAAAAGCTTGGTTTTTATCTAATTGGTCATTTAATTTAAAGAGTGATAACTACACACATTACTGAGAAACATAACATGCTTTTGGCTCACATACGTTTATACAAACATGCTTACAACTGTAATGCTGTAGATTGGGAAACTCAGCAAGCAAATTTAAGAATGTATAACCCATGCTATGGCCAACGTTCCAAATTGACAGTAGGAGTTATAAAGGAAATCAGGAAATCACTGATCCAGATTTAAAAGTCATTGTTCAGAAGATGGTTCAGCAAATTATCTCTGAACACTGAACAAAGAAACAAGCCACCAGCAAACTATATACAGTTTGAACTCCAATATATTTTTGAGCTAAACCACCTAGGCCACTCTCATCCTTTACCTGTATAGGCCCTGGTCACTGCACTCTCATAAAGAGGGATTCCTTCGCCAACATTGTTATATGCTTTCAAAGTTATCACATAATGGGAACTGGGATCTAGAAAAAAAAAATCAAAATGGTGAATTCAATTTTTTATTACAAATCATTATTTTTTTCTATTACAATAAACGTGCTTGATGTTTTCAGATACACCAAGCAGCACACAACCACGTGACTTTTAGTTCTATTAGGGTGTATTAAACATGCGATTCTGTAGTGCTATGGAAACATCTGTTTTCAGAGATAGTTCTGAAATCATTTCCAAACATCATAAAATCTAGAGTGGATGTAGCAGCAGATACTTTTAACACCAAAAGAAACGCAAATGAGGACATCAAAAGCAAGCATTTTGATCAATGTTGCTTTCACATTGTTACTTAGAAAAATATCAGAATGAAATATCCTGTAGTTTTTCTTACCCAAATTTTCAATAGTGTAGTAGCGTTGCTTGTAATCCACCCTGATGGTCTGAGCATGGGGGCTGCCTACCCCATACCCTATAGCATAACCTCTGACCACAATGTTCTGGTTTTCGGGTGGAGTCCAGCTAACAACAATACTTGTTACAAGTGGACGGACATGCAAGGAACTTGGGACTTCTGGAACACGAGATTCTATAAAGGAGAGAAATGATCATTTAAACAAGTTAACTTAAGAAATAATAAACCTAAAGGATGTATTTCCTGTTAAGAGACATCACTGACTAGATTATTATATCAGTTTGTCAGCCGTATAAAATAGACCAGACTAAGCCATGTAGGTCAGGACTACTTTTACTGTAATAGCTATAGTAACAGGTCTACGAAGGTTCTCAGTCATCCAGGTGGAATTGTCTGTGGCTTGAATCATGTCAACTGGATTTCTATTTTCTCAGTGGAAACGTAATAAGCTCCTTGGATAAGGAGCGAAACGTTTCCACTGAGAAAATAGAAATCCAGTTGACATGATTCAAGCCACAGACTATAGTAACAGGATTTTGCAAGTCTGAATGTGCTTCCCCCCTCTCTCACTTTATCTTTGTGTGAACTAGGGAAGGGCCTGTCTTGAGATGTTTTCTCAAATCAGTTTCTTGGAATGGGCTCAAGCCCCATTTATCTGACTGTAGCCTTGACAGCAGCTCTTCCTCCTGTCCTTCAAGGCCATTTCCAATGCCCTCTACACCAGGGTTTCTCAACCAGGGTTCCATGGCAGGGGTTCCCTGGGAGATCACGGTTTATTAAAAAAATTATTTCAAATTCGGGCAACTTCACATTAAAGAGGCAAGTTTCATTCTTTAATTAGTTTCTTTCATTTCATTAGTTTAAGAACACTATTACATACATACAGACCTACCCATGAAACAAATATAATAAATTTGTAACTTCTGGCCTATATTGGAGCCTGAATGTGCCCGAGGCCTGAAAAACATCTCAAGGGTTCCTCCAGGGTCAAAAAGTTGAGAAAGGCTGCTCTACACAGTTCTGGCATTTAATTTAAAGGACAGAAAATACAATGCGAGTTAGTCATGCTAATGGCTTGCTTATATTTGATGATTTCAAGACAAAAATTGATCTGCTGGGCCTGCAAGACCCCTGTCCCAATTCCCTTAACCCCAGTAATCCCAGCTAATCATGGATACTCTCATGAATGTAACATCATCATGGTCTTACGAGATCACCTACTTTGGCCATCTGAGGAAAGTAAAGCACTCAGGAACAGAGAAAATCATACGGCTAATGGTAAGACAACCAGCACATCATTCCCTGCCTTGTAGTGTGTGTGTGTGTGTGTGTGTGTGTGTGTGTGTGTGTGTGTGTGTGTGTGTGTGTGTATACATACATACACACACACACACACACACACACATACACATACATACATACATACATACATACATACATACATACATACACACACGTATGTGGCAAGTCATTTAGCCTATTAAGCTCTGGTTTTATTATTTAAAGTAACATAATATAGATGGACAAGATGGACATCCATTTGGTATTAATTTCAGTGGTACACACTTTCCTACCAACATTCTGATGCAACTAGATCACTACGAACTGTGACTGAGTTGGACTGCATGTCAAACTGGTTTCTTCAGCAATAGGGACATGTTCCCTTCTGCCCTGCTGCTGACTTACATATACTCCATACACACACTTTTTCATCCTTTGGCAAGGGAATATAAAAGATTTCTGTATTTTCTCACTAAGCTTTCATGTTCATAATACACATAATCTTGGTAAATCTTGGTAATCATACCGTCAAGGTCACTCTCAAATGTTTCTGCTGATACCCAATCTGTAGATATTCCTGTGCCATTGACTGTTAAGGCAGCCACTCGGAAGCTGTACTCTGTACCTCGTTCCAAACCTATTATAAAACACATCATACTAAAATATAGTTTTCAATATTAATTGCAAACTTTCTGCTTCTAATTACGATAGCAACAGTTCCATTATTCTGTTACTTCTAAGGGCCCCAAAGAATATCTTCAAATGATTATTATTCCTAAGTTATAATTTGAGTCAGAACTGACACAGATCTAGTTAAATAAATACTTTATGTTTTGGCCTTTCATCTTTCTGATGGTTCCTTGAGGATAACCCAAAGCTAAGGAGGACAAATCAACAATATTTGCTGTAAGACTCCAAGAGATTCAGGTGGCAGAAATTACTATCTGTCAGGCATGACAGGACTGACACACTGCAGTGACCTTTCCTGTACATCAGTGGCAAAACATTATATAATTTTCCTTCAGCAAATAGAAGGACTGAGTTTCAAATGATTTACTCATTGTATTTATTTCCACAGCAGGTAGTCTTAACATTTTCTATAAAAACAGAACACCTAGACAAAGGCATAACAAATCAATTAAAAGTGTGAATTAAAATATTCTTATCTGATAAACCTGACTTATTGGGACATTCCTAGATGAGTTAGGCCTTATTTCAAAGACAGGGAAGGCAGAACTAAAGAGATAGTTCCTGAGAGACAAGAATTACCCACCAGTCTTTAGGATGGCTTGAGTGAAAAGGAGTATCTGTTATGAACACACAAATTAAAACAAGATGGCAGGACTTCCACGAGCAAATGAAATATAACAAGGGCAGAGAATGTTATTTTTATTATGTCTGTCTGTCTGTCTGTCTGTCTGTCTGTCTGTCCGTCCGTCTATCTATCTGTTATCCCGCCTTTATTATTTTTATAAATAACTCAAGGCAGTGAACATACCAAATACTCCTTCTTCCTATTTTCCCCACAACAACCACCCTGTGAGGTGAGTTGGGCTGAGAGACAGAGACTAGCCCAAGGTCACCCAGCCGGCTTTCATGCCTCAGGCGGGACTAGAACTCTGTCTCCTGGTTTGCCATTGGCCCCTTCCCAGGGCTGAGAGACAGGGACTGGCCCAAGGTCACCCAGCCGGCTTTCATGCCTAAGGCGGGACTAGAACTCTCAGGCTCCTGGTTTCCCACTGGCTCCTTCCTAGGGCTGAGAGACAGGGACTGGCCCAAGGTCACCCAGCCGGCTTTCATGCCCAAGGCGGGACTAGAACTCTCAGGCTCCTGGTTTCTAGCCCAGCATTAACCACTAGACCATATGCCCTCTTTTAAGACTTTCCTAAAGTTAGTTAGTTTCTGCAGTTAGTTTCTGCTGTTATTAGACAGAGAATTCCAACTTATTCACCTTCAATTAGCTGTGAAAGCTGGGTCCCAACAATGTTTTCAGTCACATCACTTTTGCGAATCACTTTTCGGTATCGAATCTTATAGCCAGTAATTTGCCCATTGTGTGTTCCTGTGGGAGGAGGCTGCCAATGCATCATAATGCTCTGCGGGAAGTTAAATGGCATTATAAATCATATTCTTTAAATTAAATTATACTAATTGTCATGCTTCAACAAATTTTACTATATTGCTCCAAGAAATAATTTATACATAACAGGAAATATTGTATATAAACTTACATAACATCTCTGGCATTAAAATTATGTATCTGGAAACAACCCAACTGTGTAACTTGCAAATAATATTCTATCTATATATGTATGTACGTATCTATAATCTTCCATACTAAGGAATTCCCACAAGATACTTTGAAACATTAACATGACTCTTCACCACTGGTCCTAAAAAGAATGTCTTAACCATTTGCACACTGGCTTTTATAGTCAATGTTTGCTGCAGCTTTAAGCATGCAAATTGAGATTTTATCCAGTGCAAAAAAAAAAAAAAACTGGGGGGGAAGCTTATAAACTAATTCATCACACACTCAAGATCTAAGGTAGAAAATCAGGATCCTTCCTTCCTTCATTCATGTCTAAAGAGACAAGTGTCTTACCTTGGAGTTTTGCACTTCTAGTGTTAGATTCTGGGGAGCAGCACTGGGAACTAGAAACATTAAAAGAAGTTACTCAAAATCCATCCAGGTATCTGGTTCAAAATAAGAGAAATACAGGAGAGGGAACCCCCAAACAACCATTGATAACAAGACTATGAAGAAAACACATGCATACACTATACATAAACAAGCAAACAAAAACCCTCAAAAATCATGGATACACAAAACCATGTATTGCTGATCGTAACATCTGGTCTGTATTTTCCAACCATGGATATGCAACACCATAGATGATGAGACCATGGATAACGAGGGCTCATGGATAACGAGGGCTACCTGTATATCACCTCAATTATATTCTCATATAAGTTTCACCCTCCTTGACAAGCCAAGTTTCAATCATATTTCTGAATCCCAATAAACGAAGTTTTACTAGAGAAGATTTCTCTAGAGTGGAAGCAACTACTAAAAAACGTCATTCTCTGCAGCCATCCTCCATATTCAGAAGAAAAGCCCATGTTAGTAGAGTTATGTCCATGTACGGAAATATTCAGCATTCATGAATTTTTTAAAAAGTGAACCGATTAATACGGATTAATAGTTTCCACTGGAGCAAGTCACAGTTCACATTTTCCTATATCACCCTTAAAGGCACTTTGCCATGCACATACATTTGGTACAAATGAGTGGTCACACACACGCACAACATAAACTCAATCTAAATCAAAACAGTTTATTAAACTCAAGATGGGCGGCAAAGAAATTTGACAAACGAACAAACAAATAATACCACCTTGATATTTATACTTAATATGAATAGTAAACATTAAACAGTATCTTAAGGACCCTTAAGTTTTAAGAGAACATATAGCAGATAGCTTATGAATGGAAATAAAACTATGTTTTAGCAAATTGCAATAATCAGGTCTTTTCAGTTTGACCTTATTTATACTATTTATTCCTATTTTGTTTTTACTGCTATAGCTGTCTTCACTGTCTTATAAATATCAATCCATCAGTAAATCATCAAAATAAAATGAGTTGAATTGTGAAACAGTGAATTAGGACCAAATTGTTTAGAGAATGGCTTCCTTACCGTGAAGACAGAGAGCCTTGTATCCCCAATGTAAATTAAAAATGAATTATAGCTGCTCCAGTTTAAATGCAAGTGGATTTTACCATGATCTATCTATCAATTTAATTGAATATTCATATAGTACCAATGTATACATTTTCAGAGTAGTGTCTACAAAGGCTTGCCCAGATAATTATACCATATTCTGTAACTGTTGATAGAAGCAAAGATAGATACATATACACTGTCCCTCAAAATAGTTCTCTCAATGCCAAAATAGAAGGCAAGATGGTAAAATAGAGAAAATGCAAGGGAAAAACCCAAGAAAACATAATTTTTCCCAAGATATTTCAGTGCAACAAATTTCTTACTTAGATCTATACAGTATGAAGAAGCCAAGCCCATATGTTACATATAGAATGTAAATAAATATATATGCATTATTACTGCAATTAGAAGACGCTTACCATCTGACAGTGTACGAATGACAACATCTTGAGTAGAGACGCCTGGACCATGTTTATTGTAGGCCACAACTCTGAAGCTATACTCTGTATATTTTTTCAAACCAATTATTGTATAGGAAAGACCTCCAACATCAATGTCCTATTTGAAAAGATGTAAATCACAATGTATAAATCATCGTAATTTGGGCTTGATAATTTATTTAATAGGCTAAGTCAGTCCATATGAGGCTGAAATTATTTGCCCATTTCTGATTCTGGAATTTCTCTCTCCTTCACAGCTATGATCCCAGCTGTTCTGTGTTCACATCATAAATATAATATAATTGAGAACAAAATAGTTTATTTAGAGCAAAGCTTCCTAACCAGTCAGGATAATGAAGGCATTGTTTTTGAATAAATGAATGCTTCTAAAGCTTTGCACCAATATATTAAAAATGGAAGGAAGTACTGACAAAAGTATTCTGACAAAGTCAAATCCCCAAGATCTTGCTTTTGGTGTTAACTGAAATACCTGCCAGAGATAATACTAACCTACCTCAAGAAGTACTAATTTACCTAATCGATTAACAATTATAATGAAAATGTTTAAGTAGTAAAGGATTGAAAAAGAACAAAGGTAGCTAATTCTAAAGAGAAACTGTCATTGCTGAGAACAGAATGTCTGTGAACATTTGTTACCAGATAAAATATAAAATTACAGTATTTCTATATTGGTTTACAATAATCACACAACTGGATAAAACAATATATCAAAAAGACCAATATTAAGGGGATGGATAGCTGGGAAAGCCAATGTAAAAACTGGGTTTTAATATATGCTAAAATTCATCAGTCTTCAAGAGAGAAAGTCATTCCACCAGACAATTACAATCAGGAAAAGGCTCACCCCTGCATTACCATCAAGCATATATCTGCAAGCAACAGCACAGAGAACAAGGGCTTCCCTAAAGACCATACTTTCCTTGGTGGGACATTTGACATAACTGGAGATGTTTTTTAGATCTTAGCTATTAGGAGCAGCAAAATGACAAAATCATAATCGTAATATGCAAGTCGTATAAAAATTCTTTTCCTGACATATATGCTAAAGATAAGGTATCTCACCTGTTCATTCTCTGTTCCCTTCTCCATGTAATATAGCTTGTAGTTCTGGATCTCACCATTGCCAGATAAAGGTGTACCCCAAGTAACCGTGATTGACGTGGGAGAGTTAGCATATGCACGAATGTTGGGGGCTGGACCTGGAAGCTGAACTAAATAATAAGCAGGACGTGTTATAAAATAATAAAAGTTTAACCAAATCTTAAAAGATCAATGTAAATAGCAAACTATCCTATGGAACATACAGGCCCGCTTTTATCATTATCTGCGTTAGCAGTGGTAACAAATATTTAATACTTACCCTCAGGTTGTGTGGCTACTTTCAATGGTACTGAACTCTCCCCAGGTCCATGTCTGTTTTGTGCTACCACTCTGAAAATATATACTGTCTCAGGCATCAGGTTTTGAATCGTCACTTGCATTTCTCCAGGATGACTTGTGTTTTCAACACGCTCCCTTTATATAAAAAAGGGTTGGGAGTAGAAACGGGCACATAAGACAAGACTTATTAGGAGAGAAAAAAATGGACAATACTATTTAATGCACACAAGCGAGAAATTATGAAAGCCACGTAACATATTAATACACCATTATTGGACACGTTAGCGTAATGCTGATTGGTTTCTTAGGGATTGTAACGTTGTTCTAAGTACGTGTGTTGGCAGTAAATGATATAGAAGGAAAAATAGGAGTTGTTTAGTTCTGTTATTCTGGGAACAAACTTCAGACACAGTTACAACCTGCACATAGCATGAAAAGTTTAATCAAGACAAAATAGAAATCACATCAATACAGAAACCAGCTGATCACTTCAGTGAGGTACTACTATAAAATTATTTAACCAATGAGTTGTTAATAAATTGATTGTACAAATGATCTTTTTATGAAGATATGTTAGAATGGGATCATCAGATATGGATAAAATGAATACTAAAATATTGCTGTTTCAACTTAACCTAGGCCAATTAACGGTGCAGCCAGAAGTTTACATTCAAAAAGATGCAGAACTACTAAGACAATTTTCACTGAATTAATGTGGAGTACTAGATTAAATAAGATAAACTCCTTTACAACCACCATGGCCTTCAAGTAATTGACACCCAACTTTTAATACAACCATGACAAAAGATGCCACACAGTGAGAAATTTGCACAACGCGACCTGCTTAAAAAAACACTACGATGTGTTCATTAGGATCTACAAGCTGAGAGCCCAGTCGGTTAAAAGATCTGCAGGTAATTATTGGCATTACAGTATATCCTGTACAGGTGTGGGGAGCATGTAGAGAGTCGTGATTGGAAGAATATATACCACCTTTGCATCAGTGGAATTTGATGGTACCTTGCATCAGTGACGTTTGGCATAGCTTGATGTCTTAGCATCAGGAAAGCCTGGCACAATTTTGTGAAGTCGTCTGAACTAAATAACCAGTTCTGGTTATTTTAATTATTAAACTTCAGTCTGTAGTATTAAACCTCTTAATAATACACACTGAAATTAGAGGCTGGGATGCCTCACCTATCAGCCCAACTATTATTTTTTGATTATGTGGAATTAACAATAACATACACATATTTTTTTAAGATTGGGCCTTACAATAAGCAAATATCTGATTCTTCATATAATCTTTTATTGCCCCATTATTTATTTCTCTCTCAATACTTTTAAAAGTTGTACTCATATGGTCTTTTGTTTACAACTATTTAACTGCACAAACAGGCTCAGAAATTCCAATGGATTTTATTTCCAAATGGTCATGTTTACTATTTTAAACTTAAAATTAATAGTCAGGGACAAAAGCAAAGTGCATTCACCTTTGAGTTTGCAGGGCATTCCCAAAATCTCAATTTACATCTCTGATGCTTTATAAACTATCAGTATTTCTGCTTAAGAATACTTCCAAACCCTTTCAGGTGGTGCAGAGCGGAGACAAATGAACTGTTCAAAAAGAATGCACAGCTTATTCGCGTGTGTGTGTGTGTGCGCGCGCGTGCGCTATGTTTCATAAGCTGCAATGTGAAATCTGCATTTCATGCATGTTTTAAAAAAATATTTCAGCAACAAGAGAATAAAATGTGTATGTCAACATTTCTCCTAAATTTTCACGCGGTTTAACAATATTTAAGTAAGCATACCTGTTACTCATTTCCTTGGTGTAAAATACTGAGTAGGTAAGATTGTCTCCCTGGGGATCAGATGCAGGTGTCCTCCATGTTAGCTTGATGAAGCGAGTAGATACAAGAGAAGCCACCACATCTCGAGGGGCAGAAGGCAAGGGTCCAGTTGTAGCAGGTGCTAGATGGTCAGTAGTGGCACTGGTCAGTGAAGTGGGAGGTAATGTTGGGATGGCAACATCTTGTCATGTGCAAACATTGGGGAATATGAAGGGCAAACATCACGACGATTTAAAGAGAAAACAGAAAAAAACCAAAAAAAGAAATAAACAAAACCACGATGGAAAACAAAACAAAATGAACACACAAAAAAGGCCATTAAACTGAAGGTTGGCATGCAGGCAAAAAGGTAACTACTGAAAACTAATGGGAAATATCAAGGAGACATCACTATTGGACAAGCAATCAAAAATCTCCATTATAATGGAAGTGAGAAGGAAGGGTAGGATGAAAATTACAGATAAAGTATAATTTCATAATCAAAACATTAGTTTCTGACAATTAAGTTTTGTTATGGTGTGAGAGTTAATTTTTAAAAAACCACCTGTTCAATTTGCAATCAAATGCATGGACCTGAACAAGACTTTTCATTTTCATTCGTAAAGTTGATCCACAAGGTTGTACCTCTTGCAGTAAGAATCCACCCTCAGATTCAATTTACTGATTCTTCTATGCACACTTTAAGTTGTCTAACAACACAGCAGAACTGCATATTCTACTGCTGATATCCATAGCAAGGGTTGACCCACCTTCCTCAAGGACCCATCAGGCTCTGATCCATCTATTAGCCCAGGAAGCGTGACTGCACTGAAAGACTTAAAACTAGGGCTACCAGAGGAAACCCAAACACCTGCTCGAGTACTCTGTCCCTCTGCCATCCATAGGCTGTCTTGCTTTCTGCAGACCAGCTCTTTGGGAGAGCAGCCAAATCAGGCCCGCAGCTGCATACACTCTTACTACCTCCAAGACAGAAGCAGGGCAGACCAAAAAAAGAAAAGAAAGGTGGAGACATAGTGAGGCCTCAAAGGCAGAGTTCAATGGAGGACAAACTTTGAAACATCCAGATTGTCTGGCATACCTACTCCAGATGCCAGACTGACCCCCTTTACCTGTCTAAGTGAAAATGAAATAATCACATCACAGCATATTGCCATGTGTGAACTCAGCTATTAACTATATTTAATAATCTGATTGGCTCGGAGATTTGATACTTGAACTCTGCGGCATTTAGCACTGAACAGACACGACCCCAATTGCTATCATTGTGGGGAGGATGTCACAGGAGTGACTATGGCATCTGTCCCTAGCAGATCGAGGACAGAAATGTAGAACATACAAGGTAAGGGAGCACAGTAGGACTTCTTAAAATATTGGTAAAATATCGGCACATTTTGGACATTTGCTTTTTATTGATCTAAAATATCTCAATCTGAAATGTCATACTAAAGTGGTCAGAGTAATTTAAAACAATATTTTCCTTTTAATGCAACAATTATATTTTAATGAATTGCTCTGAACAAAGAAGAATATTCAATTAAAAAAATCTTTAAAACTGCGTATTATATCTCTGTTCATTAAATCTAGTAAAAACTCATTAACAAAGTCATTATAACTAAATTCCATAATCTGATCATCCATTCTATAACAGAATGATTATTTTGTTCCCCAACACTGGCCAATAATATTCTGCCTGGTACAACCATATTGAAGAACCATAATTAGAACAGGATCCTTTACACGTAATAACAGAAAAGGGCTTAAGTTATTTCCTCTTTTATCTTCTTTAAGCAGTGTTATTTTCCAATAGTAACTGGAGGCAATCATTAATTGATACAGTATTATTTATGCATTGGAATAGATTTCAGAGGCAATTCAAGTTCCTTGACAGATGTAGAGGGTATATAAAATGGTTTGGCATAATGATGAATTAAAGATGAATTTTAAAACGAGGGGAGGGGGAAAGCATTGAAAGGGAAAAAACAAGATGGAAAAAATTAAGGAGATGAATAGTAACACTTATACCGAACATTACTGTAGAGAAGTTCAAATACTATATCAACGAGGCATTTTTGTGGCATATACACAACTTGGCTGTAAAGCATTGGGAAGTGTATGGAGATTGCCAATTCAAAAGACTGGAGCCCACAGTTTCAGACTGCAAATTTGTATTGATCTTCGGCAGCACAGACACTCCAGCCCTGCCTGTTATAATTGTAATTCTTGAATGATGTGGAAAATGTAAAGAATTTTTTTATTATTTAAAACTTTGGACAGTTGACTTTTTCTGATGTTTAAAGCTGTTAAAAGTATACTTGCTGCGCTCTCTGACAAATCCATTAGTATTAGTATTTTGACTAGGATGTTGTCTTTAATTTTTTTCCAGTGCAAACTGTTAAAGGAAATCATAAAAGTGCAATAAAAAACACTCCTCCCTTATTTGGGAAATATTTTGTTTTAAAGGAAGTTGTTTTATTTTTTACTATCGTGCCCAAATAATAAAAAGGTGTGTCACCATCAATACATCAACAAAGAACATTAAAAAGGGAAAGCAACATTTCCTGCCAGTCCAACCAGAAGTGATGCTGTCTTTTAGATAAGATAGCAATGTTACTGTGAGAGGAACATAACGCAGAAAAAATATTTGGCACATATGCAGTAATGAGACATGCTCACCTCTTTCACTTAGAGGTTACAAACCCAATGAAAGAAGCCACACTAACACGCTCTATTAGAAATTTAAAAATGGAAGGAAGAACAGCAAACAACTATGTCATTGAAATTTAGCTGTTACACAAGGATTTATCTTTTTGAGAACTGTGAAATCTTCAGAAGTATAGCATCAAAATTGATTCTGAACATTCAGGATGAGTTCACATAATCATGTTAAATCATAATGTGGTTGGTTGGTTCCAGCTTAGCATCTTGTGTGAACCCAAACATTGTGCTTAGTAAATCATAGTTCATATCTTAGCTGTGTGGGTAAACCAGACCCCTTTGGCTTTTTCAACAAACCTAGCCTCGGGGTTATCTTGTAAATAGCTGCAAGAATGGAATATTACCCACCAATAAGAAAAATACCCAACACGTTACCAATGGATCTCCTTAAAGCAATAGTATAATGTAGGTCATTTCAATTGTTCTCCTAAACCTATGGATAAACAGCTCACCAAGAAGAAATACAGATATAAATTTCATATTGATAAGACAAGCTGTATTGATTTATAATAATAGAACACTAAAAAGGCATGTGTTAATTGTAGATCGAGTCCTGTATTTTTCAAGTAGATGTATGCTACTTAATAAAGGGATGCACAAAAATATGCTACTATCATGAATAGAAAATCTGCACTGATTTTCTATTAATGAGTAGAAATAGATTCTTTAATCTATTAAAGATAAAAATAAATAGGCATCTTTGAAATTTAAGGTAAATGTAGCTACTACCATTTAACAGAATATATAGTCATGGCTCACAATTTTTGGGGGGGTCAGCAGAAGGCAAGTTTTAAAAATGGTAGGACGCAGAATTGGATCTGATAAAAGGGGGACAGGAATTCAGGCAAGAAGAATGAAAGGTGGAAAAGTCTACCAGAAGATGGGGAGATGAGATTGGGATCCTGCAGAGAGGCATTATCAACTTTTCAGAACTTATTCTTAAAGAGTATAAAACACTGAAAAGATCACAAGATTCCCCCATGTTCAGTCAGCCTGCTCCAAGAAAGACTGCAGTAAACATTACCGCGAGAAATCAGGACTACCTTTTTCCATACCTTCTAGATCCAAATGCAATGTGGATTACTTTGGTCTCAAAAGACGGTATACACTGACAGTGACAGTGTGTATCATATGAAAGCATCAACTGAGAAAAGTGTTCTGAGGTCTGAGAGGTATCAACAGACACAGGAATAAAGTTAAGATAGCAGAACAAATGGGTCAATGGTAGACTTGAAGAAAACAACAGATAAGCAGACGCCCCTCATGGATGTATCTCTGGTATGTTTGGGATATACTTGCATTCCTCAACATTGCTACAGGAGTCAATGGTATTACCATATAAAGAGTATCCTCTTATCAATGGGTCCACTTCAGTAAGATATCATGGGTAAGCATATATATTTATCTATATATTATCTGTGGAGTCCTTGGTGCTCTCTGAGCCTTGTTTTCTTGCAGACGTTTCATTGCCAGGCTATATATTGTATATTATCTGTTTTTCTCACAGACTCACACACTTAAATACACATACATATTAGCACAAAAGCACTGATTTTAATGAGACTAAATGATTTTCAAGAAATTGGCCCAATCTATATTTTATGCACTATAACTACATTAAAACAACCTGTGAGTTTTAGATTAACACAAGTTGCTAAAATACTCTGCAATACCTAAAATACAGTGTGTTAGTAGAAACCATTTGGACATTTTATTTTACAAATTATTAATTTGCAGGCAAAAGAAGGAGCATCTATCCATGGGTGAACAGTGCCCCATGGGGAGGAAAATATACCTTGATATTCTGCCCTATATTTTAACAATATATGACTCTACTTTCTTACCATGATCGAGTATTATCAGCTGGGCTCCAGACTGTATATTTCCCACATCATTTTCCGTAATACACTGATAAAAGCCTTCATCTGATTTCACCAAACCCAAAACCTGTAGGTTATGCTCATTCTTTAAAAAAAAAGATATACAGTATTCACTATAACATTCTATTCACTGTTCAGGATTTTGAAAATAAAAACTACAAAAATGTGCGTATACATATTTATTTTTATTCACAATTGTCTTCCTGTCCTTATCTTTCTTACTTGTCCTTATTATATTCCTTGTTTTTTACATCTTCACTCCCCCTATTTATACCGTTCATTGCTGACAGAAGTAGTAGTAGTAGTAGTAGAACTTTATTGATTAGTCAACTGACCATATAAAAAAATTGGGCATCAGCCACAATAGAATACAGTAACATAAGGCAGGTAAAATACTGTAAGATAAGATAAAATAGACTAGAGTGAGATAAAATAAATATAATACAATAAGGTGAAATAAGGGTAAAAGAGTGAGATAAAAGAGGATAAGATAATGCAGAGGCTTATAATAAAATGAGTAATAAAATACAAAAGCAGTATGTGTTTAGGTGAATTCACCACCTTTGCATGCCACCCCAATGTGTTCTATAAATTGTGTTCTCAATTGGACAGCCCTGAGTATAAGCTTAACAGTTCTAGTGACTACATATGTGTTTGTGCCCTGAAGGAAGTAACATAGTCATTTGTTGCAGTCCCAATATATGGTTCTGTCAAGTAGTGTCTGTAGGTACTGAGCCCTTGCTGGGGCATATAGTTGGCAGTTAAATAGCACATGCGCAATGTCTTCTATTTCAGATGCTCCACAGACGCATGTTCTCTCAGAATATGGCACTTGGTGGAATCGTCCGTATTTAACCATAGAATCTAGCTGCTCGAATCTTGCTCTGGTAAGACCTATCCTATGGTATTGAGACAAACCATTTGTCAGGTATTTTTTTGTTTGAAAAGACATTTTATTCTGACAGAAGTAATTTAGTAAGTGCTTCATTATTTCTTTCTTTCTTTCTTTCTTTCTGTCATTTGCGTATTGCCCAATCTGCATGGATTCCTGCTGCTTTATGTTCATCTCCCTTTGGTGGTTCAACTTCTAGCTATTCTGTACTATCAGCAAGGCCAGGGCAAGACAGGGCAAGATGGTGCTCGCTTTCTGTTCAGTGTCCATAAAGCAACTGAATTTAAAAGTCATTTCTTCTTCCAACACTAACAACTTGATCACATTCTTTAATGCACCATGAATAGCAGGATAGTCCATATCCTCCAACATGCTGCTCTCCGGTGTCTGTTTCTGGTTGAAGCAGTTGCTACTCTATCTAAAGATAGGTTGGCCTTTTCTTTTCTCTAGTTTTGCTGTTATAAACTTCTAGTTGTTAGCTTCTCTTCTCTTTTTTCTTTTTACATTTTACTGTAATCTGGGATTTCAACTTTGACGGGACTGAAAGGGGGATATAATTGAATTTAGAATCCTACCTCACCGCTCTTTCAAATCAAACATGAATCTACCGGCAGTATTCTTTGCAAAGTAATATAAAAGTAAATTGGTACAATTTTCAGTATCTTAGCACAAGGATGCAGTTCATATCAACTGTATAACTGAAAATATTTTCAGTTCTCAATGTGGGCCAAGCTTTTTAAGATGAAGAAGAAACAGTAATGCAGCACAAAAAGCTGTTCTAGCTATCTAGGTACAAACTACTGTGATTGGATTATTTGAAAGTAAAGATTTTTATATCAACACTTTCTAGGGAGATATAATAGTGATCCAAACCATTTGGCATTCTTTTAGCATGAGCTTGTTATAATAAAGCCAGGCCACAAGTCATATTAAATATATACTTACTACAATTTTAAAGTAGTCACTAGGGATCACCACATCTCCATTCTTTACCCACTTGACCGTTGGAGTTGGCTTTCCACTCACTTCACATTCAAACACAATATCCATGGATTCGTGTGCATAAATATTAGCAGGCTGCTTCAGAAATGTGGGAGGTACTTCAAAGTAAGAGAAAGGTCAGTTACTAATTATTGATCAAACAAAAAATTGCTTGATCAAACAAGATGATAGATTTATAAATATTTCAAAGAAACCTAATATACTTTCCAAAAATGAATTGTTATTCGTTAAGAACAAATAATCAAGCAATACAATTTTAGAAAGGATAACCAATGGGAAATTTTTAACAGGTTTTTAAAAAGTTACTAAATTATATTTTAAACAAATAAAAGCAAATTTATGAGTAGCAAAGGCAAGCTTTACAACTTACTTTTGTATTGCCTATCATTGGCAAATAAGTAAGTCTGAATTCCCAGTTAAAGCTTTCAGCAATATTTTTATATCTATCAGCAGATCGAGATAAAATATCCTGCTTTAATGTGTAACATAATTCTTAGTGTCAAGTTCATGCACATGCTCAGACTTCACCCTCAACTGGCAAAGGAGACTTTGTTTTGTATGAAATAAGTGAGAGGCAGACGTGATGTTTTAGTCAGCAGTGCCAAAACTGATCCAAATAAATAGATCTGAAATATGTTCTGCCCATGAATGCTTAGAATTGTACTGTTGGAACTCGACTATAATATACATCAATATACCTGCCTTCTGTCTCTACAAGTCGCCTTGTCTTTCATAACCTGTTAATAATTTGCCATTCCAGAGCCAAAAGATACTTACTTTTTTAAATGTCCCTTTCACTTTTAGCCAAATTAATTCTAATTATAAGATCAATGGTTTCAGATAAGTGTCAGAAGAGGAACACAAAATTTTCCACTGTTGCACAATTAAAAAGTGGAAAAGCAAATACACTATTGCCATTAATTAAATGCCCATTTCTAAAAATACTCTTCTAAAAGTGGCAAGCTGCTTCTATCATAAAGCAGCAGCTGGCATAAAGCTTCATTACTGCATTACAAATCAGTTTTTAAGAAATCCTAGTTGAAATCTAGAAGCTATCAAATACAATTCTCCTGAGTACCAATATCACTACCACAGATACTTTACGTATCCCCATATCAACTACTCAGCCATATATTTTGGTCCCATAGGATTTTGCAAAGCTCTTACTGAAGAAACCATTTTCCACAAAGATTCCAATCACTAATATCTTGGTTTTAAGTTTCATAATGCTTCTTCATAAAATTAAATATAGTTAGAAAGCAATTCTAAGTACTTCTTAATGACTTCTGTACAGAATTAAAACAAAGAGGAAGATTGTTGATGAACAAAGTAGCCCTATGCTACTTCGGATATGTACCTGTCAACACTTCCATCCTGTAACTCTCATTTGAAGTCAAGAACAATTTATTACATAGCAAGGATGATTTTTAAAATAATCCTGCCACTGGAGACTCCAAGATTTCCCAGATGTCAAACAAAAAGCCATAGGAACCACCCACATGTGGCATCAGGGCTTTGACTTTATTTCATTTAATGAATGAGACCAATACTGGGCAACTTTCTAAACTCACGCATACACAATCACATTTTTAGCACTGAGATATTCTTTAAATCAGCCTATATACTCTGGCTGCAGGAGTAATCAGGAGTGCTATCAGTTTCACAACAAGATAACATTTACATTTTTCAAAAAAACAGTCACTTAAAAAGAAGAAAAGGAAGGAAATTCCACTTGATGGAATCTTTTAACAGAGATGTTTGAAACTGACAGGCCAGGAAGCTCAAAAGCAATGTAATTTACGTCATACCATTTTCAGGAATCTCCTGGAGAGTTAAATACAGTGGCTGACATTCCCCAGCTGAAAAGTGAACTTATAACCTTGTCTTCATCTGTCTGCCTCCATGTTTCTTCCCAAATTACAGTGATAAAAGAGAAAACTACCTTCTGATTATTTATACAGGGGAAATCTGGTAAGTGAGATCAGATCAATTTCCTCTTCCTTAATATACCTTTTAATACAGAGCCCTAAAATTGAAAGTTGGAAATTTACAGAGGTTGAAAGTTATTTGAGAGCCAGTTTGGTGTCGGCACTAGGCCAGAAGCCAGGAGATTGGGAGTTTTAGTCCAGCCTTAGGCACAAAGCCAGTTGGGTTAGCTCCTACTAACTGAAAGACAATGAGCCATGCAAAGTAATAAATGAAGCAGCCTTGTACAATTCATGCCATCAGTTTATCTATCTACTTTGTATTGTTTTCAAGGCGGAACCTTTCAGTGGTTTAGGCTGAGATCTTTCCCACCTCTGTACAAAAATGTCATAAACTTAACTTGCAAAGGATCTACTATTGCACTACTAAGCCATGGTAATACTCTTGCTTCAATCACACTGCTCTCCTAATCACACGGAAGCAGTAGTAATAACTGCATTTATTTTGCCCCTAAACAAAACAATATCTTCTGTTTTAGAATTCTACAGCCTCAACTATATTAGTACTATTTTTTCTTTTTTAAAAAGTATATATATATATATATATATGTATTTATGTATATATACCCTGCACAGTAAGATCAGCTTGAGCTTCAATAGTTTCATTCCCATTATCTGCGATGCAAGTATATGTTCCTGTATCATCTTCAGTGATATCATTTATCTTCAGAGTTCCCCCAGACAGGAATATAAATTTGTGAGAACTGTATAAAACAAGACACATTGGTGGAGTGACTTTTTGTGAAGCGGGCAGGATTCAGATTTTAAAAAATACAAAGTTCCACAACATCCTTGAGAAGCCAAAATATCTACTTTTAAAGTCCTTCCCATCAAATCATTTTAATTCTTAAATTCAACTGAAAATATTCTGGTTGAAAATCAGGTGCACTAATTATTACAGGTGATACAAATCGACGTTGTTATAGTAACTATCCAAGGCTTAGGAATGTCCAAAAAAAGGTTAATAATTGATGACACAAAAAACAATAATTAAAACAAAAACTCCAATGAACAAAGCTAAATAACACTGATAAGATATAAGAGCATGAATACCAAAAAGGGGCAGAAGGATATTTCCAAAGTGTATATAGTTGTGTCATCAAATATGGAGCAAGACTATATGGCCTCAAGATTGGAAAACCAGGTATACATACCAATACTGAAGAGAATGCGCAAATCATCTAACTACTGAACTAATTCCTCATGCAAGCAAATTTTTGCTTACAATTTTAATAAGAAAAGTAGAATTATACTTGTAACAAAAAATACCAAATTGAACAGCCAGGTTTCAGAAATGGCCGTATGACCCAAGATTAGATAGTTAAGGTAAGGGTTGCCTCCGTTTTATTGAGTACAACAAGGCCTTTGATTGCACAGATCATGCCAGAACGTGAAACAGAGAATAAGATATATATTATCTCTTATTGTAAAAGAGATAATAAACATGAGAATAACAGGTTTGGGAGGGGCATAAGTTTGGATATCAATTTTTAGTAGACCTAGTTGTAGATGAGTTGCTTGGACTAGATTTTGAAGAAATCGAAGACATTCATTGTACCGTATTTAGAGCCAAAGTAGGAAGGGGTGGTTTGGACCCAGCATGGGCACCCTCCCAGGACCTGTCAGTTTGTCCCCAAAGGAGCTGTGCCCTTTCCCAGTCCTGCTTGGCAGCCACACAGGCTCAGGATAATGCATTTTTGACATAAGGAGGCCCTACTGTGGCCATTTCAATGCTTTCTTAACTCAAACACAAATTTTACCCTCCTTCCCTGCACCAACATTTTTGTGGTTGTTAGGTTCCCTTTTTAGCAGCTTCCATGATATGGGATAGTGGCTGCTGGCTCTTTGCACTCCGTAATCCAGCAATCTCCCAACAGTAACAATTTTCTGTAACTTCCACGTGTAGCATCAGA
The DNA here is from genome assembly GCA_023362775.1 of Charina bottae. NCBI lineage: Eukaryota > Metazoa > Chordata > Lepidosauria > Squamata > Charinaidae > Charina > Charina bottae. The sequence continues at coordinate 18,440,804 of JALMGJ010000010.1, read as the reverse complement.
ATTAAAACTCACTTTTCTGTAACAAGCTCTTCTTCATTTCTTGTCCATCGGATTAGAGGGACAGGAATGCCTGCAGCGACACATGGTAAAACCGCACTCTGCCCAGTAACTTTGGTAAGAGAAAAGGGCTGTTTCAGGAAAAGCAAGTCTGAAGCAATTTCAGATTCTGCAAATAATATGATCAGGAAATGGAAGGTTAAATTAAATGGAAAGTGGTAGCAACATAATATTCTAACTCTGAACAGAATGCTGTGCTAAAAGGAGTTTTTCACTTGCAAACCTTTAACAACAAAATAGTATTAAACAAATGTATTTGAAATGGGCATAAATACTGGCCTTATTTTGCCATGGTGTCTAAGACTACATCTGTCTTGCAAAACAGGTATATAAAAAGTTTTGTTAATATTTAAGAGACCTCCAGTATGTAGCTTGGCAAGAAAACCAAAACTTTTAGAATAAACTTTTAGAAGAATTTTTAGAGGACCCAGAGAAGCATCCATTTAAAATTAGCAAGTTTGAATAGCAAGCTTTTACAATTTCTGACACCAGTTAAACAATCTTACTAGTGATGCGCAAGAAAGAACTAGGAGAGAAAAACCTCAGCACACATGCCTGTACCTGGAAGAACTTTAATCTCTGCTTCATCACTGTATTTGGGAGACCCACCAATTTCAATAATACAACAATACGTTCCACCATCCTCATCCGTGGCATTGCTAACAATTAAAGTTCCACTTGGCAATTTGAATACACGATCATCCAGATAGAGAGGCTGATGATCCAGCTCCCACCTTACAAATGGCGCTAGATCAGCATTAACTTCACAGTTAAGAACTATGGAGTTTCCTCTATAGACAGATGCAGACTCTGGCTGGGTAATGAATCTTGGAAGCCCTAAGGACAAGAAAAATAAAAAAACGAACCAATAAATAAACTATGCAAGGGCATACCTGTATCTTTTCTTCTTCCCTGAGACAGTATTATAACAATATTTTAAGCTATTATTCTTTTATGCATAAAAAGATTCATAAATTCATTGTCCAGGAGTCTTGTGAACATGAGAAGTGCAATTTGTTATATTATTACAGATTCTAACTTACCTCTGAGAAATTACCTTTGAATGCCATAAGCAATAATGAGATAGTAGAAACTGATATTGTATACCTGCTCCATGCCACATATTTAATTAAACTAGGACCTAATTGGAGCCACAGTTTAAAATCAGGAGGGAGAAAGTAGCATGTCAGATGGACAGCTATGTACAACTAAAGAAGAATTAATAGTAGAGCTATAAAATTCCTGAACTCAAAAGGAAAACATTGTCATGAAAAAATGTAAAAGCATACTTTTCTTCCCCTCAACAATGCCAAAAGTTTATGCATAAATCCACACAGATAACAGTTAAAAACTTACAGACTATGTCATTAATGAGAGCCAGTTTGATGTAATGGTTAAGGCACTGGGCTAGAAACCGGGAGACTGTGAGTTCTAGTCCCGCCTTAGGCACAAAGCCAACTGGTTGACCTTGGGCCAGTCACTCTCTCTCTCAGCCCTAGGAAAGAGGCAATGGCAAACCACTTCCAAAAAACCTTGCCAAGAAAATTGCAGGGACTAGACCAGGCAGTCACCAGGAGTCAACACTGACTCAAAGGCATACCACACCTATTACTTCTAATGCTATAAAAATGCAAATATTTAGATGAGTGGTCTAGGATCATTAATGCTGAAAAAAACTGCATAGCCCGCCTATATGGGAAACAACTCTTGACTCAAGAGTTTATTTCAACAGACACTACATTTTCCAGTTTTGTTAATAATTTTTTTTTACTGAAATCTCTACATTACTTAAATGTTTAAAGAAAGCAAAGTGTCCATAAAGGTCATATGAAAGGCAAGAATGATACAACCATATTGCATTCATAACACAAGTCACTGGAAATACTTCTACTTTATGAAAGCTGTGCAAGTCCAGAACAAGGTACTGTTGATTTAAGAGCCTCCCAACACATACTGCACATCTTGTTCAAATCACATTTTGCACAGCCACAGCACCAAGAAACTTTCAGGAACCTGATACAAAATCAGTGTCCCAAGTTCTCTCTGACAGCTAACTACTGATGTTCTAATTTTTCCCTCAGGCAAACCAATTTTGATTCTGTACTTGGGGCATGCAGAACAGGATAAAATCCCAAGTGCAGAGTAGCATTTACAGAGTAGATGCTCTGAACCTTCATCATAATGAATTGAATGCCTCTACCAAAATCCCCAGTATTCCACATAGGATAACTTAGAGATGATTGCATCCTCAGCACCCCATCATGAAAATCTGATATGAGGGGTAAAGGTAAAGTAAAGGTTCCCCCACACAGTTGCGTCCAACTCTAGTGCTCATCTCTGTTTGTTAGCCGAAGAGCCAGATATGAGGGGAGGGTGCAAAAAAAAAGGGGGGGATAGCTACATGTATACAGTATTTCATTTTCTGCACAGAGATTCATTCTAAGAGTTGACATCATGTGATTATAGAAAAACAACCAACCAACTAAAAACAAGCAGGGATGAAAGAGGGGACTACACATTTAAACACTATAAAAACACACACACAGCAACCCCCCCCAAACCCTATGTCACTCAAATGCCAACTTTATTGATGCTTAACTCTTTAAATGAAGTTTGGAAAATTAATTCAATTATTACACAGAGGGTGTAGATTTATTCCTTTGTGTCAGTCCCAACATATTTACTTTTGAATATTTTGAAATGTCTTTAAAAAAAAAGGTGCCATATTAGAAGGGCTTGCTTCAGTCTGAATAGTCTTCTAGGAGCCCATATTAAACTGCTGAATTTATGAACAGATTTTATTTCACTAAGTTCCCATTCCTATTTAAACATTAATATTACTGTTTGAAGTCTCCTGTACTATGTACCAGTGTTTTAACTTTTTGTCATCGACAGAAAAGTGTGACTCATTGGAGATTTATCCCCATATCAACTACTCACTGGACCTGGGATGAGTCAGATAATTATAAATACTGTGTGCACATTTCAAAATTGCAGCTCCACACTCAATGGAAGTGAACAGTAAAATTTCTGGATGCTGCAGAATTAAATGTAAATATATATATCAGACACAGTTATCACTATTATAAGCAAGTTTTCTAAACATGCATAACTGATATAGTGTATTAAAGTAAGAATTAAATTACAAATCACAAAGCCTGTAATTCAAATCTTACCTCTACCATCCATAAACTCAATAGAAAGCCTCAAACAACCCTCTCTTTTCTCAGCTTCAGTCTGAATGTATCACAGTTATGATAATATTTATGGATTTCAGAAGAATAACAATATAATTTATGTGAAATATTTTAAATTATATACATGTTAAACTGAACACTAATTTAATAAGTAAATGCGCTATGAAACAGTATGCTATATTCACATATTTCACTCAGCAAGCTAATCACCAATTCCAGCTTCTTATACTGTATGCAGACAGTAACAGTACAACCTCTTTCTTCACTGCTGCTCCTCCTGTCCAGTGATAGAACCACATATTTCTAACAGAGACAATAAAGTTAAAGATTTATACTCCAGTATAATGTAATTTGATAAGATTTGGTTTCTATGCCTGCAACTAGATTTTATAATTTCCAAGACATGGACCAGCCACAGTTGTTTCTCCATTAGGAGAGTCCTGCATATAATCTGAAACCACCTCCGGACCTCACAGGATCAAATTAAAATGTCAATGTCTCATTCTTATATTCCATCAAGACAAGAAGTAAATGCAGATTCATGGCTTGAATGCTGGATAATTTTCCCTTTCTCACACTTCATACTTCTCACAGGACTCACAAAAAAAGAGAGTAGTAGTAGTAGTAGTGTAGTAGAGTAGTAGAGGGGCGTGGTGGCTCAGCGGGTAAGACGCCAGGCTTGTCGATCAGAAGATTGCAAGTTCGGAGGTTCGAATCCCTAGCCCTGCGTGCGGAGTGAGCTCCCACACTAGCTCCAGCTCTTGCCAACCTAGCAATTCAAAAGCATGCAAATGCAAGTAGATGAATAGGTACCACTTTGGTGGGAAGGTAACAGCGTTCCGCACGTGTCATGCGGCCACATGACCGTGGAAGCGTCTTCGGACAACGCTGGCTCTTTGGCTAACAAACGGATATGAGCACCGGCCCCTAGAGTCGGACACGACTGCACAAATGTGCGGGGGGAACCTTTACCTAGTAGTAGTAGTGATGATGATGATGATGATGATATACAATGTTAATCTCTACTGCTTTCTGAACAATGAGAAATCCAGGTTTAATATAATTATTTCCTTTGTACGACAAAAGCATATCTATATGCCAAACAAGAGAGTTTGAGGGATGGGGGGTAGGAGAACAATCTTTTATCAAATTTCCATACAGAAATGGCAGATTTATACCCCACCCCAACTTCTCATGCTAACTCCAGCCCCTCTCCTCCTACTTCAACAAGTCAGAGGACAGTAAAAATGATCCCATGAGACAGATCACCTCCCAAATTAAATGAGAATCTTGGCTATCAGAGGGGCTGGAGACCATACTTCCATCTTGTCAGTAACAAAATAGTGCTTTTCTAGCGGTGGTTGGGAAATAGCTGTGAAATACAGCCAAACATAAGGCATCCTGTAATGGTATCAGGCAGGAAAACCCCTGAGGAGGAAAAACACTATAGCTGCTTCATGTGGAAAAGTCTGAGGCAATGCCCACCCAGCCTCTCATTGTTCCCTATTTCACTTTATCTTTTTTTAATTTAGGAAATGACCTCTTTAGAGCGGGGAGGAAATGGAGGAGTCCATCTACCCACTATGAAAGCAGTAATACTAGGTTACTGTACATACTGTGAACTTATAACTAAGCTCAATACAGATAAATCAAAATGATATATAATATAAACTAACATCACAGAAAAACAATACAATCACTAAGACATTTCCTAATACATGCAATAATCAATACAAACAATTCCTAACATAATGTTAGTATAAATAACAGTGAATCATGAGAAAGAGGGTTCTTCCTCATTCGTAAATGTCCTACCTGGGGGGGACGGGGGGGACACACACGTTAAGGGCCTTTTAAATATCTAGAGATCAGACTCCAGACAGACCTCAAGGGGAAGTCGATTCTAGAGACTGGATCCCTTAATAGAAATGGAAAAAAATCCCTAAAAACTTCCAACTGTAAAGTTTCCCTAGGAGGCAATCCCCACACAACATACTGTAAATCTAAGATTATCACGAACACTTGCCCTAAAGTTAAACCTCTAATGCTTCGAAGCAGGAAGTGGTCTGTGAGGACCGCCCTCTTTTTTAATAGATGTTACTTTTTGGAGACTGCCTTCTCAGACTACTTCTCCTATACTATGCACATATATTTATTCTGTACAAACATTAACCCGAGATTTGGAAAGAAGTAGGCAATAGATATCCAAATAAGGTTTTCACCTGCAACTGTAAGCTTAGCTGTCCTGCTTACAATGGTCCCAAGACTTTCCACGGTTGCCACACACTGGTAATGGCCTTCATCGGGTTTATTGTGCTTGGAATGGACAACACTGTTGATTAACAAAGATCCATCTGGTAGCAATTGCCGCCGGTCATCTGATACCAAGTTCAAGAAAGTCCCATCTTTTTTCCATTCGATTTTTGGAGGTGACTCACAATATGCTGAACAATTCAGTATAACAGAAGAAGCTCTAACGGATAGAGTGTCCACTGGCTCCACTGTGAAATAAAATGGAGTGAAGCTTCTCACTGTAGGTTCTATAAGAGAGAGAGAGAGAGAAAGTTTTATTTAGGGCATTCCAAATATGCTATGCAGAAATCTTAAATTATGAAGTAAAAAAAAAAGATCTTCACAATACTGTTCCAAAATCTATCCTCCATGTGTATCATACTAAAAAGTACCTTATATGAAAAAGTCTTCTAACAGAAGAAGCCATAAACATAACCAATAGTCCAAAGAATGATCTTTGCAGGCAAATACTAGAGAAGTGCAAGAAGAAGCAGTAGCAGCTTTTTTAAAAAGAGCCTCTAGGCTCCAGAGGTGTTTGCCTGAGCCCCCGTTATTCTCACTTTTGGAGGATGGAACAAGCGTCTCAGATCAGCCTTACCTCCAGGGGACTTGGGTATGTATTGCCCTATATTCTTAAAAAAGAGAGCAACAGTGTACGCCACTAGATAACATATGCCCCCAATTAGCACACAAATCTTGTGAGATTTCATTCTTAAATATAAAAAACCCTGTATATTTATCTCCATTTGCCACTTATCTCATTTTCTTCTAAAAATATTTGTTAAATTAAAAATAGAGGACCGACAAAGCATTTAAAATAAAAGCAACAATATATTTAAACTGTGCAGAAATAACTGTAATTTCAAGGTAAGACACAAACACTTTAAATACGTAATATTTTAACCCAAAAAATATTTCTATAGTCAGAAGTGATCTATTAGGTGATCTCTACCAATGCAACTTAAAAAAAATAGAGAAAAAATGCAGATCATGGCTTCTGGAATTCTTTCCAACCTTTTTACCAGAATTGGCCATAGGAGGCATCTGTATTCTCTTCTATGTAACCAAGTAACCTGTTACATCTCTGTACGTACTATATGTGTACAGTGGAACGTATGGGGCCCGTAGCATATGCTTTGTTACAGATCACATGACCAGGAGGAAGGTGGACTTGGAATGAAACAATCAGCAACATTTTGAGCACCTAGCCAACTGCTTCGAACATTAGGATCCACTGGAGTTTTTTCTGGGATGTTTTTCTCCACAGTTCCAGCCAGATCCAGCCCATTACTAAATTCAGTCTGTTGTTTGCCAGCTTCTCCCTTTCTGTTCAGTTTGCAGAGAGTTATCCTGCTAGTGGATAGAATCCAGAGTCCCTTTACATAATTTATTTCCAACATTCCATTGGATTTGAAAGAATAAAAATGAAGACCAAATGGGAATAAAACCTTTAATTAAATTATTCAGGACTCTGCTGCTGTGTTAAATTTTTAGCCAATGGTACTTTCTCACCCTTTTAATACCATTGATCCAAAGGAAAATGTGCTTTATTTCTCCAATATTTTGATATAGTAAATATGGCAGCTAAGATTATGAACCTATATGGAACCCATTTATAGAGTTTTTGCAAAAGGAATATAAAATAAAATTATTGTAATGGAAAAACTACAAAAAGGGATAAATAAGACAATATATTAGAATATATATATTAGAATACTAGAATAATTGAAAGGTTTAAAATAAAATAAGAGATAATATATATATATATATATATATATATATATATATATATATATCAAAGGAATATTAATGGGAAGAGGAAAATAATAGAAATATAGTAAATATTAAAAAAAAAAGTAAAAAGCTATCTTCAAGGAAGAAACAGGAAGTCGTTTTAAATTAACTGTTTCATGTGATGTGATGTTAAAAGGGTTTTGTTATGTAGGGTTATTTAGGTTTGTATGTATGTATATTATGTTTGTTATGTATTTTGTTTTTTTTGTTTTGTTTTTTTTTAATAATAAAATTGTTTAAAAAAAAAGTAAATATGGCAGCTAACAACAAAAATTGAATTAAGTTCTTGTATTGTCGAAGGCAGTAAGTTCTTGTGTTATACCTCTTTATGTATCAATGAACTTAATGCAGGTCCTAATGCAGTTTTCTCATAAACACATCTTGCAATAACTACAGGCCTTAAAACTGAATATTTCCAATTCCATATGGACAGTTTCTTGGAAACTTTTAGAAATTATTTCAGATCTTGCAATCAAGAGTGGGGAAACTCTTAACATATAACAGGGAGATTCTGCAGCTACTATGTTTTTCCCAAATCATAAGCTCTACAAGTACATCATTAAACTAGACAGGAGAATTAGAGAGAACTAGACAGGAGAACACAGTAACAAATAGAACAACAAGAAGCAGGACAAAGGCATGATTCATAAAGACTTACTATCTCTTTGTTCTCTTTGTGCTTTAAGGTAACATCACCACCACTAGATGGCACCCAACCCAACAAAATAAATGCCCAATGGTGCTCAAAATTAAAACCTTTCACTGCTGTAGGACTGCTCCTTCATGGGTAAAGTGTCAAATGCTCACTTCTAATGTAGTTATAGAATTTCAGAGGTTAAACCAATTTTTTTAATAATAATAATAATAATAATATTGAGAAGCCCACCTTCTAAAGATTTCTATATCTACAGTACATATTAAATTTCCTCTTCCCTAGACGTAAGGTAACAGCGTTCCGTGCGTGTCATGCCGGCCACATGACCATGGAAGCGTCTTCGGACAGCGCTGGCTCTTCGGCTAACAAACGGAGATGAGCACCGGCCCCTAGAGTCGGACACGACTGCACAAATGTGCGGGGGGAACCTTTACCTTTACCTTTACCTTTAGACGTAAGGTAAGTGTATATTAATTATACAAGATACAGAATAGAAAAAATAGAAATAGAAAAAATAATACAGCCAATATACCTAACCCTTAAATATACCTCAAGCTGAACAGTAACTTAGAATTTATGAAAATGTTGATATGTCTTATACTGAGGAAGTCAAGTCTTAGTTCTTCAAACTAGCTCAATACTGATCCCTTGCCTAGGCAACAGATCTTGGGTTTCTGGCAGAGTTCTTTCTCAATTACTAGCAAAAATTTACTTAGAGATACTAATGTTACATTACTAAGATATTCTTCCTCTCCTGCCTGGGAAGGGGCATCCTATAGAAAGAACTGTGTATGCAAATAGGTGCTACCTGCCATTGCAGCCAGAAGACATGCATACAACCTGATAACAAAGGCTGCAAGGATGCAACAGGTTTGGAGAAACTTATATTGTCTGCAGCAATTGACAGTCCTGCTTGGTCTGCTAATTCTCCTTCTATATATTTTTTTTCCATCAAAGCTCCTCAGCTTGAAATGCTGTGCTTTTTAAGGATATACATCCTGGCAAATGTAGGCTTCAATTGCCAATTGGAAATAAGCACATAAAATAAAGTGTCAGAAACTGAGACAATACCCTAATAGCTTTGGTTTAAAGCTTATTAAGAGAGTAGAAACAAAATGTGTTCAACAAGAGTCAATCCCCAGTCAGTTGGGGGTTGGGGAGAGGAAGGTATCTGTACTGAGTCATCCACCTTTCCCTATAAGGGAGAAGAGGTTGAGTGAAGCAGCTGACATTCCGCCGGCTGCTCTAAAAGTAGCTCCTTGTGACTGTGGTAAAGGCAGTCCTTGCTCCCAAAATTATTTCAATAAATCATGACCTGGATTTTAAGAACAGCTTTATCAACACTAGCACTAGATGCCAATTCAACAGCCTAAATATACATAGGAAATCGATTCACTGCATTCCAAAATGTCAAATTGATTTAGAGTCACCTAATCCCATTTAACAATTCTACTCAACTTTCCGATTTGGTTTGGAAAGTTGATTTGATTCAACTATTGGACTGAATCAGCTTTGAACAGAATCACCAAACTTAAAGTTTTGCACAGCCTTGCTATTTACTCAAAAAACTTGAATTTGTCTCCTCAATGCATTCTTTCACTTTTTTGAACCATATAAAAGGACAGCTGAATTACATAAATAGCGACTGAATATATTACACTTACTCTGTGCCTATTGCATTGGCTGCCTAATTGTTTCTGGGCTCAATCCAGGGTGCTGATTTTGATCTTTAAGGGCCTATTTAAATTTTTAAAGTCCTGAATAATCTTGACACTTCCTATCTGCAGGCCCCATTATACCTATATGAGCTTGCAAAAAGATAAGAGAAGGCCTCATTTGCTGGCTTATCATTTGTCTTACTAGATAATAAAGTCCTCCCAGCAGCAATCCCTACCCTTGCAACTTCCTCTCATTGCTTTAAAGCAGACCTTTCCAAACTTTTCATGTTGGTGACACACTTTTTAGACGCATCATTTCTCAACACTCTCTTATAGCAGGGCATCATCTCACAACACGCTCTTACAGCAGGGCACAAGGCAGGCACTAGGACCTACGCGGAATCACAGCAGGTTTGGAGGCAGCAAGGCACAAGGCCGGCACTAGGACCTGCGCGGAATCCTGGCAGGGCAGGTTTGGAGGCAGCAAGGCACAAGGCAGGCACTAGGACCTGCGCGGAATCACAGCAGGTTTGGAGGCAGCAAGGCACAAGGCAGGCACTAGGACCTGCGCGGAATCCTGGCAGGGCAGGTTTGGAAGCAGCAAGGCACAAGGCCGGCACTAGGACCTGTGCGGAATCCTGGCAGGGCAGGTTTGGAGGCAGCAAGGCACAAGGCCGGCACTAGGACCTGCGCGGAATCACAGCAGCTTTGGAGGCAGCAAGGCACAAGGCAGGCACTAGGACCTGCGCGGAATCACAGCAGGTTTGGAGGCAGCAAGGCACAAGGCAGGCACTAGGACCTGCGTGGGATCCTGTCAGGGGTCAGAGGCAGCAGCAGCTGTGACACACCCAGACACTGCAGCCGACACACTAATGTGTCGCGACACACAGTTTGGAAAGCTCTGCTTTAAAGACTGAAGACACATTTTTTTCCCACTCTGCATTTGTGTTAGAATCTTATGGGCCACCTCGGAACTCAATTTTTCCAGAAGTAGATTTCAAAACTCCAAATAATTGATTAAACAAAATAAAATTAGTTGGCAATTTTGTGCAACAATTCTGGAACCAGACACAGTATTTCTGTACGCATCTACAACTGACTGAGAAGAACATTCTGTATGTGCATTTAGATATGTGGACTTGTTCCCTTTTCACTGAACAAACAACAAACAACAAATTACTTTGCAATGAATTCATTTCAAAGTATCATTCTGTTCACATTGTTTCGCATGTGATTGCTTGCCTACTCTTCCTACAAAAAAGTACAGCTTATTCAAACTGTTTACATATTGTCAACACCTAATGCATCTGCATCAGTCAACTTTCAGTATGTAACTCTTGCAATGTTTACTGAAGGTCACTGACATCAATCCAGTCCTTTGACAGACAGGCACAGCACTGAAAGAATCCTAAGAACATGGACTCGACTGAAGGAATTCGCGTTGTGAAATACAAATAATAAGCATTATTATTCTAATTTGTCATGATCTACAGGGAATGAGGAAATATGCCACAATTTCTCGATTACAATCAAAAGGAAAACAAACAAACAAAAATGTTGAGAACACAAGAACCTTGCTGGAACAATTCAAGTGTCCCAACAGAAAGCAAAGGGTTCTATTATAGCCAACCAGTAAATGTACAGCAAGCAGAATGTCATAAATTGTCCTTTTTGCTGTTGTGTCCCAACAACTGATACCAAATAAATACTGATGTATTGATTATGTTGCTATGGTGATGAATAACTCTGATATTCATCCTTCATCCCTTTTAAAGGGGCATTAAAATAATTCAGGTTGGTGTTAATCACTATGTGTTATGACAGTACATTTCATGATTTAACTACGCAATATCTTTCAAGACACAAGAGCAACAATTATGCAGAACATTTCAAATGTCTCACATACAATATATTTGTATATACATATTACAACATTGGCAGTTACTACATGTATTTCCTAATCAGTCATTGCCAACACTAACCCCATCAGTAATTATTACATTTTTCCTGGATTTTAATTATTCTGGATCAATATGGTCCATGTTAGAAAAATGACCATAAGAATTAATTTGCTCCATAAGGTAATATTAATCTTGATCTAATGCAATGAAACCATTCTAATTTTTAGTCTCCCTTATTGGCCAAATATTACTTAAAGTCTTCTATAATAACAGTAACCACTTCTCATGGCAATAAATTTTATGTTAATTATGTATAGTATATAACATCTTGCATCTGTCCTGTTGCAACTTCTAATCAATAAGTAAGTACCAAGATCTAATACTGCAGGAAAATTTGTATATTCATTATCTTGACTCTATTTCTAAATTTATAAACCCTTTTGATTACATTTACTCATTTCTGTAAAATATCATAGGGAAGATGCTATAGCTCCATCATTTTAACAGCCATTTTTTCTGTATTTTCCCTCCTTTGCTATTAATTTTGTGATTAAACTATAAAGTTAATTTGATATTCAGATTGCATTACATATTTATATAATTGCACCGTATTTAACTGTTTTTAGTTCCATTCTTAGCACTGAACAATGGACACAGCTTAGAAGTAAATCAGACACTTTGGCTGCAGAAAATTTTCCTTTGCAGAATCACCTTTATTTGATACATGAATCCCAAAATTCTACTTTTAATACTGCTTTCCACAAATTGATGACTAAAGTTATGCTGATACTGTAGATCTAATTTTCTATGGCCCCAGATACTTCGATTATACCGAAAGTTATATGTTAATTATTTGTAACAGTATATTTTCAGCAAAATAAGAAATACAATTCTTGTTAATCATTTTCTTGTAACATAGTAACCCTTCTCATGATATTTACAAAACACTAGAGAATTCCCAGAAGAACCTGAAAGAATGCCCAATTGCAGCAAATACAGTGCCAACAATCTACTATAGTTTTATTACTGGAATGGAAGCACATTGTAAAACACCAATTAAACTAGAGTTATGCTTTTGGATCTAGTATTAAAAAGAAAGCTAAAATCCTTAGGAAAATGTGCATTAATTAGGTGTTTAACTGAGATTTAATTGTACATTTTAAAATAATTTTGGCCCTCCTTGCTCACCATCTGTGGGCGGAAAGGCAAGCTATGTATCTCAGAAGGAAGGAAAGAAGGACATATGACAGTAGCAAACCAACCAATCAGGCAATATTGTTATGGATCAAATGAAGGAAGGACAAATTAAATATTCTTTTTGAACTTTTAAAAGGTAAATATTGTATATTATCTGACTATTGTTCAGAACTACTACACTAATAACAGATTTCAGTAGAGCTGCGTGTGTGTGTGATTCAGTGTGTGATGGAGAGAGAATACAAAACACCCAGATTTTTTACCTCTCTTTACTTTTCTATGAAAAAAAATTAGAAGTCATTTGTATTAAGAAACAGTTCTCATGAAGCTTTCATATATTATTATTTTTTTAATTGGCAGAGGAAAAAGCATGGAAGACATGTCTGTGGCTTTTTTTTGGGGGGGGGGGCGGTTGCTGCTGTAACCAAGGCATTTTGAGTTCTATATTGTGATGGTGGCTTTAATCTTTGTACACTGCCCAGAGTCAGTGCTGTGAGATGGGCAGCTCTATAAATAATATTAATATAAATAAATGTATGCATTGCATGTTAAGCAACAGCATAATGTGTAGATTGCTGACTGTAGGCATCTATAACCATTATGACAAAAAACTGACAAAACATGTGTTGTGACATCATAACATAAACACCAGCATTTTTGTACTTGCTTCCCAATGCTGGACACAAGCACATTAGTGATGGACTTTGCACCATGAGTCATGTTTCATCACTTGCCCCCTTTGCCTCCCCTGTGGATGCTTACGCTGCTGACATCACATAATCATATTGAAAGTATGTCCCTTCTACACCACAGAACATAATGCCCCAGTTGCAATGTAGCTAACAGGGCTGTGCAATGATTCTGATTCAAAGAAGAAGAAGTGACTTGTTGCATGCTCGGATGCACACATCACACCTGTGGGCAATTCATTACAGATGCTCACAGAGCCCAGGAAAAAAAAGACATCTAAGCAGATGCCAACTGATGCAACCTGTGCTCACATGTGCTTCAAATCACCTTTTCCCCTTTGAATCTAGAACCCTCCACAGCCTGATTAGCTAAAAGACAAAACTAAACTGTTCATGTAGTTAATCATCCTTGCCGGCACTTTCACAGGCCTTGACGTGTTCTGCTTGGGCAAGGTTCCTTTCCCCACCCATTTCTTCAGTGACATAATTAAAACCTGCTTAGCTCCATTGCAATCTTATGGAGAGATGAGGGAGGCAGTTCATCAGATGCTAAATTTATTAGAATTAGACAACCCAATGCCCTTGGGATGTTCAAGACTGGCCTATATTTTATTAAACCTTACATAAACCTTGAGCACTAGTTACGATGGCTGAAGCATAAGAGCTGTACTCCAGAACATATGGCTATTTCTAGCTTGTTTACTTCATTAAAACAACATTTCTTGTCTTAGGAAGCTGTAACAACTTAATTCATGCAATTGCATAGTCTGATTTTAAAGCCTGAATTTTCCCTAAATGGGGTACAAAAACCACCTCACCCTGTTTTCAAAGTTCCAAAACTCCTGGTACTGAGTGGGAAGAACTCAGGGTTCTTCAACATAAAGAGACTTTCACACTATTGAAACAGACTTTAGTGCAGAGGCTGGCTATGTAGCCTTATCTCATTTACATGTATTTCTGTCCTTATTTCAGTAAAATCTCTGTTTAATGGATGTTTGGGGGAAAGGGATGTCTGTTAAACCTGAGTGTCCGTTAAATCCGAATTTACATCACTGACATAATTTATGTCATTCATTTAATTACCCAATTAATGTTTTAACTCATTTGCTTTAGTTTATGTCATTTATGTAATTATATAAATGAGGCAAATAATATCAAAACCTTAATTATGCAATTTACTCAAATGAAACAAACTGAGGCAAAGACATAACTTGCATCAGTTGGCCAGACTGCTAAGGTAACAAGTAAAACATCTGATGCATCCAAAGTAAAATTTTATCTGCTTCAGTCAAAGTCTGCAGAATGGCAGTCCAGAAAATTGAGGGCTTATTCTATGACAAATTAAATTGGCTTCTGTCTTTGCAACAATCTATACCTTTATGCCCCAAGTTATCAACTTGAAGCTTTTTGTGTGTTCCTGGAGGAAGGGAGATGTGAATTTGTGTATTTGTGTCTTTACTAAAAGTACAAACAGAGAGAATACATTTTTGTTTGGCAGAGCCAGGGGAAAGGCTTAAACAAAGCCACCTGAGAGCCTTTACGAGGAGTTTCTTAATATGAAGGGAAAAAATAAAGAAATAATGCTTTCAGAACAATTTTCTTCCACTGGAACATGTACAGAATGGCAAGATTTCAGAGGAGGAGAGTATTCATGTTCCCAGCTCTGTTTTTCATCTGGCTAACAATAAGAGAAATAATGATGTCCTTGGCAGACCACAAACAACATACAGTAAACTGATCTCAGTATAGCAGCAGCTAGTAGTCACCAAGGTAGCAGAGCTAGGCAAAGCAGATTGTAACTTGTTTGGCACTGTTAGTCAAAACCTGGCTTGTTCAATAAGTCATGAGAGAAAATGTTGGATCTGAGTTCTACTTCACCAAGCCAATGAATGTATCTGGTTTCGGAAAGCTATTTCTTAGGTAAAGGTTAATAGCATAGACAAAGCTGTATGAAAGGAAAGAAGAACTGGCATGAGTTTAATTTTGTTCCAAAGGCATCCTTGTTGCATAGAATAAAACTCGACAACCCCTGTACATCAAGCACAAAGTAATACTCACAGATATTAAAATGACTTAATGAGCTTGACATAAATCTCTGATACTAGACTGTTATTATTATTATTCCCATGCAAACCAAAACCTTGGACAAAGCCATTTGCATTTCGAGTATTTATGCGTTTTAATTTTTAAAATTTTGAATATTGTTACGTTAAAAACTTTAAACATGGCTGAATCTTGTACAGCAACTTACCTATCAATATAATTCAGAGCCTAACTACAATGTTTCATTGTCTGTAGCTTGAATCATGTCAACTGGATTTCTATTTTCTCAGTGGAAACGTTTCGCTCCTTATCCAATGTTTCATTGTTCAGATTTATGTACTTAAGAGCATCAATAAGCCACAAATGAATTATAATTCATTAAATGGACTCCGTATTGGGTATTATGGGCTTTAAATTTTTTCTTATTAACCAACATGATGTATGTTACTTTATGCATAGCTTGGACAATACCTACCCTAATTGGAACCTGGAACTGGAGGAAAATAACTTCCACCAGGAATAAAAATTTCACTCTGAGATCTACTTTGCGTACAACTACTAGGTAATACTACAAATTAGCTTGGATATAATCGGTTATCTTTTAAGTATGCTGCAGTGCACTTTTTACACTGATCCTGTTTTTAATGCTGAATCCTAGAGCTATAATGGATTTTTTTATATATATACACATTCTCAATGTGTAATTCCACAAGAAGTTGTTTAGGTGCAGATTTCCTCTTTGGAAATCATGGTAGGGATGGGCAAGTTAATTCCATTTAATTGTTTAATTCTACTTAGTCTACCATTTTTTAAAAATTAAATTACTGAAGCAATACTGCATGGAAATTTTGAATTCAAAACTACTTAAAAATTGAGCAGAACACATATGTTACTGAAAGTTTTCAATAAATTTCCTCTGACATTCGGTTCAAGGTTGGAATCTACCAACTGTAGAAGGCATATGGTATCTGCCTAGAGCTACAGATTGCCATCATATGGTTGTTCTCTGCCCTAAAATTAGTGAGGCACATACCATTTCATTTGTTGAAAATCTACCTCTTCACCCAGGCCATCTCTCTGTGAATGTTTTTTGTTTTCTTTCCTTCCCCCACTGTTTCTTTTTTTTTTTTTTTTACTAAACAGGCTTTCTTTAATATTATTTTTAATTATAATTTTTATTGTGTATTTTTATTTTGTAAATCACTTTGAGATGTTTTTGTATAGGAAACAATATAAAATACCGTATGTTAATAATAAAAATAATATTACACATTTCCTCTCCCCATAAAATTAAATTCCTCTGGAAGCATAGCAAATATTTATGCACACTATTTTCTTTTGTTGATTAGCATTTTAGCATGTGCCACATAACTCTGCATGGAGTATTTGCCTTGCCTCCCTTCTTTTTTTCCTACTGCAGCCATGGGAAAAAAAATTCTCAGTTGAAGATGCATTAATTCCTAAACATAGAAAATGAACATCACATGAATAATGAATTAGAAAATTTTGCTACATGTCAGCAGCTTTGTAGGAGGAAGCGATATTTATGAAGTCCCTTAGGAAAATAAGAAGTTAAAAATGGAGAAGAAACACACACTAACATTAATGTCACTAGAAAAAGAAAAGTTTGAGAATTAGTAGTAACATACTATGGAGAAGGAGAAAGCATATATCATACAAGCAAATTTAGGAACCAACTACAGATGTTGTACAATCAATATAGTTTAAAGTACATTCACCCACACTAAATGCAGCTCCAGAAGATACAATCTACAACAGAAGAGTGGGGATAGGGCAACATAAGATTTCATTCAGTGCTTTTTGGGGAAATCCATTACAGTATGGGTCCAATCTACTCCCCCTTCCTACTAGTAGCAGTTACTGTCAGTTCTGTCTCTCTCAATGCAGAAGTCAGAGTACTAAACACTCTTACACACAAGAGGACAATATGGTCACCAAGCCTTGCAGAAAGAAAAACTTGAATGAAAATTGAACGTAACAGCTGTAAGAGTGGCAAGATGGAAGAGGGCAAGCAAGAAAAGGAATTGATAAGGGGGCTTTAATCTTCCTTCACCTGCAATTTCAGATGCATTAATATGGCCAAGTGATAAATTCTTTCGCCTCTTCTCTCCAATGATCTTGGTGAAGTTGAGAATGCTGGAATGGGGTTGGGTAGGATGGATGGATGGAGGGAGGGAGGGAGCAGAAGAGGATGTCCATTCCTGATCTACATGACACATGCACATAGATCACTAGATGATAGCTTAGAACAGGAGAAAAGGGTCCATCGAACATGTACAGATAACAAATTCCAACCTTTCTAAGTTAGAAAGCTATGCCATCAGTCATCACAGTCATAATACTGAGGTTGGGAATTTCCAGTGGGGATAGTAAATTAGATGGTATGAAGAAATCAATACTAACATAATTCCCTCACCTAATCATTTTTTTGCAATTCCTATGAAAACATTTCCAAGCACTGAACAACATTCAGATAAACAGAGAAAGCTGAAATGTTAAATTTGTTCTTTCAGTACTGTAAAGAATGAATTTGCACTATGATGTTCAGCAACTTTGGCTTATTTTACCAGTAAGTATGTATAACCTGCCAATGAATCAAAGCCTTTTCACAACAGTTATTTCCACTCCACAGGCATCCAATTAGGTTTTTAAAAAAGTTCAAACTAAAAGTTGTTTAACCTAAAATTATGACATAATTACTTCCAAAGTGACGCAAAGTTTTTAACAACAATAGCTACTGAACGCAAAGAAACTTTACCTTCACATTTCCCAAGAATGACAGTGCTCATGAGGAAAAGGGCTTTCTTTTGCCAAGAATTTTCTCCATCAGAAATGTGGGCAATTACTACCAAAAGATTCTAAAGAAACATGCAGTACCCAGAACCCCCAGAAACCACATCAACAATAAATGGAGATGCAGTTTCCTAGTGAAGGTGTACAGCAGACAAACAAAAGAGATGGGTAAATCAGAGAATAGACCTTTAAAAGAAGCTCTGTTTTCTCCATGGAATACCTATAGTCTTTTAAAAGCTCCTACTAGAGCTAAGGGTTATTTGAGTAACTGACTCCTCCCAATCACATCTACCCGTCCCATAAGGTCCAGCAGGAAGAGCATGCTCCAGATCCTGTCTTTAGGGAATGCCATCTGACCAGAGCGTCTTCTGTTGTGGCACCCACTGTTTGGAACATCATTCCCCCAGAGATTAGATTGGAACTGACCCTCTCAGCTTTTCACAAGGCCTTAAAGACACAGTTGTTCACTGGCCTGGGGATCCAGGTGTGTGTGAGAGAGAGCTTGTGCAATGGCTGTGCTGATTTGTGTTGTGGTTTTTACCTCAGTTGTGGATTATATGTAAGCCGTTGTTCATTGTTTTATGTTTTTATGCTGTTTTTAATTATTGTTAGCCACCCAGAGTCATGAATTTGAGATGGGGAGAAGGAAGGAAGGAAGGAAGGAAGGAAGGAAGGAAGGAAGGAAGGAAGGAAGGAAGGAAGGAAGCTTCCCCACCCCCCAAGCTAAATTCTACAAACTGGGGGAGAAAGTTGCTGTGTGTACATGCATGTTTTGTTGTAAAATATTTTGATTTCTTAAAATTAAAACGGTCAGAAGTTGTTATAGTAAGTAGTTATAAATAGGGAGGCATTAAGGAGGCAGCAACAGCATGTGACAATCTTGCTGCATCCTTTTGGTGCTTCTGTAATTGAAACACCTGTTTTTTCTGGGGCCACATGGCTACTACGCAACCCCAGGAAAAAGTACAGCTTTTTAAGGAGTCACCAATAGATGAAATGAGTGTACCTAGTCTGCTCTGAAACACCTTTTCCGTTTCAGATACAAGTAGCTGCATAATATTAGTTGTAAAAAAAATTAAATCATGGAAAATAGTCAAAAAGCGGTTGAGAAAATCTCAGACACATAGCTGAAAGATCAAAATCACTAAAGACCGCAGGAAGAAGGCAATGAATAGGTAAGAGTGTAATTAGGCAAATGGGGAGTGACTTGGGGGTAGGGAAGTAGAAGGCATCATGCATGTCATACCAAGATTTGAATCAAACTGTATAGCTTGCCGCAATATTTCACAAAATAACACTTATTTTGGGAATACTTATAATTTCTCCTCTTCCTGAAGTTATCTTTAAGTTATAATACTTCTAGGAATTCATTTCTTCTTAGCATTTTTAGGTAAACACACTGATAATCAAATATGAATAGGCAGAGTGTCCAGGTATGGTGTTTGTATTCCTAAATGTCAACTTATGATTAAAGCAATATATAAACATGAGATCCATTCCATTCAAAAGCTGTTTAGGAGCATTACATGCCAACAATCAGCCTCTACCCAAAAGAACATTAAGAGACTTTAATAAAGTTTACATTGTTTGAAATCAAAGTCATTGTAGAAAAAGGCTTTCATAATAATCAAGCAACAAAATTATGGGTTTCTTTTTTTACACTGCAGTATTTGCCAAAAAATCCTTGTGCCCTTTACATGAAGACAAAGCAAAAGCAGAAGTCCTCATTTCCTAATTATTTCCTAGTTATTTTACAATTGCTTCCTTTCAGGAAACTTATGCAGTCTGACTAGCTCCAACACTAATAATCTACTTCAGAACTAAGCTATCCTAGGAACTCCTACTCCTAGAGCAGAAACAATAACAAATATGGGGTTCTGTGTTGAACAACACCGTTTTTATTTTGAGAAAATATCTTTACCAGGAACCCTATGGATCTCATCCCTAACAAATCCACATCTCCACAAATAAAAGTAATGCACCTAAACTATTTGCCAACTGTACAGGAAATTACAACTGTAAGAAGGGGCTAGGAAGCACAAACAGAGATTTCCCAAAGTTTGAACTATTTATCAGAAATGTACTTGTTTGTGTGTGTGCATACTTGACGTACTAAATTCAGCCTCTACCTAAGCAATGCTTAGAGG
Source organism: Charina bottae (assembly GCA_023362775.1). Taxonomy (NCBI): domain Eukaryota; kingdom Metazoa; phylum Chordata; class Lepidosauria; order Squamata; family Charinaidae; genus Charina; species Charina bottae. The sequence goes on along the minus strand of JALMGJ010000010.1, from coordinate 18,420,360 downwards.
GCATAGGTCTATTGTGATGAGAAAGTGGTGAAGTGATAATGGTTGATGGCGAAAAGACAGAACTTTCCATTCCTGTTTTGTACCTTTTTTCCTCTCAGAAGAGAAATTAAACTCCAGCTCTTCGCTATTACATCACTGGGGAACAAGGGAACTGCAGAGTAGGATAGACAAAGAGGGGGTAAGAGATAAGCTACGAAATGCTTATGGATCCACTGTTAAGATTTTACCCTTGGAAGACAATCTTACTTGATCGCCAAGAAGAAGAAGTGTACTGTATTTCTTGACTGCTGGTTCTTTAACTGTTGATAAGGTAACCTATCACTTTTACCTATCCACTACCTTAGTATCTTTACTGTGATACCTTAGTATCTTTACTGTGAATTCTAAGGCTGGTTGCTATACCTGTTGCCATTAGTTTGCTATTCTTTATATTTAACTTTAGTCCCATTTCTTTTTTCACTGTGATCCCTGGCCATATATTAGCTGGAGCAAGAATGAAGGAGGTAGATAAAAATACCGTTGTAGAACATTTATAAATGGTGACCTAGAAACCTGAAATTATTACCATCCCTATTTTGACAAATGTAATTCAGCAGTATATTTTATGTATGGGACCAATTGAAATAAGCTGACTTTCTAAAAATTGCATGAGTTAATTAGATTTGTATTGCAAACTCTTTGAACATTTTCATATGTTATGATGGAAGCTTCTTGTCACAGCAGTTTTTTTTTCTCTTAAGGCAACTTCCTAGGCTATTAATAACCAAATATGGAAGACAAAAATTACTGATTAATTAAGTACTTACAGAACAAGGATCCACAAGTTATAGCTTGGTTTAGTAACCAGCATTTACTTATGCTTATCATTAATGTTTGCTTTTTGCTGAAGCCTCTACAGAGGGGGAGGAGTCTCTTACACTGTTTCTAACCATTTTATTGCTTATTGCTTATTGCTTATTCTTAAACAGTTTTATCCCACACTTTCTCTAGGTGTTTAGAGCAACATACAATCTCCACTCCTTTTTTCTCCTCTTACCAACATACATGAAGCAGAAATACAGTGACTGATCCAAGGTCCCAAATCAACTTCATGATGGAAGAGGAATTTAAATCCAAGTCTACATGTTTTAATCACAATATTTAGCCATTATCGCACACTGATCTGTAGAATAGTATGTTTCCTCTGCAAATTAGAGTGGCAAGCCACTACAGCTCTTAGATCCCAATTGTCTTATTAACACTGGATGCTATTTACAATAAAATTGCTGCACATTTGCATTTAGTTTTGCATACAGCCACTGTTTTCTGTTCCCTGCTGTGGATACAGATCCCTAAATACTGCTCAACAAGAAGGCAAAAGTACCCAAACATTACTTGGATAGATTTTCCATTTTATATAGCTATGCACACACACTAAGATTGTAATGCTGTACTCACTTCTTGGAAAGTAAGACCTACTGAACCCAGAATCCTAATTTTAAAGTCTGATGATTATAAAAGAATAAGCAAACATCGACAGAAATAATAGAAAAAGTCTACCAACAAAAAGAAGACCATTTAGAGAAAGTAACAGTTTATAAATATTTCACTTAATATATTTTTAAAAAAAGACTGTTTTAAGGAATACTTTTTCTAAACTGAGAGAACACTGACTGTTTTGTTTGAGACTGCCAAGAGCAACACACCAAAATCAGACTTTCTCCCCCCTAAAGTACACAATCTTAGTTCACATCACACAAGCTTCCTTGTTCCTGCTTAAGTGCTCTCTTCTGTGAAGCAAGGCTTTATATGCCTGTGGTGGAAAAAACCCACTAGTTTATTTCTCTTTCAAAATGTATGCCGTTAATTAAAGTGTAAAGTAATACCTGTTTTGAAAGTTTGGCACGGAGGAGTGACATGTTCTTTTAAATTGGGAATGTGTCAAAAAGAGGTCAATTTGTGCTCAAGAGTCATGTAAACTTTTCATTTTGGAATTCCTGAACATTTTTAAAAGGCTAGGAGGATTAGTTTGGTTATTATAAGTTCATTAAATTCTTTCTTTGGTTTTAAAATATGATTCCAATGGTTCAAAAATGAAATGACTGGATTTTCCTTTCAATTTATGTTTCCCCTTAGGAGAATACACTCTTTATTTCTACTCAGTCAATTTGAGAAAGATTCAAAGCAAGAAAACAATTCATTTTTTAAAAACAAATTCAAGGGTGCAAATAGAAGTTGTACAGCCTTTACTAAGAGTCTCAAGTGTCATTTAGGAAAGAGCAACATTTTTGGGTTCCCAATGTCATTCGCCTCATGTAATTTTGCTGAGACTATAGCACTGCTAAATACAGTATTTTGCCTACCTGAACCTAAGAAAAGTGTAACCAAGAGTGAGCAATCTATGGCCTTCACCCCATAAGCAATCCTTGGTCTAATCTCATATGGCCCTCAATTAATTTCAAGAGCCCTCTGGAAAAAATCAATTCACCTTGGGTAGGAGCAATCTGGGAAGGGAGGGAGGGAGGAAGGGAGGGGAAGGAAGGAAGGTATCAGAAAGAGAGAGAATAACAACTTCACCCTCACACTCCAGCATCACTTATTGCTTGTTGAAATCCCCATGGACTACTGACATGCAGTTCCTACAGATTATTTCCAAATAAATATGACCCTCAACAGAAAAAAAGATTTCCCATTGTAAAAAAATTTCCTAATGAAGATGATTATCGTACACAGTCATAAGGCCACGTTCAGCAAAAGCAATACTGTATGTTGATTGTCAGTTTTAGTTTCCTAAGGTATGCTAAGGAGAAACTTCTCTACAAGCTCCCTTTTAAAATTTTAAATTTATTATGAAAGATCTGCATCAAAGGAACACTTTTATTTCATTTTCTAGATTATCTCCCCCCAAAAAGAATATATTACTTCTAACAACTGACATGCATATTATCAATATATTAAGTACATTTCCAGCTGCATTACACTATACAATGGGCTCCAGTGATGATAGATGTATCCATTATTTTTGATCTGAACGAAGAAAGTTTCCCTCATAAGTACAAGTATGCTTAAACATTTGTTGATCAATATTCTGGGGAAGGACTATAGAGCAGCAGTAGAGTTTGTGCTTCATATATATAAAATGCCATTTTTAATCCCTATCATCAATACTGGTGGAACACACCCATTTTCAAATCTGGAAAACTACTGCCAGTAAATAAAGAGTAAACAACTCAGAGCTAGAGAACTTCCATTATTCTTACATTCAGCCTAAGAGTTTTTCAAATGCTTATTTTAAATCACTACAAGATGTTTCAAAATTATACACTGCTACTTACAAAGTGCACTATTTACATAAGGTATAGACTGTAAAACTATATTCCACAATGAATCAATTATTTTCCAAAGTCCCTCTATACTTTGCCTTGTTACATCCTTATAAGTGAATTATATAAATTCCATAAGCAAACTGTGGCCAAGACACTAAATCCACTAAGGAAAGAAATTCAGGTTACACATCAATTTCAAAATTGTATACAGGGTAGAGATGTACAAAATCACTACATTTGATATAAGTTCACAGATCAAGTATATTTTTCCAAAAAGTGAGCATGATGTAATACAATCACACCAACAAAAACTGCCAATTGTCCTCAGATGCATTATCAGCTGATAATGCTATGGGTCTGATCTAAGTTACACCTGCTGAAATTCCTCACCGACAAGCAGCAAAGCTTAGTACAGCTTTTGGCAATTTGGATTTAAGTAGCAGAATATTATCTCAGTGTTCCGGATACTACTAACATATGTGACACTATAGTTGAGTTCACACATTATAAATAAACCAACTCTGGCTGGATTAAAAGAAAACTTTTGAAGACTCAGTCAAAAGTACTATGACTGGGATCATACAGCATGCTACTTCCTGTTTAGGGCTTCAAATATACCTGGGCTCTATTAAGTCAAGTATCAGATACACCTTATGAAAAACATCAAGAATATGATCTAGCCAAGCTGAGTACTGTATTTTAAGTCTTACTGAACTAAATGGGATAATTAAATATGTTTAACACTGAAACGTATGGAACGCAAAATTCCTTAGTAAACTGAATTCTGATATATAAGTTGCACATTTTTATCTGAAACATACACAATGAAAAACTAAAGTGAAGTGATTGACAAAAATATTTTAATTTATTACAAACAAATGACACTTAATGTTTACATATTAAACTCATTTAATTATGCATTCAAAATCATTGTACTTTCCACTTAAACTTACAATAACCCCTTAATGTATTATCCCATACCTGTCTTTAGAACTATGAAAACAAATCTTGACCTTCATACTATAACCTAAAGTTTACCCATATTTAATATATAAATTCTGACAAAATATCAGAAACTGATTATTTCTAGCATGTCTACTATATTGAAGGATAAATCCAAGAATGCACCAACGTCCTCAGTAAATAGACTCACATGTTATTAGATAATACCAAAACGCCTGTCTTCAGAAGTTTAAATATCTCCCATTCCTGAGAACCACAACTTAACTATGCTAAATCTGAATACTGCTTTACAAAATATTATAATGTGCAAGAACAATCATATCAAGCTAAAATTTACTTGTGAAAAACCATTACTTCAAAATTGGCACAGATACCATTAATTTCAAATATATTCTTTGAAGGTTAATATTTATAGCAATGTAACAACTATTATTACAGTTGTGATGTGACAGGATATTCAAGGAACCCAAGCATACATGTGTGTGTGTATATGTATACATGAGGTAAGCATAAGCATCTTTTGGTCTAACTTGCTTGTATATATTCTTGCCAGAGGAAAATGTTGGTCAATATACCAAATGACAACATACCAAGATGGCAGCTGATCAAAAGGAAAAATGCAAATATGAATTGCTTCTACAGTATTTGAAGAATGCAATGACAGACCTACAAAGGAAATACATTCTTGCACTCTATCAAATACTGTCATTAACAGCACTACCTTCAGATCTCATTAGATCCCACTGGATCCATTTATACTGCTTGAGGATCCAACACTAGCATCTCAGTACTGTATGGCAAACATCAACACAACAAAATTACTTCTCTATAATTAATGACTAGCTGTTTGCAGAGCTGTGATATATTATGTCTAGTGGGCACTGGAGAAATACAATACCCTCACAATCCTCCTGTCTATGATCAAGTACATTATGTAACAAAGCAAACTACAACACAGAGTGGGACAAACAACTAGGGACAGACCTACAGTATGTGAAACTAGGCTCCCAGGCATTTTGTTCCAGCTGCTGCTTTTGCCCACTTCACAGCCAGGCATACAGAAAGAACTCTCCCTGCACCCAAAACTGCGACTATCCAAGAGTTCTGAGTAATGATCACCTCAGTGTATGAGACCACAAAATTTCAATAGAAAATATTATTTGCAACTGAATAATAACAAAATGCAGAGCACTATAGAAAAGACCATACTGTAATTCCAACATATTATAGAAGTTGCATTACATCTAACCACTTATATTGTAGTGATTGAACTTGATGGCACTCCAGGAATTCTTATTGGCTCTTAGCCAATAATAATAAGGGATATTTTGTCCTTCACATCAATGCTTTCAAAAATCTGTATTTAAAAATCTTATATTTACCTAACTTACCATTGCTAGTGACTTTATCTATCACTGCCCTGAGAGAATAAGGAAGAGCAATGATACTTCATCTCTCCTATGCCCTTTAAAACCCAAACTGTTCTTCTGGGCTTTGAAGGGGTTCCTGGGCCAGTACTGCATATTGGGTGCGTGGGGAAAGTTCTCTAGGAAGTGATAGCCAAAATAGATTAACAAACAAGATGCAGAAACTAGAAAGAAGCTAGGTATAATTAGTAAAAATGAAGGGCTGTTACACACGTAAATAAATGCTATTTTAATTAGGTCTTTGAAGTCTCATAATGAGATGCATCATACTGCAATTTAATTAAATCACATTGTGTGTTTTAGAATAATCTACAACCTACTTTCTGGCATTTCAGACTAGATTAGTTTATCAAAAATAAAAATGTAAACATATATACATGCTGAAATACATAGGATGTTAGTTAGATTTCCATTAGTTTGTAAGCCATATTATGAGTGTTACTGATGCTGTTTTATGCAAAGAACAGCTTGGAAACATGTAAAAATAATGACTATCTCAATGTCCATCTCTAAGCAGCGCAACACACAGAAAGGTCTCATCCAGGAGCAGAAGGATTCAAGTCCTCCCAGCCCATTCCTCTCTCAATGACATCATGAGTAACACTGGAGCTAAGTTACCACTAATTCAAAACTGACACTTAAAAAGTTGGATATCCAATCAATATATTTTTATTTTCCTTTTCACAACTCTATTTCAGACTGAATGCAGGTTTCCACTCCTATATGCCAACAGTGTTTAATTAACTTATTTTCTATGGGAAATAAATATCAAATTGTTCAATACCTCTGGTGCTGATTATTATGGACTGAGGTATTTGCTTATTTCTTTCATAGGCAAGGACAAAAAGATGTTGAGTTTCACTGTAGAAATATATTTAAGATTAAATTGTGCAAGAAACAGCCACTCCATGGATACAGCCATTCATGTATAGCATATAGTTTTTCTTCTATGCAAGGAGAATAAATACTGATGGATAATCTCTTCAGAGAATCCTGTTTCAAGTATTCTTGAGAGACAGGCCAATGTGTTACTGTATACTTATCATAAAGTTATTAATGAATAATCTCTTTCAAGGAGATTAAAGAAGGAAGCCACATTTATAATTTTCTTGTACTATGCATTATCCTTTATATTTTTATGCTGTAATATATAGTCTGTGCATTTACATATACATACTATTGAAAAGTAAAGCTAATCAAATTAGTATGACCATAAAAAGCATGATAATGAATTCTTTAAATGGGTAATCAGTGTTTAAGCCAGGGCTTTCCAAAGTTTTCCCGTGGCGACACACCAACCGCCGTTGGTGTGTCGCCGCGGGAAAACCCGGAAGTGCCGCCATTGCGGCAGTGCGCAAAAACCCGGAAGCGCTGCTGCCGCTTTCAGGTTTTTGCGTGCCCCCGTTGGTGTGTCGCCGCGGGAAAACCCGGAAGCACTGATGATGATCAGCGCTTCCGGGTTGTGTGGCGACACACCAGACTGTGTGTGGCGACACACTTTTGTGTCGCGACACAGTTTGGAAAGCTCTGGTTTAAGCAGTAGTACAGCTGAAAAAATTTAGGCGGCCCAGAGACTTATAATCAGTAAGTATAAACCAAGGGGCATTGTTATTATTATTACCTTATATTTTCTGTAATTATTGATTTCTTAATGTTTTAATTGTATGATTGTTTATACTGTATTGTAAACTGCTGTGATGCAATTGGTTTAATGGTATACAAATACAATAAATAAACTGATAAATAAATTCCTGATGAAATCTGACCATCACATTTTGGACATTTTCTCTTATTAACACCCCACCACCACCACAATGTCCTACTTTAGTAACTCATAGGCATAAAGTTCCATCTCCTCTGTTCTCCATCAGAACCGCAAAGGAATAAATCTCAGTATATAATTGGCAACTGCCTTCCTAAAGCTCATACATTGCAGCATATCTCTGCTTTGATAGCTCAGAGAGCTGAGCCTCTCACACACATATATTCTCCCTCATAGGGTCTTCTTCTTCCCTGGCAGTTCAACAGTGCTGCATCAGGCATTTGGACTGTGAAACCATTAACACAGTAAACCTTCAATTTTATATACCTTTGATTAGCAGATTTCAGACATGATGGACAAAATCTTTCTGTACATTATATGCTTCTGCACTTGCATAAAATCCCATTCCCATTTAACTGTAGCTTGAAACATGTCAACTGGATTTCTATTTTCTTAATGGAAACGTTTCGCTCCTTATCCAAGGGGCTTCTTCAGTCTGAGCAAAGTTGGTAAGGGAATCCTAAATATGTTCCTAGGTAGCTGTGTGACCTTACACCTGGGGCTAGGTCATGGTTATATTGAGATGTAATTTTTAAGTCCTTTTATCATCTAATGGAGGGTCGTTAAAAACACCATGCTGCTGTTGAGCTTCTGAAATGGTCTTAATCTTCCTAGGCACAGAAGACAACACGGGGAGGAAGATGGGGGAGAGTTTGTGCCTGAGGCCCCCACCTCTATTCAAGGAAGGATTTTCCAAGTTGGCATAAATGGATTCCTTGACCCCTCTCTCAAACCACCTATCTTCTCTGTCTAAAATGTGAATATTAATGTCCTCAAATAAGTGTCCTTTTTCTTTTAGATGAAGATAAACTGCTGACTCTGGTCCTGTGGTGTTATTTCTCCTGTGTTGTGCCATCCTCCTGTACATAGGTTGTTTGGTTTCTCCAATGTAGAGTTCAGAGCACTCCTCACTGCACTGGATTGCATAAACTACATTGCTTTTCTTATGTTTTGGAGTTTGATCTTTGGGGTGTACAAGCCTCTGTCTCAGTGTGTTGGTGGGTTTGAAATATACAGGTATGTGGTGTTTGCCAAATATCCGTTTTATCTTTTCAGACACGCCAGCCATGTAGGGAATGACCAGGTTCTTTCGTTTACTCTGAGTCCATTAAGAAAATAGAAATCCAGTTGACATGTTTCAAGCTACAGACAATTCCACCTGGATGACTGAGAACCTTCATAGACATTCCCATTTAAGCATGTGTAAAATACGCATGCTAAAAATCCCATTCTTATGCATGCATAAAATTACATTCAGATTTAATAGACATTCTGCTTTAATGGATAACCCTTCCTACCATTACCTCATTAAATCAAAGGACTACTATATGAAAAAGTTTATCATACAACTCTTAAAATATTAACTTTAGTAAGTTAATTGTTGTGATGATGCTTGTGAGAACATCTGTCTTATTCTCAAATAAAAGGGTACAAAGCTAGTAATCTGGACACCAAGTTCTACCAGAGCTAAAATGCTGTCCATACTTTTTAACTCTTCTCTCTGTGGGCATCCATGGGTGGAGGGACACAGTGATGTTATGTCTTCATCAAGCAAATGATGCAAAGTCATAATGCAACATGATTCAAATATGTAATTCGTGTTTAGCTAGTTTATCATTGAGCAGATGGTTGGAAACCAGCTCAATAATAGACAAGCTAAGAACCAATCTGACACCAAAGACTAATGGAGAATTCTCCCATTTTCTCCAATCAAGGAAAGCATTATGTCAAACTTGGTCACTGACCTTAAATAAACAAATCTAAATTTGAATTATGTTAAATAGAGCACTGAGCTGGACAGAGTAGTTCCTCAAACTAACATGGCTTAGCTTAAGATCACTGGGACTGTTGCAGACGCCCACCACTTTCTCCACAACATGACCATTTTCAAGGAGAGAATTTGCTTATTTTCTATTTATCTATCTACCTACCTATCATGTTTATATCCTACTGCAATCCAAGGACTCTTGGCAGCTTCCATTGTATGAAAAATTAATTAAAATACCCACAGTACATTAAACATAAAAATTAAATATAAATCATAAAATCATAAACCAATAAATTCTGTCAGCAACAATTACAAAAACAAAATAAAGGCAAAAAATAAAAATGAGAATAAAAGATGGCACAAGTCATGAACACAGCTGGAAAGCTCTCCAAAAGAGCTCAATTTTTAACATCCTTCTAAAAATCATCAGGGAGAGGGCTAGTCTGATCTCCCTTGGGAAAGTATTCCAAAAACGCTGGTGATGCCACTGAAAAGCAGCGCTTCCTGCCTTCAGCTCCCTTCACCTCCTTGAAGTGTGGGATCACAAGGAGCTTCTCCTTAGATGCTCTGGTACGTTGGATCAAGTCAGGTTGGTGCAGACAGTCCTATAGGTACTAAATCTGTAAGCACTAGTTCTAAATCTACATTGAGAATCACCAGAATTCTCAATCAGAATTATCACCAGAAGCCCTTCACACAGTGTCAGAGAGGTGACTTACAGTGTGCAATTATAATAGAAGAAGTTTTTCAAGCAGCAGCCTCCCATTAGCAATACTTTTCCCCAAAAAGCTACCTAACATTTAGTCTATTACCTTTTTAATGCCCTTTTGTCTTTCTAGGTCTTTTAAGCTGTGCAGTGATTTTAAAACCATTTGTAATATTTCTTATAGGGGGTGCGATGGCTCAGTGGTTAAGACGGCAGGCTTGTGATCGGAAGGTTGGCGGTTCGAGACCCGAGCACCACGTGACGGAGTGAGCTCCCGCACTCGCCCCAGCTCTTGCCAACCTAGCAATTCGAAAGCATGCAAATGCAAGTAGATGAATAGGGACCACTTCGGTGGGAAGGTAACAGTGTTCTGCGCGCGTCATGCAGCCACATGACCGTGGAAGCGTCGGACAACGCTGGCTCTTCGGCTAAGAAACGGAGATGAGCACCGGCCCCTAGAGTCGGACACGACTGTGCAGGGGAAAACCTTTACCTTTACTAATATTTCTTATAATGTACAGTTGAATTCTTATAATCTATAGTCTTATAATGATTGTTTTATGTTGTAAGCCGCACAAAGAATTTTTTTTACAGAATAGCACATAAATAAGAGTAAATAGAAAACCAAAACATTTAAAGTACTAAGTCGCTCAACAAAAATGCAGACATTCAAAGAACAAAGAACACCCGCAAACATTTATGACTGACTTCTCAAACTATCAGTAGCCACAACTACTGCCATGTCAGGACTTCTGCATGTCAGTCATCCAAATATGTCTCAAGACTGGAAGGACCCAAGGATGCTAAGCTTCCACTCAAATATATACTCAAAAACTGTTAGTAAGGTAAGGATCATAAGGCATAAACTAGAACTAGCATACAGTTTTAATAGGTACTATTCATTGCCATTCAGTATTTCAGCCTTCTCCAATATGTTGCCCTCTAGATGTTTTGGACTACAACTGGCATCATCCTTAGGCAGCATGTTTAAAGTTGTAATTAAAACAACTGGAAAGTATGAAATAGGTGAAATAAGTGTTAGCCCTTTGCAGTTTACATGCCTTTTTTCAGTATTATTCTGAAATAATAATAAATTTGAGATAACGTCCCAGCTAAATGGTAAAAGAATGTGCTCTAATCAACATTCCCTATGTGTGCACACATTTACTAACGAAAATATACACTGGCAACTCATTTTTTTCAAATACATTCAGCCGTATGCCATAACCACAGGACATTATGCCAGAAATACTACATATACTGAAAAGCTGATGCAGACCACTACAGATATAATACACTGAAAATAAAAACAAAACCCATGCCAAGTATAGTAAATAGCTTGGTGCGTAATGTCAAAAGTCAAGCATAACTGTGGGAGGCTGTTTTAATCACTTCTGAGCAGACTGCATTTTCTTATCTGTTTTAATATCAGTTCTCATTCCTGCATTATAAGAATCTAGCCATATATACTGCAGGGTAAGGGTATGCAAATTCTTAATTTAAAGCATTTCAAATCTGAAATGTTGCAGGTTCAAAACATTTTGCATGCACACACACCCAATGCAGGGCTGTAACTTACATGTTCCTGAGGCAGTTAATTAAGTTTACTTTCAATAATGCAAAAAGGCATTTATGTGGGCAGCTCACTAATTGCTAATACAAGCTCAACGAGGTTGCCATCCTGCCCAGGTTTTTAGAGTAAACAGGGACAGGATGACACTACACACCCACGAGATTGAAGGCTCTGTCTGCAGGCCACCGCACCTGACAGAACTTAAGGATAATGAACATCTACAGCATTACACACCAGCTCCTTTTCCCTAGTAAAAATACAGTTTGCAGAAAGCCAAGGTGTTTTTCCCCCCCCTTAAACAAGAATAGCACCAGGTTCTCCCTACTACCATTTCCCTACAATCTCAAGAGAGCTCCGCTCATCCAATGCAAGGGGGGGGGGGGGGGGGGGCGGGAGTATTCATTGATGAATAACCAACCAAAGACGCACTTTTGCAGGGTCTCCCTTCTTCCTACTCTACGGCGGCGTAGTAGAAGCCACGAGCACTGTCTATTATGGTGAGGTGCAGTGGCCTCTGCTGGCACACGAAACATGTCCCCGGATAGGACTCTTACAAGTGGAGCCGACCTGTGTGTTTTTTCCCGGGGGGGGGGGGCTGGAGGAGGGGAGAGAGAGAAGAGCATGCTTTTCAATCCCCAAGAACAGATTTTATGGGCCAAGGGGAGAAAGAGAGCCCCTTTGCAACGCCTCTTGGCAGCCCATCTCAGGCACCGCAACTGCCTGGATCGCCAAGGCTTTTTCCCCAGGTCGGTTGGCTGACAAAAGATCCACAGCAGCAGCGCCTCACACACACACACGCGCGCGCACACGCAGGGACAGAGTCCTGGAAGGCGAACGGAGGGGGGGGGGAGAGGAGGGATCCCTGCCTGCCGCCGCTACCGAGGCCGGCGCCGGCGGCGGCTCCTTCACAGCATCCGCGCCGGGGACACGCGCTCCGAAGCCAGCGGCGGCTCCGACCCTCCCTGGGTCGGGGGCTCCTTTCTGGAAGGGGGATTCCGTGGCGGGGGTGAAGAAGGGGATGCCAAGGGGAGCCCCCCTCCGCACGGCCGACGTAGCCGCCTCCTCCCCGCCGGCAGGCACCCCACGGCCCCCGTCATTGCTGGGGAAGGCTGGACCTGAGGGTCGGCAGCAGCGGCGATGCGGGACCCTCCGTAAGGCGCCCCTGGCGCCCCCCCCCCCGGCCGAGGGCTCACCTGCGGGCGGGAGGTGCTGCTGCTGCGGCTGCTGCTGAGGCAGCGAGGCGGCGCTCCGGGCGGCGGCGGCGCGGGCGCCGGACTCGGGGTGCTGCCCGAAGAGCAGCGCGACCCAGATCGAGCCGAGCAGGAGCCGCCAAGCTCCCCGCGCCGCCATCGCTCCCCCTCACGCCGGCCGGGGAAGGAGAGGGGGGCGCGGCGGCCGCTCCGCCAGGGGGGAGCAGCGCCTTCTCCTCCCCGCCGAGGAAGGCGCGAGCGGCCGGGAAAACGGCGGGGCAGCCCCGGAGGCGCTCGCCGGGTCACTCCATGGCGGGTCGGTCCCACCGCCGGGGCTCCTTCTCGCCTCGCACTCGCACACTCGCGCGGACGACGGCGGCGGCAGGAGGAGCAACAGCCTGGCGCGCTCCCGCTCCGGCGTGCGGCGCGCGCTCCCGCGCCCCTCCTCCCCCCTCACGCTCCCAAACGCTGTCCGTCGTCCGTTTGCCAGGCGCGCAAGCGCGCCCGCCTTTCCATTGATCCTCCTGAGTGTGTGTGTGAGGGAGAGGAGGAGGGAGGGAGCGCGCGGAGCGGAGCTGAGCTGACAGAATTCCAAAGGAAGGGGGAGGGGATCGACCCGGCAGGAGCCGAGGAAGCCCCAAGGAGGCGTGTCCGCGTGCGCACGCGCGCGGGCTCGCCGAAGCCGCGGCAAGCGCTGCACACCCGCCGCCGCCGCCACCTCCTCTCTCCCCCCCCCCCCCGTGACGTTCCTGTCTCACGGACATTCCCGATCTCCGCCCCGACGAGTGACGGAGAGGAGCGGGAAGGAAAACCCGGCGAGAGAGAATTCCAAAGGAGAGGAGGAGGAGGAGAAGCGGCGGAATCGATTCCATTTGAGAGACGGGACGGGGACGGGGAGGAGGATGGAAGGAAGGAAACGGGAAGCGGGAGGGAGATAAAACCCGTCCTGACTTTTCGGCTGCAGGGGACGGACGGAGGCGGAAAGGCGGGGCGCCGGCAGCGCGAGAGGGACCTGCGCCCCATACCGTTCTATAGGACTACCCCCCCCCCGCATTCAATGACTGGAACCGTTGCATGGCAGACAAGCTGGGTATGCAGGACTTCTACACCGAGCAATCCGCATTGACTCCCGGTGTGTGGTTGCGGTACTGCTGCTTTGTAATGGTTAGGAGCCTTCACAGAGCTGTATTAGCAATCCACAGGCTGCAGTCTTTGCTGTTGCTGCCTGCCAGATGCTGGCTGGGAGAGAAAAAAGAGCAGGATTCATATCCTACAGCCTTCCCCGATCCAGCGCCCTCCCGATGGGATTAGACCTACCATCTCTTCTGCAAAACTCAGTGCCACCCCGAGATGGTACCACCGCAGAGTCTTGTGTATCTCTCTGCTGCTCCAAAAAAAAAGTGACAGATTTTATTTTCTTGGGCTCCAAGATCACCGCAGACGGTGACTGCAGCCATGAAATTAAAAGACGCTTGCTCCTTGGGAGGAAAGCTATGGCAAACCTAGACAGCATATTAAAAAGCAGAGACATCACCTTGCCGACAAAGGTCCGTATAGTTAAAGCTATGGTTTTTCCAGTAGTAATGTATGGCTGTGAGAGTTGGACCATAAGGAAGGCTGAGCGCCTAAGAATTGATGCTTTTGAACTGTGGTGCTGGAGAAGACTCTTAAGAGTCCCTTGGACTGTAAGGAGGTCAAACCAGTCAATCCTAAAGGAAATCAACCCTGACTGCTCATTGGAAGGACAGATGCTGAAGCTGAAGCTCAAATACTTTGGCCACCTAATGCGAAGAGAGGACTCACTGGAAAAGACCCTGATGCTGGGAGAGACTGAAGGCAAAAGGAGAAGGGGACGGCAGAGGATGAGATGGTTAGATAGCATCACCGATGCAATGAACATGAATTTGAGTAAACTCCGAGAGACAGTGGAGGACAGGAAGGCCTGGCGTGCTATGGTCCATGAGGTCACGAAGAGTCGGACATGACTAAACGACTGAACAACAACAACAACTGCTGCTCCACAGTGGCCAGTCAGATTTCTATACAGGTAGTCCTCGCTTAACGACCACAATTGGGACCGGAATTTTGGTTCCTAAGCAAAATGGTCATTAAGTGAATCTGACTGGATTTTACGACCTTTTTGCGGTGGTCGTTAAGCGAATCACGTGGTTCCCCATTGACTTTGCTTGCTGGAAGCTGGCTGGGAAGGCCGAAAATGGCGATCATGTGACCGTAGGACGCTACAACGGTCGTAAATGCAAACCAGTTGCCAAGCGTCCGAATCGTGGGTCTTCGCATAATGTGTCCAAAGTAGGATCAGTTGAGCCTGGTCATTTGTGCCTCAAGTGAGAACTCCGGGTTGATGTTTTGATTTGTATTGTCTTTGATCTATGGAGGTTTGAGAGGTAGGCCACTCAGAGTCTTTGACGATTAGAGCACAATATAAACCCAGAAAATAAAGTCAACCATTTGCGGATCAGCTGACTGTGACACACAGTGTCCTAATTATTAAAAACAACAACACTCCAGGAATCTCACATCTACAGCACATTCTGTTTTTTGTAAACCGCGCAGAGTCCCCTTTCGGAGAGACGGGGCAGTGATATAAATCGAATTATAAATAAATGAAATAAAAAATTCTGTTTTACATCATAACACTTAAAGACATAGAGCACAAGGTGTACTTCTTAAAGGCCCCCACTGTTGAAGAAGCAAAACTTCCGTGCAGTTGGATTGTGAAAGTTACAGCTTCACGCGCTTAGATTGCACTCAGAGAAACTTGTAGCCAGGAACAGGAGGTGATTTTCCAGTGCTGAAAATGCTCTTCCCTTTCCACCCTTTGCAACCACTGACTCTCCTCAGGATAAAGATACAAACTCTAGGGCAAATTTGCATCAGGTGGTGCCCCGGGCCATTTTTTTTTTTTTTTTTTGCAGACACACAAGACACACAAGAATTGAGGCAATACACTTCAATTTGCTATGTTTGATCCTGCAAAAGAGGTCCTTCAGCAATGCTTGGTGACTTATAGGACTGTTAGCAGCCCCCACCCCACCTAGCAAGTAAAGCTGGGGTCCCCAACCTGTTAGGAAGTGGGCCGCACAGCAGGTGAGCGGTGGTGGTCTGCGCGATTGGCTCCTGCCTGCAAACCCTGCCCCCAGTCCGCACGATTGGCTTCCACCTGCAAAGCCCGCCCCCCTGGTCCGTGGAAAAATTGTCTTCCACGACCGGTCCCTGGTGCCAAAAAGGTTGGGTGTCCCTGAAGTAAAGGACAAAAAGAAAAAAAAAATTACTCCTGCCTCTGCTGGTGATATCACCATATAACTACCACACCCTTGGAGCATTTTTTTTATGGGATTTGCTCTTGATCTATTTACTTTCTTCCCCATCCTGCAAGCTTCAGGCGAGCAGCTTATATGGGATCCTCCCAAATGGCATTTGTGATCAAACATTCAAAACAAACATCCAGGGCTTGTTAATCAATATCATACAAATCTAATTCCGTAATAAACTACTGTAGTTCTCCCTCAGCAAGTCCAGTAGAACCAACTGCAGATAAGGACCTCCTCAAATAGCGACCGGTCAGCCATCTGTTCCCTCTAGAGCAGTGTTTCTCAACCTTAGCAACTTTAAGATGTGTGGACTTCAACTCCCAGAATTCCCCAGCCAGCCATGCTGGCTGGGGAATTCTGGGAGTTGAAGTCCACACATCTTAAAGTTGCCAAGGTTGAGAAACACTGCTCTAGAAGAAACCAAAATCAATGGGGAACCGCATCATTCGCTTAATAACCACATGGTTCGCTTAACGCCCACGGTGATTTGCTTAACGACTGCCACAAAAAAGGTGGTAAAATCGGGTCGGATTCGCTTAATGACCGCTTCGCTTAGCAACCAAATTTCTGGTCCCAATTGTGGTCGTTAAGCAAGGACTACCTGTAGGACACCGTACCTACACAGATTTGGAGTTCTCCATTTCTGGATGCTTTTAAGAAAAGGATAGATTTTGCCACCTCTTGAGGGCAGTTTAATTAGTTTTCCTGCAGATTGTTGAGGGTTGGATTACATGATTACATTACATAATTCCACAACTTTTGATTCTTGGTGGCCTCCCAGATCCCACCCAAACCTACGTTTCTAAGCTGGTACATTTACCCGAAGTGCACACTGAATGTTCCTACAGCAGACAGCGAGCTAAAATTACATCCACGCCCTAGAAAGAGCCTAGAGGAGATATGTTATGTAGGCTTGCAAAATGCAAGTTCAGTGTACTAAAACAAATCTATCAACATGTGATTACAATCCAGAACCATCATTGCCTCAAAGCAAACTGGAACTGTTCCATGAATTTTACCAGCAACTCACTGAGACAACTTAAAAGTGAGATTGGGCCCTGCATTGTAGAATGTATTCCCAGGAACATTCATTGAGAAAACAATATATATAAATAATAACTGAAATGCACAGGCATACCAAACAGCAATTGGACCATTTATTTATAGTATTTCAGCAATGGGTCAGCATGCAAAAGGTGACCACTCAATTCATTATTTTGTGTATTTTGGCACAAAAACCTTGCATTTTGGCCCCAAACGCCCATAGTTCATCACAGGCCCACATTTTTAATTATTTAAATGTCATTTCCCTGGTTATATTGGCGAGCACCACTTTATCCAAGTGCATGCCATGAATACTTTACGGTTTTCTTTTTGAGATGTTTTTAAATGTCTGCTTTGTTTGTTTGTTTTTAAATCTAAATGTCCAACAATTCCGTTTTCAGATCATTTATCCCGCATTAACTAATCTGGAAGACGGTTCGCCCCTCCCTTGGATCTTTTTTTGACATTCGGGAGGGAGAGCGGTGTCTTGTTTGCTTAATGCTTGAGTCCAGACCAGCCCTGGTGCCCCCAATTCAACCCAGGGCAGAGCCAAGAGCGATATTGCTTTCAAATGCTGAACTTTGCCAAGCTCCAATCAGTTTCCCACAGCTATTTAAATTACGGGCATTTCTCCACTGCGGAATTGAAGTGCTTTCCACCCGTCTCTGTCTGGCAGAAAACTATATTTCCAATCCGTGTTGTTCAGGCTCTCCTGCCTCTGTTGTTTCTGTTCCCAGTCCCTTGCTCTCCTCTAAGTTGACAAAGCCTAATAGATTGCAGGCACCTTGAGGTTGTCCTTGGACACGGTTGCAATCAAAAGGAAAAGGCTACATGAACACCAGTTCACCTCCCTCATGGGCTGGAGGTGGGAGGAAGGCAATGTCATAGGAACAGAGCGGGGGGGGGGGAGGTTGTCAAGGCAAAAAGGTTATGGGCAAGTGTCCTATATGAGAAGCTTGAGAACCAACAACGTATCAAAGGCTTGGCATACAACAGTCCACTTATACACAAGCAACTCGTCCCTTAAACTGAGTTCAGTGGGTTCCAGAAGACCAACATGTATGAAACACCCCCTTGCTCAAGGGCACATCGCAGAACTCAAACCATGGGGGCAGCTGGACCATTGGGGTTCTGCCTGTATGGCAGCTTCCACCCCACTTCCCTTTCCTTGTGTGAACAGAAACCGAGAAAGCAGCTCTTCAGCCCCTGTTCTTCTGGGGTGGGGGGCACGGGAGGGAAGCAGGCCTTTTTGGTGCTAGGAGAATCTTCTGTTGGTAGGAGAAGAGGGGGTGGACCGAAGTAAGGCAGAGGAACTCCTTTGCAGCCAGTTCTCCAATCCCATGGAATGACTCTCCAACTGACAGCAGAAGATCCACTTCTCACTTCTCCTTGTTGGGGTTATCAGGATTGTCTCATAAGCATAATAGGGGGTCTTTCTAGTAAACACATCTCTACTGTGCTTGTGGGATGTTACCTGGGTCACCTGATTTCCTCTTCCTCCTTCTTGGTTTGGGGATTCTCATTCTCCATTACTCTTTGGGCACACCTGCAAGCAGGAGGGCTGCACAATGCAGCTCTCGTCCATTTCATCTCGCTTGCACGCAGATCGACTATGAATCCACTTGTATCCAGATCTACTGAATAAATGTAAGCTATCTCTATTTTTCTTCATCTAACTAATGTGTGAAGACTGAATTTATTTCTGAACGCAATTAAGCTTAAAGTGCAAGTTCCCTGCTGGTCCTCGCTTCTACTCTGCAAGATGGTTGTTAACTGCTTGGAGTTCTTTTATTAACCTTCAAGACTCCATCACTCCTGCCCTACTTTTCTTGCCATGGGAAGAAGAACAAGAAAAAACAGATCCGTGGACTGAAGAACAGACACCGTTCCTTCCCCGGCCTTTCTCCTTCCCATTTCTAGTGCGGCCAGAACCCTCTTCTGCCTCGTTGCCCAGCCAGAACTGAGATTAGAGGCATAGTCAGCTCTTCTTTACTGTAAACTGGCATGGTTCCCCCCCTCTCCCACCCCACTCCCACACTGAATTACAGCACAACGCAGAACAGCCCACTCCCGTTTTTTCACCAGATGCTTCCTTTCATCTCGGCAGCTTAATTTAGAAGGGATGGTGGTAGATGGGAGAGGGTGGTTGTTGATTTTGTGCAAATTAGCTTTCAACAAGTACCTTCTGATCGAGCCCAGTCCATGTTTATTTTTTTTATCTGGCTGTGACCAACGACTTCAAGACAAAAGGAAACTTCCCCGCATCCCCCAAATCTATCAAAAGAAGACTAGTCATGAGAAAGCTACTAGTCAATGCAAGTGGAGTTATTCTAGTGACTAGCTAAACAAAGGGTCCCTGTGACATGAAACCGAAGCTCGAAGCTCGTAAAGGCAAGACAGGAACCTTAGAAAAACAAATGGCTTGTGAGAACTCGTTTCTCCAAAGTGGGTGGATTCCCTCCAACGGACTGGCAACTTCTCAAAGAACAAACTTGTTCTGTGCCCAAAGAGTCTGAAGGCATCCATATGCATACCGCGAGGAAACGCAGAATGGGTCTAATGAAAAAAAAGCAGTAGACACTGAGAAAGGAGGAGGAGAAGAAATCCGCCTTTGTTCTGCTTTGTAATTACATAGATTTCCTACACAATCAAAATCATTTGAGAGCCGTACTCACCACAAGCACATTTTATTCCGGGTGCTGAAACTCATTTTGCTTTGTTTTGCAAAATGGGGAAAAGCTGCCGAGATATTTTCTTCCTTTATGAAGCATAGGAAATAAGATTCTGTTGATTAAAAAAAAATCCAGCTGAATAACACTGTCAGCATTCTTCTCTGAGCTTTCTTTCATGTTGGGTTTTCATGGTTATTTCTAATTTATTTTTTTTTTAAATTGTCACCTAAGTTAGGGCTCTCTCCCCCCCTCCCTCCCTCTCTCCTTTAGATCATGAATTATATAGCCCTGGGCCCAAGAGGTCCAGTGTTAGTAGTAGTGAGATAACCACTCCCCCAGGGCATTAAGACATGAAAGGGAGGGAGGTGAACCACATCTCCCAGTGTGAGATTATACCACTGGCTCTTTTACAGCTAGCTAAAGAAAATATTTTGCTATAGAAGAAATGTGTGAGCAGTGAAAATAATTGCTATCCTTCCTTTTTTTCTTTCATCCAAAGCTCCATCTACAGTTCTCATTAGTCAATCAGATGTTCTTCCCAACCCAGATTCTTCTACAGCCAATATTTTGGCCAGTCACTCCAAGATTCTTCCTTTCTCCCCTCTCCAGACTACCACAGAGACGTCTACAACCTTTCCATCATGTCTTTCCACTTCACTCCATTAATGGGGGGGAACCTAGACCAGTCTGTCTCAACCAGATGCCTTTCAGATGTACAAGGAATAAATACGACCGCTCCAAAATCTGCTGTGCAATTTCTCAAACATTTTCTTCCTCTGTGAAAGAGGTTTTTGTTTTTCTATTTTGTTCTTATAGAGCTTGGAAATTTGGTTCAGTAGTTTGAGTTGTTTTTCTGGTTAGCGAAGGTGGAGGACACAATTGCTGTTGTCTTTTCTTTCTGCTATAGACTATAGATCTTTCCATCATTTTATAGCGCTCTGCTGCTTCCATTTCCCACTGTGAAAAAGTTCCCAGGGAGGACTAATATCTTCCCTGGGGATGAAATTGAAATATAACAAGCCAGGGAGGCTGCAGACTAATGGAGAGGTGATTGTACAGTGAAAGACAGAACATTCCCCCAATACTTGCAAACACATCATTATCAAATAAATGCAAAAGCATGACGCTTCACTCCTTAAAATTTCACCAAAATTCTCTTCTCTTTTGAAAGAAATTCAAACAGCAAATTCTCTTTCATCAGACTGAATGTAAGTTGACAGGGGGTGGGGATGGAAATCAGGATAAATTTTCTACCCAGCACTTATTAGGAAGCAATATCCATAATGCTCCAAAAGCATGGCCTTTTGTACCAATGTGCACCTTTAAAAACATTGTCCTACCCTACATGGCCCATCTTGCTTTCATACTGCCAGATACAGGTTCCATGAGAACCTGGTTTTGCTCTTTTCCATATCTTCTGCAGTCTTTGTTATCCTTGTCATGTCTCACTGCAACCTTGCAAGGCAGGGTCTCAATTCCACATGGTGGATTTCTTTTTTCTATTTTTTTTTTTTTTTGCAAAAGATCTCACTTGCTGACTATTTTCAGAAATGGCCTTGTTGGGAATATTCAAGTATTTCCTTTTCACAAATCTACAGTGAAAAGGCTGTAAGCTGTCATTAAATGTACAGGCATCTGTGCACATGTTATTTGAAATTATTGCCAATTCAGCCAGAAGACTATTTTATTATCTACTTGCCTATACACATACACACACACGTGCACGCACATGCACACCTCACACATACACACACACACACACAAACACCATCACTGGAACAATTTACATTGTTTGCAGTAGAAAACAATAGACTCCAAGATTAAAATTAGATTTTATTGAAGTACATTCATCAAGCAGGAGCTTGTTTCTTCCAAGCACCCAATCTGTTTAGCAGCTCAGACTTGCAAAGTGCAACTACGTGTCCACCTGCTCAGTGAAGACAAGGTCTTCATCTTTTCTACAAAGGATGGGAGAAATACACACCCAAGCCACATATATACAGCCAGAGACCAACTATAAGATACTGTGATTCCCCAGTTTCTCTTTCTCTCCAATAAATGCCAAAGGAGTGGAGCTAAACTGAGAACAGATTGTCCGAATGCTTCCCCCCCCCAAAAAAAAAAGAAACGAAAAACTGGGCAGGTAAGGAGATCTAATAACATAAGGTAAAGGTTCCCCCCACATATTTGTGCAGTCGTGTCCGACTCTGGGGGCCGGTGCTCATCTCCGTTTGTTAGCCGAAGAGCCAGCGTTGTCCAAAGACGCTTCCATGGTCATGTGGCCGCATGACGCACGCAGAACGCTGTTACCTACCCACCAAAGTGGTACCAATTCATCTACTTGCATTTGCATGCTTTCGAATTGCTAGGTTGGCAAGAGCTGGGGTGAGTGCAGGAGCTCACTCCGTCACGCGGGGCTAGGGATTCGACCTCCGAACTTGCAATCTTCCAATCGACAAGCCTGGCGTCTTACCCGCTGAGCCACCACGCCCCTGTTCTAATAACATAGTAACAATCATTTTGATTCTAGTGTTTTGCTGCTTTGCCATTTTTAAGACTCAAAGCCTTTGAAAAAAAAGGTCCCAGATTTTGTTTTGATTGACTAACTAAACCAGGGTTGGGCAACCTGCGGTCTCTGGATTGTGCGCAGCCCCTGTACCAGCCTGGCTGGTAGCAGTTTCTCCAGCCACACTGGCTGAAAATCAGTGGCACAATGTTCTGCCTTCTAACATTTATTCTAATGGTATTCTGACTCAGTCGTCTCAACTTTTTCCAGGGCTGTCCGCAGGGTATGGCCCCAAAAGTCAAGATGATGCTGCAATCGAAGCTCTGCCAATTTTTTGTATGTCAATTTTAAGTCTGTGAGCCAGACCCTAAGTAATATTTGGAGTTTCTGGAGAATTTGATGACATCAGAAAGGGGGCGGGGGGATCACACTGTTGGACAAACACATTCCCCACAATGAGAACAGCTTTCTCTGGACTTAGATTCCCATAAATATCTGGTTTTGCTGTCTGTGTGTAAGATGCTTGCATATAGTCTGAAATTCAGATATGTAGCATGCAGCTAGTTTCATTGGATGGCATTCACTGATTTTTATTGGGAATTCTCTGCAAGTATTATTGCTTCCTTTTAGCCACAAATAAACAGAGAGGGAGAGACTAATGTCCTTCCACTAATAGGCAAAGATATTTATTTGGACAAGCATTCCGGGTTTCAGCTGACTTATTTCAAAGGCGGATTTCAACTGATCTATTTATTTCTGACTTGGATTATCAGATGGACTCAGTGTTTGGATTTACAAAGTGGTCTAAGCCAACTTGGTTCAACCATAGCTTATTGAGCAAGCTACAGCAGTACTGTTTACACATCACCCTAAGCTATATAACCTAGGGTTTAGAAATCAACATTGTAGGCTCAGCCCCAATCAACCAACCACATGAATGCTATATATCAGGGATCCCCAACCTGTGGGCCGCGGGCCACTAGCGGGCCGCAGCCTGTTAGGAAGTGGGCCACACAGCAGGTGAGCGGTGGTGATCTGCGCGATTGGCTCCCGCCTGCAAACCCTGCCCCCAGCCTGCGTGATTGGCTCCCGCCTGCAAACCCCGCCCCCCAGTTCGCGTGATTGGCTCCCGCCTGCAAACCCCGCCCCCCCGGTCCATGGAAAAATTGTCTTCCATGACCGGTCCCTGGTGCCAAAAAGGTTGGGTACCCCTGCTATATATGAATCCAGTCAGTATAAAACACATTCACTTCACACTTTAGCATCCTGTAGTCATCAACTTCTACTTCCCACCAGATTTTCTTTGATCCCTTAATGCAGTACTTCTCAACCTCAGCAACTTTAAGATGTGTGGACTTCAACTCCCAGAATTCCCCAGCCAGCAAGCTGGCTGGGGAATTCAGGGAGTTGAAGTCCACACGTCTTAAAGCTGCTGAGGTTGAGAAACACTGCCTTAATGGTTATAAAACATAAAAGGGGAAAGACAGATGCACCATTATGTTGTAGCAATAGCATGCAGCATCTCTTCTGGGATTCTCTAAGAGACTTTATGATCCAATATAACAGTTTTCCCCTTTTCTCCCCACTTCAATATTTAACTTTAGCAGAGAAGATAATGCTTGACTTTTTCTTCTCTTCCCTGCCCCCCTGTCCTTTCCCCTTGTCTCCACCTTTGGAAACTTGATGCCTTCAGGTCCAAAGCTTTGCAAGACACATGTGCCGAAGAGCTGACACGCAGAGTGCTTCTTGACTCTGGGGGCAGGTTGCTGTGCCCCCCTGCATGTCAGATAAGGCCTCCAGGGATAACCGTGACAGCACCATTTACAGTATCATTAGTGGTCAAGAAATCCACTATTGACTCTGATTTAAATACTACATGTCTTGCTCAAGCAAAGTCTTGATTCCCCGTTGGCTTTCCAGCAAACTGGGCTCTGATCTAAAGCAGATTTTTTTTCCTATATATTTTTATCCAGCTCTTCCTCCCAGGAACTCAGGGTACTTTATGTTGGAGGTCCCAGCAAATCAGCATGCCTCATTAGCATATGGGTGATTGCTCTAGGAGGCAAAGTCGCTATGTGCTTCTTCCTGAGGAAGCTGTTTTGTTGTCTCCTCCCACTTCCTCTTTCTCTGCCTTTTGCCACCATCGAAGGAGCATGCGGCTGCTGAGCTTCTCTCCATCTTGAGGCAATGCGGCCTAGAATCAGGAGGTTTTTTCCCCCTTTCTACACGCAGCCCCTGGCAGCAAAGAGGGCCAGGGGTCTACAAACAGTTTAGGGAAACACAGAAGAAGAAGAAGAATCATTCCTAACTGAATGGATGTAACTGTAACTGGACCAAATAAACGTAAGAACTCTCTTGTACTTACTTTTGTAAACTACTTTGTCTAAGTGTGTGATTCTTTATGCTTGGGTGGGCTAAGTGTGTAAGATCAATAACCTATATCTCTCTAGCATGCTCATTAATGCTATTGTTGATAATATTCCTTTCTGTGCACTTATTGCCTCGCTGCATTAAGCTCTGCTCCATTCAGTGGTCCTAACAGTCCACTAATGGCCATCACTTTATACGTGTGCTTCCTCTGCTCCTCTTATTTTCCTGCATTCATTCCTTTGTTATTAATATAGAAAAACCATTACTTGTTTTTCATTTTAAGAAATCAAAATAAGAAGCAATGGCTTTATGCATTGGGGAAATTTGCGCAATGTAGATCTCATTTTTTTCCTGGTGTCCTGAAATTATTTGAGTTGGCAATAGGTTGTGATTCAAGTATATACAATGAGATGTGGGAAAAGAGGAACTGAAGTTCTCACTCCGTGTAGCCAAAAATTGCTGGCTTCATAAAGTGTGCTAATCTGTGGTTTGCTTCAAGAGAGTTTTTTCTGATTCTGGGTTCTTGGCTCAGGCAAGAACCTCTGCCATTAAAGGAAGATTAAAGATGGATTTCATTCTAGAGGGGGTAAAATAAAAAGATTGATTATTCCTGCAAAATAATCTTTCCTGAAAATAGGTACAATCTTTCTCTTCCATCCCCTTTGCCCCCCACTTCCAAGCACATTTTTAAAACAGTCCATCTCTGGAGAATTATATTCATTTGGGGGGAATTCATCCTTCCTCTACAACAGCGGTCGGGAACCTTTTTTCTGCCAAGGGCCATTTGGATATTTATAACATCATTCGCAGACCGGGGGCAGGGTTTGCAGATGGGAGCCAATCGTGTGCACTGGCGGGCGGGGTTTACAGGCGGGAGCCAATAATGTGGAAGGGGTGGGGTTTGCGGGCGGGAGCCAATCACAAGCACCGGGGGTGGGGTTTGCGGGCAGGAGCTGTTCTTATATGTGTGTGTGGCTCAGAACTGTGGCTCTGCACTCTAAAAGTGAAACAAATTTGTTGGATGGCTTTGCTTCATGTCGTAACCTTGCTTTGCTTCAGCTCAGTTCCAGAAGAGATTTCTGTGTGTGAGCTGTCCATGCAGAGAAGCTTCCCCCAGTCAACGACAGGAGGCAGGACCTTGGAGTTATATGAAACTCTTCAAGAAGGAGAATTGTCTCACTGTGCAATTCAGTGATGCAAATCTCATTACTTCTATGGCATGAAAACTCCTTAATGACGTGAAGCAGGTATGCACACTGACACGCAAACCGCCGACCTTCTGATTGACAAGCCTGGCATCTTAACCACTGAGCCATCGCGCCCCATCTACAGTATATCTATATCTATATCTATATCTATATCTAGATCTATATCTATATCATCTATATCTAGATCTAGATCTAGATCTATATCATCTATATCTATATCTATATCTATATCTATATCTATATCTATATCTATATCTATATCTATCATCTACCTATATACTGTATGTCTGGCTCTCAAAATTTACTTCTGATTTGATAGGACCAACACATTGACTTGCCTCTCTTTCTGTCACTGCTTTTGAAACCTTCTAATCTGGAGGAGTATTGCAAAGAATGATATGGTTAGAATCAGAGAGATTTATCAGCTAAGACAACAGCCTTCTCAGTAATTCACCCAGGAGACTGAGAAAGTGTCTGTCTTAGGAACCTGGAAGATAAATTGAATTTTAAAGAGGGGACACAATTCAGTTGCTGAGATTTCTGTAGACTTATCTTATCCTCTTTCAATAAATCTTGGTATAGAAACTCTGAAAGGATTTTTTTTTTTTTGTGGAAGTGGGTCAGTCAAGAACTTGACATTCATGGTCTTCAAAGGGTTCAAGCTATGATTTTGCTGTCCAAAGAGTTGTAGTGCAATTTAAAAAAAAAAAAGAACTACAAACAGAAATACATTGCCAGATGCTGTATGAATGGATTCCCCATTGGGCAGTGGATTGGACTAAAACATCTCCAAGGTCGTTTGCAACCCTTTCCATTCTATGATTCCACTGATAGGTACAACAAAGTTCTTGAATGGAATGGTAAAACATGGGGTGAGCAACTTGTGGCTCAAAGGTCATTTATGATCTCAGAGCCTTTTTTTCCACACCTCTGGAACCTCTTTGATTATGCTCCTGAAAATGCTTGGGTTTTTCGTGGATTTAAAAGACATTTAAAGCAAGTCGGTGCATTAAGTCACCAATTGACCTAATGCACCTAGCCTAACCCCCACCTCCCAGCTTAGAAAGAAAAATTCCCTCCTCCCTGTTACATGTCCTACCATCATTGTGACATCCCTTTAACCCTGATGGGCAGTTGGGTGTTCCAGGAAGCCGGAAGGAAAATCACACTCCTTAGGATGTCCAGAACTGGTCCCCGCAGGATGGAGCGTCAGGAGAACAGGTGGGGAAAGTTGAAGACAGCAGTTTACATTTGGCCTGGAAGTGGTTTCCTATTTTGGATTTGACACCACCAGTGATCTTGACTCTTCTATAATATCACTTACAGTATATTGTACCCCTGTAAAGAAATGGAGGGTTACAGTCAAATTACATCAGGCTTCAGAATACGCTTTCACTTGCAAATGGAATCGATTCCGTCACAAAGAAGCAGGAAAACTTCAGATTTCTGAGATCTAGCAGCCTTTTTTAAAAAAAAACTCCCTTTGACTAGTCCAAGAATGTTCTTTTGGTGCCAAAGTGAAACTTGCAGTGTTCCCATGCCTCAATCAATGTCTGGTTTTCCTGCTTCCTTTCTTTGTTAGAACAGCCTAATGTAGAAAGAAGGGGGGGGACCCTTTTGTTCTCGCTATAATAAAACAACTGGGAACCAGAAATCCTTAATCTTCTATTGCAAATCACCTCAAATAGGGGAACCTGTCTAGAAGGTGACTTTCTCTCTCATTCTTTCTCCCTCCCATTCATTGCTCAGTGATTGCCAAAAAAGCAACAAGTTGCATCTCACTATAGGTTGGTGGCTTCAGAGGAAATTAGGGCTGAAAATTAGGTTGATCAGGCCCCTCCATCTCCCTCCTGTCTGCCTTTACTCCAAAAAAGATGGCTTGCACAGAGGCACAGATGGGGGAGGGGACAAGTGAAAAGAGAGAACATACAAAACGAAAATGTGTATTTTGCAACGGATTCTACTCCTCGTAACACTAATCCCACACATTTGCTAAAACTGGCTGAAATAGGATGTTTAATAATGTACTGGAGCAGCACCCACATGATCTAGAACTAGATTTTCAGAAAATGAAACCTAAACTTTAGGGGTAAAGTAAAGCAAGGGACGTGGTGGGGCGTGGTGGCTCAGCAGGTAAGACACCAGGCTTGTCGATCCGAAGATCGCAAGTTCGGAGGTTCGAATCCCTAGCCCCGCGTGACAGAGTGAGCTCCCGCACTCACCCCAGCTCTTGCCAACCTAGCAATTCGAAAGCATGCAAATGCAAGTAGATGAATAGGTACCACTTCGGTGGGTAGGTAACAGCGTTCCGCGTGGGTCATGCCGGCCACATGACCGTGGAAGCATCTTCGGACAACGCTGGCTCTTTGGCTAACAAACGGAGATGAGCACCGGCCCCTAGAGTCGGACACAACTGCACAAATGTGCGGGGGGAACCTTTACCTTTACCTAAAGCAAGGGAACCGACGTTCCTGTCTTTGTTTGTGGCATGGAATTATTCTTTTCCATATCGCAGGGCAGCATTCTTCTTGCTGCTAATGGCCCTGTAGGCTTGGTGCCTCTGAGAGTCACGTGGCGCCAAACGGGTGAAAGATGCCACAATCCCTGCTGCCAACATGGCTGCTGCCGTACATCCAGCTCTTAAGGTTGGATGGATGTTTGCAATAATTAACCCTACAATTATGTGCGCTGAGCGAGCCAAACAGCGTAAGGACCAGGGACTGGGAGTGTTCTGGCTCTGCAATGATTCACCTATTTTTAGGTCGCAGGAGACGCACACGCCCTGCCGGGGGAAGCCCGCGCTGTTATTGCAACAGCCCAGCCTGGATTTCTCTGGGAAGATGATGCAGCTGATACAGAAAGGGTGGCATGTGAAAGGAGGGAGGTAAATTGTAATTATGAGGACTTAGCATTCTTTAATGAACCAGGGTGGATGAGTTATTCCTTTAAAAAAAATTAAAAATTTAACATATGCTGTATACATTAGTATATAGTATATAATATATTATTATATTAGTGAAGAACAGCCTGGGCTCACCCATTCTAAGCCATATCCTAGTCGGGGAGATGGGCGGGGATAAATTTAAATAATAAATACATAAATAACATGGTTTGTTCAGTTTTGGCTGAGCCTGTTATGAAAACCCAGTCTGTGGCTTGTAAACCATGGTTTATGAGTTAGCACAGAACTTTCCAAACTGTGTGTCGGGACACGTTAGTGTGTTGGCTGCAGTGTCTGGGTGTGTCGTGGCTGCTGCTGCCTCCGAGCCCTGCCAGGATTCCGCGCAGGTCCTAGTGCCTGCCTTGTGCCCTGCTGCCTCCAAACCTGCTGTGATTCCGCGCAGGTCCTAGTGCCTGCCTTGTGCCCTACTGTAAGAGTGTGTCGCGAAATGATGCCCTGCTGTAAGACTGTGTCGTGAAATGATGCATGTCTAAAAAGTGTGTCACCAACATGAAAAGTTTGGAAAGCTCTGATTTAGCATGTTGGGCAAACGCAATCACTGTAGCGTATCCAACAAATAATGCTTAATATAAAACCTTGGCATAGAGTGATGGGCAAACCAGGTTGACAACAGACTGGACGGTCAATAATTTGCTAGATTTAAGGCACTATCTTCCCTGGGGTTACTCTGGAGTAAACCTGCCTAGATTTGTCATGCAGGTGTGGTGACGGTAGTGAAGACCATTGTAACGGTCAATTAGGTGGTACTGAAAAGTATCCTTGTATACTTTGAGAATTGATGATATTGCCATTACTGTTTTAAAAAAAACTGGGGTTGGGGGGTTTTTTTTGGGTAGTCTAAAGAAAGTTAGAAGTTTCAAATCAACCAAGCAGCAAACAACAACCCAATCAAGGTACTACCAAGGAGAGTACAACACCCCCCACCAACACAGGCAGGACAAGCCAGGGTATATAAACAGAGAGCAAGTCCCACTCCCTTTTCGCACTGAAGATGTTGCCTAGCCTGGCAATGAAACGTCTGCAAGAAAACAACAAGGCTCCAAGAGCACCGAGGACTCCAAAGTTAGAAGTAGTTTGGGAAAAGCCAAGGGGGGCACTCTAAGAAAAGGGAGTGATCCAACTCATTGCAGACTCCTAGTATGGAAGAGCCCTGGAATCCGTGGTCGGGGACCAAGTCTATTTAGAGCAAGACTAAGTAAAACTAGACCTGGGTTCATTATCTCCGCCAACTCCAACTAAATAAGTTCCATTCTGCCATGCTGCTGGAATGTCGTAATGATTCTGGCCTTGGTATTAATAGAGCAGCTCCAGCGATAAATCACAGGGTTGTGGGGTGTTGATAGAATGAAAGAGGAAGACGACCACCCAAGGAAGGAACTGCCACCAGCTGCCCCCACCAGCATGGCTGCAGACATGAGTCTCTGGCTTCAACTGTACAGTGTGGCACCCTCGAGAGGAAAACAGGGGAAGTGAAGTTTTCATTCTGGTTGGGATGGAGGAGAGCGAGCTCCAACACTGAATGGAGGCTTAATGGCCTCTCTGAAAAGCCCGGGATAACGACAGCCGAGATCACAAAGGCATTTGATTCAGAAATATCGACTCCATCTGCATTTTTCCACAGAGCAATCCCTCTTCCAAATTTCATGGCTAATGTTCTTCCCCGGGAGAGTTATTACATCGCTAGTTTGTTTAAGCACTTCGGCGCATCTGGAGGGTATCAAGCAGGGGAAGGCTGTTTATGTAAAAACTATGTAACTGAGGCCTTATTTTTAAAATTAATTCTCTGATAGTCTCTAACCTGGGATTTGTCTTTTTCATCACTGCTACGTGGCAGCTGGGTTCACATGTCACAGTAAGACGTGGTTTTTTAAATCATGGTTTGTTGACTCGTCCACAATTAGCTGAGTTCACACACCAAGACAAGACAAAGCAAACAAACCCCATCCGGGCTTAGCGTGACGAGTGAACCAGGCCACTGAATCGGATTTTCTCAATAGATTATCCATCAAAGCCCTAGGATCTTTCTCCTCCCTTACTATAGATCCAGTTTTATGATGTCAAGGAGAATAAAGTAGCAACCTTTATTTTATTAATGACACCCTCACTCCCTACCCCAGCACTTAGGGCAGAGCTTTCCAAACTGTGTTGCCGGGACACATTAGTGTGTTGGCTGCAGTGTCTGGGTGTGTCGCAGCTGCTGCTGCCTCCGAGCCCTGCCAGGATTCTGCGCAGGTCCTAGTGCCTGCCTTATGCCTGGCTGCCTCCAAACCTGCTGTGATTCCACACAGGTCCTAGTGCCTGCCTTGTGCCTTGCTGCCTCCAGACCTGCTGTGATTCCACACAGGTCCTAGTGCCTGCCTTGTGCCTGGCTGCCTCCAAACCTGCTGTGATTCCGCACAGGTCCTAGTGCCTGCCTTGTGCCTGGCTGCCTCCAAACCTGCTGTGATTCCGCACAGGTCCTAGTGCCTGCCTTGTGCCTTCCTGCCTGCAAACCTGCTGTGATTCTGCACAGGTCCTAGTGCCTGCCTTGTGCCTTGCTGCCTCCAAACCTGCCCTGCCAGGATTCTGCGCAGGTCCTAGTGCCTGCCTTATGCCTGGCTGCCTCCAAACCTGCTGTGATTCCACACAGGTCCTAGTGCCTGCCTTGTGCCTTGCTGCCTCCAAACCTGCTGTGATTCCGCACAGGTCCTAGTGCCTGCCTTGTGCCTGGCTGCCTCCAAACCTGCTGTGATTCCGCACAGGTCCTAGTGCCTGCCTTGTGCCTTGCTGCCTCCAAACCTGCTGTGATTCCGCACAGGTCCTAGTGCCTGCCTTGTGCCTGGCTGCCTCCAAACCTGCTGTGATTCCGCACAGGTCCTAGTGCCTGCCTTGTGCCTTGCTGCCTCCAAACCTGCCAGGATTCCACGCAGGTCCTAGTGCCTGCCTTGTGCCTTGCTGCCTCCAAACCTGCTGTGATTCCGCACAGGTCCTAGTGCCTGCCTTGTGCCTGGCTGCCTCCAAACCTGCTGTGATTCTGCGCAGGTCCTAGTGCCTGCCTTGTGCCCTGCTGTAAGAGTGTGTTGCGAAATGATGCCCTGCTGTAAGAGTGTGTCGCGAAATGATGCATGTCTAAAAAGTGTGTCACCAACATGAAAAGTTTGGAAAGCTCTTAAAAGGATTACAGGATATGTGGCTAGTTTTCATGCCACATGTCAAACCA
Source organism: Charina bottae (assembly GCA_023362775.1). Lineage (NCBI taxonomy): Eukaryota > Metazoa > Chordata > Lepidosauria > Squamata > Charinaidae > Charina > Charina bottae. The sequence continues at coordinate 18,388,313 of JALMGJ010000010.1, read as the reverse complement.
AGGTTTACAAGCCACAGATGTTGGGTGGATGCAACATGCTAAGCTTCATGCAAGAAAGCAAGTTCATCTGGAACTCAGTTCAACCCTAACAACTCCTGTTTGGAGATCAAAAAGCAAGTTATTGCAGATCTATGCATCTTCCTACTGTCCTCCAGAGAACCAAAACCAACGAATATCTTTTTAATACCCACGGGTTTAGTTAGTACTGTGGGATGTTTTATGCAGGAGCACTTTTGAATTTTTTAAAAATTAATATTTCTTTTAGAAGAATACAAACTATAAGCAAAATACCAAGATACACTATAATGACAAAATTAAACGAAACAATCCTTTAAAAAATTAGGAGACCAGGGGAAAAAAAGAGAGAGAGGAAAAACAAACAAAAAGAATAAACATCTACTTATGTATTAAACTTATAGTCACCAGTTTACTAATAAATACCATACAGGTAGTCTTCGACTTACAACCACAATTGGGACTGGAACTTCCATCGCTAAGCGAGGCAGTTGTTAAGTGAGTCACGCCTGACTTTACCACCTTTTTTGCCACGGTCGTTAAGTGAATCACTGTGGCTGTTAAGTGAATCACATGGCCATTAAGTGAATCTGGCTTCCCCCGTTGACTCTGCTTGTCGGAAGCTGGCTGGCAAGGTCGCAAATGGTGATCACGTGACCCAGGGACGCTGCAACCGTCGCAAATACATGCTGGTTGCAAAGCGCCTGAATTTTGATCATGTGACCGCAGGGATGCTGCGACAGTTGTAAGTGCAAGGACTGGTCATAAGTCACTTTTTTCAGCGCCGTCATAACTTTGAACGGTCGCTAAACGAATGGTTGTAAGTCGAGGACTACCTGTATCATATTATAGTATAATTAGATACTATTGAACCTGCTTTGCCTGGCCTCCTCCACTCACAGGAACCATCTATTTACTCTATAATGTGCAGACTCTTGAGTTCACAGATCTCAGCTTTGGCCACCTCTGTGATCTGCAGTTTGGAGCTTGGGAAATTGCAAATGGTGCTGCTGCTGTCTTCAGCAGGGTCCTCCCGAGGTACAAGCTAAGCCGTTCAGCGATGTAAACTCAGCACAAAAAGATGTGCAAGCTGGCTTTATACCCAACCCCCCGAGGAACAGGAAAGATGAAAGGTGATGCACAGAATGGGTAGGTGCTGTTCTTCACACGATGACATTAAATCGGTGGTGCATTCCTTTTTTTATTATTATTACTTTTCATGAGCAAAACCAAAGGGTGGGGGACATTTATCTGTTTGGAGGGCAGCTCAGATCTACCCAGCTGGATCCCTCTCAGCAGCACATACCCCTTCAGGTATTTGAAAAGTTATAGGCACCCACCAGGGAAGCAAGCGACAACACGTGTGTCATGATACAAGCCCCGTGCCAGAGTTTGGAGTGCAAATACAGAGTCAGTTTGGTCCAGTGGTTAAGGTGCTGGGCTAGAAACCAGGAGTCTGTGAGTTCTAGTCCCGCCTTAGGCATGAAAGCCAGCTGAGTGACCTTGGGCCAGTCTCTGTCTCTCAGCCCTAGGAAGGAGCCAATGGGAAACCAGGAGTCTGTGAGTTCTAGTCCCGCCTTAGGCATGAAAGTCGGCTGGGTGACCTTGGGCCAATCCCTGTCTCTCAGCCCTAGGAAGGAGCCAATGTCAAACCAGGAGACTGAGAGTTCTAGTCCTGCCTCAGGCACGAAAACCGGCTGGGGGACCTTGGGCCAGTCCCTGTCTGTCAGCCCTTAGAAGGAGCCAATGGCAAACCAGGAGACTGAGAGTTCTAGTCCCGCCTTAGGCATGAAAGCCGGCTGGGTGACCTTGGGCCAGTCCCTCTCTCTCAGCCCAACTCACCTCACAGGGTTGTTGTTGTGGGGAAAATAGGAGGAGGAAGGACTATTAGGTATGTCTGCTGCCTTGAGTTATTCATAAAAATAATAAAGGCGGGATAAAAATTAAACAAATAAATAAATACTTAATGAGAGAATTGAGTCACATCATCACTGGGCGTGTGTCATCATTTTTGTGTTGTCATCATTTGCCCATGTCCCAGACAAACAGCTTTCCCCATTGTTGATTCTCCCTAACAGCTTTTCTCTTGGTCCTCCTGCTGTTGGCAGGTGTGTCACCTCAGCTTAGAGACAGGAGGCTGCATTGTGGTGTAATCAGCAGAGAGTAGCACCTGCGTTAATCCACTGGAGCAAAATAATCACGGAGGACCATCTACAAGTGTCAGTAGCATCCTTGTCCAATTCAAGGCTTAGTGGATAATAGGCTTCTAGATCATCTTACAGCAGCAGGAGGCCCAAGATCATGTTTTCAACAAGTGAGGTTAGAAGGCCAATTAATAGACAAGATTGCTACTCAGAACAAGAATGGAAGCCAGATCTACTCCAAAGAGTCAAAAGACCCAACCAGAAGGTAGAACTGGCCAAGCAAGATGAGGAACATCATTAAGGAGCTGACCTATACAGACTAGGAAAGGTCATAGCTGAGTGCCTTGCAGAGGTGAGATGTCCCCTCACCTTTATGAAGTGAGCTGGCGGTGGGGGTGTTCAAGCTACCTTAACCGCTGCTTTGTTTTATAACAGGGTAAGACTCCAGGCTTGTCGATTGGAAGGTCGCAAATTTGGAGGTTCGAATCCCTTGCCCCGCGTGACGGGGTGAGCTCCCGCACCAGCCCCAGCTCTTGCCAACCTAGCAATTCAAAAGCATGCAAATGCAAGTAGATTAATAGGTACCACTTCAGTGGGAAGGTAACAGCATTCCGTGCGAGTCATGCCGGCCACATGACCGTGGAAGCGTCTTCGGACAGCGCTGGCTCTTCGGCTGACAAACGGAGATGAGCACCGGCCCCTAGAGTCGGACACGACTGCACAAATGTGCGGGGGGAACCTTTACCTTTACCTTTTTCTCAACCAGGGTTCCGTGGCGCCCTAGGGTTCTGCGAGAGGTCAGTAGGGGTTCCCTGGGAGATCACGATTTATTTAAAAAAATATTGCAAATTTGGGCAACTTCACATTAAAGAGGTCAGTTTCGTTCTTTATTTTTAGTTTAAGAACATATGCAGGCCTACGCATGAAACGAATATAATGATTTTGTAACTTCTGGCCTAGATTTGAGCCTGAATGTGCAGGGGTTCCCCAAGGCCTGAAAAATCTTTCAAGGGTTCCTCCAGGGTCAAAAGGTTGAGAAAGGCTGCTTTATAAACTTACTGAGCGGCTGTTGAGCAAAAAGGCAAAGCTGCTCTTCCCATTAAGAAAGGTGGAACTGCTTTGTAGAGCCTCTTCACCGGGGTGTTTCATACCAGTCTGTAGCAAAGCAAGGCGCCCCTTCAAAACATTTGCATCATCTTCTAAAGGGGGAAGGTTGCTCTCCATAGCGAGCTGCCTATTTCTGCTAAATCCTATAATCATCCAGTCTGATGATTATAGGAAGCTGACTTGCCAAGTACTCATTTACGGAAGTCAATTAGTCCTCCCAAACCCATGGCTGCAGAGGATTCGCTCTCTGAGATTTCAGCCACAGATCTTTCACCTTACCTGAAACCCAAACCTTTTCAACAGGAGGAACCGAAATTCAGGCTGCTGCCTCCTGCCATTCTGAGAGAAAAGGAGAGATTTACAGAAGCTGGCAGTTGCTAGTTTTCCGAGTGGAATCTGCAGCGGGAAGGAGCATGCTCCTAATTTTAGGAGTGAGAATTAAAGGGGAGGGAGGGGGGGTCCATCGATACTATGATTTATGAAATTGACTAGAGCGACTTGTACATATTCTGGGGAATAGGCAAAGTGCCAAGTCGATGATGGAAGGGAGAGGAAATTTCTGCTTCTCAAGATGAACAGAAAGGGATTTCTCATTGGTTTAAAACAATCCAGCGTGCAGAAATGGAGGAACATGGACCCGTCATGCATTTGCAGAGAGTAAAACAGACGGCTAACCTATGTGTCATCACTACAGTTTGCCAACCCAGTGTACAGGTAGTCCTCACTTAACAACCGTTCATTTAGTGATGGTTCAGACTTACAAAGGTGTTGGAAAAAATTACTTATGACCGGTTCTCACACTTGTGACCATCCCAGTGTCCCCGCAGTCACATGATCACAATTTGGGCGCTTGGAAACCGGTTCACATTTATGACCATCGCAGCATCCTGTGGTCATGTGATTGCCATTTTCAACCTTCCCAGCCGGCTTCTGGCAGGCAAAATCAATGGGGAACCGCATGATTTGCTTAATGACCATGTGGTTCGCTTAACGCCTGTGCTGATTCGGTTAACGACCGCCGCAAAAAAGGACGTAAAATCAGGTCAGATTCCCTTAATGACCGCTTTGCTTAGCAACCAAAATTCCGGTCCCAATTGTGGTCATTAAGCGAGGACTACCTGTAATTGGTCACCAAGAATTTTCCAGCCTCTCTTCTTTCTCCCAGCTTTATACTCAGTTTCAAACACAGCAGATAGGACACTCAAGAAGCACGTAAGGGGTTAAAGCATGAGCACAACCCTGTATTTTTCCCCATTTAGTTTGGATCGGCTCTTACTGATAGCTGGTTAGAAAGATGAAATGTCCTGGAATTCATACCAACGACACCATTGATTGATTCTTTAGAAATAGCCCAATTGCTAGGAAGAGAAGGAAAGGGTGAAGCAAAAGAGCAGCAGAATGAAAAAGGTAAAATGTTTAGCAAAAGGTTAAATGTTTGGAAAGCTGAGTCTCAGTTAAGGGCTGTATTTTGGTTTCAACTTCTTCCTTTCTTTTTTTGACAACTTCCTGATAAAAGCAAGATGGAAACCCACCAGGATTTGGCAGAGTATCTTCCATGGCAGTAATATTAATGAATTGGTTTGAGAGAAGCTGTAGAAGCATTTGCAAATCTTATCGCCTGCTCAGGTCAGCAACATTCTAGCATACAGTATGTTCCTGATGGGATTCTGAACAACAACGGGAAAACTTCTCTGTGGATGCTTCAGAGACATTAAAAGCAAGATCTTGACTATATGTTGGGCAGACAAGGTTCAGAAATGATTATGGAATCGGCTTGGTATTCTGACTAGAATGCAAGGTCCACAATGCAGTTGAGCATAAAGGACACACAAGAAGAACATTCTGCTTATCACTAGTGATGGGAAAGTACAGGAGATCCACTTGGGTTTTTTTCCATTGCTCATCTGTGCAAATCTGTCAAACTTGAGCATTTAAAAAAAAAATTGTATACGTTTTTATTTATTTATTACTTATATTTATACCCCGCCTATCCCCTCCCTAACGGAGGACTCTAGGCGGCTTACATACATCATATATATATTTCGTTATACATTTCATACTTATACAATTCAATTTTAACTGCGCGCTAAGGGAAGGGGTGAGGGAACCGACTCTTCCGTGGCTACTACAAGCCCCACAATGCCTTACGTCGGAGCTGGCTGCCGACGTTCTGTAGATGAAGCTGCTTTTTCCGGGATCTGTCGTAGCCACCGCCATTCCAGAGATCTTCCGTTTGGTGGGCGACCCCCGACAGGACGCCAGCAAATTTACCCACTTAATGTGGTACCCATTTATCTACTTGCTAAGCTTTCAAACTGTTGGGTTGACAGGAGCTGGGACTAGCAACGAGAGCTCACCTCGTTGCGCGGGGATTCGAACTGCCGACCTTCCGATCGGCAGTCTACAGCTCAGCGGTTTAACCCGCTGAGCCACCGCATCCCATTTTGATGCACGTTTAACCCATCATGGTTGTGGTTTTGCTTGCAGTTTTGACAAAGTTACCCCATGCGTACATTTCGCCCCCTCTAAAATAATGCATTTTTCCAGAAAATTTCTCTCTGGATATACTTCATTTTTAATTAGTGAACTGCCCTCTGGTTTGAAAGTACATAATGACTTTCAAACGATAACTAGGTTTGAGCTCACGCATGGGGGGAAAAAATGTTAAATGAGATACGGTTGTCATTCTCATGTAAGCCATGCACATTTCTCCTCCAGACTTACTACTGATTGGAACCCGACATGCCCTGGATTACCTTCCTGTCCAGATCTGTTTGGATGGTGTGCCAACATGGATCGTGGTGGAGGGGGTCAAAGGTTGATCCGGGAGGGGGCATAAGGGCCCGCAGAAGGGTCATAAAGGTCAAGGTGTTGGCTACAACCATGCCATGTGCATTTCAAAAAGGTGGGGGTTTGGTCACTTGGTTATGGCCACCATCTTGAATCCCCCACCCTCGCAGTTACCCCTGCTATGGGGACCCTGGAAGTGTGGGCCCCAGAGCTATCTGTAGGCTGTTCCCTTCTCTTGTGGGTCCCCATATAACCTACGTATCTTCCAGAGGAAATTTCATTCCAGATATGAGGAAGCTCAGCTGCCAATTAGCCAACCAGCTAACTATGAATTTGGCTGTTTCTTTGTACCGTTCCAGCCTTAATCACTCCCTATCACACGTTTAAAACCTTAGTGGCTATGGAGGTTAAGCTGTTTTTTTTGGGTCATTATCTTGCCCCAAAGAAAGGGATGTAAGGTTAGATTGCCTGTTCTTGAACTGCAGCCAGGATAAATTCTTGATGCCTGCGGCTTCTTTAATCTCCAATACCAAAAAAAAAACAAAAAACCCAGCCCACCCCAAACATTGCAACATGTAGTTTAAAATACAGTGAAAAGCAGGCAAGGTGAGGAAGCACAGTGGACAAAATCTCAGGATTTATTGTCAAAGCCCCAGAAAAGGAACAAGGAAATTGTTTTAATCTCAAGGGATCACAGCAAGCATATCAACAAGACCAATTTATCTTCCTGCACTTCTCATCTATCCCCACAACCAAAACTAGACAGAAAAAATTCACAGAGCACTACATTTTCGGCACTAGAGGATCAGTGGCTACATCTGTTGAAAAAGGAATCACTCACAGGCTGATTATTAAGTTGTTTACACTCCACAACCATCCAGCCTTTCTCAAGTTGCTGGGTATTTTTATAAGCGCATTAATTCACAAGAAGGCAGTCATTGGAGGCTCATTGTAAACTTCATTAAAGAAAAATCAGCTGTTTAAAAATAAGTGCTTCTTAAACACTGCCTCCACTGCAGATGCAGGTGATTTCAGTTCCTTGAGGCTGACTGGAAGAGCATGTTGGTGGTGGATGGGAATTCAAAAAGTGGGTACGGGGACCCAGGCAGATGGCGGCGCAAGAGATAGAAGACAAAGAATCACGCTGCTGAAGCTTTAGAGAAAGGCAGACGAGGGAACTCTTGAGTGACAAGTGCTGTGTCAGCAAGGAATTTAATCGATAGCCAAGAGAGACAGTAAGAAGGGACGGATAGGGACTGCGATAGGGACTGCCCTGAGCAGCTTCCAACAGGCTTCTGACTCACCTCCCCAGATTGCAGTAAAGCAGTTTGAAGGGGTCGGATTTCATGGTTGAAAAAGGTGATAAAATTCCACATGGCAATTTGCAAAAGGAGGGCTGGAATCCAAGGGCCCGGAGGAACCCTAGATGGGAACAGAACATTGAGATAAACATGCATTTATTTGGAAGAAACCCTTTTAGACGGCTGAACTCTTCTGCACAATTGTCCGACTGCAGTAGATACCATCAAATACTGTAATCTCATCATTCTAACCCAGAGCTCAAATTGTATAGCAACTGTCTCCAACTGTGAATCGGAGAGAGTTTAGAAATGCTGGAACTCTCCAAATTCCCAATCAGTGTTGAGAGTCCCAAGTTGGGAAAGGCTGTGACATAGCCATGTAGACCTCAACGTTGTGCACACTTTCCAGAGGGTTCTGCTTCCTTTCAGCAGTGCTTTCAGCAAAGCCCACTTCCAAAGTTGATTCAAAAGCAACTCTTAAGCTCTTTGGCATCTCCCTAAAACTGAAATCACTCCTCTTCCAAACACTATTCCAAGCACAGGGTTTCTTTAGTAAGGTTTATTGAGAAGAAAAGGATGGGGTTACAAGAATTCCAGCAACTGAACTATTTCCCATCTACAACCAATATATCTGAAAGTACATTTGGGTGGAGTCTTTTCTACTTTTCTCCTTTTTTTCTGTGAACCAATGGGAATTTTCAGACGTCTGTTTACAAAACCATCCCCTATATCCTTATCCACCTGGGAGCCAACTATTACATCAACACTGTCCCCCATTTCTAAACAGTGAAGAGAAATTGTATTGCTGGAGGAAGTCCCTGATGTGACCCAAAGGACCTTGATGAGGTGAATCACATGTCAGAGAAGACCCTCAAAGTACCCGGAGATCCATGTTTCTTTTCCCCCTCAATTGCTGAAGCCTAGAGCTGATATCTGGAATTAATCTCATCTAAGACACAGTAATTACAGCAATAACAAATATCCTGGGACACTTTATCATCTTTAGCAAACTCTCAGCCCATCCCCAATTCTCCAGATTCATTTAGATACAGACTTAAATACTCAGCCATGATTCTCCATGGCCAAGAAGAATCCCAGAGCTGATCATTTAAAGAACAAAAGTAATGGGGTCACCCTTACTTACAGTGAAATTTGCTGAATTTCCAAGTTTCAAAAGCTTAGCATAGAAATACTAATTAGATCCAGACTCTTTATATCAAACATGATGAAAAAGTGATGGAATGGAAAATGTTTTTCAGGGTCCCCAGGATATGGGTTTTAAAAGAAGGGAAAGGGGTCAGTGTAATCTGGGTGTAATTAATGCACATACTTCCAGGCATGATTTTACTTATTCTCCATTAATGCTTTTTAATTAAATGGGAAAATAATAAAGTGATCCACTAACACATTCAGTATCACTAAAATCAATCAATTGCAATGATATGTGCACTTGAATTAAGCAAAGAATAATCTAAGAACAGATCATTGATAAAAGCAATGCAATACATTAACAGTTTGAGACTATCAGCGATCAAAATGTTCTCTTACATATCAAACTGTTTCCAGAGGGGTAGCAGTGCTAGTCTTAAAAGAAAAACAAGCGTCTTTCATCTTATCTTAAATGCTAATAACATTACTCTAGGGCCAAATGCTGAGGCCCTAAAAAGAGTGCAGGGAAGAGCAGCAAAGATGATTAGGGGTCTGGAGGCTAAATCATGTGAAGAATGGCTTAAGGAACTAGGTATGTTTAGCTTAAGAAAGAGGGGAGACATGATAGCGGTCTTCCAATACTTGAAGGGCGGCCACAGGGAAGAGGGCATTGATCTATTCTCCATGGCACCTGAGGGTAGGACAAGAAGCCATGGGTGGAAGCTCATCAGAGGGAGATCCAACTGGGAAATAAGGAGGAATTTCCTGACTGTGAGAACTATTAAGCAGTGGAACAGCTGGCCTCCCGGAGTGGTGGGTGCTCCATCGCTGGAGGTTTTGAAGAAAAGATTGGACAACCATTTGTCTGAGATGGTATAAGGACTCTTGCCTTGGGCAGAGGGTTGGACTAGAAGACCTCCAAGGTCCCTTCCTGCCCTATGTTTCTATGGTTCTGTTTTAGCATAAGCTTTGGTCAATCACAGTCCATTTCATCAGATGCATATAGTTTAAGATAATCATATCATCATATATGGTTTAAGATCAGTTTTGGTTACAGTAGCTGGCTTTTGAACCTGGTCCTTTTTAGAGAAGCTCCAGCAGTGGGGAGGGGGGTGGGTGTAGCCCAACCCAGCATTGTCCACGGCCAAGTTCAATGTGGATTCTAACCAGGAGGAACAACGGCTTGATGATGTAACAGATGTTATCGCTCACCTGTCAGATGTTTCAATCTGTACAGTTAACTCCATTGCAGTTTTGCTTTTTTTCAGATAAAAGAACCGCTTTGTCCAGATGCCTGCATCTTTTGTATGAACAGCAAGATCACTTGAGAAAGCTCATAGACCTGTTTGTCACCAATATCTAGCAATCAGAATTATATCGGCTGAGGTCATGCCTTATGCTAAGCCGGAGCACAGCCATAAGTGTTGCTTGCTTGTGATCTAGAAGTCTTGAAGTTCTCCTGAGTACAAAGTTAGTCACTATTACATGAGAATCAAACCCATTGACTTCAATCAGACCAAACGTGAAGATATCTGAATACTCACGTTAAGAGTTTCATGAATGCCAATGGCAAACATGGTGATTCATTCCTGCTGTAAATGCTGCCTCCTTCTAGCATAGAGGATGAGAGAAAACACAAGTTTGGGGTTGGGAGAATCAAGTTACAGTAATACAGTTTATAAACACTTCATTCTTAGATTAATTCCAGATGGGCATCTTCTACACTGAACAAAAAAGATGCTTGGCCTTTTAAGAGCAACAGGTTTAACTGCTGCATAAACTTTTGCAGACTAGAAAGTCTACTTCATCAGATACACGGGACGTTCTTGATTGGCAAATAGGGAAGATACACCCCAACAGGGGCATCAAAAAAGTCAAGATGGCAGCCATGACCTTGGGATCAAAGCCCCACCCTTCATGTAAAAAGGGGGTGGGGCTTTGATCACTCAGCCATGACTGGCACCTTGATTCTCTTGATCCCTGATGGACCCCACAATACCCAAGATGTATACACAGTTATAAAGGAAGAAAACCAATAACCTATGCATTCATTAGCTATACAACACTTATACTTGCTCATTCCATTGCTGGATAAACTGTTTTTTTTTAAAATGGCAAGTTATTTTGAAGATAACTCCAACTTTTATATGCTGTCTGCCTTTGGCCATTAATTGCTACTTATACAGGTAGTCCTCGCTTAACGACCACAATTGGGACTGGAATTTCAGTTGCTAAGTAAAGCGGTCATTAAGTGAATCTGACCCGATTTTACGACCTTTTTTGCAGCGATCGTTAAGCGAATCACTGTGGGCTTTAAGCGAACCACGTGGTCGTTAAGCGAATCACATGATTCCCCATTGATTTTGCTTGCCATAAGCTGGCTTGGATGGTTGAAAATGGTGATCATGTGACCACTGATCAGGATGCTGCAATGGTCATAAATGTGAACCGGTTGCCAAGCACCCAAATCGTGATCATGTGACCGTGGGAACACTGCAACGGTCATAAGTGTGAGGACCGGTCGTAAGTCCAAACCATCACAAATGAATGGTTGTTAAGTGAGGACTACCTGTATGATAACACAGAAGGCCACATTAGTTATCCAAGCTACTTCTTGGAAGGAGTGCAGAAAGGCAGAAGAGATGGCAGAAAGGAAAAAAGAAAAAGAGAGAAATTACAGGCTCTGCAAAGTAATCTCCTTGGGTCGGATGGGCAACAGGAAGAAACACCATGAGGTCAGCATTACCCCCTAAAGCAGCCAAACCTCGAGGAATTCCTTCAGCACACAGAAGCTGTAAGTCAATCAATTGCTCTTCTACCTCTCTCCCAACCTCCAACAGATTTGAGGTGCTTGAATGGGATTTTTCAGACTGTTCTCTTTCCACTTCCTCGATGCATTTCATATCCCGTTCTTTGCGACATAATTATTGATTGTTCTCCCACCCAAAACCTTCACCGTTCCAATTTCCAGTTGAAACAAAAGAGCTGAAATAAACACCTATACCACCATGGAGCGAACAGGAGGAAAGGAGAAAGAGAGAGATCTGAGATATATAAGACCCCCCCACAAAATAAATCCGGCCCTCTCTCTTTGTGCCTTTGTGTATGTTTCTTGGATCTATACCCAATCTGATTACCCTCCCTAATAATTAAAGCAAGCAAAACAAAATACGCCCCCTCCCCGCTGCATTTTGCCTCTGACACGGTTCCAGTACAGAAAATTACCAAGCTTTTGTTACAGTTTACAATCTTAGTGTAAGAGCAATAAGATGCTGGATGCAATAGCTACAAAGAAAAGGGGGGGGGAGAAGGGGGGTTCTGAGCCACATCCCATTGATGGGTTACTTAAAAGCAAACAGTGCATAAGGTTATACAGAAAAAAAGAAGAAGAAACCCCACTGATACCCTGTTTGGCAGGCATTAATCCCAAAGGACATGTCCTTTGTCTTCTTGCTGGAGTTTATTCCCCAAATAATGAGGATCCCCAGAAATTCAAAGTCACTTAACTGCAATTCCATTATTTGTTTCCTTGGTTTATATTTTAAACACAGTTAAAGAGACAGAGAGAGTCACAAAGGCAACCCTAAGATCTTGAGGTTGGGTCTTTTTTTTTTTTTAAAAAAAAAAAAAGCTAATTACGGCATCGCCATGCCACACCATGTTTATAAAAGAAGTCTGGTGGAATAAATCATTCCAGTCGGAGGGATGTGAGGTGCTACGGAGATCAGAAGCAGCTGCGGGTCGATCTTAGTATCTAGAAGATGCTGGGGAACCTTTTTTTTTTTTTTCTAGCACCATGGGGAAAAATTTCCCTGAATTTATCTATCTTTTGCCCGTCCTGATCGCGTTCAATTTCATGAACGAGAACCTGTTTTAGTCCTTTTCTTCCAAAGGAAAAGGGACATTCAGTGAAATGTTTGTGGATATGGCATGAATTTTGGGGGTCCAGATTTATTCATGAGATGGCAAATATGTGCATGTGTGAGAGAGAGGAAATGTCTTGGATTTACATCCTGCTTTTCCTTCAGGAACTCAAGTGGCATGCATAACACACCCTCCTCCCATTTCCCCCAACAACAACAACCTTGTGAGGCAGGTCGGGCTGATAGTGTCTGGCCCCCGTCTCCCTGTGAGCTTGGATCTCCCTGGGGCCAGTTCTCCCACACATAATGTCCTTCCTTTCACTGTATAATCTTCTCTCCAACACTTTTCAGCCTCCCCAGCTTCCTACACTTGAATTAAAACACACGGTCACCTCCCAGTTAGACTACTGCAATGCACTCTCCATGGGGCTGCCCTTGAAGAGTATCTAGAGACTTCAGCTGGTGCAAAATGCAGTTGTGTGTGTTTCTGGTAGAACACACGTTACACCTCTGCTTTGCGAGCTGCACTGGTGATGAGTTTGTTTCCGGGTCCCATTCAAGGTGCTGGTGTTGACCTTGAAAGCCCTACATGGCATGGGACCGGGTTATTTGAGGGACCGCCTCTCCCCGATTTCACCTGCCTGTCCTACCAGATCCAGCAGAGAGGGCATGTTATGGGTTCTGTCGCCGAGGGAGCTAAATCTGGCGGCCCCTAGGCGGCGGGCCTTTTCTGCTGTGGCCCCTGCGTTGTGGAATCTTCTCCCCCCTGAAGTGAGGTTGGCCTCATCTGTTGAGCTTCTGGAGGTCCCCCAAGACCTGGTTGTGTCAGCAGGCCTGGGGACCCCAGGGGACGAGTGAACTAGTGAGGGGGCTCCCTTATTTTTAACGTCCCTTCGTCTTCTATTCTTTGCTTTACTTGGTTTTTTAAATATCTTTTAATCATGTATTGATTGTTTTTAGCTCTTGGGGTGCTGCCCAGAGTCGCTTGTTTGTGAGATGGGCAGCTAGATAAATTTGAAAAACAAACAAACAAACAAACAAATAAATAAAACCCAAGAGAGGTGACCATGAGATAATAACTTCCAGGGTCATTCTCAGATGGAGAAGGTTGGGTTGACAGAGATGCTTTGGGTTCATGGAAAGACGGGAGACAGGAAAGGGCCACAGGAGCAGAACCCCTTCCACCAACTCCAAGCAGCAAGTCAATCCAAAATCCATCAAAGTCAATCCAGGGGCAGGTATTGGTAGACCAGACTAAGAAACCAATACCATGCAGGTCGAGGGCGTGGTGGCTCAGCAGGTAAGACGCCAGGCTTGTCGATCGGAAGATCGCAAGTTCGGAGGTTCGAATCCCTAGCCCTGCGTGCAGAGTGAGCTCCCGGACTAGCCCCAGCTCTTGCCAAGCTAGCAATTCGAAAGCATGCAAATGCAAGTAGATGAATAGGTACCACTTTGGTGGGTAGGTAACAGCGTTCCGCGCGCGTCATGCCGGCCACATGACCGCGGAAGCGTCTTCAGACAACGCTGGCTCTTCGGCTAACAAACGGAGATGAGCACCGGCCCCTAGAGTCGGACACGACTGCACCAATGTGCGGGGGGAACCTTTACCTTTTTTTTCCGCTTTGCAATAAGCCAGCAGTTTTTTTCCCTCTTTTTTTTTTTTTAAGATGACATTTCGCTCTTTCTGCCCTTGGAGAACACCTGGTTTATATGCAAGCAGAGCTGAGCATGGAAAGGGCCAGTTGATGAATGACATCTAAGAAAGACCCCCATCCTTTTTAAGACCCCAGAAGACCTTGGGGCAAAATTTCATTGGAGCTCTTCCCTTGCCTTCGTGCAGCTTAGGTCAGTGTTATATATTTTTTCCATCCCTTTTTGCCCCTTGGCCCAAGAGTGTGGGGTGAATTTGAAAATATGGGGTGGGGGGAGAATTATTGGAATTTATAGTTCATGGTTCCTAACCTGTGGGTGAGGGAAGAGATAATGTAGATGGATTCAAAGATGGATCAGTAGCTTTTATTTGACACTTCGGAAAGAAAGTGTCTTTGACACAGCTAGCTGATGGATGATTTACATAAAGGAAAGGCAGTTAAAAAGCACAGGGGCAGATATTGTCAGCCTTGCAAGGTAGACCAGACTAAGAAACCAATGCCATGTAGGTCAGGGACTACTTTTAATGTAACAGCAACAGAATCTTGCAAGACTGAATGTATAAACTAGGGAGGGGCTTGTCTGAGACGTGTACTCATGTTACATTCTGGGCCTGGGGTCAATCCCCTCTTATCTGACTGTTGCCTTAGTAGCGGCTCCGCCCCCTGTCCTTCAAGGCCATTCCCTATGCCCTCTACAGCAGGGGTACCCAACCTTTTTGGCACCAGGGACTGGTCGTGGAAGACAATTATTCCACAGACCGGGGGAAGGGGGGGGCGGCAGGGTTTGCAGGCAGGAGCCAATCACGCATACTGGGGAGTGGGATTTGCAGGCAGGAGCCAATCACGCATACTGGGGAGTGGGATTTGCAGGCAGGAGCCAATCACGCATACTGGGGAGTGGGATTTGCAGGCAGGAGCCAATCACGCATACTGGGGAGTGGGATTTGCAGGCAGGAGCCAATCACGCATACCGGGGCACAGGGTTTGCAGGCGGGAGCCAATTGCGCAGACAGGGGAGGGGGTTTGCAGGCGGGAGCCAATTGCGCGGACGGGGTTTGCAGGCGGGAGCCAATCGTGCGGACGGGGGGATGGGGTTTGCAGCCGGGAGCGAATCGCACAGACCACCACCAGTCACCTGCTGTGCGGCCCACTTCCTAGTGGGCCATGGCCCACTGGTTGGGGACCCCTGCTCTACAGGTATACACAGGAAGCCACAACAACGTCTGCATGGTGTCTTGCCCCACCACCGGCTCTAGCACCAAGGTGGGAACACCTCAAGTGGTCTTCTGCTTCTGCATTCAGACCAGTGGGAAGCATCAGCCTCAGTCTGGATGCCCCCTGCCCACAATTAACATTTCTGCTGGTCCTTCCTAGAACGAGGCATTCAGCCATGTTGACTAAAAACAGACGTCCTCCCTGTTAAACTTTCCCGTCCTCCTCCCAGAGTGTTAATAACTCAATGTCACGTCACTCTTATTGGCTTCGAGCTTGGCAGCCTCTCCCTGGAGGGAGTCTCAGGACCTTGTTCCTGTGTTCGGTAGGCAGGGGCTTCAGTTGTCTTGTCAAGCACTGACCTGTTTGCCTCTTTATACTCCTCCAGGGAACAAGTGTGCTCCATCTTCCATTATACCCCATATTAAAGGTCAGGTTCAATGAGAACCGTGTGGGCTTTAATGTATATACAGATAGGGAGGGAGGGAGGAAGGAAAAGGAAGGGGGAGGGAAGGAAGGGAGGGAGGGGGAGGAGGAAGGAAGGAAGGAAGGAAGGAAGGAAGGAAGGAAGGAAGGAAGGAAGGAAGGAAGGAAGGAAGGAAGGAGAAGGAGGAGGGAGGGAGGAGGGAAGGGAGGAGGGAGGAAGAAGGGAGGGGGAGGAGGGAGGGAGGAAGGAGGAAGGAGGGAAGGGAGGGAGGAGGGAAGGAAGGGAGGAGGGAAGGAAGGAAGGGAGGAAGGAGGGGGAAAAAGGAAAAGGAAGCAAGCCAGCCAGCCAGGCATGGCTAGGAAGCTAAATTTGTGCATAATCAACAGACTTACCTAACTGCTTTGCTGAACTACAAATACCAGCATCCACAGCTTTTTCCATATCTGGAGTACAATATTACAGCAGTTTTTTAAACAATATTTTGCAGAATTGATATGTGCATAGAAAACAATAAAATAAAATAATCTCTCTCTCGCTGCAGATATATAGATGGATGGGTAGATGGAGAGATGAATAGACAGGCTGCATAAACAGTGGAGAGATGAGATGAAAACATAACTGTACTGAAAATATATAAACATGCTTCTCTGCCTTATTCTGAGTCAAAACACTGGTCCTTCCAGCTTCATATTATAGGGCTAACTGATGTGGCCTGCAAAAATCCAGATGACCACCAGGTGGCAGGAAATGATGAGTTCCTTGTATCCCCCTGTTGCCATCTAGTGGGTCTCTGGATGCTTGCAGCATCAAATTGTTAGCCCTGATCTTCTGCAGGCAGAGAATAGAGCATCCATTACTGAAAATCTTTTAAACTAGAGACGATAGAGATAACGCCTGGATAAGCCACAGCTTGCGCTGTGCCTTTGAGCTGTATAACCCCTGACGGATGAATCTATTAGCACTGGAATCACCAGCTACGACATCTACCTGTAACACATCAGGAGCAAAAGGAAATCAGCTTTGCCTTGCTGCAAGAAAAGGCAGAGAAGATTCGCACTTTTCCACACCTAAAGCCATTTTTCCCCGTCTGATTATTTTTATGATAGAACATTTGGGCAGTCACAAATTCTATGGGCTGCCAAATTTGATGTATTTCAAAGTTATGATACTATCCCTTTTACCTATGGGAGACTCTTAGGAGAAAATGCATTGTACTTGTAAAATTACAGAAATGGAAACCTGGCAGGATTTGATTATTCTTGGGAAAGTGAGAAGCGGGGGTGGGGGGGGGATGATGAAACTGACTACTGACTAGACAGGGTTATGACACTGGCTAGAGAATAGCAACGGAGGTGTCCCCTAATCCTATCTCCAGAAAGTATTGATTTCTAAAATAGATATATTAAATAAAAAGCGACAGTGGTTCAGCTCTAAATTGATACAGAGAAACATAAAAAAGGCTAAACTGCCGAGCTAGTCCTACCACAAAAAGACATGCCCTGTCTAGCACCTCTTACAGTATTTTTCCTTCTTCAAAGGCCAAGAGTGGGCCTGGTTCTTTCTCCTTCAGTTGCATCTAAAGATGCTTTGAGTGACATCCTATCTAGTGGCTGTATCTTCAGGAACTGGCTCAAGAGCAAATGCCACAGGACAACTCTATCTCCACTTACAAATATTCATTTGTGTGTTCTTCATTCATAATTTCACTCTGGCTCACTGATGAATTTACTCAGCCCACTAACCGAAGGCTTACTTTGGTATGTTCAGCTTGCCTCCATTCAGAGAAATGCAAACTCTATCCAATCCACATACAGTATTTGTCTGAGGAAGCATGGATCATCAGGTGGTTTGGAGTCAAAAAATTCACGGGGATCAAACTGCTGGGGGGGGGGTCCTTCTTTTCAAGCTTGGGATGTCAACATCCAGACAACTGTGCCAGATCAATGCAGATTATATGATACGATTTAGTTCCTAATGCCAATACCACAAGGGATAAGGAGCTACAACCGCAGAGGACTTTTGTCATGTTATCACTCTGGCTGCCTGCCAGCCAAACCAGCCAGCCAAGGTCTCCTGCTCCACTCAAGTCCTTCAGATTTCATGTTGTTGCCTCTCCAGCTGTTATTATTTTTCCCCTGCAGGGCCCATCTTCCTCTATCAGCTCTGCCATCCTGCGCCTAATCTCTTGCCAGCCTAGCTGTTCAGGAAAGATAGAATGAATCTCTTTTTGCTTTCAACTTTCATCACCAAATCAGTGGGGTTCCCTCAATGCAGTGGAACAGAAACCTACCCGGTGTGTTTACCTTCTCAAGGAGAAGTCCTTCTGCTTCAGGCAGATTAGCTCCTTGCCTGCATCTCTGGGGACATAGCTTTGCTAGCTTGGCCACAATGCAAGTGACAGCAGGAGTCTCCACTTCATCAAGAACCCACTCCTGGGGACTTAAGAGGGGCCCATTTTCCCATGTCTGATCTCCCCAGGCCTGTCTTCCACGCTTTCTCATTTTGCATCCTTTTGCAGCTTCTCCTCGTGAAGCAAAGAACATGCAACTGCTTGTATTTCAAGCTTTGCACTCAAGTTAAAAAGCTTCAGCTGGGGGAGAAACAACATAGCTTTATAACCTTGCTAGCTCCTGTCCAGCTTCGGGATTTATCTTTTCCAATTTGCAATAAGCCAGCAGTTTTTTTCCCCCCCTTTCTTTTTTTTTAAGGTGACATTTCACTCTTTCTGCCCTTGGAGAACACCTGGATTATATGCAAGCAGAGCTGAGCATGGAAAGGGCCAGTTGATCAGTGATGTCTAAGAAAGACCCCCATCCTTTTTAAGACCCCAGAAGACCTTGGGGCAAAATTTCATTGGAGCCCTTCCCTTGCCCTGACTTCGTGCAGCTTAGGTCAGTGTTATATATTTTTTCCATCCCTTTTTGCCCTTTGGCCCAAGAGTGTGGGGTGAATGTGAAAATATGGGGAGGGGGGGAACTGTTATAGTTCATGGCTCCCAACCTGTGGTCTGAAGACAGTTCATGGGTGAGGGAAGAGATAACGTCGATGGATTCAAAGATGGATCAGTATCTTTTATTTGACACATCTGAAAGAAAGTGTCTTTGACACAGCTAGCTGGTAGATGGTTTGCGTAAAGGAAAAGGTTCGAGCTACTGCTTTAACTGATCCAAGTTACTCCCTTGATTGATACATATCAATCCATTCAATCACTTCAAATATAAAATTGCAATTTGAATTGGGAACCCTGCAATCTGTATTTACCCAAGGCCTTGGAAAAACCCTTGGGAACCATCTTCTGCTGAGTCCAGTTAAGTGTATTTCTAAGTCAGTGGTGGACTGCTGTTGGATTCTCTCTCTCATCTGTCCCAGCTAGCATACCAATACCCAGAGATTCCAGGAACAAAAAGACCAGAACACATCCTCTCCAGCAGCCAAAACCCAGATAAGCAGGGATTAATACCAGACAAACAATCAAGCAGAAAACAATGTCCCAGTCAAGGAACTACTAAGGAGAAAAACACTCCCACCAACACTGGCAGGGCAGCTACTGTATATAAACAGGGAGCAAACCCCACACTCCCTCGCACTGATGATGTTACCTCGTTGGGTAATGAAACATCTGCAAGCAACAACCAAGCTCAGAGAGCACCAAGGACACCACGGGTCAACTCTGAACTATATACGTATATTCTCTTCTATTGATTCCAGGAAATGTAATCCAGCCACATATGGAGGTTAAGATTTTCCCAGCCCAGCCATTTACATTTACCCAGGTATAAATTTCATCAAACTCAGTAGGACTTTTTTCTGGAGGATCATCTACAGAGTTACACTCTAAAGAAACATCTGTTCTTAATATATATCCAGTGCTTTGCAAAACTTAGCTCGATAGCAACAAATGCTTTTTAATTTATATTTTGAAAATTTACAAAAAGACTGAACGGTAGTCTTTGAGCATATACGTTTTAGCATTATTCTAAATAAGTTGAAGATAACATCACCACACACACACCTTATTTATTAGATTTTTCTCTGCCTTTCCATGTAACAAAGACACTCAAGTCAGCGAACAGAACAAAATGGGTGGAAAAAAATTAAAACGCAACTCAGAACATTAAAAAAAATCTATAATTAAATATTTCAAGCAATTCAGAAGATCCATGCACTTTTATGGCGTTTCACTAGGCCTTGAAACCATGGCTGTTCTCCCAGGCCTTGGGGTAGGGTGGATGTGGTCCTTTCGTTAGATTTTTATTTTGTGTTTAGAGTGCGCTGTCCCAACAAATGCTGATGTTTTGGTATATTTGATATTCTACATTATGTTTTGCATATTGTTGTTTTAAATTGGGAGCTGCCCAAAGTCACTGTGGAGTCAGGCGGCATCTAAATCGAATGAAATCAATCAAGGACCCCTTCTCTAAAATCGATTGAAAGGGGCGCCGAGCAAATTCTTGAAGTTGTGTGCACCACAGTTTGAAACAGAAATCTTAAAGCATAAACATTTGAGCAGAACCAGCGTCCAAAATAAAACCTAGAATCAGCTAGAGTTTTAAGAGCAGGAAGTGTATTGATGGGCTTTTAAAGTAAGCACAGATGTGCAGCTATGTTAGTCAGCGTTTGACTTTTGATGCTTGCTTACCCCATTCTGGTGAAACATTCCTCATATTACCAGATGGGCAGGATTTCAAAGGGAACAGACCCAGCCCACAGGCAGGAAAGGACAAAGGAGCTTATTCTGAAGCCCTACTAAATAGCATTGGGGATTCCTTTCTCTTTTTTTTTTTAAAGGAAAGGACAGGCTACTTCAGAGGACTATGCTATAGTCTGGGATCGAGGGTTTCCCCATGCAAATGCTGTCCTCCAAAAACAGCAGTTGTGCCAGAGTGCCAGCTAGCCCCATGGAACAGCTGAAGCCCCAAACACTCTATTTAAAGTCAGGAATGTGTGACTTTCCTCTTGAACCCCTTGGAGGGAGGGCGAAACTGAATCCTCAAGAATCCGAGCGCAAGACTCGACATGGAGTGTAAAGGGAGGAAAGGGAGTATTTTTCAACTTAATTGAATTTCCTTGGGATATTTAGATTTCACCCTTCCCTTCCCCAAGACTGAGCAATCCACAGAGGGTTGCTTTTTCATGAAACAGCCCAGGGCCTGCTGCTTCTGCTGAAGTCTCTCACCTCTCCTCCAAGATCTCAAGATAAATGGAACATCAAGTGATGGAACCGGTTCACTAGGGTAGCTTAACACTTGGCTGCTGTACCAGCCATTCAAAGGGCAATCTAATACATCAGTGTTTCCCAACCTTGGCAACTTTAAGATGTGTGGACCTCAACTCCCAGAATTCCCCAGCCAGCGGTAGGCCTAGTACAGGCCGTGAGGTCAATTGGCTATAACTGGGAAGGCTTTTAGTACACAATCAGCAGACCAAGGAAAGCTATCAGTCATGCATACTTTATCCTGTTAACAGGAGATGCTTTGCTCACATCGGCAAAGACAAGTTTTAGGGAATGCAGACAAACAATGTTTCTCTGAGGAGGAAAACCTTGGTTGGTTTCTGGTTTGGGCTGTGGTTTTTTGCAGGAAGATATGTCTATGAAGGTTCTCAGTCATCCAGGTGGAATTGTCTGTAGCTTGAATCATGTCAACTGGATTTCTATTTTCTCAGTGGAAACGTTAAGCTCCTTGGATAAGGAGCGAAACGTTTCCACTGAGAAAATAGAAATCCAGTTGACATGATTCAAGCTACAGACTTTTTTGCGGGAAGGTTTGGAAGGTGATAGTTGGTGAGAAAAAAGGATTTTTTCCCCTACAGGGCTGATTCAGGACATCTGGCTTGAACAGTCCCCCCCAACGTGGGCCATCTGTTAGCTGTCACAGGAATCCCCAGAATCCCCAACCAGCATGACCAATTACCTCGGTCGACTTCTTAAAGGACCGTATCTAACAAACCTATGCATGTAAACTGCAGGTTTTTCACAATGCATCGGAAGCTGGTTGTAAGAAAATTTGAAATGATTTTTTAAATAAATCATGATCTCCCAGGGTACCCCTAGTGACCTCTCGCAGAACCCTAGGGTGCCACGGAACCCTGGTGGAAAAACCCTGTCCTATACTGTGCTGGTCGATCTATCACATTATTGCTTTCTCTGGATTGGAAGCAGTTCTCCTACTTTCTATTACTCTCACTCCCCTACCCCCATTTGAATAACAACACAAAGCAGCATTTTATTTCCCTACACTGAACTATTTTTAATGTACCTGTGCCCTACATTTAGCGGCATTTATTTAAACAGACAACGGCTCGTTGTAACTGTTTCTCTCCTACATTTCCCTCTTGGTGTTCTTCCATTACGGAGCAAAACATGGCCAACACTGGGGTTCCCTGTTGACTCCAACTTGCATAGCTTATGCCCTGGAGCCAACCAGGGGTGGCTTCTGGCACATTGTTGTTAGGTTAGACAAATCTGTGCTGCTAGAACCCAAATCTGCTGGCGCAGAAAGCATTATACACGGTTTATGCAAATCAAGGCTATTTAAAAACGCTGGATTTACATAATTTTGCATAATTTACTTTTATTTAAAGATGGGTTAGAGAAAAGAAGAGAAGGGGAAATAACAATGAGGGCAGGAGAAAGCTATCAGATAACTGAAGGCTAACATGGTTGCAGTGTGGGGGCATGGTGGCTCAGTGGGTAAGACGCCAGGCTTGTCGATCGGAAGGTCGCAAGTTCGGAGGTTCGAATCCCTAGCCCTGTGTGATGGAGTGAGCTCCCGCACTCGCCCCAGCTCTTGCCAACCTAGCAATTTGAAAGCATGCAAATGCAAGGAGATGAATAGGTACCACTTCGGTGGGTAGGTAACAGTGTTCTGCATGCGTCATGCAGCCACATGACCGTGGAAGCGTCTTCGGACAACGCTGGCTCTTCGGCTGAGAAACGGAGATGAGCACCGGCCCCTAGAGTCGGACACGACTGCACAAATGTGCGGGGGGAACCTTTACCTTTTTTAACAGGGTTGCAGACCCAAGGATCTGACTCTCAACCAAATCTACTTGCCAAGCTTCTCCACGGATCCAGTGCAGAATCTAGTAGAATTTGCTCTGTTGTCACTTGATCTGCTTGGGTGATCATCTGGACATGCAGGGTATAGCATTACCTACCATTTACAGTGTCCACCTGCATTGCATGAAATAAACAAGGAAGACTCTGCGCAAAATGAGAAAGGAGGGTGAATGTCTGATAGTCAAAATGGGCAAGCAACAGTCAGAAACTCACATTTTTGGACTTACAGAAAACTTTTAACAGAGAAATTCCAGCATGAAACTGCTGAACTAGGATTAATCAGTCAATATGATTCTGTCCATCTCAAGATAAGTGGAGAGAAGGTTTTCTTCATGGGTTAAACTGGGAAAGGTTGAATATTTCTCTTTTATTTAAGTTGTTGAGGGTCACTTGGATTGATAGAATTGTCAGAGGCTGTTCCTGTTGCATTTTATGATTGCAATCCATACCTTTCCCCCTCTATTTGTACACCCATGTGCATTTCTGTGTGTTTCGGTGCCAAGGAATGGAGGGGAAATGGATTCAGTTTTATATACATTTCCTGCACCAAAATTCTGCATTGCAGTTCACAGCTCATAAGAGTTAAATATTAGGAGAAAGTATATGGAAAAATTCATTCTTGGGGGAGAAACAGAAAAAAAACAGTATTTCCAAGGAGACGTGGAAAAACGGCATATCTGAGTGAAGCGCAAAGGCATGGATTAGAAGAAATGCACACCAAAGCGTGCACACATTTTCTTGCAGACTTTTAAAGAACCAATGCATAGCCCAGGAGAAAACAGAGAGTGACTGAAACCAAAGTCAATGGATTTGCCAAATGTTCTATGCGCTGCTTGTTGATGGAAGATATCACTTTATGCATCTGCTGAGGTGGGATTTCATCCACTGGAGCTTTCTGCTGCAATTAAATTGTTCATCTTGAAAGGGCCACACCCCTCGCCTCATTTTTGCCTTTTAAAAAAAAAAAATGCTTCTCCCTTGCTCTGAAGGAAGGGAGAAGACTCCGAATCAGCAATTCTAAGCCACTCACAACCCTTGGTGGGAAATTCTTCAAGGGTGGAATTCTTCAAGGGTGGAAAGATGAACTACTTGGCTGGAAGACCAAGGGGGCCCTGTTAATTCAGGAGACAATGGTTTCCCCCTCCTTTCTAGCAGCCCTCTGCTCATTTGCTATTGTCCACATATGCCAGAGAAGACCACGAGAGCTGTAAATAACCCCACCCATCCCCAGGCGTTGATAGGCCAGGCCCAGGACTGACGCCTGGTGCACAATTTTAAAAGCACGTCTCACCACCACTGTGACGGCCTCGGACTGTGTTGTCACAGGAGCAAAGGGGTATAAATCCCATCTCTCCACCTTTGTTGTTCAAGAGAGCAACGCAAGAGATTCAGGGAAAGGGGAGGGGAGGCTGACCTTGAGCAGGCTCTGTCCTACGCAGTAGGTGGGAAAAGAACAGCCGCGTGAAAGAATAAAGGGAGGCCGCAAAGCACAGGCGCTATCGCATCACGCACATCAAATTATGGGCTGGGACTCTTCCTGAACCGAGGGGAGAGTCTTGCATACAGCTTTAATGGAAGAGTTTTTAATGCGCGTGTAAGGAGTGACGGGGCGGTCAGGCAGACAGGAGACAAAGGACAGCCCTGCTCAATCTCTGGCCTCTACTCCATCTCCGTCAGCCCAACTCCCATCTGTCTGCTTGCGCTCGGCAGCTGTTGCCACCGGTCTCACCTGCAACTGTGAGATACAATTGCAAGGAATCAACACAATTCAGTCTCTCCTTCTCCACCCACCACCCTGCTCGCCCTTGGGTTCCTCCGTCACCGTCTCCATGTTGCCATGGCCCGGGCGGGGGCAGGAGCAGTTTAAGATAAGGGCACCTCAGTTCCATCGGCATGGCTTGCAAAGGAGAACTACACCAGGGCTCACTGTGCTCCCCCATGGCTTGTTTAATCTAGCTTTACTGAACCCTCACCCGGGTTTAAAGAACTAATTGGGGTTGATTGAACCACGGCTTGCAAATTACTGTGGCAAGGTTCATGCAAACAAGCGACATTATGGCTTACTGTGCCCAGAGGTCCTTTTTAAAGTCAGGTAAAGACGTTTTAAAGATATCAGGCAACCCCTGTGTGAGACAGTCCAACTTCAAAAAGTGTGACATATATATTGAATGACAGATTTTTTATCTTGGTGGTTTCGTATTATTTTTCTTAGCAGCTTTAGGGGGCTCTGGTTAAAAAGAGCTAGACAAAACTGTTTTAAATATACAGTGTGTGTGTGTGTGTGTATACACACACACACACACACGATAGATAGGTAGGTAGGTAGGTAGGTAGGTAAGGTTTCCCCTTCCAGTCATATCCGGCTCTAGGGGGCGGTGCTCATCTCCGATTCTCGGCTGAGGGAGCCAGCATTGTCTATGGATGCTTCCGTGGTCATGTGGCCAGCATGACTAAACGCCGAGGCACATGGAACGCTGTTACCTTCCCACCGGAGTGGTACCTATTTATCTACTTGCATTTTACGTGCTTTCGAACTGCTAGGTTGGCAGGATCTGGGCAAGAACGGGAGCTCACCCGTTACGCGGTCTCGACCTGCCGACCTGCCGTCCTTTCGTTCGACAGTCGGTAGTCTTAACCGTTACGCCACCGTGCCGCATATATATATATATATATATATATATATATATATATATATATTTATTCTGTTCAATCGTGTCCAATTCTCGGAGACTGCCTGGACAAGTCCCTGCAGTTTTCTTGGCATTATTATATTAAATAAAATAGACTTCTAAAAGTTGAGAATGTTTTTTTTTTAATTTCAAGGGTTCTCTTTCTCTTACCCCCATTGCCCTAATATTCCTCGATGCTTCTATAATTCCACTGAAATACAGAGAAACACTCTGCTCCTATTATTATTTGTTCAGGAATTCATGGAAGCATTTTTGTTTGCTCAGCAAGCTTCTGCATTACTGCCTTCTAGAACAGAAGCCGAAAAACAACATTTGGATGGCAACAACATTTGCTTCACAACCACCCCATAAATGGCACAATCGCTGGGGCCAAAACCCAATGGAACAAGCCTCAACCTCCGGGCTAGATTCTGCCCCAGAATTTAATATGACATTTTCCTTCCCCGAACCGTTTTCTCTCTCTTTTCCCCCTGCAATGCATAGTATTGATTTGATTGATCTTTTAACCTCTCTACGTCTCCTAATTCAATATCTTGTGTTGTAATTTTCTCCACTGCTGAGTTAATGTTTTGTTTCCAATCTTTTTAATCTTTTTTTTCCACTTTAGCTTCAATTTTGTGCTCTCTCACACATCCCGCACACTCTTCTTTTAATCTCTTCCCTTCGTTTTTTTTAATGGTTCCTCTCATCATTAGTGAAAATTGCTGCAAGCAGGCCCACATTTTAGCTCCGTTTCTTCTCTGAAAATGTCCCCAAAGTCGTTCATCTCATTGAAGACAATCACTCCAGAATTTGCCCAGCGAACGAACTGCCCAGCTGCTTCAAACAAGTGTCTTCTCATTCCTTGTGCCTTTTAGCGCTTCCCTGTTTTTGATACGGAATTGTTTCATGGTTTAAATACTTATAAACAATAACAGTCATCTGAATGGTAGATGATTGGAAGTTAGTTATCCTTTTTTAAAATTTATATTTACCCCTTCCCTTTGGAACTCATGTTCGGTTGGCTGCCACCCTAAAGCAATTCAGGAAGGCTACCGGAACGCGGCTGTTTTCGCTCCACCTTTAATGCATGATTGCAATTGTCACCAGCATGATGGCTATTTAACTCATTTTTTTTAATGGTCTGATTTTATGCTTTATGATTTATGCAAACCGCTGGGAGTTGACGCTGGAATATAGCGGTGCGTACAAATTATCGACCAATCAATCCTTAGAAGAGACTGACTCTTCCACTGATTATTAATCATTCTTAATCTGAATGTTCACAGAAAGCACTTTTGAAGAAGGATCAGCACTTTTCCAAAGCTTTTCTTTGAACACATATGCCTCCTAGCTCACATATAAGCTTAGGTTATTGTAACAAATGTCTTGATTTCTCAAGGTTCTTTTGCTGTTTTAGCTGCAACAGGCTTACTTAGCTAGCTCGAGCCGACGAGAAGATTCGTTGGCAAGCCACTCCAGTTTGAGAAAAGCAGAGGATATTTTTTTAAATAAACAAAGTTGCCTTCCAGAAGAGCTGCATGAAGCCACCTTTTCCATGAAATCCTCATTCAAAAATCCAGTTTTTTGCAGACACCGCTGGAATAGAGGCATGGCTTTTCCTGCTTATTCTCCTTGTCATTTCTTTTCCCTTTCTGGGGTCTTCCATGACTTCAGCTGGACTTTGCAGTTGGACTGAAAATCTCTTTGATTTTGTAAAGCACCAAGTAAGCTAAGGTAAAGGTAAAGGTTCCCCCCGCACATTTGTGCAGTCGTGTCCAACTCCAGGGGCCGGTGCTCATCTCTGTTTGTTAGCCGAAGAGCCAGCGCTGTCCGAAGACGCTTCCGCGGTCATGTGGCCACATGACGCTCGCGGAACGCTGTTACCATCCCACCAAAGTGGTGCCTATTCATCTACTTGCATTTGCATGCTTTCGAACTGCTAGGTTGGCAAGAGCTGGAGCTAGTGCGGGAGCTCACTCTGTCATGCGGGCTAGAGATTCGAACCTCCGAACTTGCGATCTTCTGATCAACAAGCCTGACGTCTTACCCGCTGAGCCACCACGCCCCTAAAACCAATCACTGACCTCATTGTTTTATTATTCTAGTTAAAAATGCCATGGAAGTTAGCAGGTTTTCAAATTTGGATTCAAGCACGTGAAAGGTAGGTTATAATACTGACAGATATCATTGGATACCCAGTAGACAGTTTTCCAAGCCTTCCTGTCTTTCCATGGCAGAATGGATGACTCCAAGCTATGCACTTTGCTGAACTATGATGGAGTAGTGACAGAATATATCCCACAGCCTATGCTCCTGATGAGGAAATGTGGTAGGTTCACTCTTCGTGTTTAGCGGGAAGTCTGTGGCAGCCATGAATTCCTCTTGGCCACATGTCAATCCAGACTGGCCATCTGCTTGGTTCTGGATCTGGTTTTTAGCCTCTGATTGTAGCCATTATTAATGGATTCCTGATGGACCAGTCCAGCAGAGAAAAGCAAATTCCAAACAGAGGATCACAGTGCCACAGAAAGAGGAGGTCAATCATTATAAAGCAGAGCTTTCCAAACTTTTCATGTTG
Organism: Charina bottae; assembly: GCA_023362775.1. Lineage (NCBI taxonomy): Eukaryota > Metazoa > Chordata > Lepidosauria > Squamata > Charinaidae > Charina > Charina bottae. The sequence continues at coordinate 18,360,343 of JALMGJ010000010.1, read as the reverse complement.
GTGACACACTTTTTAGACATGCATCATTTTGCGACACACTCTTACAGCAGGGCACAAGGCAGGCACTAGGACCTGCGTGGAATCACAGCAGGTTTGGAGGCAGCAAGGCACAAGGCAGGCACTAGGACCTGCGCAGAATCCTGGCAGGGCTTGGAGGCAGCAGCAGCTGCGACACACCCAGACACTGCAGCCGACACACTAACATGTCCCGACACACAGTTTGGAAAGCTCTGTTATAAAGCATGCACATGATAAGATTATGGGGATGGTCCAAACCAATGGAACAGTCTTCTCCCAGATGTAAATTGGCAACATTTTGCAAGGTAGCCAAAATAAAGCTATCCCATAGGGCCTTTGAAAGTTGATGTCACTTCATGCCATATTGGACCAGTGATGACTTAATGATAGCTTATATCTGTGATTTATTTTTTATTGTAGCGATCATCGTGTTTTTAACTTGTCCTCTTTTTTGTACGTTTTTGTTGTTGCAAATTGCCAGGAGCCTTTTTGATTCTGGCAGTACATGCATGAAAAAAATATATCAATCAATAAAAACATTTAGAAATAATTACTCCTGTTTCAGGCAGCTGTAATTCACCCCAATGAGGTTCTTTGCACTACAGAAGAGACATTGTTTACCTTGTTGAAGTGCTTCACATCCCTTCCATGGCCTCCTCTGGCACCTACAATAACTGGAAAAGTGGTTTGTGTGGGTGCTCGGCATATGCTGGAGTTTCTTCTGGCTCTTCCTGCACTTTGCTAGAAATATTGGAAGAGGGTTCTGCAATGTATTGGCGGACATTGTTGGATCAATGCTATAATGGCCAGTTCTTAGGTTGTGATAAGGATTCAGGAGGTGGTTTCTGAAACAACCACATCCTAAAGTTCCTTGGTTATCAGCAAAGACACCTGCCAGTTCACAGAACAGCACTAAAAAAGAAATTGGGGAAGATCTTGCCTTAATGCAGTTGAGGATATATAGGCTGTAGATGGGCAATAGCTCAATTGCTGGAGTTCTTGTAACCCCATCCCTTTCTTCCTAATAAAGTTTGCTAAAAGATTTAGCAAGAGAAATATGTTTGCAAAAGGAATTACTTTCCGTTTAGACAAATACTAGGAGCATGAGACACGGAGAAAGTCAGTGTTGGTGAGCAAGACAGCCATGTTGTTATGTAAAGCAGGGTTGAAAGGAAGCTTCATCAAAGTATTATTAAAGTAAAGCACCCCTTCGAACCTTGGCACACCGTTTTAATAATTACCAGGATTTGGGGGAAAGGACCCGCAGTGGTTGAAGTGAAACCATTCAAGAAACAGGCTTAGCCCAATGCTGAATCAGGTTGCTGAAGCTCAGCATAGTGGGCAAGACCACGAGTGAGTAAAGCTGTGTATCTCTTGGCCTAGTTGGCTGTCCCCATGCCAATGGCCAATAGGCAATTTCAAGGCCCCCTGATTCCCTGCCTTCTTAGGCCTATCTTGCATATTATGGCTTAATAAAATGTGGTTTATTTGATTGTGGCTTACCATGGCCAAAACCAACCAATCCATTCAATAAGCCCTGGGCAAACCACAGTTTAGCATGGGATTTATTCGTTTCCAGTAGGTCTAACTGCTACAATTACATCTCTCTAGGTCAGGGGTCCCCAACCTTTTTGGCGCCAGGGACCAATTTCAAAAGACAATTTTTCCGCGGACCGGGGGAGCAGGGTTTCCGGGATTTCCGCGGACCGGGGGGGTGGGGTTTGTGGGCAGGAGCCAATCGCGCGCACCGGGGGGGTTTGCGGGCGGGAGACAATCACAAGCACTGGGGGGCAGGGTTTGCAGACGGGAGCCAATCGCACGGAAGGGGGCGGGGTTTGTGGGTGGGAGCCCCGCGGCCCAGTTCCTAACAGGCCGCGGCCCATAGGTTGGGGACCCCTGATCTAGGTGGTTCACAAATTGAGCCCAGAATTCTGCACCTTTCAAATGGGCTAGGACAGAACAGCTATTCAAACCAAAGACGTTTCAAATCAAGGATTCTCATTTGGAAAACAGAACAGAAGGTGAACCTGGCCTGAAAAGTAGCAAGCTCTAGGGCAGAGCTTTCCAAACTGTGTGTCGCGACACAAAAGTGTGTTGCCACACAGAGTCTGGTGTGTCGCCACACAACCCGGAAGCGCTGATCATCATCATTAGCGCTTCCGGGTTTTCCCGCGGCAACACACCAACTGCAGCGCGCAAAACCCAAAAGCGGCAGCAGCGCTTCCGGGTTTTTGCGCACTGCTGCAAGGACGGCACTTCCATGTTTTCCCGCGGCGACACACCAACGCCGGTTGGTGAGTCGCCGCGGGAAAAACTTTGGAAAGCCCTGCTCTAGGGAATGAGCTGCTAACAGCCTTTGATTATATATCTATATATTTTAAATCAAGCCATCACATTCTAAGGCAAGGACCCCAGCCAGTTCTGATTATATCCAGTGCTCCGCATGTTGGGAATCTCACCCTCACAAAAAGCTACTGAACTCCTATTGGCTCTCCTGTTCCACCAGCCCCCCCCCCCCATTGCCTTTTGTTCCTGCTGTGACTCATCAGTGTCCTTAATCAATTCTTCAGCCTGCCATGATCTGCTACACTTTGTCATCACTGGTGACCTCAGTCTTAGATGGAGGGGCATACAAGCTCCCTGCAAGACATGTTCCTTTAGTTGAAACCGCATGTGAATGTTGCATGCAGGCACCCATTTCGTAGCAATCTCCATCACATCTTTATGTCTGTGTGTTCTATTCAGGTGCAGAGAATTAATCACGGAGGTCCAGATTCTTCCTTCCCTTCCTGCCACAGGTTTTTACTAGTAGTTCAGTGGTCCAACTCTAGCAACGGATGTGTTTGAGGAACCTTCAGCAAAGGACACTCGTTAGCCCAACCAGAGGAGGAGGAGACAATACAACATTGTCCCAGTATGGATTTATGTAGCACCACAGCCAACAATAGCTGAATTTCATGCCACTTCTTTGACCAGAGGTTGCTGGGACATCATGAAATGGGCCTACAGAGCAAGATGCTAAAGTTGACAGAAGTCTTCCAAGAGTAGGCCCATGCTGGTTAATTCCCAATCCTCCCAGGATGCCTGAATCTTTACAGCAGCATCTGAGTGATATTGCACAACGTTCTAACCTTATTCTTTTTCAGAAATTCAATTTCACTTCCGCCTCCTCTGCAAATAACAGCTGACTTCCCAGGATTTTCAGTTAGGCAGTTTTCACACAGGATCAAAATCCTTGTAGCTCTTCCATCCATCCTGCTTTCCACCTTATATTCTTTTTAAATATATTGACTCTACGGTTATGTTGCCTATGATAAGTCCCACCCACCCAGATTTTTGCCTAGGATCAAGCTGAACATTTTGTGTTTTCAAATTTTCCATTGCTGTACGTACAAAGGGTCAAGATGAAGCTTGGGAAACCTAATTTCAGAGTCCCAATTATTGAAAAGTTTTCAAGGAGTGATTATTTAATTGGCAAGGAAGATGCAATTTTTCTTGCACTTTAAAATCTATTTTTGCTACCCCTCAAGTTGGCATCAGCACTTCTTTTGCTTCTGTAGCACCCAGGAAATGGATTCAATTTCCAAAGCACTAGAAGATAGGGAAGCAGAAACCGGAAGAAACATTTGTAGAACCTTCATGTTTTGCACTGGGGGTGGGGAGAGACCCTTTTATCCCCAGAATGCCCTGGAAACTGAATCAGTACCAATGATATATAGAACCTTTTGTGTCAAGAGGCATACTTTGAATGGTGAGCTGGAGACCATACTTCTCAAAACAAAGAAGGCCCAGATCAAGCAACATAATGTGTATTTAATAATTAATGTATGTGATACTTTTAGATAATTTTGATGTAATTTTAGGAATCACCCTCTTGCATCACACTTCATTTTACAATTGGTGGCAGCTTTTCAAAGGGATTGGGGAAGGAGAAAGAGCCATACCTAAAGCTCACCGTTATGAGTCCCTGTTGGTACCATTCTCAAAAGATCTGAAGTACAGGTAGTCCTTGCTTAACGACCACAATTGGGACCAGAATTTTGGTCACTAAGCAAAGCGGTCATTAAGTGAATCCGACCCGATTTTATGACCTTTTTGCAGTGGCTGTTAAGTGGATCACTGCAGTCAGTAAGTGAACCACATTAAGCGAATCATGCAAGTTCCCCATTGATTTTGCTGGCTGGAAAGGTCGAAAATGGCGATCACGTGACTGTGGGGATGCTGTGACGGTCGTAAGTGTGAGAACCGGTTGTACGTCAGTTTTTTCAGCACCGTTATAACTCTGAACTGTCACTAAACGAATGTTGGTAAGCGAGGACTACCTGTAGTAAAAAGCTGTTTTACAAGGGAAGCCTTGTACATACAGAGCATACACACACATATACACAATGTTTGCCTCCCTTTTCCTGCTGTAGAACGTCCCACCCAGCCCAAGCCAGACATTTTTTTTACAAGGACTTGGCTCCTGCTCCAAGATTTCAAGGAAACCACTGCCAAACCAAGAAGCTCCTTAGAGGCTTCTTCTATAGGACAATTAAAAGGGTCCCTGTTTGATGGAGCATCTCTTGTGCAGCTGCTGCTTGAGAGAGGATAAGAAAAAGCAGAAAGACAATGAGTGGGAAGAACATGTGCGCACGTGCAGAGGGCGGGCAGAGGAGAAGCAGCTTCTTGGCAAGAGCAACCCAATAAGGATCCCTAAATGCCTGACTCTGTAGTGAACCTTCAGGAGGGCTGTTAATTTGCTATTTGTTTCTTAGCCTGGAAGGGAAAGCTGGCTATTCCCCAGGGTGGGAGCTGAGGAACAGAGCCATAAATCATGCAATTTACAAGGCCAGCAATTAGGAAACAAGGCAGGAGAAGGGAAAGCTCCCTCCTCAATCAAGGACACTGAGGGTGCTAGCAAACACAGAGGCGATGGGGTGCCCATCACCCTTCTGATTCAGGACTCCCAAAGGCTTCCTTCTCCTTTGCCCTCCCTTTCGTCCAACAACTCTTGGGCCAGTTGTGTGAGCAGATGGCAGCTGCATTTGTCCCAACAGGTGTGGGACCAATACGTCAGAATGATCCATTCATCCCAGCTGGTTTTATGCCAGATGTCAACACTGCAAGGATCCCTGGCCCTGGGAATGCCCTCTGTATTTTGCAGCATCCGAGCCTCTGTCTATCCAAGGCTTTGGAGCAGTGAAAAAAGGGATACAAGTGGGGCAATCTCTGTCAATGCTGGGTCATAAGCGTAGATGGGCCGAGCATCCTCTTTTATGAAGGACAGTCCTCTACTGGAGATGCCATCTCTTTGAAGGCCTGTCTGGGTTCACCCTTGAGGACTACAACAAGGGACTGGAACTGGCTGAGTCTCAGCTTGCAGACAACAGATCTAGGGTGTGTAGCAGAAGAAGTTCTTAGACCAGTGTTTCTCAACCTGGGCAACGTTAAGACATGTGGACTTCAACTCCCAGAATTCCCAGGCTAGCCATGCTGGCTGGGGAATTCTGGGAGTTGAAGTCCACACATCTTGAAGTTGCCCAGGTTGAGAAACACTGTCTTAGCCCATTAAAAGAGGCAGCTCCATTCATTTTGGTGCATGTTTTCCTTAATACTTTTATCTCTGTGTCTGTTTCTTCACTAGAGAATCACACCACATCATTTGGAGAAGTGCAAATATTGGAGGATCAGTTGCACTTCTGTTTATGAACTGGGTCAAGAAGGGCAAAGAAGAAGGGATCTCATTAAAATGAGAACCCCAAAATTTATGCCCCCATCCTTTTCCCAAAGTATGCCTTATGAATTAAGCTTCACCCCAATGCCCTGCTGGTGGCTTATGGCTATGAACCTGGCCAACAAAGCCAAGAGATTAATAGTAAATATTGAGATAATGTGGGGGAGGGGTGGAAAGGTCCTTTGAAGAGGCTCCAGTGCTTGGACTGAGGCAACAAATAGGATGGATGGATGGATGGATGGATGGATGGATGGATGGATGGATGGAAGGAAGGAAGGAAGGAAGGAAGGAAGGAAGGAAGGAAGGAAGGAAGGTTGGATGGTTGGATGGTTGGATGGTTGGATGGTTGGATGGTTGGATGGTTGGATGGTTGGTTGGTTGGTTGGTTGGTTGGTTGGTTGGTTGGAAGGAAGGAAGGAAGGAAGGAAGGAAGGAAGGAAGGAAGGAAGGAAACAGCAAAAGCAGGAATGAAAGAGTGACAAGGAAACACAACTGCACTGGAAAGAAAAAAACATGTTTTCCAAGGGCCACCAGCTATCAGGAGAAAAAAGGCAGATGAGTGTGACCCCATTAACTGAGGCCTTTCCCACCTACCCTCTTCAATTCCCTCCAAGCCCAAAGACATGCAGTGCAGAAATTATGTCATCATAGCAACTGCCTCTCTACAATGTTCACAAAAGACACAAGTCCTTATTCTGCATTTGGAAGGCTAAACATGTCCTGTCATTGCCCTACTAAGCATCTGGTGTACCAGCAGCTGTGCAGGGGGAGAAAGTTGTTGAGTCCACATTTTAATGCGTAAATTGCTGGGGATCACAATTTTAAAACATGAACTGTAGTAGAAGGAGACCTCTGGGATTCACACTTTTCTGAATCTTGAAATGTAATTCCCCCCTCAAAATACATGTACAAGACACACAGGTTAGGATATAGGTTAAGGGGAAATATATACTGTAGGTTAAGGGGAAATTCTTGTAAAAAACTCCACATTTTGTAGAAAATGGAATGCAAATATACATATATATACACACACACACACACACACACACACACACACACACACGCATACATCCTACAGCGTGCTATAGGAATACAGCCATTGTCTTAGCATATTATATCAACCGGGCCATCACATCAATCATATGGTTTGTTGGACCATAGCATATTATGAAAATTGCAGTGGCTAACTTAGGTTAGGCACATTGTGCAAACCAGCCACATATACCTTTTAAAACATTTGCCGGGACATAGCCAGGCTTCAGATTCAAAGGTAAAGAAGTTTTCAGAGCATGCAGGGATTCAGATGTAGCCCCTGTGCCTTTTTCTGGGACTGTGTGGCTGCCCTCACCAAGATGAGCAAATGCAAGCACCTGGTCTACCTGCTTATAAGTCCCCATACAGTACATGCTGAGCTATGTTGGCATGAATAAAAGAATATGGACTCAGCTTAGGGAGGTCACATAGCCCAGCATCAGAAGGCACTTTTGGCACACAGAAGACCATTCGTTCAATGTCTGGCGTCTCCAGTTGGAAAGAAGTTCTGTCCAATAAAAGAGAATATACGTAGCTCAGGGATGAACTGTGGAGTCCTTGGTGCTCTCTGAGCTTGGTTGTTGGCTTGCAGACATTTCATTACCCAATTGGGTAACATCACTGATGATGTTACCTAGTTGGGTAATGAAATGTCTGCAAGCCAACATCACTGATGATGTTACCTAGTTGGGTAATGAAACGTCTGCAAGCCAACAACCAAGCTCAGAGAGCACCAAGGACTCCAAAGAATTTCTCTGTTTTAAGACCTGGAGTTATGTACCTCCAAGCTCTTTTGCTGATCTCCATGTAGCAGATCAAGCAGTTTTTCTAAGCTAGATAAGGAGCTACATCTCCAAAATGAGCTTAGCTGTTGGGTTGAGAGGAGATGCAAAAGAGGAAACCCTAGAGGGGAGGGGGGGAGGAGGAGGAGAATTGCTTACGAGGCCAGAGGTGAGGAAGGTGGATAAAAAGGTTTGAAATAGAGTCCCGAATCACCTGTTTTTTAGATGGGTGCCTTGGTGGACCTACAGTATCACTCCAAAGAAGGTAGGTTTTCCCAGATGATAGAATGAGAGAACTGTCATCAATCATCACCTGTTGACTACAGACATTTAAAACAATACAAACCAGCAGGGCCAGCCACCACACACTGTAACAGATGATTTCATCTGCTCTTCAAGTCACACCTTTGCCAAAGGCACCTCTTAAACCTGCTTCCATAATCAAATTCTACATCGAAGAACCTTCCCCCCCCCCCCCACTATCAGATCACAAAATCTATCTGGGTGGGAGTTGATGGAAATATCTCATCAGCTTCATTGCTCCTAGTTCTTTGCATGCTGAGTTCCAGGAAATCTCTGCCCTGGTGGCCACATCTGTGGGAAAGCTCTGCTGATGCAAACTACTTCACACACTGATTGGGGATTTGGGTTACTACTTAGGCACTTACTAAGTGATACAACAATCAAGGAATATTCTGTAGCTTGAATCATGTCAACTGGATTTCTATTTTCTTAGATGACAGAGAACCTTCATAGACATAATCAAGGAATATGTGTGAATGATCCAACATTCACAGTGCAGCCTTGTCTCTAGGGAAGTTTTCCTAGGGCTGTTTCAGATGATGGAAAGCCAGGGAGGATTCAGAACGGTGGAGAGATATATCCCCGGAATTCCTGTCTTCAGTGATTGGCAACCTTCCTGCTTCCTATGCGTCTGTTCAATCCCAAGGGAAGAAATAAGGAATCTCCTGGGGGATTTTTCAGCGGCTGGGCTGCTGCTGTCACCATGAAGTTCTGTCCTTGAGAAAAGTTCTCCTTCCCCTGTAGAGATTCCGAGAAAACATCCATTCAATTTTTCTGCCCGCAAATCTGGTGGAGAATTTTAAAAAGGCCACTTGGGCCCAGTTTCAGAGATGAGCAATTTGGGTGAAATAAGAAGAAAATCAACCAGCTGAGGTTTTCTTTTGAAACCGAAATTAATACGCAAGATAATTGGAGAGGGATGACAGAAGTTTCTTCTCTAAGCAATGCAAATGAGCTTGGGGGACTGGACATAACTGGCAGTATAGAAATGACTCCAAGGTGTCTCTCTCGCCTGTCTGTGATTAGAGATGCTCCTTCTGAGCAATTGAGCCTTTGCATATTTTCTTCCCCTCCCCAATCTTCTGGGTTCATTTGCAAGTAATCAGAGTCATTTTTAGGTCAATTTGGCATCTCTCCAAATTAGTATTATAATTTCCATCTTATTATGTTCTGGCTGCGGACAAATTCGAGGGGGGGGGAAACCACTGTTGCAATCCTGTTGCATATTTAGAGACTGCTATGTTTGAGGAAAGTTTCTTCACCAAGTCCCTCAGCAATGCACAAATCCCTTTATAACTGATTAACTGATCTCTGGATGGCTTCTAAACATACCAGACCTGTGCTGAATGGCATAGACGTTCTCCGGTATATATCTGCAGATTTGCAAAGAAAAATCAGCTCTCAGATCCAAAACACAGTTTCTAAATGGAAATTTCTTCTGATAACTTCATATTCTATTGTGTTGTTGGACTCTATGGCAGGAATCTAAGGGGCTTTCCAGACTCTAGGCCACCATCACATTGATTCCCAAAGTCAACAAAGCCTTCATCTAAACAAGAAACAATGATTAGCCCACCCTTATCAAAAGAAGCCAATAGCTATACAGATGAAGTGGAGCCAAGAATCTTCTATGAGCCCAGGAATGCCTTCATTTGTTCCAGGTTGGCCACAAGGGCAGAAATAGGGCAATCCATGCTTCCATGTTCTTCTTCTAGTGGATTTTGGCAGATTTATGATCAGTGGCCAATTCCCTTCTTCTAGAACAGGGGTGGGGAACCTTTTTTCTGCCAAGGGCCATTTGGATATTTATAACCGGGGACCAGGGGGGCGGGGTTTCTGGGATTTCCGTGGACTGGGGGCCAGAGTTTGCGGGCGGGAGCCAATCACAAGCACTGGGGGGCGGGGTTTGTGGGCGGGAGCCAATCACGTGGAAGGGGCGGAGTTTGCAGGCGGGAGCCCCGCGGGCCTTAGGCGGGAGCCCCGCGGGCCTTATACGGCCCGCGGGCCTGACGTTGCCCACCCCTGTTCTAGAATATTCAAAATCCTGAAGTCAGAGTTTCTTCACTCTGACGTCTTTCAGATGCATTGGGACAGCAGCACCTGGAATTCTCAGGCAGCATCTGGAGGGTGCAAGGTTGGAGACTCATGTGCTGATATGGCCACCTTCTCCGCACCAAAGGAATCAAGGTGAACACATGGCGAGAGATGGGAAAGAGGCCTGCGAATGAGGTCTTTCTCATAATTCTGAGAATACCTCCTCTGACCGGAAGACGGGCAAAAGGGACAAAGTCTTCACATACTCCATTGTGAATCTATGGAGCTCCCTGCTAGAAGAGTGCCATAAAGAAAAATACCCACAGAACATACAGTAGTAGTTGGCTTCATCCAAGGTGTTCAGCAATGGCCTGCTTTCAATCACATTTAGCTAGGTTCACACCAGAGAAGAAACTCAAGCTGAACAAATTGCCCAAGTGAAATGTCCCTTCTGAGCATGCGTCTTAGCCTTGGTTGATTTCAGAAAAGCTAAGCTGGGTCAGATCTGTCTATGAAGGTTCTCAGTCATCCAGGTGGAATTGTCTGTAGCTTGAATCATGTCAACTGGATTTCTATTTTCTCAGTGGAAACGTTTCGCTCCTTATCCAAGGAGCTTCTTCAGCCTGAGCAAAGTTGGTAAGGGAATCCTTAAATATGTTTCTAGGCTGGCTGTGTGACCTTGCACCTGGGGCTAGGTCATGGTTATTTTGAGATGTTATTTCTAAGTCCCTTTATCATCTAAAGGAGGATCGTTAAGATCACCATGCTGCTGTTGAGCTTGCAAAATGGTCTTAATCTTCCTAGGCACAGAAGACAAAGCAGGGAGGAAAATAGGGGAAAGATTGTGCCTGAGCCCCCCCCCCTCTATTCAAGGAAGGATTTTCCAAGTTGGCATAAATGGATTCCTTGACCCCTCTCTCAAACCACCTATCTTCTCTGTCTAAAATGTGAACATTAATGTCCTCAAATGAGTGTCCTTTTTCCTTTAGATGAAGATAAACTGCTGACTCTGGTCCTGTGGTGTTACTTCTCCTGTGTTGGTCACAGTAAGTAAGTTGGTCACAGGTGTAAGGTCACACAGCCAACTAGAAACATATTTAAGGATTCCCTGACTAACTTTGCTCAGACTGAAGAAGCTCCTTGGATAAGGAGCGAAACGTTTCCACTGAGAAAATAGAAATCCAGTTGACATGATTCAAGCTACAGACTGGGTCAGATCTGGTTAGTACTTGGATGGGAGACAGTCAGAATATCCCAGGGCTGTGGGTTAGCCTGGAAGAAAAAAAATCTTGAGGAAGGCAATAGCAAACCACATCTGTAATGCTGCCAAGGAAACAACTTGAAGATTTTACTCTAGACCAGTGTTTCTCAACCTTGACAACTGTAAGAGCTGTGGACTTCAACTCCCAGAATTCCCCAGCCAGCATGAAGTCCACACCTCTTAAAGTTGCCAAGGTTGAGAAACACTGTGATCCATCGATCGATAGATTTTCAGGATAGCAGCAAGTGTTTCTGAGGGTAGTCAGAGGCAAAAGAGATGTGAGTTGCTTCTGAAGGATGTTTTATTTCATTGGGAGTAGCAGCTGAGAGGGGGGAAAGGGGAGCCCCATCGATTCCATTCCAGAAAAAGAACAGTGGCAACTCTCAAACGTACTAAAAGAAATATTATGACTTATTGACCAAAGCATCTCGTTTTCCTCCCGCTTTGCCTAATGATTTTCCTCTCCCGCTCTTCCCCCATTCCCTCACTTGCTTTTTCATTGCCACCGATGAAAGCGGTTAATCTCCAATGCATTAAGATCACAGGAGAAGATTGGAACTCTTTTGTAAATAAATCATTGCTATTTAATTTAGCCCTTTCTGGCTGATCCCTTCTTCTTTTCCAGAAAGGATGCTTGGGAGCCCCTCCTGCACGCCAGCTTAACAAAAATGCCTCTCTGGCAAAAATGTTCTATTCCCTGGGATGGTGCACGGCAGGAGAGGGAGAAAGGCAGCATGATAGAAATCGGAATTTCCCCCACCACAGTGCCTCTGCTTTGATGTTACCTATGAACATTTAATCCTTGAATCACAGCGACTGCGCATTGCTCTGGGGTTCAGTCAGTCCCCCAAAGGTGTTTTGCAGGGCTCAGGGATGCAAAACTAGCAACTCTTGAAAGCAGCGGCCTCATTTCCTGTGATCATATGCCAGCTGTAGAAGGCAGCTATGCCATCCCGAGGAAAGACACGCTCGCTTTAAAGAATTGCAGACAGGGAGCCTGTTCATGCTCCTGTGCACCCAGAAGCCCCTTTGGGAATCCACTTTGGAGCCCATGGTGCTCTCCGAGCCTTGTTTTCTTGCAGACGTTTCATTGCCAGGCTAGGCAACATCTTCAGTGCGAAAAGGGAGTGGGACTTGCTCTCTGTTTATATACCCTGGCTTGTCCTGCCTGTGTTGGTGGGGGTGTTGTTCTCTCCTTGGTAGTTCCTTGATTAGGCTGTTGTTTCCTGCTTGGTTGATTGACTGAGTTAAGAGTTCCTTGATTAGGGTATTGTGTACTGTTTGATTGTTCATCAACAGCCTAATTAAGGAACTACCAAGGAGAGAAAAACACCTCCACCAACACAAGCAGGACAAGCCACTGTATATTAACAGAGAGCAAGTCCCACTCCCTTTTCGCACTGAAGATGTTGCCTAGCCTGGCAATGAAACGTCTGCAAGAAAACAACAAGGCTCAGAGAGCACCAAGGACTCCACAGCTCAACCCTGAGCTACAAATATTCTCTTCGATTGGAATCCACTTTGATCAGGGTGGATCTCACTCCCCCTCCTCCTCTGGATTATACTTCTATCTTCTAAACCCACCTAGAAAACAGCATATGTAAATCTGATGCAAATCTGCACCATCCTTTGTCTTCCTTTCTACCTAAACGTATGTCCATACTGTACGTATGGCAGCTCTAACATACAAAACTGTAATGCAGCCAGGAAACCATAGAAATGTTAATGTTAGGGAAATCTTCCAAACATTAAGAGCCATCCACCCGTGGAAGATGGTGAGCTCCCCTTGGGTGGGTCTGTTCAAGCCGAAGTTGGTCAGGTTGCTGTTGGGGTTGACTGAACTGGGATCCCGTGCAAAGCCAGGGCTGGATTCGATGAACGCTTCCCACTCTAAGATTCTAGAGTGCTGCCTTTACCTGCTCAGACAGGCCATTTCATGGTTTGGAGAAGCTCCATTTTCCGTTCTACCTTTCAACGGCCAGCAAGCACAAAAGGGTCTTGGAAGAGCCAATGGTGTTGGAATTGCGCACTAGATTTGAGTTCAAGCACCTCTTCTCCCCTGGGGGAAGGGATTGCAGGGCTATACTGGGGGAATCAGGAAAGATAACGGAGGCGCAGAACATGTGTTTGGCTTGAGAACGCCATCCCTTCTCATGCAAATAGCACCCTAAGCTACACGCTGCCCCCTTCCCCCTTACGGCATGGTACGTATGGCTAGAACAGAGATATTTACGAGCACAGGCAGGGAGACGCCAATGGTTTCTGGCTAGTGAACAATAATCTTTTCTTCTCCTGCTGCTGGCATCGCCAAGCTTTCTGTAAACACCTAACCCCAAAAATGTGCCTGTGGAGTTCCGAACGCAGCCTCTATTCTCCAGCTGTCAAGCAACAAAGTCACCCTTATAGGCTCTTTCATGGAGAGATTGGGAGGGGGGGGGAAGAAAGGTGCACCCTCGGGGCCCAGCGTTCTGTAGGGCGGTGGCTGCATGCAAAACTCAGTGGAGAGTGCGGAGCAGATGTTCAGTCCATGGGCATCCAACCTCATGGCAGCTTCCACTTTCTCACAGATGAAAAGAAGGGCATGTTTATAACCCTCTTTTCTGCCACTCTGCAGTTCTCACATTGCCGCCTTTCCTGGGGTTACGCAATGGCAAGGGATCCTCACTTCTCAGCTCTATCCCATATCCATTCACTCAAGGTAAGTAGGTAAAGGTAAAGGTTGCCCCTGCACATTTGTGCAGTCGTGTCTGACTCTAGGGGCTGGTGCTCATCTCCGTTTGTTAGCCGAAGAGCCAGCGTTGTCCGAAGACACTTCCATGGTCATGTGGCCGCATGACGCGCGCGGAACGCTGTTACCTACCCACGGAAGTGGTACCTATTCATCTACTTGCATTTGCATGCTTTCGAATTGCTAGGTTGGCAAGAGCTGGGACGAGTGCAGGAGCTCACTCCGCACGCAGGGCTAGGGATTTGAACCTCCGAACTTGCGATCTTCCGATCGACAAGCCTGGTGTCTTGAAGATGTGTGGACTTCAACTCTCAGAATTCATGCTGGCTGGGGAATTCTGGGAGTTGAAGTCCACACGTCTTAAAGTTGCCAAGGTTGAGAAACACTGCTCTACAGACATCCAAACTTCTCTTGGAAGAGTTGACCTACTATATTCAGCAAGTTAACTTTGGGATAAAAAAAAGGTAAAGGTTCCCCCCGCACATTTGTGCAGTCGTGTCTGACTCTAGGGGCCGGTGCTCATCTCCGTTTGTTAGCCGAAGAGCCAGCATTGTCCGAAGACGCTTCCCCGGTCATGTGGCCGGCATGACACACGCGGAACGCTGTTACCTACCCACCGAAGTGGTACCTATTTATCTACTTGCATTTGCATGCAATTCAAAAGCATTTCTCTTTTCTTAAGAGCTGGGGCGAATGCGGGAGCTCACTCCGTCATGCGACGCTCGGGTCTCGAACCTCTGAACTTGCGATCTTCCGATCGACAAGCCTCGCGTCTTACCCACTGAAAGACATTCTGTGAAAAGTCCAGATGGATAAAAATGAACTCCTCCAAATACCCAGTTTTCAAGCACAGTACAACTATTTCTAGCACAGCCTTTTTTGCATCCCACTAACTTCTGATCCAAAAAGTGCACTGCAAAATTCAGACAAGGACTTAGGATGTTCCTGTCAACCCAACAGTTCGAACTGTGGCTTGAATCATGTCAACTGGATTTCTATTTTCTTAGTGGAAACGTTTCACTCCTTATCCAAGGAGCTTCTTCAGTCTGAGTAAAGTTAGTAAGGGAATCCTTAAATATGTTTCTAGGCTGGCTGTGTGACCTTGCACCTGGGGCTAGGTCATGGTTATTTTTGAGATGTTTGTTTCTAAGTCCCTTTATCATCTAAAGGAGGATCGTTAAGATTACCCTGCTGCTGTTGAGCTTGTGAAATGGTCTTAATCTTCCTAGGCACAGAAGACAAAGCAGGAAGGAAGATAGGGGAAAGGTTATGCCTGAGGCCCCCACCTCTATTCAAGGAAGGATTTTCCAAGTTGGCATGAATGGATTCCTTGACCCCTCTCTCAAACCACCTATCTTCTCTGTCTAAAATGTGAACATTAATGTCCTCAAATGAGTGTCCTTTTTCCTTTAGATGAAGATAAACTGCTGACTCTGGTCCTGTGGTGTTACTTCTCCTGTGTTGGGCCATCCTCCTGTACAAAGGTTGTTTGGTTTCTCCAATGTAGAGTTCAGAGCACTCCTCACTGCACTGGATTGCATACACTACATTGCTTTCCTTGTGTTTTGGAGTTTGATCTTTGGGGTGTACAAGCCTCTGTCTCAGTGTGTTGGTGGGTTTGAAATATACAGGTATGTGGTGTTTGCCAAATATCCGTTTTATCTTTTCAGACACGCCAGCCATGTAAGGAATGACCAGGTTCTTCCGTTTACTCTGAGTCTCAGCCCTATCTGTTGCTGTTTTAGGTCTGGTAGACTTAGATTTGGTGAAGGCCCAATTTGGATATCCACAGGCCTGCAGAGCTGTTCTCAGATGCTGCTTTTCATTCTTTTTGGAATCCATGGAGGTGGGGATGGTTTCTGCTCTGTGTGACAATGTCCTGATGACTCCTAGTTTGTGCTGCAGTGGATGGTGGGAGTCAAACATCAGGTATTGATCTGTGTGTGTGGGTTTCCTGTAGATCCCTATTTCTAGCTTGCCACCGGTCCCAATGATCCTCCTTTAGATGATAAAGGGACTTAGAAACAAACATCTCAAAAATAACCATGACCTAGCCCCAGGTGCAAGGTCACACAGCCAGCCTAGAAACATATTTAAGGATTCCCTTACTAACTTTACTCAGACTGAAGAAGCTCCTTGGATAAGGAGTGAAACGTTTGATTCAAGCCACAGACTGTTCCACCTGGATGACTGAGAACCTTCATAGACATACCAACAGTTCGAAAGCTTTGCAAGTAGATAAATGGGTACCACCTTAAGTGGGCTAATTTGCTGGCGTCCTGTTGGGAATTCGGCACCACCGGAGGAAAGGATCGGAGGAAGATCAAATGGCGGCGGTGACGACGGACCCGGATGCAACAGTTACAGGACGTCAGCAGCCGGCTCAAGGCATCCTGGGAATTGTAGTCCAGAGCCTGGAAGAGTCAGTTCCCTTACCCCCTCCCCTCACACGCGGTGAAAATGGTGATTTGTAAAAATTGTATAATTAATGTATATACAGTATATGCTTGTAAGCCGCCTAGAGTCCTCCATTAGGGAGGGGATAGGCGGGGTATAAATACCACAATAAATAAAATAAATAAATAAAAGGTTTGTGAAGAACATCTCCGTGGGTTGGTGGCCCTTGAAAGACAACTCATATGGGCTGTCCTGTTCAACTTGCCTGGATCAAGGTAGTTATGAATGTCCCTTTAAATAGGGAGGGCGGGAGATTTGTACTTTCGGACTTGCAAGATTCCGTTAATGTAGCCTTACAATAAAATAGAATTAGGTCATCTAGTCATGTTTCCTGTCTGGTTTATCTGGAAGGGCTGACAACAATCTTGCAAGTCTGAAAGTACACATCTCCCGCCCTCCCTATGTATCGCTTGAGTGGGTCTTTCGTAAGTTTCTTCTTTAGACCCTTACCCTCTCTCGGACTCCCTTTCCTTTTATCTTATCGTTCCCTAGGCAGCATCTCTTCCCTCTGTCCTCCAAGGTCCCCGTCACATTCCATCACACCCAGATTTGAAGAGTTGACTCCACACAGCCTCTGTTCAGAACCTCCAGAAGATATCTATTGTCAGCTGGTTCACTTCGGATTCCTCACCTGTGTTTTCCAGTTAATGATTGCCTGCAGGTATCTAATACAAGAGGATTCTAAGCTCTGTTGTGTTGACATTACTCTCTCTTTTGCTCTTTTGAAGCTACTGTTTGATTTGGAAAGACTGAAGCTTCAGGAGCTGGTTGTCCTGCCATTAAAAGCCATGTAGGTGTGAATAAAAAGCCCCCCCACTGAGTGTGCTCCTTTTCTGCCCTGTTTCTGCACTCAGAGGCCACCCCACTCCTGTCAAACAGGGTGGCAAGTACCCCATTGCATGCTTCTGTAACCCATGCTGCCCAAGGAAGTTCAATCAAAAGATGACAGACAGAACTCTTCACTCTTCTCTTAAGCACCACTTCAGATGTTCCCTCATACTCAATCCACTGTCTTCCCAAATGTCGGTAAGTATTAGAGTTAATTACTTCAGCTGCCATTGTTTATCCGCACTGAACTCCATCGCCGGTCAACAGTTCAGAGAGATTTTAGGAGGGGGGAAAAATGGAACATGAATATCATTTTTGTCTTCATGTTTACCCAGAAGAGAAATGCATGGGCCCACAGGTTTAGTTCTATGTCTCATTTCTGCTGCACCTTTCCCTCCAGAAGGATCAAAGGGGGTTATGGAAAATAAAATTATTTATCCATTCATTTTAAACATTTCTATCCCACCACAGGCTAAAGACTCTTGGTGGCTTACATAGAATTAAAAAAAAACCAATTAAAACATCCACAGCACACACCTCCTTAAAAACAGCACCCACCAAACGTTAGAGTACAAACAGCAGAAATAGACGTTAAAGATGGCATAATAAAATCAGGGGAGGCTCTCTGAAACAACACTCCATTTTTAATAACTTCCAGAATATCAACAAGGAAGAGGTAGTGCCTTTGTGATCCGGGCCACCCACCAACCTCCCAGAAATGTGTGATCAGTAACAGCTTCTCCCTGTTTGACCTAATCAATTGTGGCACTATTGCTTGGAGCAGACAGTCCTGCATTTATTAGGAAGCTAAACTTTTTTGGAATTGGGGGTTGCATGGAACTGAAATTTGTCCTCCTTTATCACTTTTCTTTTTACATTTGGATAGAGGGGAAATGGTGACATTTCTACTGCTCTGTTTGCCATCTCCAGTTCGGTAATTTAATTAGTTTCAGCGCAAGAGTCTACAGCACATGTTTACTCTAGTGATGGATGAACTGACTGCCCTGAATATAATCCTAGTTTCTGTGCTAAGAATCCAACTTGGAGGAGAGTTCCCCATTCCTGCAAGGTTCTGGCGTGCCTTCACATTCTAGTGCAGGAGAGCCATCAAAATATATGGGGCAAGCATTTGTTTCTATACAGCATGTCAAGATAGTGGCAACTATCACAATACATGCATCTCTGAATGAAGGTTATCTCAATCTGGTTAACGTAGAAGTTGATCACTGTGGACCCACCGTAGTTACAAGCTGGAAAGACAGAGAAAGCATCAACCACCAACAAACTGAAGATCATTTTGACATCATGCACCAAATGCAAATGAAGAAAAGGTTAAGACTACCGTCTGTCGAACAAAAGGACAGCAGGTCGAGACCCGGAAGCACCGCGTAACGGGTGAGCTCCCGTTCTCGCCCAGCTCCTGCCAACCTAGCAGTTCGAAAGCACGTAAAATGCAAGTAGATAAATAGGTACCACTCCGGTGGGAATGTAACAGCGTTCCGTGTGCCTCGGCGTTTAGTCATGCTGGCTACATGACCATGGAAGCGTCTATGGACAACGCTGGCTCCCTCGGCCGAGAATCGGAGGTGAGCGCTGCCCCCTAGAGCCGGATACGACTGGAAGGGGAAACCTTGCCTTTACTTGTACAGTACAATGGTGAAGAAAGGGCACTGGTGTGTAAGGGAATTAACTGGGCTGGGGTATGGAAGGGGAAGCAGAGGGGACCAAAACAAGAGGAGTGTGTGTAAATTGGGATTCTGGCATGCTGTGGATCTCTGTCACCGTCAAATTCAGTGTTTCTCTCATTGAGAGATATGCAGATCTTTCAATAGCATGGTAAGGCCCTTATTCTCTTAAGGGGGGACACATAGCTCACGAGAAGAGCTAGGAAACCTATTTTACCTCTTTGTACATGAGGTTGCAGAGCGTGGGAAATGGTTTGCTCGTTTTTCATCAGACAAATCAATTCCACAAGCTAAGAGGAGCCAGAAAAGCCGGAAAACATTTGTCACTGGAAAATGGATCAGCCCCCTCCAGGCAGAAGCTGGACAACAATTATTTAAATTAAATATTATCTTTCATTAACTGTGAAAAATATAATTAATAAACCTGTCCCCTCCACGCACACCCCGCTTTCTCCTTTTTTGAAATTAAATCTTGCTGCAGAGACCTGGCTACAGAAATAAATCTCTTCATCATGTACACAAGACAGGAAGAGTGGGAGAGAAAATATGCTTGTGGGCATGCACATGTGCGCATGTGCTTCCGGTGCGTGCGTGCGTGCGTATGTGTATGTATGTATGTATGTATGTATGTATGTATGTGTATATATATATATATATATATATATATATATATATATATATATGGTTCTCTTGTCTTGAGAAGAGCATACACTGAACGGCACAACCAAGTAGCTGGCATTGTGTACAGGAACATCTGCACAGCGTATGGGCTAGACCCTCCCAAGTCCAGATGGGAGATTCCACAGAAGGTTGTGGAGAATGACAGGGCTAAGATCCTGTGGGACTTCCAGATCCAGACAGACAGGCAGGTACTGGCCAATCAATCAGACATTGTGGTAGTAGACAAGGACCAGAAGTCAGCGGTGATTATAGATGTAGCGGTGCCAAGGGACAGCAACATCAGGAAGAAGGAGTTTGAGAAGCTGGAGAAGGACCAGGGCCTGAAGGAGGAACTGGAGAGGATGTGGAAAGTGACGGCCAAAGTGGTCCCAGTGGTGGTAGGAGCACTCGGGGCTGTGACTCCTAAGGTGGGAGAGTGGCTCCAGCAGATCCCAGGAGCAACATCATAGCTCTCTGGCCAGAAGAGTGCAGTGCTAGGAACAGCTCAGATCCTGCGCAGAACCCTCAAACTCCCAGGCCTCTGGCAGAGGACCCCAGGTTGAGGAAGACACATACCACCCATAGGGGTGAGAAGGGAAAATTTTTTTTATGGTAGGAGAATGATCTTCCTCAGTCACAGGGGTGCATAATTTATTGCGGACCAAGTTGGGCTCCATTTCTCGGGGCACCATAAAATAGCGAAGGCCAAAGCAAAACCTTTCATTTAATTGCATTTGCATTTAAATTACAAAGAAGGTGCATAAATCTAGCTAAAAGGGCTTTCCCCATGCGTTTAATCACTCTGCCCCTCTATTGCATTTTAAATTACAATTTGGTGGCAACTTTCGAGCCATTCTGGGGGCCCCACCAATAACTTCTGGGGGATCGTAGGTGGCCTGTCATTCCAGGCTGAACAACGGTGCCTGCTGAGGTGGCTGTCCAGCTGTTAGCCGCTTTAAAACCTGGATAGACTTAAGAAACATCTCTGATACATCTGCTAGCAAGATACAATTTTAGGTTTATTGCTCCTGTAGGTCCCTTCTGCAACAGTGTTTGTGTAAGACGCCAGATTGCAACTCAGAGATTCTTTATTAACCTGTTGTTTGGAAAACGTGGAACCACAATTTATCCTGCTAATTTCTTCCTCTCTCTCCCCCCCCCCCCGCCCCCTCCAGCAGATCCTGCCCTGACATTTTCCGCCATCTCCAGTCCCTCACCCAAGCCGGATTCCAGTCAAAGGAAGAGAGGCCATTTGCAACCTCTTCCAGCTGCTGCAAATGAAGCTGTGACTGCTTTGCCTTTCATTTTTAAAGAATAAAACAAATCCAGAATGGCTTTGTTGGGGATGGAGTCAAACCAGCTTGTCTGACCTCACCCCTTTCTTCTCATTTCTACTCCCTTATCTCAATGTGGCTGGGAGGGATAAAATGTAAAAAGAACACAGAGATGGAGTTCCTAGAACAGCCCAATTTTTCTGGGGCTACTCTAGGACATTATCTTTGTTCCAGCAGCTGGACAAGAAGCTTAACCCTTCACAAATCCTCTCATTCCTGTTTGGATGACGCTGGAGTTAGTTTAATCCAAACAGCCTTTGAGGCTAAATTTGATCCTTCTAAACCATTGACAGTGTTTCCATGTTTGCATAGCATATACCTTTTGAGATTTGGTTACGCCTGTTGAGTGAATATGTTCGTGACCCGTCCTTTTAAAATGCATAAACCAACAGTTTTGCATGTGTATGCCCATTCTGATTTCTGTTACACAAAGATTGCTTTTTTGCCCCAGAATCACATCCACAATTCTTTTTGCAGCTTCTCAGAGTCCTGTGGATTTTTTTTTCTAGGAGCCATAATCATACTTTCTTTGCAGAACTTAATCTAATTTGTGAGCAAACAATAGTGTAAGACCTACCACTCATTTCAATTTATGAGCAATTCGAAAGCATGGAAATGCAAGTAGATTAATAGGTACCACTTCGGTGGGTAGGTAACAGCGTTCCGCGCGCGTCATGCGTCCACATGACCGTGGAAGCGTCTTCGGACAACGCTGGCTCTTCGGCTAACAAACAGAGATGAGCACTGGCCCCTAGAGTCGGACATGACTGCACAAATGTGCGGGGGGGACCTTTACCTTTACTATAAAAATACTGATGTAGGACATGCCTACACTTAATCACACCAACAGTTCTTTTGAACTGCTAGCTAACTGGAAAGCAGCTTACAACACCCAAATTTCAAGAAGCTTTGTCCATCCTGCTCTAATACTCAGTAGCTAAATTTAATATGCATAAAATGTGTGTGCTCCACTTTAACTTTTTTTTCCTGCTCCTGAAAAAAATCAATTTTCTTTAGTTTGTCTCTTTTTTTTTCCATGTATGGATGGCTTTCTCCTTTTTATGGTGTGTTTCTGGCCTTGTTCTTCACCATCCTTTGAAGAGCCTCCAGAAGCTCAGTCTTTGAGCAGAGAGAGGTTTCTTCTCCTCTGTGTCTGAGGGTGCGTATCAACACCAAAGCAGAATGCAGATCTTGCCACTTCATACACCATAGCTTCAAAAATCTAGCTTGAACTGTTGATAGGGCTGGCAGGTTTATGGTCAAAGAACATGCCCAGCACCAAAAGATAAACCCACTGAGATCCTTCACAACTCAGACATGTCCGAGATTAAAAAAAAATTAGACAAGCATCTTTTAATAGTCTGGGGTTCAAGAAGAGATAACCCTGATCACGCTATAGTCTTCAGCTTCATCCCTCAAAATTCCCTTGAAGTTTGCTTTCTGCTGAGACAACATTTGCCTATGCATTCTGCCATCAGGGTTCATGTGGAGCTATCCATGGTCCTGTCTGAAGCTGTTTTCTCCATAAGGAGAATTCTCCCTTAATTTTGGCTGACTGGCATCGCTTGATTAGATAATATGTATTAATTTTGACTCTGCTTGCCTTAACTTCACTGATTTATACCTAATGACTAAATTATACCTACCCAGACTGGGCTCCATCAGATATCAGTGGCTTCCTTGATGAGCTCAGATAACTAGAACAGGTCTTGCAGGCTGTGGGGAAGTTGGCCTCGCTGTCATCCTGCAGAATAGCATGATATTCCACTCACCAGGCCAGTCATTGTGACAGCACTAAAACTATGCATTAAAAAACTACAGCAGACACTGCCAAGTTTATGGCTTTATGCAAATTGGCTACCCATATGCAAATGACCTCATGAATGATTTGCATAAAATATTCCTGCAACAAGAATGGAATACATCTAAGTTTCTCCTTCCCTATTATTTCGAAAGATGAATACATGAAACCAGGAGATGCACAGGAAATAAATCGTAATAAATAGATTACGTAATAAATAGATGCACAGGAAATAAATCCTAAGAGACAAATGGGATCTACTTGTTCAGTCTCTCTTCCATGACTACTACTAATAAATTGTGAACATCTGCTCATGCTTTGCTTTCATCGGTGCAGAGCACAACTGTTTCTCTCTTAAGTGAGGTGAGATCCGAAGCTTAAAGTTGCATCCTTCAGTCTTGAAGAATCTGTTCCTCAATCAGTAACAAAAAGATGGAGTAACAGCTCTGAAAATGAGTTTGATGGCAAGAAGTCAATGCCAACTTTTCTGCTCAGCTATGAAATTCATGGGGCGGCGCTGGTCAAGGCAGCCTCACAGGGCTATTCTGGAGATAAGTCCTCTGACGAAAGGCACAAGTATCTGGATATGACTACTTTGGAGAAGAGAGAAATAGCAGTAGGGCAAATGGCTATATTACAGCAGACTCATTCTCCAACCTTACCATCCCTATTCAGTGGAGTATGTCCACTGTCACTTTCATGTCCTCCCACCATTCTAGCTTGAGGTCATATGTTGTCAAACCCCACCCTCCATTGGCACCTATCCACGTTGTGCAGGAATGGTGGCCCATGTACTGTTATACTCCATTGCCTTCTTCTAGCTGATGTTCCTCGTACACCAGAAAAAAATTTGAGGGATGATCTTCAATCTAATTGCTGACAAAAAAGGACAATGCTGGTAGACAAGCTTTGAGTCTAGCCCTGTTACAATCATCAAAAAAATGATTAAGTCACAACACATTAGGTCAGGGGTCGGCAAACTTTTTTATGCCAGGAGCCATTTTGACATTTATAACATTTATAACATCACTCGAGGGCCAGGGGGCGGGGTTTGCGGGTGGGAGCCAATCGCGTGGGAGGGGGAGGGGTTTGCGGGCGGGAGCCAATCGCGTGGAAGGGGGCGGGGGAGGTTTGGAAGAAGGAGAAGGGAAAGAGAGGCTCGACTGCTCCAGTCGCCATGCACACCATGCCCGCTGCCGACGTAGAGGTTTGGAAAGCGGAGGGAGGGAATTGGGAAGCGTGCACGCTGGTTCGTGGGGAAGAGAGCTAGAGGGGGAGAGAGGGCGGCGGGGAAGTTGTCCGCGCGCTGTACCTGGGGGAAGCGGCCCGAGCTCGGGGCTGATTCCTGGCTACCTTCCTGCAGGAATGTAGGATTGATGTAGGAGCCGGGGGATCAAGCTTTGTGCACGGGGACTCACTTCTCCCAAGGAGCTTCTCACTGGGGTAAGAATAGGACGGACGCGGGAGGGTTTGTGCGTAGAAGTGGTGGGGCTGCCCCCGCCACGCCTGCCTGTGCACGCCCGCACGTGATATTTTATGGGAGAGCCACACTCAAGGGGCCAAAGAGCCGCATGTGGCTCGCGAGCCGCGGTTTGCCGACCCTTGCATTAGGTAATTTGTTTTAGGTGGATTAAAGGGAGTCAACCTAATTGACATGGAATGCTGTATATCAGCAGTTCTCAAACATTTTGGTCTCAGGACCCCTTTACATTCTTAAAAATGACTGAGGGCCCCAAACAACTTTGGTTTATGTGGGTTATTATCTATCAGTGTATTAGAAATTAAAGCTGAGAAATTTTAAGACATTTGACTTCGCAGACCTCCTGAAAGGGCCTTGGAGACCTCAGACTGGTGCTATATATTTTGCTTTTTGTACTTTAGGGGGGTGCCTGGGGGGTCAAGGGTCATAATAAAGTTTGCCTTGCCATCATGACAGGAACTGATGATCTACTGGACAAAAAAAGTAAACGTTTCCTATAGGATATTGGAGCAAATTATTGAAGGAGGCGGAGGGACCCATTCTGATAGAGATATTTAAGGAAAGGATGGACAGCTTTCTGTCAGAGATGTCGTTAACTGCATCCTTCAAGGCAGATCATGTACAGCATAGCTTTCCAAAGTGTGTATCGCGACACACTACTGTGTCGCCTGCGGTGTCCTGGTGTGTCGCGCGCAAACCCGGAAGCGGTGATGGGGGGAACCGGAAGGAGCGGTACCCCCACCAATCAGCGGCGGCGTAAAAAATGTGTAAAAGTTTACAGCCACTTTTATGAGTACGGCTTGCCCAGGAATGTAAAGTCGGTGCTGTAGTTTTTGATGGGACATCTTTCGAAAACCGGGCTAAGGAATTCGAGCATTTTGCACAGCTTTCTACAATGTGTCAGGGGTTCCCAATTCCACAATCCCATATCATTAAAACAGATTTTGCCGAAGTGGTCTGAACAGAGACTGCCCCTCTTTCCCTCCCTCTTCCTGGCCTTTGTCCCACTTCACTTCCCCAAATATCACAGGCTTTTCACGGTCCGAATATAGAAAGAGTGAGAAAGGGCATTTGCACATTTGCACATACCCTCCTTTCAAACTGAGTTGGCTCATTTCTTTGAGAAGAAACCAGCTGTTATTTAAAGCTTCTGCCAGCCTGCAGTCTGTAGGGTAGTTATTTGTATTTGAGATGGCAGAGCAGTAACCGCGTTGGACTCGGGGGGTTCAAATCTACTGCCAGCCACAGAAGTTCATGGGTGATTGGAAACCAGCCACTATCCCTCAGCTGGTTTCCAGTCACTCTCAATCCACCCACTTACTCAAGACTGTTGTGGCAGCTTTGTGGGCGCACTCCTGAGATCCTGGAGGAAAGGTGGGCGACACATCAAATAAATAAATAAATACAACTAGATAGACATGCATTTGATATTCGGGACACATTAGTGTGTCGGCTGCAGTGTCTGGGTGTGTTGCGGCTGCTGCTGCCTCCGAGTCCTGCCAGGATTCCACGCAGGTCCTAGTGCCTGCCTTGTGCCTTGCTGTCTCCAAACCTGCTTACTTGAGGGAATGACATTAAAGGCAAAACTGAAGTACTTTGGCCACATAATGAGAAGACAGGATACCCTGGAGAAGAAGCTGATGCTAGGGAAAGTGGAAGGCCAAAGGAAGAGGGGCCGACCAAGGGCAAGATGGATGGATGATATTCTGGAGGTTGACGGACTCGACCTTGGGGGAGCTGGGGGTGGCGACGGCCGACAGGAAGCTCTGGCGTGGGCTGGTCCATGAAGTCACGAAGAGTCGGAAACGACTGAACGAATAAACAACAAAAAGACATGCATAGGTTTTTATTTTAACACACAGTTCACACATTGTACTAAACCATCGTTTATTTGGCATGTTGTGTGAACCTGCACAATGGTGGCTTGTTCCATGCATCAGGATCAAATCAATCATGGCTTAGCATCTTCTGCAAATCCCAGAGGATCTGTTTGAAAGAGGGCCAGATTCATTTTTCATCATCCCCATGGAGGACTTGAAAAAGACCTTCATTGGTTAGGTCAGTAGAAAGCCTGGAGTCAGGCCGGGCAGGACTTACCCAAAGCTGGTCTTTATCTTTCCAGTTTGTGGCCCCAAATTGCAAGAGTTTCTCAGGACCATCTCAGCCAGGGGTATCTACAGGGTATGGTCAAAAAAGTCAAGATGGTGGCAGCAATGGTGCAATTGATGCTTTGCCTGCTTTTTATGTGAAGTGCACATAAATGCCTATTTGTGTGAAGCTGCTGCTATTATTTATTTATTTATTTATTTATTTATTTATTTATTTATTATTATTATTTAAATTTATCCCCGCCCATCTCCCCAAATAGGGGGCTATTATTATTATTATTATTATTATTATTATTATTATTATTCACAATATGAAATCACAGCTGCCAGTTCTTTAGCTGGTGTTGGCTTTCATTCGCATCGACTACTTCCCCCAAACCTAGAATGTCGTAATGTATCGGTGTAGAATATGTGTGGATCCAAGCAGTGTGGCACATGTGCAGATGTCCAAAATGTGCAGATTTTCTAAGTGCCGTCCAAGGCTTTTTGGAATGGCACCCAGTGTGCTGATAACCACTGGGACCACCACGGCCGGTTTATGCCATCATCTTTCAGCTTCGGTTTTCAGATCTTGATACTTTGTGATCTTCTCCAATTCTTCGTTTTCTATTCTACTATCTCCCCTGGTATTGCCACATCAATTGTCCACACTTTCTTCTTTTCAACCACAGTTAAATCTGGTGCGTCATGCACCAAGACTTTATCAATTTGTATTCATAAATCCCACATTATATTAACCTGCTCATTTTTTACTACTTTTTATTATTATTATTTGTTATGGCAGGGCTTTCCAAAGCTTTCCCGCAGCGACACACCAACCGCCGTTGGTGTGTCGCCGCGGGAAAACCCGGAAGTGCTGCCGTCGCGGCAGCACGCAAAAACCCGGAAGCGCTGCTGCCGCTTTCGGATTTTTGCGCGCCGCAGTTGGTGTGTCGCCGTGGGAAAACCCGGAAGTGCTGATGATGATCAGCGCTTCCGGGTTGTGTGGCGACACACCAGACTGTGTGTGGCGACACACTTTTGTGTCGCGACACACAGTTTGGAAAGCTCTGTGTTATGGTCACCCACTCCAGTGGATTCTGAGCAGTCAGTCATATATACTGCCAATTCGTGGATGATAGCCTAATCTCAATCCAGTGTCACTCCTGGATCCCAACGTCAGCAGCAGCCTTCCTCTTACAAAAACCCCATCACTTCCACCAGATTACTATCCTCTTTTCTCCCCTTCCTTCGCTCTACGGTTCTCTTTTATGCTCCCTTGGATGTCTACATCCTAGCCCCCTCTCCCTGAAAAGGAGAGAGGATGCATCAATTGAGCAATGTGCATCAGATTATCACATGCTAATTTTTTACGCAAAGAAGCAAATTTAGAAACACAGTAGTGCAAAATATAGTTATACACCGTGATCAGCTGACCTTACGCCTGCTACCCAGGCAACTGTACAAGTATAATCATGCCTGGGCAAATTCCAGGTTTCCTGTTCTCTTTGAGCTACTGAGTTTTAAACTGGATGGATCTGCGGAGGACTCTATAAAGCAGGTCGTATGGCAATCTTCTGTCATGCGGCAATCCCTCACATCCTACAAGTTTAACCTTTTTCCTCCCACCAACACCAGGAAGTGAGCTGGGTTTTTGAAAAACTTGCATCCATTTAACTTTGGGATGTCCTTCATTACAACCCATTGAAAGTCACTGTTTGCATTGGCCAGATCCCTAGTCCCAGCACATGTCTGGGGCACGTATAAAGAACAGTGCCACATCCTGTCCAGATTAGCTCTTTCAACCAGCACACCGGCTTCATTAGCTGTTTCCTGCCTCTCTTCTGCTTGCAGTGTTCACACAGGCACAAATCAGCTTGCAGGAAAAGAGCCAGAGATGCCACATGGCCAGGGAGGCGGCTGTTTCCTGGCTCACTCTACCCACGTCACCCCACCCGCTATTTATTTGGTGGCAGCAAGAGATGCCTTAATGCTGACATCTCAGGTTATGGTACTGGAAAATTTGGCAAATCAGAGCCGGGAAGAGACACAGTCCTTGTGTGTTCCTTGCAAAAACCTTGCCCAGTATCCATTAGGACAGAGCTTTCCAAACTTTTCATGTTGGTGACACACTTTTTAGACATGCATCATTTCGTGACACACTCTTACAGCAGGGCACAAGGCAGGCACTAGGACCTGCGCGGAATCACAGCAGGTTTGGAGGCAGCAAGGCACAAGGCAGGCACTAGGACCTGCGTGGAATCCTGGCAAGGTTCGGAGGCAGCAGCAGCCGTGACACACACAGACACTGCAGCCGACACACTAACGTGTCCCGACACACTGTTTGGAAAGCTCCGCATTAGGATATCTTGTTCAAGTACAGGGCAGATTGCAAGCAGGAGGAGTCTAATTCTGGAACAGTGAGATATGGCTGGGGATGAAAGAGATGATGCAAAGGACCAGAAGCTTTAAGGCTCTTCCATGGGCCCAAACTGAGAAACCAATTTGGCTGTCTTTGCAAGCAAAATTCGCACCAAAATTCAGAATCTGAGCCAGCCAGCCAGTTCCATTCCATCCCTCCTCCTCTACCTGATCATCGAACACCTGTGTGGCTCTCCTGACACTCCTGAACTACAACTCCCAGCACAACTTCTGTGAACGGATTCAGATGGCTGACCCAATTCAGATCGAGCCCATTCAATCCGACATTTCCAATTAACTAATTATCTAATCAACTAATTGCCCGGCTCAGATTTTCCAATCAGTTCTAAAGCATCAAACTGATTCGCAGGCATCAGACCCCATGTTTCACTCCAAATTTGAAAAGTTGATTCAATTCAGAGATTCAGTCTAAGGGTTTTCAAACGAGTCTCCAAGCCAAGCTCTGCATTTGCCCTTATGAAAACTCCTGTGTGACCATTAAGATCACCTTGACATAGGCCAGGGGTGGGGAACCTTTTTTCTGCCAAGGGCCATTTGGATATTTATAACCGGGAACCGGAGGGGTGGGGGGCGGGGTTTCTGGGATTTCCGCGGACTGGGGGCTGGAGTTTGCGGGCGGGAGCCAATCACAAGCACTGGGGGGCGGGGTTTGCGGGCGGGAGCCAATCGCGTGGAAGGGGCGGGGTTTGCAGGTGGGAGCCCCACGGGCCTTAGGCGGGAGCCCCGCGCGTCTTATACGGCCTGCGGGCCTGACGTTGCCCACCCCTGACACAGGCAAAGGAGAAAGCCAACATTCCCATAAGAACCATGGGGGGAAATGGAACTTCCCCAGCTCACTGATGGATGGATGCAGATTCATCCACTTGATAAGATTGTTTTGCTGTCTTTTGCCTTCTTTCCCTGCCTTTCCTCTGCCCTCAAAAGCAGGTATTTTTATTTATTTGTCACATTTATATCACCGCCCATCTCCCCCACAAGGAGGGGCCCTGGGCGGGGATGGCTTCTCTTTAGCAAAATATTGCCATGTCCCTGTTAATGCAAACTTATCTGAGACTAAGTCTCATTTAATTCACTAAGATGGCTTTCAACCTGCAGGGCTCCATGGGCTTTGGTTCAAATTATTTTAAATTATTATTTTAAATTATTTGGTTTAAATTATTCCACTCTGCCTCTCCCATGCTCCAAAGAGGATTGCAAACCCAATATGGTGACAGTCACACCCATGGCAAAGGTCACCTGTACCGACAGACAGGAGACTCGCTTCTTCCTGTGCTCTCAAGCTATGAACACCACCTGGGCGTCACTCACATGGCCCCCCCACTGCTCACGGCCAAATGGCCTCTTGTGGAAGGAAGTTCATCAAGGCAAACAGAAAAGACCCGCTGGAAACGGGTCCCGGAGCTGCTGGGCCGTCCTGTTGACGTCATGCTTTTATGGACAGTCACACCCCTACGGTATATCCTGGGATGGGGTGGGCGGGGGAGGATGCTTTTTTATGGCTGATCCGATCTCCCCGTTGTAAAAGTACAATGAAGCCATGATCCAAACGCTGGCCTCTTCCTGAGGCTGCTGGACTGTCACCTTGTCTGTCTTCTTCATGCCCTTCCTTCTGGTTTTCTCTTAGAGGAGCTCAGAACAAGGACAGATGGAGAAACAAAAAAGAAGAGGCGGCAGCTATTTTGTCAGAAGGGAGCTGAAGCGAGACACCTTGACACACGCACTGGCAGCTGCATGACTCTGGAGTGGCTAGCCTGCTATGTTGGGGGGTCAAACGGGGAGGGAGAACTTCACTGCTGGACCATGGCAGCCCTAATTTATTGACAAAATTTTTATCTTGTCATGTTTCCTGGGGAGGAGGCTGAAATAGTGAGACTCAATAGGATGCAGCCATGTGACTGTTTGGACTTGCATATCACACTAGGCTTGATCAGGGTTTGATGAATAAACCGCGGTCTGTTTGATGGGGGTTTATGGAATAAACCACACTTTGTGGGGTTCATATGCCTTGCTCTGCCACAAATCACAGTTTTGAAGCCACTATTGCTATGTTCTCTCATTTTGGCCTAGGGCAATATGTGTATCTAACCCGTCTTATTAGGAGGGGTGATAAAGATGCATTGAGCACTACTACCAGCGGCTGAATTTCATGTCTGAATAATGGACAAGGTTCTGCTTATTTGCCCAAAAGAAATAAAGTAAAAGTTACATCTGAATGGGGGTGACCAGGATACTTGCTTATTGTGGGTTTGCACAAGACTGTAAGCCATTAAAGAAAACAAGCAAGGTTAAACTAGCCAAATGTAATGTGTTGTGTGACTGCAGGTGCTAAATCCTTCACTGACCTATGTTAAGCATCTATCTATATACTACTAAAACTCTTGTGTCTGTTTGATATTTTGTAACCTTTAACTGGGCGAAACGCTGCATCATAGGGCAACAATTTTTGAACCAAGGTATCTCAAATGGGCTAACTTACAGAATGCATCCAAAATCCAGGACCCATGACTCCCGTGGAATAGAAATTTGGCAAATTTTATAAAAAATATTTTATGACATAAAAATTACCATAAAACATTTTATGACATAACACAAAATGTCATAAAACATTTCCTGTGGTTAACTCCTGATGTTTGACTGTGCTATACAGTTCAACATTGGCTACTTTCAAGGCAGATACATCTCTGACTGTCTCCCTGAATTTTTAGGAACTTTTCCAGTACATTAGAAGCTCTGCCATTGTTGAAGGCATTGAGGAATCTGGTAAGGAAATGTCTCTGAAACGATGACCCAGTGGGTCACAGGTTGTCTAGAGTCTTATAAATCCAGCCATTACTGTTCTGTTTGACTGGGAACTCAGGACTGCAGAGATAGTGTATATAGACACCTAGTAGAAGCCATAATGGCATAACGTGTGATGTCATCATTGCACCAATGCCCCCAATCATGATGTCATGACACCTGTGACATCAATCCCCCCCAGATGCCCAGGCAGACATGAGCAAGGTTCAGCTGTGTTTCTTAACAAACATCACTCCAGAAGTGTGAAACACACTGGAAAGACAAGCTCGTTCTACCATCCCTTGTCTAGATTCATGTCATTCTCATGTTAACAATGTCAGCTTTTTAAGTGTCTTCTTTGCCTAGGGTTTTGCTGCAGGAGCAGCAGCAGCAGGGTTTTAATTGCTTTCCCTGTTAGGTCTCTGAATGTACATCCTGCTTTTCCATCCAAGAGAGACAATCAAAGCAGCTTACAACATGATAAAACTCCCACACGCCCAAATGCAAATGGAAAATAAGAAAAACAGGACAATTAGAACATAATTAAACATTTGAGCAAACCCTGGGAGACAGTGGAGGACAGGAAGGCCTGGCGTGCTATAGTCCATGAGGTCATGAAGAGTCGGACACGACTAAACGACTGAACAACAACAACAAAACATGTTGCAACAATCTAAATTCATTTCTAGGACATTCTAACAAATAAAAGAAAGGTCATCTGCCTCTTGGATTCTAGGAAACCATTTCCAGTTGGTGCTGTTTTGGACACCCTCCAGCTATTCATTTTATTTTTTTCTATAGACAATGGGTTTTTTTTTTGTAAAAACACACACACACACACACACACACACACACAAACCTATGTTGTGTACGCATCCTTTATTGCCTCCACAAGGTGGATAGAGGTTGAATACTGGGTTTTCAGAAGAAGCATACATACAAGAAAAATAATCCAGCTACTTCATAATTTGGAGGAACAAGGATACGTAGCCAAACATGGAAAGGATGAGTCATCCTGGAGGAGATCAGGATAGTAGATGACCCAAATGCATTGTCTGAATTATGGAGTGTCTGTACTGTTTGCACTACACAATGCTTAAAGCAGGGTTTCTCAACCTTGGAAACTTCCAGATGTATGGACTTCAACTTCCAGAATGCTGAGCAATGGGCCTAGTAGCTGGAGAAATCTGGAATTGAAGTCAATACACCAGAACAGTGTTTCTCAACCTTAGCAACTGTAAGATATGTAGACTTCAACTCCCAGAATTGAATTCAGAATTGAATTCAACTCTCAGAATTCTGAGAGTTGAAGTCCACACATCTTCAAGCTGCCAAGGTTGAGAAACACTGATCTAGGAGGTCATCCATGTTGGGAACACTGGCTTGAAGACATGCCCAATGTGACAGTAGAGGTTTCCCACCTATGGGAGTAGCAGATGTTCCACTGTTTTGGTAGAATAAGAATGTTATTCAGAGGAAGATGGCTCAAAACAAAATACAGGCAGCTCAAGGGGAAGTATCCTGTATCCTTCCAGATTTCAAGGGAAAGTATCCTGTATCCTTCCAGATTTTTCTGAATTGTAATTCCCAGCATACCTCACCATTGCCCTTGCTGATTGGGCCTTCTGGGTGTTGTAGTGCAGCAACATCTAGAAGGCCACAGGTTCTCCAGGCACCACCTAATGCATGGGCCTCACATTTAGGCTACAAAAATCCAGAGAATCCCTAAAAAGAGGTTATTGTATTTCTTTGCTGCGATCTAGTGGTTGTCGGGGTTTTTGCAGCCCAGATCTGATAGCCAGTCCAGGTTTATTGAATAGATCAGAATGGGCTGGATTTGCACAACACGTTAAATTTCAAGTCGTGGTTACAGAATCCATTCTCACAAGACACCAAGCCCAAACCAATAAATCATAGGAGGGTCTATGTCTATGTTTCGATCCAGTCTCCCGCAATGTCTTTGAAAGCACGCTACATGCAAAGAAGGCGAGCAGATCTGCATCATGCGTTCACTATACAAAATGGAGGGTCCCCATTCTCCACAATGAAGCGGCCCAAATTTGCAAAAGCTTGGAAAGCATTTATACCCGTAGAGTAAGTAGCGCTACATCTAGTTCAGCTACTTTCTCCCTTCTATATTCTCTATTTACGATTCCTGTTATACTGTGTAATTCCAACACAAATGCCAGCTTGATGGAAGCAGCAACAGACGCTACACAATTCCAGCCGCTTCTGCTCAATATTGCTCATGTCTCAAATCAAACTGGAAAGTTTTGCAGATCAGGGTTCTTTGTGCCACCAAAGACAGCTGAGTATAAGGATGAAGGGGGAAATTTCACATCTGGCTGAGCCTGTCTTTTTTATCAACCCAATCTTGGGAATGTCTCTAGTCCTGACGTCATCAGTTCACGCAAATATGCTGACGAGAGGAACTGGCTGGGTTCACACGATGCAATAAACAGTGAGCCACGGTTCATAAACCACAACAGCTGAGTTTGCAGAACCTTCTCAACCTAACACACACTCATTATGGTTTAGCAGAGTGGGCACACCGGCCGCCCCTGGGTTAAACAAGGCTGATTTGTGCAGTTCTGCTGAGATCAACAGGGGACCAGCCGGAGAGGGAAATGCTTCTTGCCACCTAAGCAACTGAGGTCACAAACGCTCGCTGCATTCTTGCCAGGGGCGGCCGGTGTCTCTGAATCATGTTGGGTAATAGGCTATATCATTGCCAGGTTTAATAAGTCTAATGAGAACTGGCTCACACCCTAGAGTGCACGCTGGGACTTGCTCTGAGCCAGCTTTTCTAGCAGGAGCTGAAGGAAGGAGCCGAGCTCGAGTTTCTCCACCCCAGAGCTTCCCGGCCACCCACCCACCCACCCCACCTTGTCCTGGGCTGAGGCATGGAGGAGAAATGGGTTGTCTGCATTTTAAGGAGCGCCTACCCCATTTTGCAGTCCCCCACCGGTAAACCAGGCATGACACCGGTTTCTTCCGTGGGCTGTTACAAAAGTAGAACGTAGGACGTGGCATCTTGCCCTACTGAAGGCTCTTGCCCAAAGAAGCCTACTTGATGAATTGCATGAGCATTGGCTCATTAAGCCATGGATTAATTGTATCTGCATACATCTACATCCAGAAAGGCGAAGAGAAGCATAGTTGGAGGATTACTACTTGAACGTTGTGAAAGAGTATTGCTGCCCCCATCGCCTCGAATTCCTTGACTTCCCTTAAAAGTCCACCACACCTATTTCTTAGGGAAAGTATAGTCAAATGGCCCTAAATATCTAAGAAATGCCTGAATCCTTGAGGATTCTAGAGGGATAGAAGAATATAACTTCCCTCCAATGAGGAAGGCATAATCTAGATAAGCCGCCAGTTAGATAAGCCACCGGTAGCTGGATGTTCACATAATGCTAAGCCTTAAACCACCTTTTAAAATCTCAGTGGCTGTGTTCACCGAAAGTACTAAGCCAAAATCAAATAAGCTGCCTTATGTTTGACTGTGATGGGTGAACTCAGCTTGTATGTTAAGTAGGAAAGAAAACTGTAGCTTGTCAGAGAGAGAGAGACAGAGAGAGAGAGAGAGGGAGGCTATGTTGAGCTCCAGAAAGGCACTAATATCAGTGCTCTCGCTGTGGATCTGTGGGGAAGAGAATTTGCAGCTTGCAACATCGTGAAGCTGGTTGCCTCCACCTTTGCCCCTTTGGCAGAGTTATAAATCAAACCAATTATTACAGAACCGTCTGGAGCCTCCCGTGAATTCTCCTTTCAAAAGACAGCAAACCTGGGCAAGGATTTGTTCTTCTGGAATGTCCCATTGCTCAGGACCCTTGGGAGTGCGGAAGATCCCGCTTCTTTGAAAGGGCACCCTGCGGGCACCGGTGGGGCCATCGTGACTTCTGAAAAGAAGCATTTCTCCTCCCATTTCTTTGCAGTCCTTCCTTTGTTTTGGGGATTAGCTTGCTCGGGTAAGACCCCAGGCTTGTTGATCAGAAGATCGCAAGTTTGGAGGTTCGAATCCCTAGCCCTGCATGACGGAGTGAGCTCCCGCACTCGCCCCAGCTCTTGCCAACCTAGCAATTCAAAAGCATGCAAATGCAAGTAGATTAATAGGTACCACTTCGCTGGGAAGGTAACAGCATTCTGCACGCCTCATGCGGCCACATGACCGTGGAAGCGTCTTCGGACAACGCTGGCTCTTCGGCTAACAAACGGAGATGAGCACTGGCCCCTAGAGTCGGACACGACTGCACAAATGTGCGGGGGGAACCTTTACCTTTACCTTTTTTTGCTTTCCAGACAGAGGGAAAAAAGGGGACGTTGGGGGCTGCGTTGGGGGGATCCACACAGGGCACTTGAGAACACCAGCAAAGAGCCGATGATCTGGCCAGAGCCGAGAGCCAGGGCAACAGTGACCTTCACAAGATCTGGCATTTACGTGAACAGCAGTAGCCTCTGTGCTGACATTCAATACGCCAAGAATCATAACAGGCTATCGATTGATTCTGCCATTGGGCTGCAGCGACTAGCTAGCTGGGTTAAAGAAGGAATGTCCCCTAAAGGATACGAGTTGACAATTAGGTGCATTATTGGACCTTTTACGCCTCCCTCGACCGTTTCCGGCCCTGGCTAGCTGCTGGAGACGCGGGGGGACGGCTAGATCGAGTCAGCCCGGCCAGTTTTATGTTCTAATTCAAAATTTATAACTCTCGGAAGACAACTCGGCAGAGCTAATAACTTTGCTGTCCTTCGGATAAAGGAGGCAAAGGAGGGCAGGAGCTGCACTGTCTTCTCCAACCTGGCGCCCTCCGGAGGAGCTGGACTACAGCTCCCAGAATGCCAGGAACCCTGGCCGTGGTTGACCCGGTTGAGGGAAGCTGCTTTATAAAATAGTTACGGTATTATGCTTCGGAGATTTCTACCATTGCTGAGTACGGGAAGAAGGATTAATGTTAGCCTGTGGTTAAACACACATACACAAAACATATGCAGGATCATTTATCAGGAAGAATATGCTGCTGCAAGGCTGCGGGGTTTTTTTTCCAGATTACAGGCTACATTGGGGAAGGAAGTTGGCATCCTGCATCGATGTGGACAGTCCAACAATGCCCCTGAAGAGCACTTGGCAGCTACAGCTGGTCCAGAATGCAGCACCATGGGCAGTGATGGGCATGTCGCAGTAGGCCCATGCTGTCACTGCAACATGTGAGCTACACCGGTGGCCAATTTGGTTCCAGGTGCAATTCAAGGTGCTGGTTATTACTTCTGAAGCCCCTGGCTATTTGAGGGGCTGCCTCTCTCCAATAGTTTCTGCCCATCCCGTGAAATCAGGCAGAGTGGGTGCGCTCCAGGTCCCTTCAGTTAAACAGCGTTGCCTATCGGGACCTTCTCTGTGGTGGTATCTGCCCTCTGGAACACCATCCCCCCCGAGACCTATATGGCTCCTACCCTGGTGAAATTCCAAAAGTATTTGAAGTCCTCAGTGTTCCCCCCGACTGGGGGTAGGGTGGGTATTGAGCCCCCGTCGCTTGTCTTTTGCTATATAGTGTGGTTTTTTGAGAAGACCCAGCTCTCTGGAGAAGGCTCTAATGCTGGGAAAGGTGGAAGGAAAGAGAAGACGACAACCAGCAGCAAGGTGGATGGACTCAGTTACAGTGGCGATGGGGGCAACATTGGAAGAGCTGAAGGACCAGGTTGGGGACAGATCGTCATG
Organism: Charina bottae; assembly: GCA_023362775.1. Classification (NCBI taxonomy): domain Eukaryota; kingdom Metazoa; phylum Chordata; class Lepidosauria; order Squamata; family Charinaidae; genus Charina; species Charina bottae. The sequence continues at coordinate 18,323,201 of JALMGJ010000010.1, read as the reverse complement.
GAGAAAATCTATCTATGCGGTTGCTAAGAGTTGACACCAACTTGATGGCACATAATCAGTTAATCAACATGAAGACGGTCACATAAGTTAAATAAAAATAAATAAATAAGACCCAGCTCTCTGGAGAAGGCTCTAATGCTGGGAAAGGTGGAAGGAAAGAGAAGAGGACAACCAGCAGCAAGGTGGATGGACTCAGTTACAGTGGCAATGAGTAGACCATTGGAAGACCAGAAAGACCAGGTTAGGGATAGATCATCAAGGAGAAGATCTATCTATGTGGTCGCTAGGAGTCGAAAGCGACTTGATGGCGCAACAATCAATCAATCAATTTTTTTTTCCACATGGTTCTTTTTTTTCTGTTTCATGGTTGTCCCCTACTTTTTAAATTGTAAGCCACCTAGAGTTGGGGGGCCTCTAAATTTAATTAATTATACGTTAAACTTCTTATTATACATTATTATATGTTAAATTATACGTTAAATTTCTGTTTTATTGACTATTCTAAAGCCTTTGACTGTGTGGATCATAACAAATTGTGGCAAGTTCTTGGTGGTATGGGGATACCAAGTCATCTTGTCTGCCTCCTGAGGAATCTGTATAACGACCAAGTAGCAACGGTAAGAACAGACCACGGAACAACGGACTGGTTTAAGATTGGGAAAGGAGTACGGCAGGGTTGTATACTCTCACCCTACCTATTCAACCTGTACGCAGAACACATCATGCGACGTGCTGGACTTGATGAATCCAAGGCTGGAGTTAAAATCGCTGGAAGAAACATTAACAGATATCTCAGATATGCAGATGATACCACTTTGATGGCTGAAAGCGAGGAGGAGCTGAGGAGCCTTATGATGAAGGTGAAAGAAGAAAGTTCAAAAGCTGGGTTGCAGTAAACCTCAAAAAAACCAAGATTATGGCAACCAGCTTGATTGATAACTGGCAAATAGAGGGAGAAAAAGTGGAGGCAGTGACAGACCTTGTAATTCTAGGCACAGAGATTACTGCAGACGCTGACTGCAGCCAGGAAATCAGAAGACGTCTACTTCTTGGGAGGAGAGCAATGGCAAATCTTGATAAAATAGTTAAGAGCAGAGACATCACACTGAAAACAAAGGTCCGCATAGTTAAAGCAATGGTATTCCCCATAGTAACCTATGGCTGCGAGAGCTGGACCATAAGGAAGGCTGAGCGAAGGAAAATAGATGCTTTTGAACTGTGGTGTTGGAGGAAAATTCTGAGAGTGCCTTGGACTGCAAGAAGATCAAGCCAGTCCATACTCCAGGAAATAAAGCCAGACTGCTCACTTGAGGGAATGATATTAAAGGCAAAACTGAAGTACTTTGGCCACATAATGAGAAGACAGGATACCCTGGAGAAGAAGCTGATGCTAGGGAAAGTGGAAGGCCAAAGGAAGAGGGGCCGACCAAGGGCAAGATGGATGGATGATATTCTGGAGGTGATGGACTCGACCTTGGGGGAGCTGGGGGTGGCGACGGCTGACAGGAAGCTCTGGCGTGGGCTGGTCCATGAAGTCACGAAGAGTCGGAAGCGACTGAACGAATAAACAACAAAATACGTTAAACATTACAAAAGTGGATATCGCCTAGATTTTCAAGGCAGGCTTGAATTCGGCTTTCCAAGGTTTGTAGAACAATGTTTTAATCCAGAGCTTTCCAAACTGTGTGTCGTGATTTTTGTGTGCTGCGGCAGCGGCGGCAGCGGTGTCCTGGTGTGCCGCGTGAAAACCCAGAAGCGCTGATGGCCCGCTGCTGCGCACACTGTTGCAGTGGCGCGCCATCAGCGCTTCCGGGTTTTCACGCAACACACCTGGGTCGCAACACACAGTTTGGAAAGCTATGATCTACTATCAGAGCTTTTCCACTGGAGATCATGAGGACTGGATTGGAGATCTTCTAGTTCCCAAACTGATGCTCTTCACCAATACGTTCTGCTCCCTATCCTGTAGAACAGGGCTTTCCAAAGTTTTTCCCGCAGCGACACACCAACCGGCATTGGTGTGTCGCCACGGGAAAACCCAGAAGTGCGGCAGTGCGCAAAAACCCGGAAGCGCTGCTGCTGCTTTCGGGTTTTGCGGCTGCAGTTGGTGTGTCGCCGCGGGAAAACCCGGAAGCGCTGATGATGATCAGCGCTTCCGGGTTGTGTGGCGACACACCAGACTGTGTGTGGCGACACACTTTTGTGTCGCGACACACAGTTTGGAAAGCTCTGCTGTAGAAGACCAGGAGGACACTGTCACAAACACACAAAAGTCTAATTCTCTTCTGTGAAACTTGGAAAGGGGCATGCCACGGCCAAAAGGGGGTTTCATGATAGAGTTTAAACCCAGCCACGACAGCTGCAGAGCGCATCCCTTGGCAGTGGCCTTCTTTCCCCTCCCTGCCCCTGCCGTCTGCCTCCTTGAAGCCATTCTACCCCCTTCCCCATGGCTTTCCATGTGCTTTCAAACCACAAAGAAGATATACAGTCATGGGTTCCGCTGACAGGCTGATCAATGCACTGCATGCATAGCCGTGCTCTCTGCCCCTAATAAATATTGATCCTTTTTGTTCCCCGCAATGCTGCAGCAAAGAGTGTCTAAGCGTCAGCCATATTTAATCTATCTCCAGGCCTGTATGTGCAAGGAGCTACAAACTGCACTTATTATCCCACGGATAACATTCAGGACTCAAAGCATATCTCAGTTAGAAGGGTAGTCCTTCCCGACCTGTGTGTTTTCCCTAGTTTTTCAGACTATATTCCCCATCAGGCCCAGCTACAAGAGCCAGTAGTCAGGGATGACAGGGAGTTGCAGTCCAAAATGTCTGGATGCCACAAAGTTTAGGGAAGCTGAATCGGGAATCAGAATGAATTTGGAAATTCCGGTAGCATCGGGGTTAAAGATGGGGGATTTGTGGTAGCTCCTGTTCAGTTTATATCGTTGAAATTCAATGGCTTTTTTGTGTTGTAGCTAAAGTAAAGGAAGAATAAGTGCATTAAGCTCCAAAAGAAAAAGGGTTCCAAGGATAGAAAAAAGGGGGTGCAAATTCCTGACCACAAAGTTAGGAATCAATCATTTGCAGGCCAGATAAATTATATTGACGTGTAGCAGGTATCTCCAAATTTCAACACCAGCCACAGTCTATTACAGGGTTTTCTCAACCAGGGTTCCATGGAACCCTAGGGTTCCACGAGAGGTCATTAGGGGTTCCCTGGGAGATCACGATTTATTTAAAAAGTTATTTCAAATTCGGGCAACTTCACCTTAAAGAGGTAAGTTTCATCCTTTATTTTTAGTTTAAGAACACTGTTAAGGCATATAGACAGGCCTACCCATGAAACGAATATAATAATTTTGTATCTTCTGGCCTATATTTGAGCCTGAATGTGCAGGGGTTCCCCGAAGCCTGAAAAATCTTTCAAGGGTTCCTCCAGGGTCAGAAGGTTGAGAAAGGCTGGTCGATTTACTTGAAAAGTCAAGAAGGAAAGACCTACAATTTAAATCCTGGGAGTGAAACACTCACACACATTGGGGGGGGGGGAGAGATTGATTCTTGCATAAGTCAGTAGACAGATCTTCTGGGTGTGTATATATTCTGCAATAAAGCAACTTAACTAGCCATGCCAAATCCATGAAGCTTCTACAGTTACTGAATGCAGAGATGAAAGTCTGGAGAGTCAATATTTATGGCCATGCTTGATGAAGTCCAAGACCCAGCCCTGCTATAACATCAGAAGGACACCAACGTTGGGGAAGGATGCTTCAAATGACTTTAGGCCATGTTAGGTAACCATGCCCAGCAAGGGTTTCCCAAAAGTTACAGGTCACCCCAATTTGCACCAACAGCTGGGGCTAATTGAAAGGCAGTTTCTACCCTTCAGAACTTCATGAACTGCCTCACCATCTGGCTGGCTTTCATCTTGGCTTGCTTGGGGTTTTCACCCGTGTGGAAAGAACCAATGGAACTTTGCTAGTTTAAGTTTACACTAAATGCTTCATTGAGAAGACTAAAAATTCTGCTCTTCTGGGATGGAAAAAAGTCCCTCATGAAAGAATACAGAGGAATTCCCCAAAGATGCTCAAGGCCAGCTTTTCTTAGGGTCACTGAAAAGCACGGAGAGCTAGGTTGCCCCCACTTGCAGAGTCCCACTACAGCAAGGGAATCCCACTGGGGTATTGTTTGAGGACAGAGATATCCAGAATCTCTGCCAAAGCCACCTGGAACAAATTATCTGGGCAAGCAGAAACAGCTCAAGCAAAGTTGCAGTTAGTCTTACAGTCTTTGATCAGATGCCGTGTTGTTTGCTTCTTCTGACAACCCAATTCTCGGGCAACTTATGCACGGGAAATATTTTTTTGGGGGGTCCCTTTTCCTTGCAAGCTGTTTCTTGGGAAGCTTGTTGGCTAAGAGAAAGGAGATATGGATCTCACACAAGTCTCCAATGGCATTTGGCAGCTTCCACTCATCTGATGCCAAGGCACCAGCAATCCAAGGCAAAGATCTAGGAAACAGATGATGTTTGAGGGAGGGGAGGCATCTTGGCTTAGAAGCCACCCTTCTTCTGCTTGAATCAGGGGTCAGAATCACACTATGTTGAAAGCAGGTATTGCTTTCTTGGCTGTGTGAGAACCTTATTTCATTACTTGACCTTTGTCCAGCAAGTGACATAATCAGAATTCCAGGTATGGAAGGAGTGATGGTGGGGGAGAGAAACAGGTGGACATGGGGCTCTGCACCCTCACAGTAGCCATGGTGGGAGATGGATTTTCTCTTTCCTATTCTGCTCCTCCCATTGAAGTTAATGGGAGGAGAAAAGTCATTGCAACCTGGTATAGAATTAGAATCTGTCGGGCCCAGACCAAGAACAACTCCAAGTCAGTGTATTCTAACTCTAGCTCTTTACTGTTCTCACCGTATAGACAGAATCTTGCCAGACTAAAGCTACTCTAACTAACCTAACGTTAAATAACCTAGGAAGGCTCTAGGGCGGAGCTACCTTGAACCTCTTAACTTTCCCAGCAACAGTGTCCAGGCTGTGAATCCTCTTATCTGCCTGGAATGCGTTCCCTCCCTGGGAACCAGCGGCAGCGCCGGATTCCACCACATCACCTCCTCCTTCAGGAACACGTTCCATCACAGAATCTGATCAGGAGATTCCATATAGTTTAACATGATTTGCTCCATGTCTTTTAGTTCCTCCTATTGGTTCCACTAGTTTAGGAAGGCAGTGTCATCAATGGTCAAATTAAAATTTGCAAACACAATTGCTATCACAGCATTTGAACAACTTTCAATGGGTTGACCTGCCTGGAATGCGTTTCCTCCCTGGGAACCAGCGGTAGCTTCACTGATACAGCAAGTTTGAAATTAAGACAAGCTCACTAAATCATGATTTAATGGAGGGTTGGTTAATAAACCAAGTTATCTGATTCACAACAAAGCTAAGCCAAAGCTAACGAACCTCACTATGGCTTAACATAAAGAGTAAACTGGGCAGAAGTTCCAAAGCCAGAGATTGTGGCCTTGGTTAGAAGTAACATTCCCAGTCCAGCACACTATGTTTCCTTAAATGGGAAGAAAAAAACTTGGGTTTCCGCTGAACCAACCCCTAATTTATCCTGGGTCTGACTTCAGGTAAGACTTCCCATTTCTTAAACCAGTTCCCAGTCTAGACATGTAAACATTCCCCAGAATTTTGCCGGTTAAGGGAAAAAAGGAAAAAAATTGGAAGCAACCTGTAGTGCTGACTTTCTTACTGACTCTCAACTTCTTTCACTGCCTGCAAAACCCACCTTGCACTGTTTATGCTTAGCATATCAAATTGTGCCATGCAGGAATGTTTATGAGACATTCTGGAGCAGGGCTTTCCAAAGTTTTCCCGCGGCGACACACCAACCGACACACCAAACACCCGGAAGCGCTGCTGCCGCTTTCGGTCTTTGCGCGCCGCCGCAGCTGCGGCGCCTTAGGATTTTCATGTGTCGCTGTGGGAAAACCCGGTGCAGGCGGGGGCGTGCATGGTGGCGGCAGCGGCGGCAGCCTCCGCTAAAACGCGGAAGCACCGATGGCACGCCGGTGCCGCCGCCGTGCACGCCCCCGCTGCCACTTCCGGGTTGTGTGGCGACACAGCCGACTGTGTGTGGCGACACACTTTTGTGTCACGACACACAGTTTGGAAAGCTCTGTTCTGGAGCAACTGTCTCAACTGATTGATTTGAATATTTTTCTAGGTCAACTTTTTCAGTGTTTTTTAAAAAAAAAACCCTCCAGGGAAATACCCAGGGACCTCTGCATTCAGAAGCAAAACCAGTCTGTTTAGGGGAGCATATTCACAGATAAGCTCAACGCCCTGATCCTAGCCTCAAAAGATCTGCTTTAGTTTTGTAATATCACAAGGAGAATCATAAAAAAGGTCTTTATAACACCTCAGTTGTCCTCATTTAGCGACCACAATTGGAACCGGCCACTCGGTCATTAAGCAAAGCGGTCACTAAGTGAAACCTCATGATTTTACAATCTTACTTCATCTTTCCTTTGCTTTACAGATCTGTGAAGGTCATCAATGTGAGGATTGGTCGTAAAGTTACTTTTTCATCATTTCTTTTTCCTTCCTTCCTTTATAATGTATTACTTTATATTAGTTTGTATTTGATGTTCTTTTTTAAAAGTTTCAATAAAAATCGTATTTAAAAAGAAAAAGATCTTCATGTTTTGAGAAGGACAATGCAACAATTCAGTTTAAATTCAAAGGTGATTCAGTTCATTCCTTGAATCAAGTTGACTTCCCAAATTCAATCATCTCAACTATTCAGATTTCTCAGTTTAGGTGATTTAGAAGATTCTGCATGTACACATTATTAATTTTTTTTTCTGCATTGATTTGGAAAGCCATATCAACACAATTCAATGATCTGATCTGAAGATCCACATTGAATCCATTCTCCAAATGGATCCAATTTGTTGATTGGAACTGGATTTTAGGACAGATTCACACAGGCTTAGCTTTGGATAAATAAAACCTAAGTCTTAAAAAGTCTTTGGTTCATTCTGGAAGACAACATATTTATAGGAAAGGTTTTCCCCCCATGTCCCCCTCTTAGATCACTTAATCACAGCAAAGCTCATTAATCAGATGAAAGAGGCAAGCTTAGCCAGATTTTTTTTATGCTACCTGGCATCCTTTTTCAGAAATCACAGCTCACTTGGCACACAGACTGAAGCTCCATTTGATTATATATTTGCCAAAAAAACAACACACACACAAACACAACTTCTGGAAATGTACTGGCGAGATTAATTTTCAGTTTATTTTTTACTTTTTTTGTATCGTACCTCCAAATCCATCAAAACATTCTATTTTTAAAACGGGTGACCGCAGTGGGTGACCCCAGACACACTTGATAGGCTTCACTGAATCCAAAAAGTCCACAAGAGTTGCCAATACTGGCCCAAGATCCTAGCGCTGCCTGAGAAAAAGAACAAGATGGCGTCTTCTAACAAAATGTAGTAGCTTTTCAATTATTCCTTCAGCCAGGAGCTGATACAACTTCATTCTGCATCACACACAACTACAGCAGGATGGCAAAGGGGGCTGGGGGCTGAGTGGTCTGGAGGAAAAGGTATGGTCTTTCTGGCTCAAGAGTTATTTATTTCACAGTTTTCATAGCCTGCCCTCATTAAAAGACTCCGGGTGGGTGGAGTTACACACATTATTTAAAAAAAAACACATAATAAAACAGAAAATCAACCTTCATCACAAGATGGCGATTGGAAGCTCAGCAAAATCCATCTGTTTTCACTTTCGGCGTGAGGAAGTTTATGAACTTGTAAAAGTAGGGAGTTCAAAGGATGGGGGACACCACAGAGAAGGCCACTCATCTTGCCTGTGTCTCCCTAACTTCAGAAAGAGGGGAGACTCTGAACAGGCCTTCTTGAGATGTTCCCACCAAAGGTTTCTGCCTGGTTTCCAGCCAGCAACTTTCTATTCACAAGGCAAGTAGTTTAACAATCACACCCTTGTAGCATTACGCTGTAGTCTGTTGCCTGAAGCATTTACCTCAGCCTGACTAATGGTAAGGCTGGTGCTGTGAATCTCACCTGAGCGATTTAATAAGAAGAATCTAGAAGCCTTCCTTCCCACCCTAAGCTTTCTCTGCCAGAAAAGCTCCCACCCAGCCTCCATGTGGATGTCCTCAACACCATCTCCTAATCCCACTAAGCTTCGGGCTTAGCTCCTTGTGTATGCAGCTCCTTCCTGTCTCAGAGTCCTATCCATGAAAGAGGCTACCCTCTGTGTGTAAGCTTCCCTCCACCCCAACATCAGAACCAACCAGAAGCAGGGAGCAAGTCCAGATGTTTCTCAACGCAATGGCTTCACTCTTCTCCTGTTGGCCCAGCGAGAGACTGACCCTTGCTAGGTCAGAATTTCTGCAATCTCTGAGGAGCTGGACAGGCCAGCAGGCCTGTCCTCCCTGAAACAAGCCATGCCTTTTGTAAATCTCTTGTAAACTGTTTACCTTGCCCCAGAGGGAATGACAGAGCAGAGGCAGCTGGTTTCGTTTTCCCTCAGATGCCCGTTGTTCTGGAGTTTTGCCCTTACTCATTCTGTGGGAAAGTCACATGTGGGGGGATTCCTTCCTTCCTTCCTTCCTTCCTTCCTTCCTTCCTTCCTTCCTTCCTTCCTTCCTTCCGTCCCTTTAGCTATTTTTCATGACCTCAACTAAAAGCAACATTTGAAGAGGTGGCAAAATCCTGCCTCTATTTATTTATTCATTATTCAAATTTATCACCGCTCATCTCTACAGCAGTAGACTCTGGGCGGTTTACAACAATAAACTTGAAGGTCAACACCTGAAGGTCAACCCTCCAACAGGGCACAAGGCCCAGCCCTGGGATTTAGTGAACCACCATGAGCAACGAGACTCACTTCTGAGCTAAATCTGAGAGAATGTACTGTAAGCAATGGCCTTCAACAGCAACAAGAATTCTTGTGACATTCCAGGAAAATTCGTAGCTGTGGCGTTGTTGGTTAGAGAGACAACAGGCCATGTAGTTAGCACTAAGGCTTTGTGAAGGAACAACCTAGAACTCCAAACTGTTGTGTTCCACAGGCTAGTTGTATTCTGCCCCTGTCCCTTTAAGCTCCAGGAATAGGGTCTCTAAGAAGCAACTAAGCAAGGAAGACACCAGGACAACTCCCCCAAAATGGACACAAACAGCAGTCAATCTTACAACAATGGGAATCACCCTAGGAAAAGGCAAAAAGAAAGCAAAATATGGGAAATTGAAGCAAAGCCTTCTTATTCTCAATACCTTCTAGAAGAGCCACATGGAAGATTCAGGCTGTTATCTCCTCAGAGGTCCTTGGCATGGTGTGATTCGGAGCTTCAGGCAGACAAAGGCTTTTGGCCTCCCATCTCCTCCAATCTTGCAGGTAACAAACCTTTTTAGGATGAGTTTCCACATTTCCTGCCAAGTTGTGCTCTTTAGTAGTAAGTGCCTGCAGCTGAGGCAGGCAGGACAATTCAACCAGCTGACCCTGCCCGTGTAGAGCAGTGTTTCTCAACCGTGGGAACTTTAAGATGTGTGGACTTCAACTCCCAGAATTCCCCAGCCAGCAAGCTGGCTGGGGAATTCTGGGAGTTGGAGTCCACACATCTTAAAGTTCCCACGGTTGAGAAACACTGCTGTAGAGGCTTTAAACTTTCTAAACCCTAGTGATTGAAGTCCCTGACTGTAACAGCCTCACTTCACCTGACTGTTTTTGAATGGCTTAAATAAAAAGTCTATGCCCTGCGTTCAAACAACACATTTAACCAGGTCAGTTCAAGGCCAGGTGGTACAGCACTCTAAGTTTGGTTAGTATAAACCTGGGGTATATTTGTGGTGACTTAGCATGTTGTGCCAATAGGCCCATTGGCTTAACTTAGGGTTCAGGACATCATGCAGACTCAAACAATGGGTTGATTCGGGGAGCAGGCTAACCATGGTTATAGAAATGCCGTCGTTGCTGCATGCTCCAGCAACAGGGCATCTAGAAGCACCCACTAATCTCAATGGCACTTCCCTTTCGGAGAATGGTCCTGTGAACCAGCTTTCAGGCCAGAGATGAGCAACTTGGGGCCACGAGATGGCTTGCTGGCCCAGAAGCCGAGGACTTCCCCCAACAGCACCACTGAATTCTGCCATTTCAAGGCAGGAAACTCAATGTAGGCTTAATGTAGGCTTAAAATAGGTTTAACATCGTTTTAAAAACAGAGAGAAAAACCATTTAACCCCCCTCCCCCCAAAAGAAAGAAAGAAACAGCCTGCCTGGGTACACGATGGAGCCCACCCAATCTCATCGCGGGCTCATGCCCTGCAGTGCCTGAGCCATGCAAAGTCATTAACTGTGGCCCCAAATGTTGCCCCCCCCCCCCAATCTTAGAAGGTCCTTGCTACCCAAACATCTCAGGCTGCAGCAGAGGTTACTGGGACAACAGAAGAAGGGTTGACCTGACTTTGGAGGCTTAATTCTAGCAGTTCCCCGGCTAAGTCTCGGCACCGCATGGAATGTTTTTCATACTTGTGGCTTTGACCACAAGCGGCTAAAGCAGAAATCAAACTGTCTGTCTCAAAAGCAGAGGTTGTCTTTAAGCAGAAGACTGTTCATTGTCTGAACGTGGTGGTTGGTTTTTTTTTTTAAGATATCTAATCTAGAATCCGATAACGCATGCAGAAATATTCAGCATCCTCCAATAGATGGATTGATCTGAGCACCTGATAGCTTTCTTTCTGTCCCAGAGTTTCTGAAGCAATCAAAAGAGCCACCTACGAAAGCAAGAAATTAATCGACTCCAAGTACAAAGAGCAGCAAGGCAGCAGAAATGGAAATGGAAAAGAATTGCTAAGGCAATAATAGAACAAAGGGGTTGAATGAGAAAGGTTTTGCTGGCCCCTCAGTATCAATAAACAAATGCAGCTCCCAAATTTATTCGGGGAGGTGAAATGCTGCTAATGTAAATTCTCAGACAGCTGCTGAGAGGAAAGAGGGGGACCATCAGAATTGGATTTTCAGGCAGGTCTCCAAGCAGAATGAGCGAGAGGTTCCCCGTGACACCGCAGGGCTGACATATTGTATTTCAAAAGGAGCAAAGTTGCACACCCATTGCTCACGCACACAGAGCACTCCTAGCTATACATTTCATTGCTATAGTGGTTCTCCTTCAGACTACAGGCCTCAAGACCCCGCCCCCAAGGGGGACATACTGTATCATTTTTCACAGGTGCTATAACAGCTACTGACCAGTAGGGGGCACTATGCAACCAGTGTCATCCTTAATGGGATTCGTCAGGCATGGGTAGTCCCCCTATGCTAAAACCCTTCAGTGGGACTTGAATTCACAGGCCTTTGCACTGAGGTGTAATGGTATGTGGGAATGACCCTGGGAGACAGGCGGAAGAGCCGCCGACTAGGCCATGGTCAGATAAGAGGCAGCTGAGCCCACAGAAGGAATGTGGAGCTCGCAAATGTCTCGGAAGGGACCCTCCCTCGTTTCTTGGACTGTAAAGACGAGGGGGGAGAGATGTACTTTCAGACTTGCAAGATTCCGTTAATGTAACCTTACAATAAAAATAGAGCTAGTACTTCTGGGCATGCTTCTTGCCTGGATGGCCTCGTAAAGCTGACAAGAATCTTGCAAGTCTCAAAGTACATCTCTCCCTCTCCCCCAATATTTAAGTCTAAGAAACGAGGGAGGACCTCTTCTAAGATGTTTGGCATGTCCCCATTCCTTCTGCGGGCTCAGCTGCCTCTTATCTGACCATGGACTAGTCTGTGGCTCTTCCCCCTGTCTCCCAAGGTCATTCCCACAGGCCATTACTCAAGGTTGACTAGAGAGCGCTTTAAGCTTTAGCACTATCTCAACCTGGCTGTCGGTAGCTTGTAAGAAGGTTGTCTGTAGGTGCTATCAAAAGGTGCTCTCCTTTTTTATGTACTCTCAGGCTAGAGAGCTACTGGGCCTCATACTAAATCTCAGTTAGTCCACACATGTGGGATGCCATTTTTATCTCCCTGGGTGACCTTCACTACTTATGGATTCAGACTTGCCATGCCATTAGAAACCTGATGGTCACTACTGCATCCTCATACCCAAGACGCTGTTTTAGGTTTGCTGTGAATTAGAAGAATTGGGTTAAAGAGGTCCAGATTGGGGGGAGAGGGGAGGGGATGACCCAAGAAACTGCACAGCTGGTTAAAAAGCAAATGGTACCCAGTGCATTCCCTCCCCAAACATTCTAGCTTAACGTGTTGTGTGAACACAGCCAAGGGAGGTGAAGCTTGTTGGCAGGAGATCATCAGCAAGAGGTTACAATGCAGCCAGGAAGATGATCCTAAAAGGAGGAGGAAGGATTAATTATTATGGGCAGCTCAGAAGTACTAGCTATTGCAAGGCAATTGTGCCTTTTATTGTAGCCCAACTACAGTATAATAAGTGACTTCCGCTAGGAATGGTTAAAACCAACAGCCAGAATAGATTCTTTCTAAATCAGAAAGCTGGGGCCAACCTCTTTTAGGCTAGTGACAATATCTGATGAACAAATTGTTTTTAATGTGCATATATATCTCAGCAATCTCTGTTGACTGAATAAAATAAAGCAAAATTCTTCCGATGATTAAGAGGGGAGATTAGGTTCCAATATGGAAAATATTTACTCAGCTGAAAGCTAGCCAATTCATTATCTGCCGCAAGACACGTTAAAGTTCTGTATTATAACTGGACTGGATAAGGGCATTTGCTGCCTATACAAATATGGGTTTAAAAACCCAGTTTGCCCCCTAATTCTAGAACAGGGGAAGATGATGCAGAAAGGAGAAAATACTTCATCTTGGTAGATGCAGCTCATTATGGTGCTTCTGAACTTGAACTACAGTAGTAAATAGTAATTTTCTGTCAGAATATAACCCAAGACTCTTATTTAAGCTGCTTGCTCCATAAGCAGAAACATTTGATTGACAAGCTGCTTGGGTTGACTCTAAGTAGAAGAGAAAGATTTTATTTTTAAGATTAGAAGAAGGAGAGAAAGGAACTGGGAGACCTCACCTCCACCAACTTTAAGGTCTACAGTATCCTGGCTTGGATAGATCTCCCACAGTGAGTCCAGATGCTGCCAGCCACTTTAATTCTCCACAAAACATCCCCCGCCTGGAGTAGTGATCTTCAAAGGAAGATCTAGAGCTCATCATGTGTTAAAACAGCAAGTTCATCCTGGCAACCCATAGGGGAGTTTCCCTGGATCTACTCAATCATACCAACAGCTGAAGGATTGGCCTGCTCTGAGGAACATTGGTAAGGTAAAGGTAAAGGTTCCCGCCGCACATTTGTGCAGTCGTGTCCGACTCTAGGGGCTGGTGCTCATCTCCGTTTGTTAGCCGAAGAGCCACCGTTGTCCGAAGACGCTTCCACGGTCATGTGGCCAGCATGACGCGTGTGGAACGCTGTTACCTTCCCACCGAAGTGGTCCCTATTCATCTACTTGCATTTGCATGCTTTCGAATTGCTAGGTTGGCAAGAGCTGGGGCGAGTGCTGGAGCTCACTCCCTCACGCGGGGCTAGGGATTCAAACCGCCGAACTTGCGATCAACAAGCCTGGCGTCTTACCCGCTGAGCCACCACGCCCCTATATGAAACTAGAGTACTAAGGACTAATAACGGAGCTGTCCATCAAATGGTGCTGGTGTCACTCTCTCATACCAAAGGGCCAGGTCTGAACGGCAGGGGAGCTGTCCAGAGGTTTATGTAAGTGAGAGCTGACCCAACTGAGAGTTGCCCCAACAACTTTCAGGCAGGCTATTTGGCTTAGAGTTATTACGTCACTGAGTTCATGAGCGGGTCCTGATCACGATACCAACGGCAAAAATGTCTCCATCTTACTCCAGCTCAGAAATGGGCTCTCGATTCCTACCAGACGAGTCGGTTCTCAGCTTCGGGCAAGGTTTGGCGGTGGTATCTCTACTGCAGAGGTGCAGAACGGGGTTGCCATGCCCGAGCTTCAGCTCTCTATGGCAGAGCTTTCCAAACTGTGTGTCGGGACACGTTAGTGTGTCGGCTGCAGTGTCTGGCTGTGTCGGGGCTGCTGCCGCCTCTGAGCCCTGCCAGGATTCCGCGCAGGTCCTAGTGCCGGCCTTGTGCCTTGCTGCCTCCAGACCTGCTGTGATTCCGCGCAGGTCCTAGTGCCGGCCTTGTGCCTTGCTGCCTCCAGACCTGCTGTGATTCCGCACAGGTCCTAGTGCCTGCCTTGTGCCTTGCTGCCTCCAGACCTGCTGTGATTCCGCACAGGTCCTAGTGCCTGCCTTGTGCCTTGCTGCCTCCAGACCTGCTGTGATTCCGCACAGGTCCTAGTGCCTGCCTTGTGCCCTGCTGCCTCCAGACCTGCTGTGATTCCGCGCAGGTCCTAGTGCCTGCCTTGTGCCTGGCTGCCTCCAAACCTGCTGTGATTCCGCACAGGTCCTAGTGCCTGCCTTGTGCCCTGCTGTAAGAGTGTGTCGTGAAATGATGCTTGTCTAAAAAGTGTGTCACCAACATGAAAAGTTTGGAAAGCTCTGCTCTACTGTCTATAATGCAAAGAGAGATCAGAGGTACTAGCGAGGAGTCAGAATCCTGGAAACCATTCACCAAACAGCCAAGCAGTGGAGTGTGGAGAGAGAAAAAAAACAACTACCCAAAAGTCCCACAACAACCTTGCTTCAACATGGACTCACAACCCATTCATCCCTGAAACAGAGCAGCAGCCCATCAACGACGCCCCGCCTGCAAGCACGTGGGCCTTAAAACGTTGGCCTGTTCAGCTTGCAGGGAGACTGGCTGGGTGTGGGCGAAGTTTGGATTGGCTCGGTTTCTGTTTTTCAATCTGAGTCTAGGAGGAAGGTCTCCATGCGTTCTGGGGGTGGGAGATTCTCCAGCAGGGAATCATTGGCTCTGGGAAAGAAACCAGGGATCGGGACAGAGGTTATCCCAGGGAGTCCAAAGCTGCTAGATGAATCCATTGGCAGTCTCCAATATGAGGGGCACGTCTCTTACTGGGCTGTAATCTCAGCTTTCCTTTCCTGTTTTTCTTTCTCTGTCTGGTCCTGGTTTTGCAGCAGCTTTGGGAGCAGGGAGGGAATTCGCCTCCAGGGAGGACATGAACTGAGATGGGTGTGTGCGGAGGCCAGTGGCCAGTTGTCTAGGCAGTAACTAGCCCCGTGGAATACCTTCTCTCTTGGAAGATGGCTGCAGCAAAGAAAAGGAGGGGTCCCTGTGCTCATTAAACAGCAGACAGTGGGCAATGAGAAGAAAAGCTGGGGTTGGGTGAGCAGATACGATGCTGCGTTCAACAAAAGAACTGGCTCTTTTTAGAAAGGACTCTCCTTGAATCAAAGCACAGCTTTGCTCCAATTCCTATTATTTAATCGGATCACACTGTATCGACAGCTCCCTTTCCTTTGGATTAGGCATCCATTACCTTGTGCATCTCCTCACCCCCACCTCCACCCCCTCTGTCTCTGATCATGGGTTTCTCCCCTGTCTTCTCATCAAATACGATAAGCAGTCCACGGGAAAGGGGGGGTGTCTAAAAGTCCTCCAGGCTGAGGCCGCCATTTCCCCCGATTGCCCCACTCCTCCAAGGTGAAGGAGCCAATCCCGGAGAACATCAATAAACCACCTTTATTGGGGGACGTATGGTGAGACAGGAAAAAAACAAGACAGAGAGAAACCTTCGGACAAAGAAGTCTCTGTTTGGTCCTCCTCGTTTCTGAGTCATGGGACGTTCCAGTGCGAAGTCTAGAGTTTCCTCTGGAGAAGAGAGCGTCAGAAACTTAAGTTACCACCGAGTCACACTTTCCTGAATGTACGCCACATGAAACACAGCGGGGTTTGCTTTTGACTCAACGTGCCTCGCATTCGGCCGCTGAGAACTCCCACTAATAATGAGCTCGAGCAAGGCATGCTGGCAGCAGAGCTGGTGAGAAGTTAGAGGAAGTTCTCATTCCAACACATGGGAAGGGGAGGCGATGCAGCCCAGGCATAAAGAGGTATGAATAAATGGTTCTCTAAAAATTCTGCTCCTCATTGTGGGTCTGAGTTTCATACTCCACCCTTTGATGCACTGGAATTCCCAAAGCAGTTTAGAAGGTGTGGCCAGGTGGAATTCTCTTGGTCCAACCCTGCCTTGGGACAGGAATTCAAATTATAGTGCCCAGAGAAAGGCAACCACCTTGTTTAACCAACTCCACAGTCAAATTGCTCATCCTATTAGGATGTTCCTCCTAACATTGAACTGGAATCTGCTTTCCTGTAACTTAAGTCCATTATTCCATCTCCTGCATTCCAGGACAGCTTGGCGATGTCTTCTATGTTGCATTTCTTCAGGTATGGAAGTCCCTGCCCTAGTCCTCTCCTTCCTCATTCTCAAGACTAAACATCTTCAGATCCAGTCTTCAAAAGAGTTAGTTCCCAGTGCTGTGGTCAAATGGATTATCCTTCTTTGCTCCTCTTCTGGTTTTAATGAATCCTTCTTGAACTCTGGTGCCCTGGTCCTGAGCAAAGAAATGGGGTCCAAAGCAGAACAGGAGGTATGAAGAGGCAGTTGGCCCACCAATGTTTCTGAATACCCCTGATGGGTAACGGAGAAGGGCTACTGACTTCCTGTCTCACTTGGCATCAGGTTAGCTGTTAGTTGTTCTGAGAAGCAGGATAAAAAAAAAGGTAAAGGTTCCCCCCGCACATTTGTGCAGTTGTGTCCAACTCTAGGGGCCGGTGCTCATCTCCGTTTGTTAGTCGAAGAGCCAGCGCTGTCCGAAGATGCTTCCACGGTCATGTAGCCGACATGACGCACGCGGAACGCTGTTACCTACCCACCGAAGTAGTACCTATTCATCTACTTGCATTTGCATGCTTTCGAATTGCCAGGTTGGCAAGAGCTGGGGCTGGTGCGGGAGCTCACTCCGTCACGCAGGGCTAGGGATTCGAACCTCCGAACTTGCGATCTTCCAGATCGACAAGCCTGGCGTCTTACCCGCTGAGCCACCACGCCCCTTCTGAGAAGCAGGATGCCTTTGATCTAATCCAGGACATCTCTTTTCCATCCTTTTCTGCCGTGATAGGAAGGATCAGCTTCATTTATCCTGGTATTTTTCTAGATCTTTTGTGCTACCGTAGACCATATCTGAAGGCTAGATTTGAAAACTTCCCTTAGCATAAGGTAAAAGTTGGTTCACAGACTGATGAAGATCCAGGAGACTGCAATGTAACCAGTCAGCTGAAAGCTCCTCTGTTTTGAGCAAAGGGACCTGCCTTCACAGAAAGGTTGTTAGAGAGAAAATCAGGACGCTAACCCATCCGTCTGAATAAATCTTGCTAAAGAGAACTCTGTGAGCCTATGCTTGGAAAGCATCGTGATGTTTTAGGGTGTAGCCCAGAGCTTTCCAAACTGTGTGACAGGAAACGTTAGTGTGTTGGCTGCAGTGTCTGGGTGCATTGTGGCGGCGGCTGCCTCCGAGCCCTGCCAGGATTCCGCGCAGGTCCTAGTGCCTGCCTTGTGCCCTGCTGCCTCCAAGCCCTGCCAGGATTCCGCGCAGGTCCTAGTGCCTCCCTTGTGCCTTGCTGCCTCCAAAGCTGCTGTGATTCCGCGCAGGTCCTAGTGCCTGCCTTGTGCCCTGCTGCCTCCAAGCCCTGCCAGGATTCCGCGCAGGTCCTAGTGCCTCCCTTGTGCCTTGCTGCCTCCAAAGCTGCTGTGATTCCGCGCAGGTCCTAGTGCCTCCCTTGTGCCTTGCTGCCTCCAAACCTGCTGTGATTCCACGCAGGTCCTAGTGCCTGCCTTGTGCCCTGCTGCCTCCGAGCCCTGCCAGGATTCCGCGCAGGTCCTAGTGCCTCCCTTGTGCCTTGCTGCCTCCAAAGCTGCTGTGATTCCGCGCAGGTCCTAGTGCCTCCCTTGTGCCTTGCTGCCTCCAAACCTGCTGTGATTCCGCGCAGGTCCTAGTGCCTGCCTTGTGCCCTGCTGCCTCCGAGCCCTGCCAGGATTCCGCGCAGGTCCTAGTGCCTCCCTTGTGCCTTGCTGCCTCCAAAGCTGCTGTGATTCCGCACAGGTCCTAGTGCCGGCCTTGTGCCTGGCTGCCTCCAAACCTGCTGTGATTCTGCGCAGGTCCTAGTGCCTGCCCTGTGCCCTGCTGTAAGAGTGTGTGGCGAAATAATGCATGTCTAAAA
Organism: Charina bottae; assembly: GCA_023362775.1. NCBI lineage: Eukaryota > Metazoa > Chordata > Lepidosauria > Squamata > Charinaidae > Charina > Charina bottae. Next base: position 18,304,975 of record JALMGJ010000010.1, on the reverse strand, counting down.
AGTGTGTCACCAACATGAAAAGTTTGGAAAGCTCTGGTGTAGCCAAACAGCCTGATGGGTATTTCACTCCTTTTAATTCAGTTCCGCATTGAGGCGAAGAATGGATATAACCCCAATATTCGAGCTGGACAACGTAGTCCTCATTCTTCACAAGGCAAACCTCAGATGCTCTTCTGGCTTTAAGAGTTCTCCATTCTGTGCCTTAAGAAGAACTGATTTGATCTGTCCCAATAAGACAAAGAATTAATAGATGCTTGGAGAGTTGTGGACTGTTTGATAAATACTTCATTAAGGGATTGTTGAAACACCGACTGTTCCTCCTGCAGGGACTGCTCGTCGCTCCAGTATCAATGCCGCCCATTGAATGGAAGAGCTAAAACCCTCTGCTTAAAGCTGGGGGAGGTTTGCTTGCAAAGACTTTTTGGCACCACAGCGTCTTGCCGTGGGTATTTGTTTTTCCATCTGCCAAACGTGCCCGCCTGTGCTTTAAATCATGTTGTGCCAGCAAATAGAAAGCCTTGGGTGGCTGGTGCAATTTTACAATGATCTTTCTTTGGTCCTCCTAGCAGAGATGCTGAAGCATGGCTTTAAGACTGGACCGCGATGGGCAGTTGCTGCGGGAGGCAGACGGAGAGGCTGCAGAGGAGTTGGAAGTTGTTAGCAAAATAGCCAACATCACACTAGCACTCTTTGCTACCTTGTCAATTATGGTGAGGCATATACCACTACCTAAGCGGATTTTTGTTGTATAAAGGGTTGAGAGAACAGAACAGCATGGAAATTCCCTTTGCAGGGTTGCTTTTCAGGGCTTGCTTGAAGATGGATGAGATCAAAGCCTTTATTTGAATCTGCTTATCAGAGATCTGCCAAACACGGAGGGTAGCTTTTGCTACTTTGAGGCCCCCTACAGACTGATTAGAGAGCCAGTTTGGTGTAGTGGTTAAGGCACCAGGCTAGAAACTCGGAGAGACTGTGAGTTCTAGTCCCGCCTTAGGCACGAAGCCAGCTGGGTGACCTTGGGCCAGTCACTCTCTCTCAGCCCTAGGAAGGAGCCAATGGGAAACCAGGAGACTGAGAGTTCTAGTCCTGCCTTGGGCATGAAGCCAGCTGGGGGACCTTGGGCCAGTCCCTGTCTCTCAGCCCTAGGAAGGAGCCAATGGCAAACCAGGAGACAGAGTTCTAGTCCTGCCTTGGGCATGAAGCCAGCTGGGGGACCTTGGGCCAGTCACTCTCTCTCAGCCCTAGGAAGGAGGCAATGGCAAACCACTTCTGAAAAACCTTGCCAAGAAAACTGCAGGGACTTCTCCAGGCAGTCTCTGAGAATTAGACACGATTGAACAAATTTAAAAAAAACAGATTGATCAGGACAACAACTCAAAAGCGGGCAACGGCTGATAGGGAACCACAGGTACGCTGAAATCTGGACTTTCTAGAATTTGTGATACGCTACACAGAGGGAGGGAGGAAAAATGCACCAAGTGGAAGGTGTTAAAACATGCACAAAGGTGCATGCATTCAAGGAGGTTCGGTGTCTTTGTACCAGGAGTGTCCACTGGATATGGGTAAAAAAATGTCAGGAAGGGACCCCTGACCATTTGAAGCAACGCAAACACACCGCAGACACGACGCACGTAAAAACTGACGGAGCTTTGATCACCCCTTTGCAGCAACCGCCTTGAGTTTTTGGACCATACCCTGCAGACGTTCCTGGTTTGCAGCCGCAGTGCTTAATTCTTGTCCTGTTTTCGAGATGGTGTTAGTTATGAGGTTGGGAAAGGCCGTAGTTCTGCCATAGTGAACGGACCCATTGATGACAGACAAGGCCAACCTGGCCTGCAGGCTCATAAACTAACCCACTTGGCAAAAAAAAAAGGGGGGGAGGGAGAGGAAAGGAAAGAGGTTAAAAAACACCAATTGTTTCTGAGCCAGCAATACGCCTACTGCGGGGTGCTTGCTGTTAAATCTGATCCCCTTGCTCTGTGCTGGAGAGGCAATAATCATTGGCTGGAAAATGAACAGATCGTTTGCAAATGTCATAGAGAGGGTGCATTTGAACATGTGCGCGCGCCTCAACACATTGCTACATCTTGCAAATGATTGTGATGAATTTCCTCTTATAAAGGTAGGAGACAAAAGGGGCTTGCTGATTGGCTCGCGATGATGTCATGCCAGAAGAATAGAAGGGTATTAATTCTCTGCCCCCTCCTTTTCTTTTATGTGTACACACACACACACACACACACACACACACACACACACACACAGGTTGTTAACTTATGCATAAGGAACCGTCTCCCCCGAGTGGGTTTTGGGTTCCTTTCTTTTGTGAGAACATAATATTCACTTTGGCACATCCACAGTCTTTTACAGACCAATTTCCAACAGGAGAGAAAGGTGCAGACCTGTAATTTGGCGGGTCAGGGTTACTTGCAATAATCTGCTGCTAGCATAGGAAAGAAAAATAGGCCTTTGCTTGTTGCAAACTTTTCTAAAGCTGCAATCCACTACTCACTTATCTGAGAGTAAGTCCAACTGAACTCAGTGAAGTTTACTTCTGAGTAAAGGCTGGTATAAGAGTATAGTGTCCTTCTTACCAGCAGATATGCACATGTCTGTTTGCATATGAACACACATGGGCAGCAAAATTTCTCTGGCACAATAGTTTTCCATTGTGGTTTTCCTTTGTTGGGTATGAACATCTCATTTAAGGGGATTCGGTTTGCTTGCCTATTTGTCAATAGCTTGAAACCATTGGATGACTTTGCACAGGGAGGGGGTCTTTGGTCCCCCGTGAGCAATTTAAATTGTTTGCAAATCTTTTTTCTCCAAAATGGTTATGGCTAGAGTGGAACACAGGACTGCACGAAGCTTGAGTTTGGACGCTGGAATCTAAGCAATGCAATAAAGTCATCTCTTTCTACACACTGAACCACTGAATAAGTCCCACATATCAAATCAAGTGCCTTCAAATCAATTTAGTAAGTTGGTGGACTTTTGCACATGTGTGCATATATGCTTTTATCCTTTCGGGTCTCCTTTAATTTGGGCAGAGCTGCGACTTGGCTTTTAAAATCTGGGACCCTGATCCTCCTCCTCCTCCTCCTCCTCCTCCTCCCCCCCACCCCCGCGATGTTTCCCCAGCAAGAGTTCCACAAATCAGGATACACAAGGCTTTTCATGCAAGCATGTTGTAGGGGTTGGTTCCCAAACTAATAAAGACTCAGGGGATTGTTATGTGAACATCTAGCTGCAAGCTTCTCCCACTGTCCATGATAAGGCCTGCCAAAGCAGAGGAAGCTATTAGAAAAATCAAAAACTCTCAGTCCTCAGGTAAACAAGAATATATTGGTTGTAAATAGGAATTCTTGTAACACCATCTCTTTCATTTCAATAAATCTTGTTAAAGAAGACTCTGAAAATCTTGCTTGCCAAGCATCCCTTTCAGTTTGAGGTGGCTGTCAAAGAGCCTGACATGTGGAAGCAAGCAATCTGGACAGGTTTTCATAAAACACGGGGCAAAGTAAGATACTTGGCTTGAAGATGATAAGTTCTCCTATAACCGTCCATCAAAACCCACCAAATAACTCTGCTATATTTGTTCTCAGTTTCTACTCCCCAGGATCTCTATTTAAAAGGACTGAGTCACCGTTAAGGTCTGGAAAGACTTCTGTCAAACTTGAAATGGAGAAGAGTGTGGACCTTGGATCTGCAGCAGCCTTCCTGAACCCGGTGCCTTTTGGATGGATGGGCTGGGAAACAGGAGTCTATAGCTCCAACATTTCTGGGGGACACCAGATCGGGCATAGGCCAAGCTCCTATGAATCCGAGAGCCTAGCTTAGGAATTCAAGGCTGGCTTCACGGATAACAGGTCTCTCAACCAATTCCTTGCGGCCACCTCCAACGTCCGCCATGGAAGTTCACTCTGCCTCACTGGAGGGCTGACCTTGGCCAAGACAAGCAGGACCAAACAATCACATGTTTGGTGTCCTCTTGACATCTGACTTCTCACCTTGACCATCTCCCGCCCTCTGCAACTTAACTGTTCTCAGAATGCAACCGGCTACCTCTCCCTGACTTCCTTCCTTGCAGCGCTTCGCAATCTCGGGGCCTCTAAAGAGGAGAGACTTGATCTCACATTAACTCCAAGCTGCTGGAGTGTCTCCTTTCAATGCCGGGACAGATTGATTTGTCTTAGGGGGGCTTGGAGAAGGCACACGGGCTGTTAGGAAGATGGAGCGTGCCTAGCAGGCTCCCTTGATGGCTGCGTGGAAGACTTCTGGCATCTGGCCTGTCAGAAGAGGCTAAAGGTGTGAGCGATCTCTCATCCTCTGAGTCTGGATTGGGATTTTTTTGACAAGTGTCTGTGAGGCTATTCCTAGCGGTTGCCTAGCACCATGTTGACGCCGTGCCTGTGCCTGTGTGTGTATGTGTGCATTGTTGTCCAATTTGCTTCCTCTGATTTTGCAGAAGCAGAATGGAATCTGATGCAAGCTGAAAAAAGTGGGGGAGCAGAATTCTCCCATCTGTCCAACACGTTTTTTAAAAGCCTTCTTCCCATTTGCAGAATCCACAGGGCAGTTTTCAAGCAAATGACAAAAATGACAAACTGGCAAGTGGCAGTCCACTGCAATATGTACCAGTGCCTGCTGAATGGGGGTGGGGGTGGGGGGTACAGATCCGATTCTCTCTCTCTCTCTCTCTCTCTCACACACACACACACACACACACAAACACACTACGTTCTATACTCTGCATGAAAGGGTTGGATCGATCCACATCTCAGCTCCTCCAGTTGTGCAGGGCGAAGGGGAGGAGAAAGCAAGTTGTATTTAAAACTAATTTTGCAGGCGAGAAAAATGAATGGGAGTAAACTAGGAGCAATGTGCAGGGATACGTTTCCATCGCTCCACTCACAGCACAGGGCTCATACGTGCCTTTGGTCTGCTGTGCAATGGAATACAATTTTGGCACCGCAGAATCTGCCCTTGTCTATATTCACCACTCTCTCTCAAGATGGGAGTTCTTTAGATCCTTAATTAATTTGCTTTTCATGTGTCAGCCGCCTCCCCCTTCACACTGGAAGGCATTATGGGTTGATAATGCACAGTAGAGCCTGCTTGGAGAGTGATATGGATCAATTCCCCAAGTGGAGGACTGGTTTTAATTAATCAGGGCTGTCAAAGGAGGACATTGATCCTCACCCCTCACTTAGAGGCCTTGCACTGAGCGGAGGGGAGAAACAAGGAACGGTATCATTTCAGGGTGTTTTCAAATTCCAGCTGACACTGCAAGAATGAGGCGATGGAAGAGTAAATGAATGAAATCAAAATAGTTTCTCTCTGTGTGTACGTGCAGGTGTGCTTGTGTATGTGACTACTTGGTCTGAACAATCCATCGCCCAGCAGTCAAATAGTTCACCACCAGGCAGAAATCCAAATAACCCAAAGATTAAGGATGGGTGATCCTACCAATGTTGGTTTCCCCCATCATCTTGTTTTTATGAATATCGACATCAGTTCATCAAAACAGAAGGATTTATAGTTTGCATTTGGGGCCCTTTCAAATGAACTTGAAGCTATGACTCATGGTTTGGGTGTGTGTGGGTGTGTGTGCACCATTTACCACGGTTAAGCAAATCAGTATGGATGCAGTGTCATTGATATACCTATTATCAGGTGTCTACTGAAGCCAATAGCCTTGTAAACAGGAGTCTGCTATCTTCTAACACATATCCTAGATACCTTCTAGAATTATATGTTAATGGTTTAGTTTTACTACCCTGGATAAAAAGGAACCCTCCTTTTCATTCACACACTGGCTCATGTTCTCAATGGGGCCCCACTCCATTCTCGAGCACAGTCTGGTGCAAGTGACCCTCCTCGTCTTCTAAATAAAACCGGCCCTGATTTTTCTCCCATGTGTTTCCAACTAGCATGGTCTGTGATCAAAGCTGGTGGAGTTGGCCTCTAGAGGAAGGCATCGTCTGGACACATCAGTGAAAGAGGCAGGATGACTACCCAATGAAATCCTTCTGTGAAGAGAACTTATCTCTGAATCGGTACCTTTTCTTGCCCTAGGTTGTTCTTGCCAATAGGCCCTGTTATCATGGCTCAACTCTGTATTGTATCCAGCATGTTAAGCTTTCCAGAGTCTCTGCACTGCTAATCTTCCATGCCACCTTGTGTTATCCCAAAGACTTTGTTTTTAATCTTGCATCATATCACCACCACCACCAGCAGCAGCAGCAGCAGCAGCATCCTAACACCCTTTCAGTTTACTGAGCTTCATGACGAATCCTTCACTCCTATTTTCTGCCTATTATTGCCTGGTTTATGTTGTGTGTTGTCCCTACTCCGTGAAATATGTAATGTGGCAATAAATCTGCTAGAAAAACAGGATTTGCCATGCCATGAATACCAGAAAGGGAGTAAAAAAGGGAAAGGGCAGAGCGCCCTCTAGTGTTTGCCCAACACCCTGCAGGAGACATGTCTATGAAGGTTCTCAGTCATCCAGGTGGAATTGTCTGTAGCTTGAATCATGTCAACTGGATTTCTATTTTCTCAGTGGAAACGTTTCGCTCCTTATCCAAGGAGCTTCTTCAGTCTGAGCAAAGTTGGTAAGGGAATCCTAAATATGTTTCTAGGTAGCTGTGTGACCCTACACCTGGGGTCATGGTTATATCGAGATGTTATTTTAAGTCCTTTTATTATCTAAAGGAGGATAGTTAAGATCACTTAGTATTATCCTCCTTTAGATAATAAAAGGACTTAAAATAACATCTCAATATAACCATGACCCCAGGTGCAAGGTCACACAGCCACCCTAGAAACATATTTAAGGATTCCCTTACCAACTTTGCTCAGACTGAAGCAGCTCCTTGGATAAGGAGCGAAACGTTTCCACTGAGAAAATAGAAATCCAGTTGACATGATTCAAGCTACAGACCCTGCAGGAGAGCCCTGTGTCTGAACACAGGGAATCTTCAAGAACCTTTACTTCCCATCCATGTTCTAAACATGCCTTAAATATGTCCAGAGTCTACTGTCGTGGAGATGGGCGGTGATAAATTCAAATTAATAATAATAAATGTTTGTTGTTTTGTGTAATCAGGCATAAAAACCCCGCTTCTCAGCTGTTCACTCACCATTCGATTGCCGATTTCACGACCTTCCAGCGAGCTGCAGCTGTCCAGAAGACTTGAGGGGCGATTCTCCGAGTTCCCCTTTACTCCAGGGAACATTTCAGGGCTCAAATCTTATGTGAGCCACCAGAAAAACACCACGCTGTGATTCTAGCTATAGAGCTAAGCTAGAGCCGACATTCCACCATGATTCCTCCCCAGAAAGTTATCAGGCAATACTTTCAAGAAGAAAGCTAGAGTTCATAAGATGGTCCGGAATCCAACATAGTCTGGGACCATCCACCAAATCCCTTACATGTGTAGTTTATGGTGACACACTTCCCAAATCCATTTTTTTCTATAGTGAAGACCACTCTGTAGCTTGAATCATGTCAACTGGATTTCTGTTTTCTCAGTAGAAACGTTTCGCTCCTTATCCAAGGAGCTTCTTCAGTCTGAGCAAAGTTGGTAAGGGAATCCTAAATATGTTTCTAGGTAGCTGTGTGACTAGAAACATAGATTCCCTTACCAACTTTGCTCAGACTGAAGAAGCTCCTTGGATAAGGAGCGAAACGTTTCCACTGAGAAAACAGAAATCCAGTTGACATGATTCAAGCTACAGACAATTCCACCTGGATGACTGAGAACCTTCATAGACATAGTGAAGACCAGTGTTTTTGAAACGTAGCAACTTTAAGATGTATGGACTTCAACTCCCAGAATTCTGTAGACCAAGGGTGTTTGCAGTCACAGTCACTGGCATCCACGCACTGCATGCATGTAAAAAGGAGTGGGGCTTGGATCACTTGGTCATACCTGCCAATTGGAAGCCCATGACCATTGCTGCAGACACCCATCATGTCAACAAAATAGCTATAAACGAGGGCTGTGTAGTGCTTCGGGTTTAAAGGGAAAATGGGCTTCATAGTACACCTGGGCACACACGTTGTCCCCCGCCCCACAATGCTGCAGATGTCAGTGGCAGCTGGGCGATCCCTGGAAAAGATGCAGCTGCTCTAAGAGCTGTGGCTTGAATGCCTTCAGATGTTCCAACCCACTGCTCCCTTGGCAGCATCTCTTTGCCCCGTCTCCCAAGGTCTTTCCCACATACCATTACAAGACCCGGAAAGATGCAGGTGGAGGCTGAGTCAGTGGATTCAGAATCAGGGTGAGATCCTTCACAGGGAAAATGCTCTAAAAATGGATCCAATAATAAATCAGTAAGCTTCATTAAGTGGGGGAGCGATCTGAGGCAGACCAAACTGAGGAGTAAGAATACGGCTTACGATTTATTTATTTATTCGTTTTAAAGCCACCTGACTCCAGAATAACCCTGGGGGGCTTACATTATAAAGGAATAAGAAACAATACTAGAAGAAGAAACCATGTATGCCCACACAAGAAAAACTCCATAAACTACACAAAATACAAGCAGAGGGGGTCCAGCAGCCACCCCACTCCAGGGCTGGGGAGAATAGCCAGGTTTTTAAAGACTTCTGGAACGCCATCCGGGTGAGAGCTACATGGATTTGGGGGGAGTTTATTCCAGAGAGCCTGCGCCACAAGGAAACTCCTTCGACGGATAAGGGGAAACGCTTGAAAGGATTTGCTCATCTGCACACAACTGGAATGATCAGCACTTCCAAAGCAAGGGCGATTCCAATCTGTTGGCTGAGAAGCTCACTCCCATTTTAGCCCTAAATTCTAAATTCTGACAACAAGTGTTCAGTTACTTATTGCATTCATTTAAAAAAAGATACATGCCTTGTCCTGTATGATATGAGTGACTGCGGAACTGTCATGCATTTCACAGTTGTAGCTGTTGGCGACTAGGACGGGCTCTGTCATTAACACCTCGCTGTATAATTAGAAGCCCAGTAGGAAATAAAGAAAAGAGTTGTTCTTTGCAGCTGACAGCCCATTTGCGAAAGGAGGGTTGTGTGTCCTGTTTAGGTGACAAGTGAAAATTAATCTGGCAATTCAAATAAAATAACTTGGCACCAGTTTCCTCTGGCTGGTGCTATCTGTTCAGCAAAGGCCAGGAACAAAGTTCCTGGAAGTCAGCGCACAATATGGAAAAATGCCGGATGATTTTTGTATCCTGTGGAGCAGATACGCGAATGTGTACATCACTTACAAGTACTCTAAATTTTCCCCTTTGGCAGGCATTTATATATGAGAAAACCTTCTCAAAACAACAGTTTGTCCCATTTGTCTTGGGGTTGGGGGAACCCCCCGATTGTTTTTGAAAATCCAAACTCTACTCCCGAATCCACTTTTGATGAAGAAGTTTCAAATCCTCCAAGGGTGATAAATATCCAACCTGGGGAACCACTGGATTCTGCTGGGTAGGGGGTCCCTGTTCCAACTAAGCCTTGCTTAGGCCAAAAAAATTCTCCCAACACTTGATCTATCTATCATCTATCTATCTATCTATCTATCTATCTATCTATCTATCTATCTATCTATCTATCTATATCTATCTATCTATCGAACTTATATGGCCGCCTATCTCATACAATGATCCTAGGTGGCTCATAACAATCCATAAAAGCAAGACAAAAACAAAAATACCCTTCTCCCCAGCTGCCAGATCAGCCTCCCAGCTCAACCCACATCCTAGTCCAATGCTTAGGTGAAGAACCAGGTCTTCACGGCCTTCTGGAAGGCTAAAACGATAGAGATGAAGATGTCCTTGGTTACTCTTCTGCCTTCTGGTTCATCCTTTGACTCTGGTTTGCTCTGAAATGTTTGGTTCTGGCACCTGTTTCAGGTTGCCCTAGGCATGAAGCTCTGACATATATATTGATTATGGAGCCTTGCAGAGGGCTCCCCTCACTAGATAGCTTCTGTTTCTTCTATTCTTTATGAGTTTGTGTTGGTTCTTACGTTTTTTGTAAAGCTTTTAATACAATTTATATAAACTAGAACTCACAGTCTCCTAGTTTCTAGCCTGGTGCCTTAACTTCTATACCAAACTGGCTCTGCAGATCTAACCTACCTTCCCGCAAATGTTCTGTTATGCAAATAGAGTCCTAGCCTTTGATCTGCCCCAGTTAAGAGTGCTAGAAGGAGACAGGCTAATTGTTATGACTGCTGTCCAACACTACTGAGAATGGTTCGGGTGACTGCTAAAGGACATTCCTTCTCCTGTAGCTGCTGGAAGAGAACGCATGGCACGGTGCATTGCTGGGCATTCATTGGTGGTATGCCCATGTATCACCTCTATTCCAGTTCCACTAGGAGGGCCCCAGTAGTGGCAATCCCTCTTCCCTGTTGCTTCCTAGCTCACAACCGCCCTCCCTACCCTCAAGCACAGAGCTCTTCTCATCCACATTTACCACGGTGGCCAATCGGATGCCTCTGAGAGTTATCCATGTGGGGTGCAAAGGCTGTAGCCCTCCTTCTTCATTGCTGGCATCCATTTGCCTTGACATTTGATTCAGTGGTCCTGTTTCTTTAAATTAGGTATTCTTTTCAATACTCTGAGCTGCCCAGAGTCTTGTTGTTGTTGTTGTTGTTCAGTCGTGTCCGACTCTTCGTGACCTCATGGACCATAGCACGCCAGGCCTTCCTGCCCTCCACTACCTCCCGGAGTTTACTCAAGTTCATGTTCATTACATTGGTGATGCTATCTAACCGTCTCATCCTCTGCCGTACCCTTCTCCTTTTGCCTTCCGTCTTTCCCAGCATCAGGGTCTTTTCCAGTGAGTCCTCTCTTCGCATTAGGTGGCCAAAGTATTTGAGCTTCAGCTTCAGTATCTGTCCTTCCAATGAGCAGTCAGGGTTGATTTCCTTTAGTCTTGTAGCACCTGATATTTTGTGGTGCTGGTGTTCAGTGGAGAATTTGCTTGTAGGCTTCCCTTGACTGCTGTAAGAAGAGAATGTTGTCCTAGACAAGTATTTCTCAACCTCAACAACTTTAAGATGTGTGGACTCCAACTCCCAGAATTCCCCAGCCAGCCATGCTGGCTGGGGAATTCTGGGAGTTGGAGTCCACACATCTTAAAGTTGCTGAGGTTGAGAAACACTGCCCTAGCCAAGCCATTGGGCCATTCCAGCAAATTTCCAGCCTTATCTGGGACAGTTGTATATTCTCTGTGCTGGGGTGATAGATAAGCAAGCCTCTGCTCCTTGTCACTAATCTGTCACTTGTATATATGGGGACAAAGTGGTTATGCAAGAAATGCATTGAAAAAGCTCTGTTTTGCAGCTACAGTATAAAGTGCCAGTTTTTCCTCTTTAGGGACTTGGCTTTCCATCTTTGCCACTTCAGTGAAATTTACTATAGCTTATACTAAAAAAGATTGTGAGCTTTATTAAGAGTTTCTCGAGGGCAATTTCCCTTCCCAGGTGTTATATATCTTTGATTTTCAGGAGCTGCAAAGGGGGGGGGGTGAGTCCTAGAAGAAAACCCAACAGCTAATAAAAAGCACCGGGATATTTCTTAACGTGCCATTGGCTTCATTTTTCTTTACAGCTGTAAAGAACAAACACAACAATTCAAGCCCCGAGTAGAAAACATCACAAAAGGAAAGGAGACGCTGCACCAAAAAGCAAGACTTTGCAAACGAAACAGAGGCGAAGCTTTTTGGATGATTGATCTTTGCAAACGTAAAAGCCCCAAATGGGACATTTGGAAGAACCCCTTTTTCTTACACATGTGGCTCTTTTATAGGCCATGGTTCCTTTAACGAATGCTTATTGTATATCTTCTTGGCGATCGCTCCTAGCCAAGTAAGATTGTCTTCCAAGGGTAAAATCTTAACAGTGGATCCGTAAGTGGCTGTAAAGGCCAATTCTGGATCGGCACAACCTCCCACAATGAGGGCGTAGGGTTCCGGGTGGAAGACGGTCATGATGAGGGTTTGCTTGACGTGCCTTCCTTTTAGCTATATAAACCATAATTGGCTGGGTTCATACATGATAGACCGGAAAGCCTGTGAACTAACCACAGTGGATGAGTTCACACAGTTCGCTGAAATATGAGAGAATGCGTGGGGAAATTATGGAGGAACGCATCATGCACTGAGTGATGAGGAACACACGGCTCATGGGCGACCCCCGAGGGATCCCATTTGGAGAGACCAACCTCCTGGCACTCACATTTGGTGTTCGAATGGTCGAATATTGCCAGCACAATTGTAGGCTCCTTTCCCCAAGCCCAAATCACCGCTCAAAATTAGGAGAAAATCTTCCCATGATGCTATTGCATTAGCACAAGTCTTCTCGTGCCCCTTATACGAGGAGCATGAATTATGTGGTCCCCAAGCAGAATAACATGGCCCACCCCTCAGCTAAACTCAACCAAGCAACGTAGACGATGGCTTAAGTTGGAATGAAGCATTGAACCCATTTGTAGTCCCGTTCTCCCCCTGCCCCTCCCGCCAAAAGGGGGTTTTTTTTGGCCCTGCCAATTTCTGTTAAATAAATTCACATTCAGTGTGGTGGTTTTATGACTGGAGAAGATTTGAGAGAGTAGGTAGTTAGAAGGAGATGGACTTACGTAAAAAGGAGACTGGATATAAAGAGGATGTGTGTCTTCGTTAATATGCTGGCACCTAGACACCGCTTACACACAGGCTCTTCTGAAGGTTGATAACAGATGATATGGCAGCCTACGTTCTGTCCCCTTGCTATACAGTAGTCAACCAAAAGAACAAACACCAATAAGCAGGATTATGACAGGCAGGACACCATCCCACGACTCGGCAACTTTAAGATGTGTGGACTTCAACTCCAGCTTTGCTGGCTGGGGAATTCCTGGAGTTGAAGTCCACACATCTTAAAGTTGCAGAGGTTGAGAAACACTGGTCTATTCAGTAATTGCCCAAGCACTTCTACTGATCAGTTTCAAAGAGCAATAGATTGCCCTCTCCCCAAATTTCGAAGCGTGGTAGAATAGAGAAATCAAGCTAAGCTGTATAGAATGCCTTGTAAGATGATGGAATATGTAAAGGGAAGGTAAAGGTGCCCTTGAATTGTCTTGAATTTTAGGATGCCTAAAAGGTAAAGGTTCCCCCCGCACATTTGTGCAGTCGTGTCCGACTCTAGGGGCCGGTGCTCATCTCCGTTTGTTAGCCGAAGAGCCAGCGTTGTCTGAAGACGCTTCCACGGTCATGTGGCCGCATGACATGCGCAGAACACTGTTACCTACCCACCGAAGTGGTACCTATTTATCTACTTGCATTTGCATGCTTTCAAATTGCTAGGTTGACAAGAGCTGGGGCTAGTGCGGGAGCTCAGTCTGTCACACAGGGCTAGGGATTTGAACCTCCAAACTTGCGATCTTCCGATCGTCAAGCCTGGCGTCTTACCCGCTGAGCCACCACGCCCTATGATATTTTAAAAAGTTTTTATTTAACAGTCAGGGGAAACAGAAATGCTTTTGCCTGGCTCCAAGTTGAGATTTGACCGAAATATTACACGGGGGAAGTTGAGACAGGACACAGGACTTGCTAGAATTTGAGACGCTGAATTCTCTGGGTCAGAGGCAGAGAATGTCCCCCCAAATTTGTACAAAGCATGTCTCTATCATCAGTGCAACCCAGTCGCAGGATTTGGCTTCGGGATAAAAAGTGGCAAAGGGTTTTCAACCTGCTGCCCTGCAGAGATTTTGGACTACAATAACCATCACCCTAAGCTCCGGTCCTCATTCAACACTGTAACCCATTCTTCCCTTACTAGCTGGGTTGGCCACCTTGGCAAGGATGATGGGAACTGAGATCCAACTAGCAGACGGGTTACTCCTGGCCGGGCAGGCTACTGTAATTTCTGAATATTTTAAATTAAATAAAAATTAAACTAAATTATTTAATTTAATTAATTAAGCGTAAGCATATTTTAAGCCGCCCGGAGCCTTTGTGATTGGACGGCGCACAAAGGTATATAATTCATGAATACATAATGCAAATATTGATCTTTCCACTAAGCTGCTTCATTCAGACCTAATTTTCACTGATTCAAACTTCCACCGCTGCCTTTGGCTGAATGATATTCAAGATTAGCAAACGCATGATGCATACACGTCCTAAACCTCGCTCCTTTGGACCAAGAGCGCCATCTGATAAAACCTACTTCACAGATGCAGGCTGGCAAGGAGGAAAACACGATAAACGCTGAACTCCGTCCAGCTGCTTCGCCCTTAATACGTCCCACGTTTTATCCACACACACCCCCGCCGCTTCCCAATGGTTTCTCCGAGAGAGGCGGGGCGGCGCTTCCTTTTATTCGGGGCATCCCATCGGCGTATCGTTCTTGCTTTTCTTTCATATCGTTCCCCCCGTTTCTGCCGAAGGTTGGTATGTTCCCTTCGAAGGCCGGCGCAGGCCGTACACTTTACGCTTCCGTTGCCGCATTCTGGAAAGGCTGCTGCGCCCTAGGAAGGCGCCGTGCGGAGCCAGCTACGCTGCCTCCGTAGAGGGCTCCACTTATTCCCTACCGAAACTTACGGCGACGCGCGTCGAGCGGCGCGGCCGGGGGACGGACCGCGAGGCCGGGAGGGCGCCGGCAGCCCAGCCGAAAGCGGCCCCGGACGGTAACGTTCCCCTGCGGCTCTCCTCCCGCCGCGGCCTCCCCGGATCTCTTGGCGGAGGGCGGCCGGGTCGGGGCGGCAGAAATCCGGGGTCCCTGGTGGCAGCGGGGGGGGGGGGCAGGGCCCTGTGATGGACCCCGAATAGTACTCCAACGCGCATCATCCCTGGCCCGCCCGGTGCCTTCCTCCTGCCCTTCCCCAGATGTGCTGGGGGCCACCCCCATCATCCCCAGCCGCTGAGCATCTCTCAGGGCCCTCCAGATCCGTGGGGCTATAACGCCCATCATCCCCAGCCAACCTGCTCCCTTCCCTTTGCTCCCAGGTATACTAGACTACAGCCCCCATCATCTCGGGCCCCTTCCTTTCCCCATCACTTTCCAGGCCTGTGAAGTTGCAACTCCCATCATCCCCAGCCAACATGCTCCCCTTCCTCCCAGGTACGCTGGACTACAGCCCCCATCATTTCCCCATCATCTTCCAGGCCTGTGAAGCTACATCTCCCATCATCCTCAGCCATCGTGGCCTCTTGCCAGACCTGGCAAAATGCAGATGCGTTAGACTAAAAGACCCATCATCTGCACACCTCTCACCCCCACACACACACCTGAATAACAACAACACTCATTCAGAGTCATGCTGTGCGTTTCTGTGCAGGGCACCAAAGCTAATGCAATAAAAAGTAAAGCAGGAGCAACAGGTGCTCTTAAATTTCGTACATGCCATTCCAAACCTGGTGGGCCTCAATCTTTGCTCTTTGAAGTTTTCCTCTTCTATTTTTTTTTTTGTATTTTCCACCAGCCCATTCCTTTGAGCCTCCCCCCCCCCCCTAATGCGTTGCAGATTTTTCTGAAGTTGCCGAAGAACCCAACGAAGCTGCAGTGCTGCAGTTGGGGGTAGAAAAATCTGGGAGGAATTGCCCTCCTCCAAGAAGGGGTGAACAACCAACCACGAAGTGGGCCTGTGGGAAGCTTCATCTGGGTCGCTGTACAGACTCCGCTATTCATGTTCGAATCTTCCTTTTTAGATTTTGAAGATGGTGATCCCTGAGCCCTTTTCGGCAGCTGGCAGGCTTTGAGAACTCACCGTATAAGCCTCACCCACCCTCAGCCTTGGCGCCAAGACCCCACCATGTGGCACAAGGCCCTGTGTGTGGCCCTGCTGGCCTTGGCTACCGGCTACGTCTTCTGGCTGGACCCTGCTCTGCCAGACTTCTTGTTGGAGTCCCTCTCGGGTTCCTTCCTGTACCAGCTTGGGGGGGATCCTGGGTCCCCAGAGGGCAGCATGGCAGCGGCATGGGATGCCCTCATCACCCGGCCAGCTAAGCAGTGGAACAGAGTTGCTGTGGGGTAAGGCTTGATCAACCGATCGTGGGTGTGACGTAGATTTGAAGAACGCCCGACTCTTGACGACTCTTGAGCGTTTTACATTTTTAAAAAATCAGAACAATGAAATGAGGAATGTGGGATATTGTTGTTTGGATTATCCCGAGCTAACAGAAACATCCATTGCTTGCTATAAAGCAACTATCTCAGAAACTCTACAGCAGTGTTTCTCAACCTTGGCAGCTTGAAGATATGTGGACTTCAGCTCCCACTGGGGGAGGCTGGCTAGGGAATTCTGGGAGTTGAAGTCCACACATCTTCAAGCTGCCAAGGTTGAGAAACACTGCTCTACGGAGAGGAAGCTTCCCATCTGGGCATCTTTGCTGGGGTGCGTCTCCCTGGCAGAATCCATCCATGGCTGCCTGCTTCTGTGGCACATGGAATGTGGACTTTTTCCATGATGGAGAACGGGGGGGGGGGGGGGGAAATGCCCAGGCTTCATTTTTCCACAGCAAAATTGTCATCCCACATCCCTCCTGATGCAGGAGGCCCTTTGCAAATGGAAGGGATTTGCACAGAGAATTGATGGGGGGTTCTCCCTCTCCCTTCGCTTGCTCTTCAGGGTCAACGCCTGCGTAGATGTGGTCCTGTCTGGGGTGAAGCTGCTGCAGGCCCTTGGCTTCCACGGCGAGGTTGGGAAAGACCACCCCGTCTTGCATTCCCCCGCAGATTTGGAAGAAGCCTTTGTCCACTTCATGGGGAAGGGAGCTGCTGCAGAACGGTTCTTTAGTGACAAGGACGCCTTCCACCGCATCGCACAGGCGGCTTCCGATTTTCCTGGCGCGCAGGTAGGTTCTTCAGTTGGAAAGGAGGAACACGTGGCTCAGTTGGCATCAGGAATCGAAGGCCTCTTTGGTGTGCAATATTTGGACCCGAAGCAGGCACGCTAAGGATCCAAAGCACTCTTGCCCTGCACGTGACTGGCACGTTCATGTCCAAAATAACCAAGACTTGGTCTCTGGTTAGATTATTGCAGTGTTTTTCAAACTTGGCCACTTTAAGATATGTGGACTTCAACTCCCAGAATTCCCCAGCCCCAATTCTGGGAATTGAAGTCGGCACATCTTAAAAAGTGGCCGAGTTGGAAAAACACTGAGGTAGAGGAACTACAATCTGATGAAGTGTTTTCTTACAAAGCTTATGCTACACAATCTAGTTTGTGTCAAGCATCCCCCAGGTTTTATTTTGTCGTGGGCTTAAATGATGAGACTCTCCCATTTTCTAAAAAAGACCTGGTTTATGTACAGTACTATATATTTAAAAAGCATTTTTGGTCTCGGCAGGTGACAACAACACCTACCCGACCTTGAAGGACAAGCAGGATCGGGGCTGGTCATTACTTGAATCACTGGGAATTCCAGAGTTAAACTGGGAAGTTGAAGAAATATTCCCAGAGATGGATGGATGGATGGATGGATGGATGGATGGATGGATGGATGGATGGATGGATGGATGGATGGATGGATGGATGGATGGATGGATGGATGGATGATGTGGCATCAAGTTGTTGTTGACTCTTAGCAACCACATAGATAGATTTTCTCCAGGATGATCTGTCCCTAACCTGGTCCTTCAGGTCTTCCAATGGTGCCCCCATCACCACTGTAACTCAGTCCATCCCCCTTGCTGCTGGTCGTCCTCTTCTCCTCTTTCCTTCCATCTTTCCCAGCATTATAGACTTTTCGAGAGAGCTGGGTCTTCATGTTGATTAACTGATTATGTGCCATCAAGCTGATGTCAACTCTTAGCAACCACATAAATTTTCTCCATAACGATCTGTCCCTAACCTGGTCCTTCAGCTCTTCCAAAGTACTGAGTCTTGCTGCTAGTCATCCTCTTCTCTTTCCTTCCACCTTTCCCAGCATCAGAGCCTTTTCCAGAGAGCTGGGCCTTTGCATAATATGTCCAAAGTAGGATAATTTGAGTCAAATTCCCAAAGAAGGCAATGGCAAATCACTTCCAATTTAACGCTGCCAAGGAAACTGCCTGGATGTGGTCAGCAGGAGTTGACTCCCGCGTTGTTTTCCCTTTTAATTTTCTTTTAATAAAGGCATTGGGGATAGTTACATATATATATATCGCTAACATGGGGATGAAATTGGTATCAGGCTGGCCTTGCAAATCAGCCTTTGTAATTAAACTTCCTACAGCGGTGTTCAGCTGGCTTAAAGAATGAAAACGTGCAACATTGCCCAATGCTACAGAACACACCGGTTTTCCACCAGTGTTTCTTGAATAACCTGTTTCGATAATTTCAGTTGGATAGCGAATCTTCTGAAATGTGTAGCTATGTAAATTTCTGCAAAGTCATGCCAGTTCTTTGCTGCCAGCTCTACCAGAAGCTCTAAATCCGCTGTGAGCTGACAGCTTATTTTATCCTTCATCAATCTCACATTAATTTAGGACTTGATTAATAGCTTTTAAAGTCTTCATTTTATAACACATTTGCAAGACGTTTGAGAGGCTGGAGGGCTTTCTGTGTGAGCTCAAGGAACCGTGGGTCAATTTTTCTGGTAGAAACAAGCACAACCCTAAATTATTTGTACTTATTTTGGGAGATATAGTAGCAGACTAGAATTAGCGATATCCAATGTTCAGAATGTGTTTCTGGAGGCAGAAAGACTGCTGGTTCTCCCTGGGAGGTAAAGTGTTGCTTATCAAGATTAGCTGTCATTTTTTATTGAGTTTGCATTCTGTTCTTCACTAAGAAAAAAAAATGCCCAGCAGATGAGAGAACTAAAATAAAACTGAAAGCAATGAAGAATTGAAAATGTCTGCAAGAGTCAGAAGCAAATATGTCAAGGAACCGAAAGCTTGGATAAAGAGATACATCCAGCAACTGAGAATTCATTATCAAGACAGCTCCCCAAACTGCCTGTTCTCATCATCTTCCCCCCCCCTCTCCAATTTTATGTACTTACAAAATTGCTCCCACAGAAACCTGCAGCATTGGAAAATGCCATTGACCGATTATACCTTATGCTTAAATGTAATTGGTTGGTTTTTTAAAGGCCACCCCTCCCTCCCTCCCTCCCTCCCTCTCTCTCATATATTACAGTATAGGCAAAAGACTTAAAAATGTTAGCTCACTGGAAAGTGGATTCAATGAATTCTTACTTTCTTGCAGTTATATGTTGGAGGAAATGCTGCTCTTATTGGCCAGAAAATTGCATCTCATCCTGACCTGAAGGTAAACCCTCAAACCCCAAACTTTACAGGTAGTCCTTGCTTAATGACCACAATTGAGACCGGAATTTTGGTTGCTAAGCGAAGCGGTCATTAAGCGAATCATCCGATTTTACGACCTTTTTGTGGCAGCCATTAAGCGAATCACTGCAGTCGTTAAGTGAACCACGTGAATCACACGGTTCCCCACTGATTTTGCTTGCCGGAAGCTGGCCAGGAAGGTCAAAAATGGCGATCACGTGACCACAGGATGCTGCAACGGTCATAAATGCAAACCGGTTGCCAAGCGCCCAAATTGTGATCACATGATCGTGGGGACGCCATGACGGTCCTAAGTGTGAGCACCAGTTGTAAGTCGGCTTTTTCAGCACCGTTGTAAGTCTGAACCGTCACTAAACAAATGTTCATTAAGTGAGGAATACCTGTATTCTTTGCCTGTAACTGGAAACTTTATTGTCCCACTGGTTTTTGTGTTAAAAGCCTAGCCCATAATATCACATCGTTCTCTCTCTCATCAAATGCTCTTACAGCCGTAGCAAGAGGTGACCAATGTCCTTCAGCTCTCATAGAGGTACATGTGTTGATAGCTTAAAGCTACCCATCAGCAGCCTCCCATTTTTATTATGTTTTTGAAAATCCACAAAGAACAGGCTGGCAAAGAGCAGTAGGGAACAGTGGGTGAAATAATTTTTTAAAAAATGAGTAAAGGCGGTTGTCCCCGTCCTTTTTATTACAGTGCAGCTGCTGTTTTTCTTCCACCCTCTCTAGCCAAGAAAGGCCTGCTTGCTTCATTTATTTTTACGGAATGTATACCCTATCTTAATCCAACTGGACTCTAGGACTCCAGATGTGATGGATGCTACTCTAATGAAACATAAAAACAGCCCTCTGGCTACAGAAGGCAGTACATGGTGAGGAAAACAGCAGGCCCTCATCATAGTAAGGGGAAAAAATGTGAGTAGGTGAATCGGGAAGTTTAAAAAAAATAGGGGCAAATCCCTAATAACTTTCCAGTAATTATTTGTAAGAGGACTTATTTCTTCCCGTTTGCATTATGGTTCGAGATGCACTTGGCACATCCAAAGGGATTTATGGATTCATCCTTAGTAATGTAAACCAGGCTTAGTAATAGTTTACTAATTGAATCAAACAACAGCATTTGTGTACGTAAATATGAGTGGGAGATGTTTGCTGTTCTTCAGGAATTCTGCATGCAGCTGCTGTCTGTATTGTGATGCCAGCATAATGCAGTTTAAGATAATATAACCAAATGACACAGGTCTGTTCCTTGGAGCTTCAGTCTAAATTTAGATCTTGAGCAACAGAGAGGCAAAAGTAATCAGGGCATATGAACAAATGTGGCTTCACAAACATGTCACGATCGACCTTTATATCCTGTTTTGAATTTATCAATCAATATGGAAATGTGCTGCCTGCATATGCTACGCATCTATAAATGACCAGGATCAAAAATGGAAAATTCATTAAGAATGTAGCTCATTTGAGAGAAGCTATTATCAGTCTGTTCACTTGTAGGTTCTCCTTTGTGGCCCAATTGGCCCTAAACTCCATGAGTTGCTTGACGAGAATGTAATGGTCCCTCCAGAGTCTCTGCAAGAATTAGATGAATATCATCTTATTTTGGAATACCAAGCAGGTATGTGCCATTTGAAGATACAAAAAGCTCATTGGTGAGTAGAGTAAAGGACTAACATTGTTAATACGTTGTAACCACTAATGTGTCCAGTGATTAAGAAGCTCCTGGTTGTCAACTGGTCACCATCACAAATCCACTGGTTAGCCATTATATCTTAGTTTTAGTTTTGTAACATGGGCATCACAGAGCTCTTTAAGAGTTGATTCATACGTTGAACTCTGATAGAGAAATGCCCAAATACAAAAATAGCAGGATTTTTTTTAAAAAAACGTATTTGTCAACATTGCAGAAGTTTTTAAAATAGTTGCACTGCCCTGTTGCCTGTCTGGGAACAATTGCGGGGGAGATGGGCGGGATATAAATGTAATAAATAAAATTAAAAAAATAAAATATGCAGGAAGCATCACCGTCACTTGTAACTGATTGCAATCTGTAATGGATTTCCTTTTGAACAAGAGTTCAGAAGCTTAAGTGTGATTAACTGGAGAACAGGAGGCAAGCAGCGAGCATGCTCAGTAGAAGTCTGCCAAAGGTAAAATATTTGGCAATGAAACTCATTCACGAGAACTGTTCTTTCACAGGACTTTGATCTGCCACGTATCATTCTGCCTTCAGCAATATTTTGAGTCCACCAAGGCCTGAAATTTCCAGTAACGAATAGGCATACCTCTGCTTTAAAAAGAGAAAGTACAGAAAACTAAAATAATAATAACAACAACAACGTTCTCTTGGTGTTGCCATTGTTTATTTAGACATTGGGAGCTGATCTCTGATTCATCTAGTTAGAGTTTGAATTGAGGGAATTTGAAGGACAAACCTAGAAGTGTACTTTTTTTTTTAAAAGGACTCAAATCTGTCAAGATTATGACAGTGTACAGCTAAAGGGACAGTGTCAAATGAACAGGGCAGTTCAGAATGCAAAGCAGCGCATTCTTAATTGTCTCTTGCAGAAATGGCTTGGATTGCACATTATCTGGTACCATTTTGCATGGGAGGAATGGCTTAAGAAGCAAACTTCTTAACTGCCTCTCCCTGATTTCGTCTGCCCGTCCTACCAGATCCAGTAGAGAGGGCCTGTTACGGGTTCTGATGCCTAGGGAGCTACATTTGGCGGGCCCTAGGCGGCGGGCCTTTTCTGCTGTGGCCCCTGCGTTGTGGAATCTTCTCCCCCCTGGAGTGAGGTTGGCCTCATCTGTTGAGCTTCTGGAGGTCCCCCAAGACCTGGTTGTGTCAGCAGGCCTGGGGACCCCAGGGGACGAGTGAACTAGTGAGGGGGCTCCCTTATTTTTAACGTCCCTTCGTCTTCTATTCTCTGTTTTAGTTGGGTTTTATATATTTCTTATACTTTTTAATGTATATATTTACTGTTTTTTAACCCTGTGGTACGCTGCCTAGAGTTGCTTGGAAAAGGGAGATGGGTGGCTAATAAATTGAGTGAATAAATAAATAAACTGGAGAAAGAGCCTTCTTTGTTTCTCCCCCCTTGTCATATCCTACTTATTTTATCCTGCAGAGTAGCTACTTTGACTAGCAGAGGTTCCAAAACGATGAGGTTACAGCCTGAATGTTCTTAGAAGATGAGAGGCCTAATGGCGCTCTCTCTACAGAGAAAGGTTATTCCTCTCCTGATAACAGAAGATCAGGGGAAGCCATAAGAGCTGTGATGAATACAAAG
The DNA here is from genome assembly GCA_023362775.1 of Charina bottae. Classification (NCBI taxonomy): domain Eukaryota; kingdom Metazoa; phylum Chordata; class Lepidosauria; order Squamata; family Charinaidae; genus Charina; species Charina bottae. The sequence continues at coordinate 18,282,420 of JALMGJ010000010.1, read as the reverse complement.
ATGTATCTGCAAGAATTCCACGTAATTGTGGGCTTTTGTGTGTGGGGGGGGATGTGCTTCTCAGGTGAAGAATGGGGAGAGCTGAGTGCTCCCAACGCCAATCGATTCATCTTCTCCCATGACCTGTCTAATGGGGCCATGAACATGCTAGAAGTATTTGTGTCCAGCCTGGAGGAATTTCAGCCAGACCTGGTGGTGCTTTCAGGGTTCCATATGATGGAAGGACAGGCCAGAGAGCTACGTCAGAAGAGGCTCCTACAGGTAAGATCCAAAGTGCTTTGGTTCCTCTTCTAAAAACTTCCCTACAACTATTTTGTTATTTTAAAAGATTACAGATGTAGCTTTATTGTCAGGATGATGGGCATGGGATTCACTCTAGTCCAGAGGCTGGCAAACTGCAGTCCGCGGGCCAAATCTGGCCCATCAGGTTTTTGTATGGCCCACTAGCTAAGAATATGTGGGCAGGCAGCAGATCGTTAAGCCTGACCCTCAGCCAAGCTCCTAGGGTGAGGAGAGGGGCCAGAGGTGGGGCGTCCTGGGCAGCGGCCTATCAGTGGCCTCCTTGCCAGTGGGCCAGTGCTGTCCAATGGCTGCCTTGCTCCTTGGCCCGCAGACCTGCCAGCCATGCCTGCAGAGGCGGAGGAGGGATGGGATCTGGCCCTTTACAGATAAAAGCTTGCTGACTCCTGGCCTACTCCATTATCCTCCAGCTTGGAACATCTCCCTAGTGGTTCTGGGAGTTGACATCCAGCATGATTGATGCAGAATTGTCTAGGAAGATGGAATCAAACCCTCTCTCTTTTTGCACTGCAAGGAGATACACTTGGATGTCCACCAACCACTCATTTACACAGCAGCCATCCAATCAGAAAGAAGCTGGCTGAATTCAGTGGTTCCCCTCAGCTGTCTTCCTATGCATTTGCTTCTCCTAATCTGAATTTTTTTTGTGGGGGTGTTGTTTCTGCAGGCTGTAACTTCCATTTCTGACATTCCCATGGATGTCCCGATCCATCTGGAATTAGCCGGTATGACTGACCCAGATCTCATGAGGGAAATAATTCACCAGGTAATCACAATGGCAGAGTGCCTGTTTTCCATATTATGAGGCAGGAACAAGCATCTTCTGCCCCAGTTCAAGATCCAGATGCACCAAAATGGCAGGGCCCTGCAGACTCCACAGGCCAAAAGTCCATTATTTGAGGTGGCAGGGATATCCAGCTGTCTTTTGGTATGCTTGATTCAAAATTTTGCTTTAATTTCTGGTATATTTTATGGACATTTGAAATGTCTCAATTTAAAAAGAAATTAATTTGAGAAATAAGTTCAGTATTTCTGATATTGAAACTTCTAAAAGATTTGTTTGCACAAGGTACAGATTCTGTGCGAAATGCTGAGCCAAACGTCCCTACGAGCAGGCAGTCCAAATTCTATAGTTCTGCAGGGCTGAGAGAGGGAGGAGGCGTGTTTGGTATCCCTGATTTTTGAAGCTGGTTTGCTGGTCATTAACAATCTAAGTCAGGGTTTCTCAACCAGGGTCCCTTGGAACCCTCAGGTTTCACGAGAGGTCCCTAGGGGTTCCCTGGGACATCACGATTTATTTTAAAAATTATTTCAAATTCAGGCAATTTCACATTAAGGAGGTAAGTTTCGAATATAATATATTTTTCGAATATGTATTTCGAAACAAATATAATAATTTTGTAACTTCTGGCCTATATTGGAGCCTGAATGTGCAGAGGTTCCCGAAGGCCTGAAAAATATTTCAAGGGTTCTCCAGGGTCAAAAAGTTGAGAAAGGCTGATCTAAGTAATCTTTAAACATAGGCATACATTAAGGTAATCCTCACCTTTCTTAAGAGTGGAACAATCAACCTCTAATAATGGTGTCTCATTCGGAGAAAACGGTTAGCTTTTTCATAGTGATATGTATGTTCCCCAGGAAGTTGTCAACATACAGTTGCAATGCGGCTGCTGCTCCTGTGGTCTGAGTTGCACCACTCTGAGTTTTGCGATTCGCATATATTCAGTGTCTACCTTGATGTATCTGTTAGTGAAACCCTAATCTTTAGATATTGGGCTCCTCCAAAGCCAACCCATCACTTGGTCTCTCTGTTAGCAGATCTTCCTTCTTGTGAACTCCATCGGCTTGAATGAACAGGAGCTGCTCTTCCTTGCCCAGGCAGCCTCGGGGCCTCATGCCTCATTAACTTCCTGGGATGGCGTTCCAGATGTGGGCGTGGTCAGCGACATCATTTTCTGGATCTTGAAAGAACATGGGAGGACTTCAGCGAAGGCTTCGGATCTCACCCGGATCCACTTTCATACTTTGGCCTATCACCTCCTGGCTACCGTGGATGGGTATTGGGCCAACCAGGTGGCGGCGGTGGCTGCTGGAGCAAGGGTGGCAGGGACTCAAGCTTGTGCCACCCAGACCATCGATGCCAGCAAAGTCTTCCTGAAGGCGCCCCTGGAGTTTGCCACTTCCAAGATGGAGGGGGCCCCTAGAGTCTCCTTAAACCCGAAGGAGCCTGTATCGGAATGGCGCAGGAATGGCATCACTTTCCATTACACTCCTGTGCTGGTGTGTAAAAGTCCTCTGCGGACTGTCGGCCTCGGGGACGCCATTTCTGCCGAAGGACTCCTTTATTCAGAAATCCATCCTCATTAACCACTGAATTAAAAGATCACTCCAAAATTTATACCAAGCAGGTACAGACTGGAAGTTAGGGTTTGCTCAAGAACCAAAGGGGAAAAAAATGGGTGCTGTCCAAAAGCTGGATTATTGCCACAGGGATGTTTATAGTGCAATGGTAAGGTATGAGTTGTTCATCAGAGGGGAAACCTTTTGGTCAGAGCAAGAAAGCAATGTGGCCTATGTTTTAATTAAGTCAATTTAATTTGCTGTAATTTATAAAGGGGCATTGTAAGAGGTGGTGGTGGTGCCTGATTATCCCAGGTAGGATATATGGATCCTTTTCATAGTCATACCAGCCAGGCAGAAGTAAAAAATCTTACTTCTTCACATTCCTAGCAAGCAAGACCCAACCTTCTACTTGTTTTGTGGCGGGATGACCAATGTATTTATCCTTCAGCTTTCCTACTTCCAAAGGTGCACCAGCCTATAAACAGGAGCCAAGGAAAAGCTTCTGCTCTCAGGCTCATGAAGTTACCAAGGCTGCTGTCAGAATATCAAGAGTATTTCCTTGGCTGGATAATGCTAATTTTTTCTTCCTTTTTCTTTCGTCGTTGCTACTTTCAAAGGCATTTTACTTCTCTTTTATCGGCAAGGTGATTCTTAACTGTGAGGCAGTTTATTTTATCTCCTAACAGCAAATGTAATGTGTATGCAAAGGCTGGGGCTAGTACTAGAAAGGAGAGTCTACAGTACAATTGCTGCCGTCTTCTTAGCGTAATGCAGGACAAGTTGCAATAAATCTGTGCAAAATGCCAAAGTATCTCTTGCTTAAGCCTTAATGTGGCTCCTAATAAACAACCATAAACAACATTTTAACTGAAGTTTGATTAAGAAAACTGGGCTTCTGGCATTCTCGGCTTGCTACATTAGCATAAGGCCCTGGACTGTCATGAATATGGACTTTAATTGTTCATTCCACCTTTTTCTTTGCAGTACAGGATAGCAACAGTCCCTGGTATGAGTCAGCCAGCCATATGGGTCATTTACATAAATAAATAAAATAAAGAATTTGCCAGTATCTAAAGCTGGACAGGAGGTGAGGGCAAAAGCCAGTGGAGATGTGAGACTTGGTTGCAGAAATTCAGATCTAAATCTATGCTCAATAATTCCCACTATGCAATATTAGACTTCAGTGGTTATAATATATATGGTTGTTGTGAGATTAAGAGGTGGGTTTGAGTCCCAGAGAAGAAAGGCAAGATAAAGGTACAACTAAGGATGGAACTGAAATCTTCAGAATGGCATTTGATTGCGATAGAAGTAAACCAGAATGGGAGTAACGCCAGTAGACCTTAACAAGGTCTGCTGTGTTCCAGGGACATCAGCATTCCTTTCTTTTTAATGTCATTGTAAACTTATTCAGACTCAAGGAACATTAGAAAGATAGCACCTATTGAAAAATTTACATTTTATTAATTCATTTTTTAAAGTGGGGTACAATCTCTCTCCCCTGTTGCTTTGCTGTGATATTGACACATTTTAGACTTTTCCCATCCCTTGAGACTGAATAAATGTAACTTTAAATGCTTCTTTGGATCACATTCTGGAAAACTCCCCATGTCTTTTCACCGAAAGCAACAATACGGCTTGCATCAGGCCTGTGGTGGGAAGAGGGATGGTCAATTCTTCCCATTTCAGGGTGTGCTCTTCTTTGAATGTAATTAGACCAGAGCTTTCCAAACTGTGTCGGGACATGTTAGTGTGTTGGCTGCAGTGTCTGGGTATGCTGCTGCCTCCGAGCCCTGCCAGGATTCCGCGCAGGTCCTAGTGCCTGCCTGCCTCCAAACCTGCTGTGATTCCGCACAGGTCCTAGTGCCTGCCTTGTGCCCTGCTGTAAGAGTGTGTCGCAAAATGATGCCCTGCTGTAAGAGTGTGTCGTGAAATGATGCATGTCTAAAAAGTGTCACCAACATGAAAAGTTTGGAAAGCTCTGGATTAGACACTTGGGTGGGCTTCTGACAGAAGACCGCTTGGAAGAGCGAGCACCAGTGATGGTGTCATCGATGAACTAGCAGCTAAACACTGTAAGACTTGAATATCTTTTTGCACTTGCTCTTTTTATAAGAGAAAGCATGGCCGTTAAATGTGCAGCTTCATTCTACAGGTTTTGTACTGCTTATAATACTGCGCTGCTTCCATTCCACAATGGCCGCTATGTCGTGGCTATACAGGAAAAACACTTGATAGTTTTTGCTTTTATTCCTTATCTTAGTCCCTTTTAAATTTCAAGTTTATTTCATTTTGCTCAAGACTAGCAAGCCTTTAAGTTTTAAACAATTTAATCCCCGTTAGTGTCACACATGCTATATTACAAGACGCTAACTATGCTAATGTTCCATTCACATATTTCCTTATCGGTGGCCTTTCTCTTTCATTGCATTCCTTGTTCTTTGGAATAGCCAAGTGTACTTGAGATCTTCTAAAATGTATTCTTCGTATCCAAATTGGGAAAAAGTGCACATTTTTGGCAGATCCTTGATAGAGAAGCTTTCCCTACCCATTCCACTAGAACAGCGTTTCTCAACCATGTCAACTAAGATGTGTGGACTTCAACTCCCAGAATTCTGACTAGGGAATTCTGAGAACTGAAGTCCACACATCTTGAAGTTGACACCGCACTAGAACAAAGCAGCAGCCTGAACTGAAAACGTGCACGCCTTACCTTGTCCTCAATGTGATCTCCTTCAGGTGGGTGGGGGTTAAAACTCCCAGCTGACACATGGGGTAGAAATTCTGTAAGGAGTTGCCCAAATACACTTGAAGGGGAGGCTGGTCATGGTGATGGCTTCTTAAGGCTACTGCTAAAGAAATTTAAAACATGGGCCTGTGTGCCTTTTGGTATCCCCGGAGGCTTCTTCCCATAGTGTTTTCCTGATCTTTTTCATTTTTAAAAATACAACTTTGGCCCCCGTTGTTCAACCTCCTTTAAGAACGTAGCTGCTGAATTGGTCGTTTTACCCTAGGCCTTTCCCCATTTTTGCAAGGAGGATGGGACTGCAGTGTACCAGGGCTTTTTTATCCCAAGAGAAATATCCCTTGCAATTTGCCTTGCCTCCAATTATTTGGTTACAACAGCCCTATGTTGTAATTAAAAGCAAAATTAATTGTAATCAAATTATCAAAATTCTCAGGGAGTTGTTGGCTTGAGGACCGAATGCAGGATCCAGTGCTTTAAACTGCATAGTTTAAATCGGCAAAGCGTCAGCATCCATTTTCTTGGTGCCAGGCAGTTGCAAAACCTACAGTTGCAAAACTCAACTATGACATGCAGCTTCCTTCCTTCCTTCCTTCCTTCCTTCCTTCCTTCCTTCCTTCCTTCCTTCCTTCCTTCCTTCCTTCCTTCCTTCCTCTTTCTCTTTCTCTCTCTTTTTTCTATAAATAACAGCAGGGATTGAGTGGACCATTCAAGAGCATTCTCTGAAGAGATTTCTTGAATAGCATTTCTTGCCAAAGTGTTCTGCCTGCATAGTTCCTATGAAATAAGTTTTTTTTTATCGTGTATGATGTCTCAATTGTACGGTTGTAAAAATCCTGCGACGCCATACAAAAGAATTTCCAATAAATGTTGTTTTGCATTTAATGTACAAAAGTGGCCTGTCCTGTTTTTTATACTTCACAGATTGGAATAACTGAAAAAGCTAAGAGAACAGGATCCCCCCTTTTGCCAAAACAGATTGCTCCCTAAGGTTTCAAAGAAAGGGACTTTAGTTTTCTAAACTTACCAAGAAATGCAACTGAAGCTGGGACCTTGTCCATGCAGCACGTAGTAGACTAGTGCCTTTCACAACTTCAGCTTTGTTCCTGCTTATGTTGAGAGAAATTACTGTTCAGTAAACGGAGGGCTACGATCCACTTTAGTGACACCATATATAAAGGTCCATGTGGTTGGCTTGGCTTCAGTGTTCAAGCTTCCGCTTGTTCTACCTGAGCACAACTCTCAAAAGCAGAACAATCTCTTCCTTGCTAATATGGGCAACTGGGCATGTGTGTTGGGGTCATGCTTCACTGCAACAAGGTACATTTTCCTAGTTCAAGGCAGGACTTTAACGAAACTAAGACAGCCTGGTCCCTGCTTTCCCCTTCAAACAAGATAACCCAGATCTTCCAGGAAGGCTTTGCTCAAGGTAACCTACATGAAACTCTCTTTGTTGCTTTAACAGTTGTAACTAACTTAGGTGGGTTGGTTCAAATGTGTTCATTTCCCAAGGGTAATTTTGCTGTCTTACTGGTTGCTATTGAGTCTTCTAGCCCGTTTATATTTGTCTGAGAGAGCTGTGGACAGAGACATCCACAGGATCTAGTACTTTCATCAAAATGACAAAGCAGGCGTCGTGCCATCACACTGCAAGCTCTGCTCCTTTGGTACCTCCATGAAACACGATGTATGTACAAAAGGGGTGGGAATTATGGCACAACACTTGTTCACACACACACACAGTACACACACACTCCGCAACTGCCTCTGGTTGTGGACCAGCCTAACGACCATATTATATTCACAATATAAGAAAGTTCAATAACATGGGAAAAGTAATATATAGAAGGGATTTTAGTCAATTCATTACTTGTTTGTTTATACAAAAAACCTTAACCCATCCAATATTTGTGCTTCTCTACTATGTTGTCTGTAGTAGTAAATTCCACCCCCAAGTGGTTGGTGAAGGAGGAAGGAATCTGCGCCTCAGTCACTTAGGCGGTCCCACTGGGTTCCAAAGAAATGGCAGGGAACGTAGAAGCCCTACAAAAGCATTTGCAGCAAAAGCAGCTGGATTCTACCCCAGTTCAACAATCCCAAACAAGTTACTTGTTTGAGGAATATACAAGTAGGTACCTCTGGTTACCAGTCAACAGAACAGTTTGGTGATGGGTTCAGAAATGCTACCAAAAAGTAACTCAGCACCACTAGAAAAACACTAGAATAGGAAGGGCTATAATCTCGAAATCTAGAGCAGCGTTTCTCAACCTCAGCGACTTTAAAGATGTGTGGACTTCAACTCCCAGCATTCACCAGCCAGCGAGTTGAAGTCCACACATCTTAAAGTCGCTGAGGTTGAAAAACACTGATCCCAGAGACATCCCTCCAATGGTGCCTTCCTTAGTAGAAACCTAATATAATAAACTCACTTCTCTTCCTGTTGTGAAGGTCCAATTGCTTCCAGGGAAAGCCATTCAAACCTTGACCCTATCTTGACGGCATCTTTAATTAGCCTACATGTGGAGTGTTAAGGAAACAACAAAATTTCCAAGCATCTCATCAGCTAATTGTGTGCGAGAGGACTGTTGCACTCTTTGTCCGGGTGCAAAGTTTGTAGGATACTAAATGCACCTTGTCCCTATGCATCCAATATGGTGAATACGCCACTCTACAAGTTGTCCAAGATGGCCATCTCTTCAAGATTCCTCGGCTTGTTCGATGGGCTGAATTTGCTCCTGCCGTTTTATAGTAGATGTAAGTTCCTCAGGAGTAGGCTCATTGGGTTTAGGCTCCAATGGTAGGGAAGGAACCTTTGCCAGCTGAGTTGAACTTCCAATAGCTGAAGAAGGAAAGAGCACAAATCAGTGATACCACCTTTCTTCTCTTCCAGTTAAAAAGTAGTGAAATACACATTGACACTGATTATGTTTCTATATTGCTTCCTTTATGATGCTGAAAGTTCAACAGTTCTGTACTTCATTCTTCCCTTTATCTCCTCCACTTAGTTGATTTTATTGATCTGTTATGCTGTCTCCTTACCAAAGGATCTGGTATTGCAATGAACATCCACAGAAGGTTGAGACTTCTGGAAGCTCCTTTAGGATGATAGTACGGCTCAGTCAGTCAAGAATTTACCACTTTTCCATTCTCCCCCCCCCCCAAATTGCCATCCTTTTTGTTTTATTTCCCTACTTCTTTAATTAAAAGTTCTCTTATATACCACTTGAATAAATTCTTGAATAAATCAACTGCTTCCCCTTCCCCCATTCTGGGGCCACCATTTTTAAGAGATACTGGTGACACTGCAATTTGCTGTAGACTTCCATTCTGCTTCTTTCTGTCATGTGCTAACATTCTCTCTTTCTCTCTCTGCTGCCCTGGCATCAGCAAGAGGAAAGAGGGAAATCTTATGTGGGTTCCTTTCTGCACAGCCGAGTCCAGATTTCATTGGGGGATTTTGCCCCCTTTATCCTGGCGGGGTTTGGGCCGAATGGTTAGATCAGGGCTTTCCAAAGTTTTCCCGCGGCGACACACCAACCGCCGTTGGTGTGTCGCCGCGGGAAAACCCGGAAGCGCTGATGATGATCAGCGCTTCCGGGTTGTGTGGTGACACACCAGACTGTGTGTGGCGACACACTTTTGTGTCGCAACACAGAGTTTGGAAAGCTCTGGGTTAGATGAGCGCTGCTGGTTAATGTTGTTTTTTTGACGGGTTGTGTTGTGTTTGTGGCCCCAGTTGTTAAATTGTTGTGGTTTTTAACCCTTGTATGGTGCTGAGAAACACTTTTGTGAGGGGGGGGCAATACAAATGGTTTAAATTGATAAATAAATATCTAGTACAAATGAGAAGACACAGCAATGGAATCAACATATGATGCTCTACCTAAATCTAGTTATGGTCACCCTTCCTTTTAATCTGGACAGGTGCAACCCTAGACATAAACATTTGGCTGAAGCCAACAAACTACTACCCAAGACATGTCAGGGGCCGCTGAACTCGAGCTTTGTTGAGTAGCTCCCAGCTCTGTGAGCTCTTCCTCATCATTCTCCCAACAGAGAAGGCGGGCCTGGTTCTGCTTATGCCAATGGGCGCAAGGAGGCCTACCTTGACTCGCGGCCTTTGCATACCCAGCTGCAGAAGACATGGCCTGTCCCAGAGCTTGATTAGAACCCAGGGGCTGGGGGCTGGAGGCAGTCCCTCGTGGCTTTGATTTTGCGCCTTTGCCAGGTTTCGCCCAGATTGCAACCTCTCCAAGCTGTAAGGCAGTGCCCAGTTTCTGAGCTATGTCCACCATCTGGCCATGCAAGAGAAAAAGAAGGAAAAGTGAATGCCTGGTCAAATCCTGCAGCAGAGTTCGCCCAAGTCCCATACCAGTTTCACCTTCACATGAAGAAAATAAGAGAACCGTAGGAGAGAGAGAGAGAGAGAGATTTGGAGAAATGTCTCCTCAGTCTGTCGGCTGTTTCCAGAAGCAATTTTTATATTTGAGAGTGACACAAATTGAATCCTCTGACTTGAATGAGGTATAAGTTTAAGAAGCCTACTTTCAATAATACAGATTATCTTCTCTCACAGAACACATTTGATTAAGTCAACCACTCGGATCCTCTGCTGTGGAAGCTCCCATTAGTAGTTTAAATCAACATACCTCAGGGTCAAATTCCAATGTGCTCTCTTTTAATGCATGGACCTTTCTTTTCATCTCATAGTACTGAAGAACAGCCCCCTTCTTATCTCCTTGATTGTACAGCAGAATTGCATAATTCAGACTTATGAGAGGGTTGCACCTGTAAGCCAGAAGACAGACAATGAGTGGTAGTCTTAACCTGGAAATACCAAACAGGGTATTGGTCAGTTAGTGGCAAGAAATAGATAAATGTGACCACTGGTGTGTAGTCACCAAATTCTTTCATATAGAAAAGATTACAGAGGTACCAATCGAAGAGAATTAAGATTACAGAGGCTTGATTTTGTGATCAGGTTCCAGTCAGTGAATCAGGCTAAGGATAGGAAGAGAGAGCATTTGTGACTTTCAAAAATTGTTTTAATTGGATTGTTGTGCTTGACCTCTGCTTGACCCACGCTTCTAGAATAGGACAGAAACTCAGATTGTTGGGGTTCAGGGTCCGCTGCTAAAGGTCACTCTTTGGGAGTTTGCTCCCATGCTGAAGTGGGGTGAATGGCACAGGAATGGGCCCTTTCAGTGGTAGTCCCCCCAACTTTTGGAACATCCTCCCCATTAAGGGCCACCAGGTGCTGGTCGTATTGTAATTTCAGCACCAGGCAAAGATATTCTCATTTTCCCAGGCCTTTTAATAATATGTTAAGTCTGCTGTGATTTTTAGCTTTTTATTGCTGCTTTTTTTACTTTCTTACCCTACAGTTTTTAACTGCAACTGCTATTTTCAATGGTATAACCACCGAGATATGAGATTTCTGTTACTAGGAAGCTGTATAAAAAAGCTTTAAATAAATCCATTAAATAACAGAGCCACATCACTGTTCCCTGCCTTAGCGTGTTTTTGTGATTACCTGGGCTAATCATTCTGGGGCAGGGATGCTACAGAATGATCCAATCCCAAGCAATAATGTTCACAGAGGAAATATCAGTGGCAAGAAAGGCACAGATCTACTGTTTGATCAAGATCACGGTCACAGTCTTCTGGGCCTACTTTTCTTTTACAAAAACGAGTTAAGAAAATTGTATATCTAACACCAATAAGTCCAGCCTCATGATCCAGCTTTTGGCTCTGAAGGAGACAGGCTCTACAGCAGAGCTTTCCAAACTTTTCATGTTGGTGACACACTTTTTAGACATGCATCATTTCGCGATAACACTCTTACAGCAGGGCACAAGGCAGGCACTAGGACCTGCGTGGAATCCTGGCAGGGCAGGTTTGGAGGCAGCAGGGCACAAGGCAGGCACTAGGACCTGCACGGAATCACAGCAGGTTTGGAGGCAGCCAGGCACAAGGCAGGCACTAGGACCTGCACGGAATCACAGCCGGTTTGGAGGCAGCAAGGCACAAGGCAGGCACTAGGACCTGCGCGGAATCACAGCAGGTTTGGAGGCAGCAAGGCACAAGGCAAGCACTAGGACCTGCACGGAATCACAGCCGGTTTGGAGGCAGCAAGGCACAAGGCAGGCACTAGGACCTGCGCGGAATCCTGGCAGGGCAGGTTTGGAGGCAGCAAGGCACAAGGCAGGCACTAGGACCTGCGCGGAATCACAGCAGGTTTGGAGGCAGCAAGGCACAAGGTAGGCACTAGGACCTGCGCGGAATCACAGCAGGTTTGGAGGCAGCAAGGCACAAGGCAGGCACTAGGACCTGCGCGGAATCACAGCAGGTTTGGAGGCAGCAAGGCACAAGGCAGGCACTAGGACCTGCGCGGAATCACAGCAGGTTTGGAGGCAGCAAGGCACAAGGCAGGCACTAGGACCTGCGCGGAATCACAGCAGGTTTGGAGGCAGCCAGGCACAAGGCAGGCACTAGGACCTGCGCGGAATCACAGCAGGTTTGGAGGCAGCAAGGCACAAGGCAGGCACTAGGACCTGCGTGGAATCCTGGCAGGGCAGGTTTGGAGGCAGCAAGGCACAAGGCAGGCACTAGGACCTGCGCGGAATCACAGCAGGTTTGGAGGCAGCAAGGCACAAGGCAGGCACTAGGACCTGCGTGGAATCCTGGCAGGGCAGGTTTGGAGGCAGCAAGGCACAAGGCAGGCACTAGGACCTGTGCGGAATCCTGGCAGGGCAGGTTTGGAGGCAGCAAGGCACAAGGCAGGCACTAGGACCTGCGCGGAAACAGACACTGCAGCTGACACACTAACGTGTCCGTACACACAGTTTGGAAAGCTCTGCTCTACAGCATTACTTTGCACTGAGTACAGAGGAAGCCCTCCCTAAAATCAAGTAAGTAGACATACATGTCCAGGGCTGAAGCTTTCTGATAGGCTAGCCTGGCATTTTCAGCATCTTCAAGATTTGTCAGGGCCACTAAAATAAGGAAAGAAAAAAAACAGAAGGGTTTATTTTCCTAATGTGGAGGAACACTCAATTAAATTTTAATTTAATTAAATAAAAATAAAATATAAATTGAATAATAAATTAATAAATAAATAAATAAATAAATTTTTACACTTGAACCGTTGTCATTTTCATTTTCAAGAATGAATGTCCTCATTCTTAAAGTGAAATCCTCTTAGCCTAGGAAGGACTGAGATCATTAATAAGAGCGGTATGCCTAAAATGCTACATCAATTAATACTAGCTATCGTAGCAAAGCAGATGTTTCTGGATGTCGGTGATCAGAATTTTCACTGTGGTAGCTAGGGAAGCGTGGAGGGCCGGTGCAGCGTTGATACCTGCTAACAACATGTACAGTTCTGCCAACTTTGGCTGGAGATGGACAGCTGCGCTGATGAAGTGGAAGGCAGAGGCATGCTGATGCATTGTCAGATGGACCAGCCCAAGATTGTGCAGGATCTTCCAATCGAAGGGTGCCAGGTAGTTTGCCCGCTTCAGGCAGCTGATGGCCTGTGGAAGAACATTATTCTGTCACTGAGGGAGAGACTGGCTACCTTCTTAAAGATGGGGCTTTGCTGCCCCTATGAAACAACAGTGCTTTTCTCCAAAAGAAATGCTACTCTTCACTTGCAAATCCTGGCTAAAGTGAACTTCAGGAGATGTAATTCAATCTACTTGTTCTCTGATACGATGATAAATCAGTCAGTTCATTAGAACCCACTGAAATCCATCTTTTGGCACCGTGTATTTGCAAGGTAGGAAATATATTAACTGCTTTCCCCCCCGAGTCGCATGTGTGCCGAAGGTAAATCCAGCTGCATACCTACGTACGTACACAAGTGCAAATGCACAGATACACAGCTTTCTTTCTTGAATTGAACTGGGGAAGAGTGCGGGCAAGGAGAATTTTCCTTGCCCATCCTCTTCCCCAGCTTGATGGTGCTCCCAACACCAGCAACAGGAATGGGGCAACGTGGGTTGGGTGCCACAGCAGGCCTCTGAGGGTCGTGTGTGACATAGAGATCGTTGTTCATTCATGGTCAATTATGCTAGAGAAGAGCCAATGAAGTATAGAATGCTAAAAAGGTAAAGGTTCCCCCCACACATTTGTGCAGTCGTGTCCGACTCTAGGGGCCGGTGCTCATCTCTGTTTGTTAGCCGAAGAGGCAGCGTTGTCTGAAGACGCTTCCGCGGTCATGTGGCCGGCATAGCTAAATAGTTCAGGCAGATTTAAAAAAAAAAGAGGTGCCAGATCCATTAATTGCTCAATGGCGAACTGAATAGTCTTAAAACATGCACACATACTTGGAACAGCCGCATATCAAACAGTGCATGTACCCCTCCGAGGCACATGGCCCAAGACTATCAAGACGAGGCTAGAGGTTCAAAGACTGGGAGGTACGGGTGCCTGATCAAGCATTCACAAATCCTCCAAGTCAGGATGCTTTAGTGAGAATGCCAGAGGCAGAACGCACCGGGAAATGGAGAAACAGCAGGAATCTCTTCCTAGCTGTTTCTTATTTCCTCCAAATGTCGGGGGGAACAAGATACAACCCTCCCCACCTCCCTGTGTGTGTGCAGCCCCCCTCCCCCAACCAGAGGCTTTGAAAGGAAAGCGTGGACTGGGAAACAGACAAAGTAAAAACACCGAAGGAAGGGCCTCCCTCTCTTTCTCACATCCAAGCAGCACGGCCACATGAGAAACATACTGTATACCTCCCTGCTATGGAGGAGGAGGAGAAAGAGTCAACGGGAGACGGAGGGGGGGTGAGGCTCTGTTCTTCATCCTGTTGAAACGTACAGGGAGAGCAAGAAATAGGAAGCAAGCACACCTACCGCCACGTATTTCTTTTTGCCAAAAAAGCACATCCCAATGTTGTTCCACAGCGGAGGACTCTCAGGAACGGCACAAGCAACTATCCGGTACTTGCTGAGAGCAACATCGAAGTCCCCGTGTGTTTGCATCATACTGCCAGCTGCCAAAATGGCCTTTAAAAGAAAGACAAGAAGCGCAACTGAAGTAGGCCAACTAAGGAAACTTTTCACTAATAGAAATAAGTAAATATGGTACGAAGTCCAGATGTGTTGTCTTAAGGATCAGGAATGCATCCAAAGGCAAGAGACACTGCAAAACCTAGGGCCCAAAAGGTGAGAGAAGTATGATACTGCAAGCCAGAAATAACTGAATTCTTGTGGTCTGGAAGAGCGGGCAGAAATGACAAAGGTGGTTCGTGCCATTCCATTATACTCTGACCCAGTTGCTTGTTTACATACATACACAGACTTTTGGGGTAAGCAAGGTTATACAAAGTGCAGGAAAGCAGTAAGAAACAGTAAGCCAAGGAAATCTTGGTATGAGGTAAGAAAAATAAAAGGAAATAGCCCAATCTGGTTGAGACCAACACCTTTCCATACTGATTATCCTTGCTTCTGCTATTACAATGCACCACTTCATATGTTCCCCTTTGTTTCTCTCTCTCTCTTTTTTTTTGAAGACCTCAACTCCATTCACCCACAGGTTTCATGGGAACCATTCACTCTTCTTTTGTTTATCTGTTTTGAGATTCAAACTGCATTTGTTCCTTCTTTGGATCAAACTACCCTCAATATGCTTCTTTCATGCTATTCACTCGCTGTTGCATTTGCTACCCATTCATTCTGGACCCTGCCTCTTGTTTTACGACATACCCTTCTTAACTATCTATCCCATTCCTGCTGTATCCAACTTACCTTCATGCAGCCCCTGACATACTCAACTCTCACTTCCATGCAACAGTGGACAGAAACCCATTTCATACACGGCCATTTTTGCTTCTTTCAAAAAACATTCATTACTTGCAAAGTTTTTACCACCACTTGCCCATCTGAATAATTCTCTGTTTTCCTATTTTTCATAAACAGCCTATCAAGGTAAATTCATCTACTTGTCATATACGTATAACTTGCAGTTGTTCATTTCTAATCTCTAACACCATCACATTTATACATTTATTCATAAATACATTAAACCAGCAAGGGGATATCATACATCTTGCCTTATTTCCAGCTCAGCATCAAGCCATTTGCTAAGCAATCCATATATCTTCATGCCTGCTTTACTTCCACATTATACTCACTACATTCAACAATTAACTTTATACATGTACAAAACATAATTTAAGCTTAGCTTCCTATTCTCCAAGTTACCTTATAGTTGCAGGGATCATATGTGAGCGCATTCCCAAGGTATTCAAAGGCTTTCTGATAAATCTCCAGCTAAGAAAAGAAAAAGCATGAGCAGAACGTGACTTGACACATTTATCACTGTGGATTATTACACTGTCGCTGCATCCAAGAGAGCGCTACTCCTGTGCATTATGTTCCAAGTCTCACAGCACCAAAGGATCACAGCAGACTAGCAGAAGGGACATTCAATGCCTTTCCATTTTCAAAATTCAAACTATGAAGCCAGCTGCATATAATATCCAATGGAAGTGGGGAGGCTGTCTCTTTCTCTCATTCTCCTCCTGTACTTTGCTCTTCCCAGAGACAACCTGATCTGAAATATCTCCTAGACCAGTGTTTCTCAACCTTGGCAACTTCAAGCTGTGGGGGCTTCAACTCCCAGAATTCCCCAGCCAGCATGGCTGGCTGGGGAATTCTGGGAGTTGAAGCCCACACAGCTTGAAGTTGCCAAGGTTGAGAAACACTGTCCTAGACATCCAAACTCAACCCATCAGTCCTCCCCAGGGAAGAGTTGGCACCATAACCAAAGCTCCAGGAAAGTGTCCTGCCCAGAGCACCAGGAATGGAGCTTGAATGCAGGCCCACATTCTATAAATTCATTTTAGAGAAAAACTAGGGATTTGATGGAGCAAAAGAAGTGATAACATCGCCAGCCTGTAAAATAGTGTCATCTCTTTATGCCCGGGAAAAATGGAAACTCACGTTTCTATAGCTCACATACAGCCAAGTATTTTCAACCACCCTTTTTTCAAGACTGTGTAGAGTGACCACAGAAGCAATAGCAATGCATTTCGATCAAAGGACATCTGCCCAAGCTTCTTCTTGTCCAGCTTAACTTTACTGGATTCCTAGTTTGGTATAAGAGGAATGGGAGAGAGCCTTCAGTCTGCAAATTACAGGTAGTCCTTGCTTAACAACCACAATTGGGAATGGAATTTAGGTCACTAAGCAATGCGGTTGTTAAGTGAATCCAGACCCAATTTTATGACCATTTTTGCAGCGGCCGTTAAGCGAACCACGTGGTCATTAAGCGAATCACACGGTTCCCTATTAATGTTGCTTATCGGAAGCCGTCTGGGAAGGTCAAAAATGGCGATCACGTGACCGCAGGATGCTGTGACAGTCGTAAGTGCGAACTGGTTCCCAAGTACCCGAATCGTGATCACATGACCGTGGGGATGCTGTGATGGACGTAAGTGCAAGGACTAGTTGTTAAGTCAAGTTTTTTTTAATGCCGTTCTAAGTCCGAACCATCACTAAATGAATGGTCATTAAGCAAAGACTACCTGTAGATGTGGGGTGGAGGGGATAACATGGTGGGGGTTTACTTTCAATGGAAAGATGTGAATGGAAAAGCCATCTACTGCCAGTTATAACTACCTAATGAATTAATTACCAACTTCTCATACCTCAAGGTAAAGTAAGCCCAGAGTTGTAAGGAGCTCTGTGTTTTCAGGAGAGAATCTGAAACACACAGAAATAGAGATCACAGGGTTTTAAGGCGTTTATTGCCATCATTAATTCCAAGCGGTATTTATTCTTATACAGGGGAACGAACGAGCCTCACAACAGGTGGCCCAAAATATCGGGGTGCTTGAGGAAGAAAGTACCAATGTCTTCTATAACAATGATTTAAAAATATATCCTCTTTTAACGGCAACCTATAATTAACCAATCAAAATAGCCAGTCTCCAGTTTAAAGTCAATTTAATGGGTTTGGGATTAAAAGTTAAGGGGTTTACCAACCCAGGCGCACGCCATAGGTTTTGCTGGGCTCTGCCTCTATGCCAGCAGTTGGATGAGGTCGTTGCCCAAACCATCACCAGAACCCCTGCCTCCTCTCCTCCCCTCAACAGAGACATTGCGTTGGAAACGTAAGAAAAAAGTTGGCCGTGATGTCATTTTTTGGCAGTTATATTCCTTAGCGTGCCAATTTTGATTAAAATTCAGTAGGAATTTGTTAGTTATTACGTGTACAGTGCAGCACCACATTATAGTAGGAACTGCCTTGCCAGAGTTAACTCCATTCATCCAGTTTGGACATCTCAAAAAGGCTTAAGAAAGTCTTTTTTCCTTGTGAGGTTTTTGGGACTTGGACTAGGTGGCAGGTCTTCTCTGCGGTGGCCCTTATAGCTCTGCTACGAAATAGGGACATGAGGGAGAGCCTTCGGTCTGCAAATTAGATGCGGGGCAAAAGGGATATCCCTGGAGGATGGGAAGGCCCCTTACCTTCTTGTATTCAGGAAGGTTATGAAAAACGTCCTTTTTCAATAAGCTTTTGGCTCCAGCTATACAGGTCTATTTTGGTTGTATTATTATGTTATTAATTGTGTATCTTTGGTTTGCTTTTGCTCTGTTGCACGCCATCCAGAGTCGTTAAGATTGGGGTGGTTAACAAATATAGCGAGTAAATAACCAGGGATCATTGTTCACAAGGAAGAGATATTCATTGTGCAAAATACTATGCTGAATTATCATGCATGGCAGATTCCAGTCAATTGTATCCCAATATGCAGATAGGTGTACATATATAATTGCCCCAAATGTTTACAGTAAGTATTGATCTTGGACTCTGAGATGAGCTTTACCATAGGAAGGTATGCCATCTTTCCTGCCTTCCCCTTCCACCCCTAAAAAAAAGAGAGGAAAGGAAGAAAATATCTTACTCCACTGCTTTTTTATAGACTTCAATGGCTTTGTCTCTATCCCCCTCCATCAGGTAGATTTTCCCCAGCATCATGTACGTCAGGTCATGTTGGTTGAGCTGCAAGGCGTTGTTTAGTTGATCTTTTGCCTGAATGCAATAGAGAGAACGGGCTTGGAATTAGTAATGTCACTCTCACTCTGGGCCAGCCTGAAGATTGTTCTTATTCTGTGATGGCTTAAGATGAAACAGACCTACCCCTCCCCAGCAATGTCAAGCAGTTGCTGGCAGGGGGGACATATAATTGCCGGGCTTTTTATTACTTGCAGTCTTCACGTAATGAAAGCAGAAGGGTGGTGTGTTGAAAGTTTGGCTACCCCTTCACTCTAGAACAGTGTTTCTCAACCTTGGAGACTTGAAGACTTGAAGATGAAGCTGGCTGGGGAATTCTGGGAGTTGAAGTCCACACATCTTCAAGTCATCAAGGTTGAGAAACACTGTTCTAGAAAATAATAAAGCAAGCCTAAATCTAAAACCAATCTGACGTAATGTTAGATCCTGGGTCTATCAGGCAGCCCACTGATCTTCCCAAATGAATAGCTGCTCCTTAAGGACCCAGGCTGGGAAAAGAGTTCCCCAGCCTGCTGTCATTGCAATCTTCCGCACTGTAGTATCTTCCAGGTTGGCTCTACAATTCCAGCCATGTTCCAATACACTTAGACAGCTCCAGCCTGGGAAAATGTAGCAGATGGTAAGCTTTCTCCCCAATTATCTGGCCCATTTAGGAGCTGTGCCCCCTTATCTTCAGCCTGCCTTGTTCCACATGGGCTGCGTTCCCACCATAGGTATCGCGCTGACTAATGGCCCAGGGAGTGGCTGACTGGGTCTACCCTGTCGTCCAAACAGAACCCGACAAAGCAAGGGAAAAGAAAGATATAACAGGTAAAGCAACAACGTGTCACCCAACGGTGATTTCTGAATCCCCTCTACTTTCAACCATTACTTATAGGCACGTGGTTTTAAAATGTCACTTGGCTGCTTGTAACTTTTCCAGATCGAATTCGTCATCTATGGTGCTACTTCCGAGCCTTCTACCTTTGGCCCTTTATTCCCTCAGCCCCCATGTCGAGCTGTAATTCATCACCCGAAGCTCTGAGGATAGGCTGTTTTCTGCTCTCTCTCTCTCTCCCTTCTCCCCATCCCCGTTCCTCACCTCCCCCCCCCCCAAATTTTGCAATAAACGAGTTCTCATTTTCTCCTTCCTTCCTTCAATGCCACCAGCCGAGCTGGGGAGTAAGCTCTGGGCTGAGACTAGACTTGCACTGGGTTTGAGGGAGTGTAAAGAGAGTAACGATGCCAGCAGGCCTGGAGCTACCAGGGCTTTATAGGTCACCCTGCCAAAAAGGGCCGATGCCAGCATGAACCTCCTCGGGACTGATGAAGCGTGCAGAGGCAAAACGGCTTCTTCCTGCTAAACCAGCCCCATCAAAAGGCATTGATTCGAAGGCTTTCTTTTCCTCTCTCACAGACCCAGCCGCTGGGACGGAGGGGAAAGGTTGCAGGTTTTGATATTTCTCCCCCAGGCACATTTAAAAGGGGGGGGGAGGGGGAGAGAGAGAGAGAGCGCCAGAGAGAGAGGGGCGCACTTACCATTAAAAAAAAAAGAATTACTGTAGGTAGCACAGCGTATTCATTACTAAAAGGTATAAATAGCACAACACTCTGTAGACTTCATTATATTTTATAGGCTGATGTAAGTTTGTGTAAGGGGGATAGTGTGTGATGGGGGGGGGGGAGAAAAAAAGAGAGGTAGTTCCTCAACCTAACAGCAAAAAACACTAGCAAGCCTCCCATTTAAAAGCAAATGGGAGAGAAGGGAGAAGCCATTTTTCATGGCTTGAGAGAAGCAAGCCAAGAAATCTTCCTTAATCAAATCTTGGCTTGGTCTTAGCAACTAGAACAAAGCAAACCGGTTCTGACTGGGGGACTGCAATGTTCCTGGAAGAGGGAGGCAGAATCAGTACAAGGAACAAGCAGCAGCATCGCTCCTAAGTGTCTTAATTGGAAAGGTATGGGAACTGGTTGTGACCTGTGCTTAGGAGCCTTGCAGGACAGAGCTGAAGCAGCAAGATGGCACAGCCTAAGTTGAAGATCCTTTTTCACCAGGGAGCTTAAATGTGTAAAGTAATGAAATGCAGATTCTGGCTTCCAAATCGGAATCAACAAACAGCTTAGAATTTTGGAGAATTTCTGAATGAGCCAATAAAAGCTGGGACCTTGAGCCATCATGGCTTCCACGGCATGTAATACAGCCACCTCAGATGGTCTTCCAGAGAACTGAACTGCCCACGTTTACCTTGTTGAAATATTTCAGCTGCAAGTAGCACACGCCCAAGTTATGGAAGATCTCCTAGGTATGAAAAAAGGGGAAGTTTATAAAGCACACAAGGGAATGGAAACCATTTCTCATTGCGGATTGCAAAATGCTGGTGTCAAGCTTGTTATCTGCCACAAAAAACACACAAGCAAACACATTGCAAATAATCTCAAAAACCAGGAATGATGCAATCATTGGTAATTTCATCCCATTACAGGCAAAGATATTAAATAAGCCTTTCCCAACCTGCTGCTCTCCTGAGGGACATCCTAGAGGAGAATGGTGGGTGTTGAAATCCAACATATCTGAAGGGCAGGCGGTTGGGAAAGATTACCAAGATACAAATGTAATGAAAAGGACACAGTGGTGAAGATTTAGCCAAATTATGCCAAATATGCCAATTAAACCTTCTTCTGAGGCTAACAGCCTGTGTTGTGCAGTGGCTAGGATGCTGGACTAGGAACAGAAAGTAGACCAGGTTCTGGTCTACTCAGACCCAGAAGCTCACGGGGACCAGGTCTCTCTCTGTCTCTCAGGTCAACCTAACTCACAAGGTGGTTATAAGGAAAAATAGAAGGAAATCTATATATGCCACTTTGAGCTCCTGAATAAAAGGAGGGATCTAACTCAAAGGAATCTTGCACACAATTCCAATCTTAATCTAGACCAGTGTTTCTCAACTTCAGCCACTTTAAGATGAGTGGACGTCAACTCCCAGAATTCCCCAGCCAGCCATGCCTGGGGAATTCTGGGAGCTAAAGTCCACACGTCTTAAAGTGGCTGAGGTTGAGAAACACTGATATAGATAGTTACATTTTAATGTATGGATGCAGAAAATAAAATTTTGGTTCAATATCAGTATCATGCAATTAAAAAGTAGAACTGTTTAGCATATAACTATGTCATTTCAACTTCCTAGGTTTGCTGCTGGAATACTTTAGAAGTTCTAAATCCCACAACTGGCCAACATTTAATTGGGTCCAGAGAATAACCACAATGAAAGAATGCATGTTTAAACTTCTGGGCCTATCCTCTGAGAAAAATATTTCTTCCAGATGAGGAAAAATTAGAAGGGGGGATGTAAAACAGAGCAATCAAGGAACATAGATTACACACCAAAATTATGGCCAAATAATAGAATTCAATGTATGTAGCAACTAAATGCTATACAATAAATATCTGATTATAGTAACCAAACCTGACTTCTGACTACAACTTAGGATTCCCACAAAAGGTAAAACGTACTCTCCTGTAATTGTTTTGAGAAAGAAGAAAATGTAGAAACTGCAATAAACTAGCAAAGTCCAGACACGTATTTTTCTACATGAAAATGAGAAAATGAGTTATTAAATGAGGAAGTAACCCTTCCTCAGAAGAAGGCATGCTGAAAACCTTGATAAGATTGAGAAAACTGAGCAATATTGCTTAGAATAACTCTCTCTTAAAAGAACCATTAGGAAGGTCAGTGTAACCATTTTGGACCTGACAAAGAACAGTCAGAAAGTTATTCTGCTTGTAGGTTGTAGTCTATTCAATTCAGCCTGTTTCCTGATCAGCACGGGGACAGGCAGCCAGCCTTGTGCGTATCAATCAGAGACAGTCATGCTTCTTCCATTTTGTTCTGCCTCTGGAGATGGCTGGATATCCCCTCTCAGACCTCATGTCATGGGGCCTGGACCCTGCCTTAATCCTAACCAAAGAACAGTCTGTCCTTATTGCATGTTCATTCCCACACAGCAGAAGCCTTTTGGGCCACTGGAGCAGCACTGTCTCCTGCAAGCGGTATCACCGTCCAACCGGTTTCACCTTAGAAGTTTCTCCACCTGAGTCATGTTTTTAAGGAGTGGCTGCTACTCATATAAAGAAGGAAAAGACGGTATAAAGCTGGCCTGTGGTCCTTCACTGATTTGTCCATATCCAACCCTAACAACTCTATTTAGAAGTAAGAAGGAGAGCCTCACACATACCCAGTCCTTCTGGCTGTGCTGAGCTGCATCACTGTAGACTTCAATGGCTGCTTTGTGTTTGCCCAGAAGAAACCTGCAACAAATCCCCACTTCTTATTTTTCTCAGCTTGTTTACTGGGGAAGTCGTGGTCGGTCAGCCACGGGATCAAAGGGAGCTTTAGGGATGCCACTTGTGTTCTCAGACGTGACAGGGCAGCCGAGAGCTGCCTAAAGAAATATAATCTTTAACACCAGAGAGAGAGAGACAGTAATCTCCTCTGAGCTGGGTGAAGACGTTTTATTGGAACTCGGATATCCCTTCACCCGGCTTTCCTGATCCAGGGCCAGAGGCAGTCACAGCATACGGCCTGGGCAGCCAACCTGTGGGAAAGGCAGGCTCTCTCAGGTGGCTCCAGAGATATACAAAAGGCATCTAAACACAAGGAACTGCATGAGGGGTTAAAAAAAGAAAATAAGATGGCTGTCTCAGCAGCACAATCAAAACCCTGCCTTTTTGTACATGGGTGGAATTTCACGGC
The DNA here is from genome assembly GCA_023362775.1 of Charina bottae. Lineage (NCBI taxonomy): Eukaryota > Metazoa > Chordata > Lepidosauria > Squamata > Charinaidae > Charina > Charina bottae. The sequence continues at coordinate 18,259,275 of JALMGJ010000010.1, read as the reverse complement.
ATGTACAAAAGAGATGAAGCTTCAAACCACCATCTTGCCCTTTTTGACTCTCCCCTCCCCCCGAGCCCTCCTTTAAATAAACAGAGAAATGAATCACAGTTTGTTAATAGTTCCAAATCCAAGATGTGCTATGGTTGGGTTCACATAACATGTTAGGCTAGTATTGGCTAAAGGAGGGCAGGAGTGTCTATGGTTGAGCCTGTTGTTAGGAACTCAGCCTTTCTCTTTGCAGGCCATCAGGTAAGATATCATTAGGCCTATTCTGAAAAACTAACCCAACAAAGAGCTTTGACATCTCTTAAAATGAAGGGTAAACTTAATTCAATTTTGGTCAATACAAATACTGCTATGGTTAGAAATACTGAATATGAACGTTCAAAATGTTTGCATTTCTCCTTAATATTACAAGTGTATTCATATACAGTACACCTGTGTGCATTCCCAAGATTTATCCTTTTCTCCATCATCTGCTTTTCACTTTAGCTTTTCTTTCAATTCTAATTTGCTGAGTTTTGCTTGCATTTTTCATTTTTTCAATTAAAGGAACAAATGAAAGAGTGTAATATGAATTGCTTGGGTTTAGCATGATATAGGAGTAGAGCAATTGTATTTGGTTAACTTAGGTTTAGCGTTTGACATGTTGTGTGAACCCAGACCCTGTGACTTCTGGGGATGATGGTCACCAGCTTCAAGGGTTTGAAAAAGGCTTTACAACGTATCTCCTTTGAGACCTGGCCTATATACAATATCTTCAAATTCAGAAGAAATATACCAGTGTTTGGGGCTTCACTTGTGTGAACAAAACTAACTGTGGTTTATTAAGCCACAATTAAAGAAACAAGCTCAGGACAATATGCCAACAGATAGAGGGGTTTTTTTTGGAGGAGGAGAATAGAATGAGTTATTGTCTTCCTGCCCTGCTTGCGGGCTTCTTTGAAAAATCAGGATCGTTGGACTCCTGAATCATTGGTCTGATCCAGCTGGGTTCTGAAGCATGCAGTCAAGAAAAATATATGACAGAGGAGCTGGATTATGCACATATGGATGTGAATGTCATTGACATCATCTTGAGAAGCCCCACCCCACTCCATATGACATCTCAGATCTGAAGAATAAAATTACACTTACAGGGACCGGGCCACCTGCTTGAGGTTCTCTGCACACCGAGGCCTGAGAATAGCACAAGTCTGGAAAAGCTCCAGAGATTCATGAATTTTCCCTTCCAAGCGAAAGATCAAAGCTGAGAAGTAATATTGCCATAGCACATTAATCAGGAGGATCCCTTATTAATATTTTAATTTCTGCTAACTGCTTTACGGAAATGTTCTGCCCTAAAGGACAGCCTAAAAATATTTTAAATACATAAATAAACGAACAAGGAGGACAGCTATCCTCTTCTTGGTTACGCTTCTATTCAAAACTGCATCTTCCAAAGCTATTTTTAATTTTAAAAACACACTGGGGTTGCAACACATGACCCGATGAGTAACATATAAATTGCCCTTATGCTGCATGGAGATGTGATCCAGATTCTCCAAATCACCATACGTAAATTACTTTACCTCCTCAAAGGAAGAGACTGGCTTGAATTTCATGTCTCTCCCCTTCCCTTAAATACCAAACAGCCAGAGACTGTGCAAATATTCCACTTTCAGATTTTTCTAGAAAACAGGATGTGCTGGATTATTAAAGCACCAAAAACTTTGACAATTCCCAAAGAGGTGGCTGTGTGTTCTTACAAAACACATAAATGCAACTTGAAGCCTGTTTTAACCACAGAGGAATCATTTTTGCTTACCTTGAACATAGACTGCGTACTCACACATTCCTTGGGTCTCCTGCAGTTGCTCTTTTATAGTAATCTGAACCACAAAGGAAGAGAGATTCAATAATGAGAATTTTTATTTTGGACAAGAGGCAGCATGTCATTAACAACCCAACTGCCTGGTCCTTTTACAAGAGGAATTCAACGTGGACCTAGTATTTGTTACAGAAGGTAAGTCTTCGGGGAAGGATGACATTGATGTTAGAAAATCTGTCCTAAGAATAAGAGGTGGTGCTAGATTGTGTACAGTATGTGTATGTTTTTATTATTACTTTTTATATTATAACAATGTTGCCTTATTTTTAATCAAACTTTGTAAGCTGCTTAAAGTCAGTTTATTTGTTAACTTCTATGCTGCTTCAAACATTTAACCCAAACTCTTGTGAAATAGGCTTAGATAAATATTAGAAATTTCTGAGCACAGGAAATAAGAGCCAAGCCACATTCTAAGAAAACTGCTCCAGTGAGGTGCAACCTGGGATTTAGGCAGCAGGACATGAATGGCCCGACGAAGGCCAAATAACAAGCATTTGGCTGAGCAGAATAAACGTTCTTGTTGATCAACCCAATGAGAGTTGAAATCTAACACACTGAGAAGGAACTCAGTTGCAGAAGCAATGGCTAGTCTATGCCTAAGGCATATCGCTTTTGTATTTTGTATTACCAATCAAGGATCATTTTAGCAAGTAAAAGGACTGCCTCTGAAATGTAGACCTAGAGACCCACTGTGATAGAAGAATGCAACTTTTGTTCATCCAGTCACTAACAAAACCAGGCCTGTACAATCGGCAGGCAAACTCCATACTTGGCCCTTTCCTCACCACCACCCAGCTATTGCTGAGGTTGTATAAAACCTGCCCCTCATTAATGGTATATCAACACAGTGACAGTTGGAAGATGTAGGAAGCTGCTCTAAATCACTAGTGAGGAAACATTGTACTATGCTTTGCTTTTTTATGCCTGATGGTGAAGCAAATAAGTTGTTCTCAGAAGAGAAGTCCCCGCCCAAAACATCACCAGCTAGAAAAGTCGGTATTTGTGCAGGCTGAAGGGGGTGGGAAACATAATAAAGCTGATGCTTCCACTGAATCAGAATGGACAAGTCAGAAGACCAACTGCAACCGTGAGCTTGTTAAATCAGGGCAAAGAAGGAAGCAGACAGACACAGCTGTTCCTTAGGATGTGGGAAGAATGCTAAGAAGTGATTCTATGGTGTTGTAAGTAAAAAAGAGTCCTTCATCAGGAAAAGGGCCCTCCAAGTGAACACAACTTGTGTGTCACATATTTCTTCCCCTCTTCCATGACAGGTTTCATACTGACACGCAACATTCTGCAACTTGGTGTAGATATCTCTGACGAACCACCAGCTGGGGAAGACTACTTTCTACCATCTGCATCATCCCCAATTCAGAATTATCCCAAAGAAGTGCCCCAATCAACTTCAGATCATACGTTGGATGGCAATCCTGGTTAGAGCTAACCACAGCTAACCACAACTAGTCACACTAATTAGGACTCTGGGGGGGGGGGGGGGGAGGAATTTGCATAAAGAAAGGAAGGAAGCTAAACCCCGGCTTGGAGAGCCATGGAAAACTGCACTGAACTCCACCCTGAGAACAAAGACCTGGGTTCTTCCTCCTCCCTGAAATTGGCTTCTCTTGTTAAAATGGTTGTCCGGGGTATGACATGCTCCTATCTGGTTGGTGTGTGCGCGCCCCTGACCCAGTCTTAACTCCTGATGACTGCCTGGACAAGTCCCTGCAAGTTTCTTGGCAACATTTTTGCAGGTAACCTTTTGGCCCTTTCCTTCTTCTTCCTAGGGCTGAGAAAGAGTGACTGGCCCAAAGGCACCCAGCCGGCCTCGTGCCTAAGGCAGGATTAGCCCAGGGTATTTCACCACTACACCAAACTGGCTCCTACCTTACATGCATCGTAATCTTTGCGGACGTAGTACAAGTGGATCAGCCAGTTCCTTTTCTCCAGAATGGGAAGGTCGGGCACTGTGAAACAGGATGGCAGAACAAATATTTAGAGAATAAGCCACTGACACTGTTTTAAGACCCAGGCCTCTCAAGTTGTGACCAGAACCAGGGCAACCTGAGGCCATATCTGCTTTTCTTGTTCCAACAAAGCAGAAGGCAGCAGCAGGAGAAATCTGTCATGCTATACAATGGAGAAGATTTTTGAAAGATAACTGCAGGAGATCCAGGAATGCTGAAGATAACACCAAGTCATGGTAACCACTACCACTATTCATATCTAATGATCTTGCATTCCAATCTCATTTCTGAGTTGTTCAAGGCAATTAATATCACACTGAAAACCACCTTGTAACAAAAACAAAGGTAAGACTAAAAGAAACCATCTCCTTTCTCCAAGCCAACAAACAGAAATTCAACTATATTTCAGGTCAATGACAGACAAGAAATTCCATAAACTGAACACTGTCACAAAAAAATCCATTCCCTGGTCCATTCCAACTGAGTTCTTGGAGGGGGGGAGTGTGTAGGAACAGATTATCCTTTATCCCAAGGTGTAAGGCTGGGGGTGGGGGTGTTTCAGTCAATCCCCACTGCCCTTCCAAAACCAGCTGATGCATGCTAATTTTCCTGTGAGAGATGGGGAAACAATATTACACACATGGGCTGTAATTGTATTAACTAATTGATTTCCTCTTATTTTAATTACATACAGGTTAACCCAAATTTAGTTCTTATTCTGGTCCTGCTGCTTCACACTTCTTAGATTATAGCCTCTGGTTTGAAAAAGGATGCTTGTTCCTGTTCAAAAGCAATAAAGTCTTTTGAAGATAATAACCAACACTTTAAAGTGGGCCCTGAACCAAACTAAATTTCACTCCTTTTTTGAATTCTGTGGAGCATCAGGCTGGCTATACTAGAAGGGCAGCGAGACTGAGATACCATTACAAATCTTTTCCTCTTACTGCGAGGGGGAGGAGGTCAATGTTAAGCTCTCCAGCGGCTCTGGCTCACAACACGATCAATAGGAGGGAGCCCCCAGCAACTAATTCTGATCCGTTATTGCTTTTCCCAACCACCTCTATGCTGGATTGAAAGTTTTTAAGAACACGCCGCCATTCACATCATACCAACATGACTTGGAGTGTGCCAAACTCATTCCTGCAGCTGAAAGGTTGGCAAGCCAAGGTAACAACTAATAGGGCAAAAGGTAGCAACTAATAGGGCAAAAGGATTTGTGAGTGGATATTATGATAAAGGAGCTCAGCAGAAAACAAGGGGAAAAAAGCTGCTGAGACAGCAAACGCAGAGGTGATGGTGAAGAACTTACAGGGAAAGTGTTGGAAGCAGGCAGCCCAGAAGGCAAAAACTCTCCCTCTTGAATCAGGTAGTTCTTTATTCATATCAAGTAAAGTCTCCTTCCAGATTGCACTGACTCAAATGGGACTTCAGACTGCCTCCGCTATTCACCCCTTCCTTGAGCGAAGGGGACTGCTTTGCAAAAAAGGGAGTAAACCATCTGAAATAGGTTGCTTGAGTGCTACAATGAATGCTAATCACAGAAACGATACCTCTAGAGCTTTTGCAATATGTTGGCCTAGCATAAACAATTCGCCCAATTTATTTTCAAGGTGGCAGGAAGGACAAGCCCTCTATATATGGGGAATCACTGCAGTCACATTCGGCAGTACAGGAGCTCCACTGTCAACCCATGGACAAATTTAATGCTTTTAGCAGTTTCGCTGCAGGGTGGTGATTGTCAGCGGACATTCTAAGAATTGGTATTCAAGCATAATTTCCCTGAGCAACCCATATCGCATGCTTCCCTTTATTTATTGTTGTTGTAATTTTATATTTTTAACTTGTTTGTTGTGAACCGCCCAGAGTTCCCTGGTTGGAGGAGATGGGCGGTGATACAAATTTAAATAATAAATAAATTTATAAGCCCATTAGTCCAGAAAAACTGAGAGATACAATTGTTGTACTGTAATTTCCTTCAGTTCTCTTTGTTTAAACTCTCTGAGTTTTTTGGATGCCTAAACTGGATTTACGATCAGGCATGGGGGAATGATACAGCAGATATGGCAGCATGGTCTTTCAACCCAGATTATCCAGGGACAGGGAAAAGTATCAGCTCTTTGGCTTTGGAGATCAGAAGCACAACTCACAGAGGCTATCCTAAACATATCTTCTCAGGAGCTGAGTTCAGTGGGACTCATTCCCAGGTAAGCGAGCATAGGATTGTAGGCTCATTTACTTACAGCATATCTGTTCTGTGGCCTGTAAATCATGGCCCCAATGTTGTTCCTGGGATCTAAGTGAGCTTGACTGTCTTTGCCCGCCCCTAGTGGTGCCATATCCACTAGTTCACCTTCTTGTGTGCACAAATGCCTATGGGAGCTAAGGAACTCTGTATCTTGAAGTTCTTGAGACACATATCCTACAGGGAGGCTTACATCTTCTATCTCAATAATTATACAGTAACTATTAGGATTTTCTAGGCAAATGTGCCTGCACAGTCACTATCTCTCAGAGCATGTGATCCAGCAATATTCCTCCAACTGTTCTAACTCTGCTTCAGGTTGGCTCCAGCTGAACTTGCAAGACCTTGACACCATCATACAGTTCCAGTGAAACAAATTTGTAAAAATATCCTTCACTGCCTCCTTCTTCCTCAAGCCCGTTTCTGTCCTGCAGACAGTCCAACAAATGCATCAGTAGATTTCTTTAAAGCACAAAATTTTGACAATCCCCGTCTTCAATCACAGCAGGTCCAAATATGGAATGTTTGCTTTCCCAGTTTCAGATAAAGCCTATTGCCGCTGCGTCTCAAATGTTAGCTTTGCCTTGTTACACTAAAAGTGTGAGGAAATAAAAATTATGAATGTTTTCCACTAAGGGGAGTGGAAAATTCAAATGCTGCCACCATTTGAATGTTCTAGGCCAGTGGGACTCATGCTTCATCTTTAAAAGAAGCCAAGGAAACGGCGGGAACAAGGAAAGAGATGACAGCAACAGAAGAGCAAAGAGGAAGCGTTCTGGCAAAAATTCAACAACCCGACATTAGTGTGAATTGGTCTTACGTTGACAGCCAGGTGCCTTCGATTCCCCTCAGCAAGGAACAAGGGAGAATTAGAACATCTACATACATCTTTTCTATTTTCTTTGTGGACCAACATTTTAAAATTATAACCCCTTTAAAACAAGAGAAGACGAAGAAATGACCGAGGTACCCAATATTATATTGGTCTTCCCCAATCTGCCTGCTCTAAAAGTTTGCCACCCAAAGAGAATGCTGGCAAAGATCAGTGATAGGAATTGCAGTCCAACATTTCCGCAAAATTCCAGTTGGTAAGGCTGATTTATATGCATCAGTTCCCTTTACCTAAGGCCAAGGTTAATCAGAGATGCATAATCAATTATCTAACCAGAGGGGTCTTACTGCATCAACACTGTACATAATCCAAATATCTGAAGGTTACAGACATATTTCTTCCCAGACGCACACACAGCAGGTAGCTTTGAAATCTCTGTATTCCCAAACCACTGTTATTGTCTCAGTGCTTAATGTTCTCTTTGCTCACTTTTTCAAACAGCCACTGGAATCAACTCTAAATCAAACAATAAACCTGTATGGCTTACAGTTATTTACAGTCAACTGGGTTTAATAAAACCCATCATAAACAATTCTGATGCTTGCAACAAAGCTGTAATTCATCTCGCTATCCTGTATTAATAGTCCCCCGTACACCAGAAAGGCAAAAGTTTGATTGAAATGGCAAAAAAAAAAAAAGACCATTTAAGCAAACAAAGAAAAGGAGCATGTTTCTGGCTCTGCATCTCCCCTTAGTGGAAAACAAGCAGTATGGCAAGGTTTCTTTTTTCTTTCCTGATGCCTCCAAATGTCTGAAAGACAGGATACAATGTGGGATTTCCACTGTTATTAGAAATAATTTGTCTCCTGATATAGTTACACCAACAGCAGCATCTGCAGGTATCAGATTATTTAGAAACACCCACCATTGCTGAAACTGAACTACACAGTGTCTTACAGAGGTTAGAGCTATCCCATTTGCCAGATGGATCACTTCAGGCTGACAGTGGCTCCGTTCACACAACTCATTAAACCAAAGCCAATAAAACAGATGATAGCTTAGGGTGATACCTGAAGCCATTTTACTTTGGCAGAACACAGAGCATACAAATCATTTAGACAGTTTCAAAATGGAATGAGAAAAAACAACAACGGGATTTTCATGTAGGATTATATATTTATCTACTTAAGTCGGAGTATTCTTGTAATATTAAAACAGATTCTCTTCATATCTTGAACAGTGTTCAAAAAAAGAAGGGTGAAATCTAGTCCCGCCTTAGGCACGAAAGCCGGCTGGGTGACCTTGGGCCAATCCGTCTCTCTCAGCCCTAGGAAGGAGCCAATGGCAAACCAGGAGACTGAGAGTTCTAGTCCCGCCTTAGGCATGAAAGCCGGCTGGGTGACCTTGGGCCAGTCTCTCTCTCTCAGCCCAACTCACCTCACAGGGTTGCTGTTGTGGGGAAAATAGGAGGAAGAAGGAGTATTTGGTATGTTCGCCGCCTTGAGTTATTTATAAAAATAATAAAGGCGGGATAGAAAATAAATAAATAAATAATAATAAAACAGCGGTGCTTACCTACGCAATAGTTACACTTATTCTTAAGAAGTCTCCCAAAGTTAATCAGCTTTGATAAGATTTGTGTGGCAACCTCAACCCCAAAAAATACAATCCAGCCCATTAAGCAGACAGTATTTGTTTTCAGCTGAAATAAATTCTGCACTATCTTAATCTTTCCACTGAAATAGAGATATAAAACAGGTGAGCTCTACCCATCAATGCTTTAAACGGCCTGGAGGGTCTTAAAACAGGAACTTTTGCTGTGGTGCAATTTCACAGACAAAAGCAGCGGCAGCTAAATTCACCTATCACCGTTGCCCTTTTCATGTTGTAGCTGGCATGTTTTAAATCTCGTGGGGGGCTACATGTTGGCTGTGGGAGGCGCTGCGAAATGCAGCTCTGGAAATGTATGACAAAAAAGCACTTAACGGCAAAAAAAAAAGTGGCATTCTCATGAATAATTATCAATGTGCTCTCCATTCACCCAGCAGGAAATTCAATCTACCTCAACCTTATTCCATCAGAAGAGATTTACCATACTCCACTGTTCCGCATTTATTTCAACAAGAGGAAATTCAAACGAGCAATTCCATTTACGGTTCTGCTTCTGTACAGTAAAAAGCCTGTGATGAATTTGCCTAAAAATCAGGAACCTTCCAGTTGAGTCTTTCACTGTACAATGGCTCTGAAATCGTTCGCGGAATTTTATGGCAGTCCGAATGGATGTCATTATCTAATTGTATCAATCCCGTGTTCTCCTACTGCTGTTACATTCATCTTTTTCTTAACTGCAAAATATCCAGTAAGGAAATAAGGAGCAGACCTGCAGTGCCATTTTTAGCAGAGGCAAGCAGGAAAACAGGCAGCTGAGCCAAGACAGGAAAGGCTGTTGGTGTGCGTGGCGAGTTGCAAATACTCATCCCTTCTCAATGTATTTGCTATGCACACACAGTAGCAATGATGCCATTACTGTGAGCGCATGTGCAGAAGTCCAGAGCCACATGTCCAAGAGGCAGTGGTGAAATAAATGCAGCAGACTGTGCTCCCCAAGAACAAACATTTCAGTGTGAAGGGAAAGGTCTTTTCTCCAGCCCCCTCCAACCTGGATCTCTCATCCATTCCATCTCCAAGGTTTTTCTGGGCTTACAAAGCAGACTGTGAATACCCCAAACACGTCAGAGTTTCCTTCTGGGTAATCATGAAGGCTATAATCTGACTGTAAGGTTGCAATCCACTTTCTGGTGTTCATTGAAATTAATATCCTAATTTAACATGAAGGAACGCAGGAGGTTTCAAACTATCTTTACCGCTCCCAATTACAGTATAGATACAGAGTTGGGGAACAATGAATCAGAGGAACATGTTCCATAAAATGGAAAGGGAGACAGGTAACTGAAGATGCAATGAAGCTTTTCTTTCCTTCCATCATTATCTGGAAATGGAACCGAATCCAGCTATATTATCCCCATGCCATGATCCTTCTAAAATTGTCAACCCCAAATCAATCATTTTAAATAAAGATCCTTTCCAGTATTAATTAAAGCTTTCTTGTTTGAGAGTGCTCCTTTTGATCACAGCTGAGGAATTAAGAGATGAATTGCCCCAATGAAGTGCAAATGCCCCCATGTCAATCTCATTTCCTGCAAAATGAGGGAAGGCTTTAATTACAGGGTTTCTTACATCGTTTTTCTTTTTCTCTTTGAAATGTGCAGCTAGAACAAGCTCTCAGATCTGAGGCAACATTTTGTAGAGCAAAGGCACTGGCTGACTGGCCGTTTGAAGTACAGACTGGCTTAAAGCAAGTAAAAATGGACTCCAAGTGATCAGGTACAGTCCGAAGCTTTACAGAAGTTGGTTCCAGTTAAATTCTAGGCCACAAATGCACAGAAGAGACAGTGGATTAGTAAATTTCCTGAGTTTACTTCCAACAAGTACAGTTTCCAATAAACTGTTTCAGCCACAGTTATTTGCTCTTGCTGCTGCTAAGCTGCAAAAAGTTATAACAGCAGGATCCATTTTCCCCCTACTGCATCTGGTTTGAGTTATTTCAAAGGGAGGAAGTTTATTCTTAATACTCAACTGCCTTTGCATTACTCATAAATTCCAGAAAGAGAGCTGTACTCTGTTCCTCTTTGCCTGCTTGGAAACAGCACACAAGTAAGCTATTGAGCTTCAAACTAAAGCTGACACTGCCACCTCTTCTGACGTGATACATTATGAAGGGATAAAACAGGCACTATTGGATTATATCTCTCAATAAACCCATCTAATTAGGAGACTTGGTAAATTTCTCATTTTTGAAAAATCATCTTTAATATACTGGAAGAGTAATTAGGTAACATCACCATTGTGAATAACGCAAGACCTTTAAAGGAGTTAAGGCAGAGCTTTCCAAACTTTTCATGTTGGTGTAAGGACTTCAGTGGATAAATGGCCATAAAACTGTACTAGCAATAATGACAACCAAAATACCACATACTAAGATTAATCAAAGCACCCACAAAAAGAGGGGCTAAATAGTTCAGAATCACATGGCTGGGTATTCTGAGATTAAATTACCAACCACCAACCCCACCCCACTCGTTTATACAAGCAAAATTCTGAATAAGATATGTAAAACCCGAATTATACATCTCTGTAATTCTTGGAGGACCTATTCTCGGGGGCAGGGGAGGGGGCTATGTGGAAGCTCCCACATATCTTATTCCAAACCAAAAGTCCACCTCTCCTAGTGGCTTCATTTAAATAATAAACAGCAGAAAGGAGAGAACCAAACCCTGGTATCACATCAGACTCTGCCCATAAAGAATTGGCAAATCTGAACGACTTTATTGGTAACACACTGTTCAAACTGTTCAGCGCAGCCATGCAGGAAATCTACCTGTTGTCTTCTCCCCAAAAGGAAGTGGACCATCCTAAACAAGGCTCTTGACTGACAGCTCACCAATATAATAAGGGAGGAGAAGTGACAACATTTTGCTCCCCTGATCACCATCATAGAATCAAGCCTGAGTTAAGTACTCAACAGAACGCCCATCAGATGGCTGGGAAACTCCCCAAGTGCCCACCAGAATCTATCCAGATCCATAAGGTATATAGGGCAGACCATGTGAATTAGGCTAACTGCTAACACGAACTGTAAAAATGATGATACCAATACAATTAAAATTGTAAATTTACGATTTTAAACACAAGAGTCCTTCAGATCACTAAACCACTGCTCCGAGGCAAACACAAAGTCAAGCGTGTGGCCACCTACAGGTGACAGGCCCAAGACAACCTCAGATAAGCACATGAAAAGCCATCAACTCCTGAGCCCTTCCTGATCCAGCCCCCAAGCATGGAGACTGAAGTTAACTAACACCAAAAGACAAGGGGGCTCCAAAGCCAGCCAAAGACCAAGTTGAGCAGCTCAAGGAAGGATCCTATTGAACAGCAAGGGGGCCAGTACACCAACCAGACTCCCAATGTCTCCCTATAGCCCAACTGTAGATGAATTTAGCTCTGGCCTTTGGAAAGAGGTGGGGGGGGGGAGATGAAACAGTTGCTCAGCCCTGGGAAAACAGAAAATATGAGAGAGAGACTCAGAACAGCCCCATCTTCATTTTGTTGTTCTTAAAAGAGGTAATAAAGGTTTTGGACAGGCTTTCACGATTCTGTCAATATACCCCATAACAATAAAGCAGCATTCCCAGAATCTCTGCAGTGTCTGTTTTTTGACCTGGCCTACCTCAAAAGGCTAACTAACACCAACATCACATCCCACCACTTTAGGAAAAAAGTCCCTGGTCCCAGGTGTTTCTAAAGATCAATGCCACCCCCCACTCCTTGGTCTTGGCATCAAGGTAACTGAAAGACCCGAAATCCAGGACGGCAAATCTCAGAGAGGGTGCCACCACAACCCTCACCCAACCAGGTCTTCTTTAGGATACGGGATGAACAGAAAGCACAGCTGGCTGTTATATCTGAACTGGGGCAACTGCAGTTTAATATCAATTAATAACTAGACTCAATTTTTTCCTTAAATAACCATTTTTGAGCTACAAACTGAAGTGTTTCCTACACATGCTGACAAGTGAATACATTAGATCAGAGCTTTCCAAACTGTGTGTCGCGACACAAAAGTGTGTCGCCACACACAGCGTGGTGTGTCGCCACACCACCCGGAAGCAGCGGCGCGTGCGTGCACGGCGGCAGCGGCATCGGTGTTTCCGCGTTTTAGCGGAGGCTGCCGCCGTGCATGCGCGCGCCGCCGCACGCCCCCCCCCGCACCGCCGCCGTGCACGTGCGTGCCACCGCACGCCCCCCCGCGCCGCCGCCACTGGTGTGTCGCCAGCGGCGGCACTTTGGAAAGCCCTGCATTAGATACAGTAGTTAAAATGGCTAAAATAACTATAGAGATATAAATTAGAACAAACCTCTTCCTGATCTGGCTTTGGGAAGTTCTGTTGCTGTCGGTAGGGATGCGGTCTGAAATAATATAAGAAAAGTAGCAAAAGTGTATCAGAATTAAAAACTTAAAGGAATAATCTTATTCACTCTCCATGAGTTCCAAGGTTTAGACCAGAAAATACACACAACTATGGAAAACAATGAGGAGAAAAGCCAACAGCATCTTTTCATGCATATTTTTTGTTAGAACCTAGAATTCAAATGTATTACTTCCGCTGAACTCAAAGATCCGATTTAGCTACTATAGTTAAAATCTAGGGCCTTTTAAAAAGTTATCTAACCCAAAGACTCTCTTCTATACTTGCAAATTCCAAACAAAAATGACATTCTATATGAAACTATTATTTCATCTTGTCTATTCTCAATCTTTCCGATATTTGAATTCTGTTACTGGACGGGAGGTGGGTACTTTCTAAGCTAGTGTTACGGAACTATGCTGCAAATTGTATCCAACTTTGCCATCTCATCACATATTTGTTTTAAAAAAAATAACCTCCCCACAAACACAACTGTATTTTCTTAGAGGGAAGGTAACCTACAAGCTCAGTAATTCTGGATGCCCCTTCCTATGGTTTGCCAGTTCTATAGAACAGATATTATATATGCCCTCACAAAATACACCTAGTTGATATACCTTGTGACCTCTTAACAAAAAAGTTGCTGGTAATCAGCTGAGTATTAGCAATATATGCTAATTATATACCAGTTTGGTCTAGTGGTTAAGGCACCAGGCTAGAAACCAGGAGACAGAGAGTTCTAGTCCTGCCTTAGGCATGAAAGCCAGCTGGGTGACCTTGGGCCAGTCACATTCTCTCAGCCCTAGGAAGGAGCCAATGGCAAACCAGGAGACTGAGAGTTCTAGTCCCGCCTTAGGCATGAAAGCCAATTGGGTGACATTGGGCCAGTCCCTGTCTCTCAGGCCTAGGAAGGAGCCAATGGGAAACCAGGAGACTGAGAGTTCTAGTCCCACGTTAGGCACGAAAGCCAGCTGGGTGATTTTGTGCCAGTCACTCTCTCTCAGCCCAGCTCACCTCACAGGGTTGTTGTGGGGAAAATAGGAGGAGGAAGGGGTATTAGGTATGTTCACTGCCTTGAGTTATTTATAAAAATAATAAAGACGGGATAAAAAATCTAAAAAATAATAAATAAAATAAAATAAATATTAGTTTAATAGTTTAATTCCATTCCCCTCCACTTGCTATCTTCCCTCCATTATTATTAATCCCAAAGATTATGAGGTCCAGAATTTTCAAATGTGAAATGACATTCTCACTTGTTCTGGGTGGCTACAATTCCCAACAGCAACAGCATGAAAAAAAGCCAGAAGAGTTTTGGGTTTTTTTCTTTGTGGAGACCAGAGGACATGTGTGTGTGTTTATACACACACACAACCAAGCACCTTGTGGTATTTTAAAATTCATAAATGTAGAGCAGCTAAATCAACTGTCAACTACTTAATTAAATATATGAAGTGTCATTCTAGGTATCTATAAACACTCACGGAGGGAGATAAAAATGAGATCAGAGAAATGAAATGCGGAAAACACAGGGAGTGATAATTACCTAATTGTTAATAAGGTAATTGTCACAGCCAATATTTCCTGCATTTCGTTCCCTTTGACTTCTTCGGTTACAGTCCTTCCTCTCCCTATCAACCATCTATGGTCAGAATAACATCTCATATCTCTCATGGCATAATATAATCATTAGAAAATTAAGGGGCCTTCAGACACTTCCTTGTTTTTGCTGCAACAACCTAATTTAGCTACCTTTTTGGAAACTGTGAATGTATACACACACCTTAAGAACGCAAGATGCTGAGCTGCACTTCTTTTTAGCAAACACATATTGCTTTTTAAACCAGCTCTGCTCTCCTCTGAAAGCTGAAGATACACCAGGGATAAGATGGGGCAGAACTGCTGATTAGGTTCAAAGCAAAGCATAAAAACAGTCCCTAATCTGTTCTTGAGCGAGTCTTCCTTTGTAGGCTCAGCATTCAGTGAAAACATGGCCATTTCAAGAGGAAATAGTGGCATTAATCATAGTCAGTGATGTCACTAAATCAAGAGAACAAAGGAAATATGAAAGCATTGTTTTCCTTTTTAACTCGGCAGGTTTAGCCTTTGCCCTGAAGTTTGTCATTCCAATAAATAAGCCCCACTCCCCACCCCCATCTCTAAGATCACAGGCACCATCACCTAGGTATATACAGTAGGTGATTTTTTTTTAACCTAATAAAAATTGCATATTGCCACTATCACATCTTTGAAAACCAGAGGAGGGGTGGAGGGAGAGAGTGAATCATTAAAAAAATAAATCAGTATCTCAGTGTTGGATTATAGCTCATTTATTTTAAATGAGCCAGATGTCCTTCAAGGAAAGTACTGTATATACGTTTTGCCAGAAAAGGTCTCCCAAGGCCCTCTGGAAGAAGAAGCTGCAGAAGGAAATACAGTATTTTCAGTCTGGTAATAGGTCCTTAAACTCTCGCAGAAAGAAACATACTGACGTTTCTAAAACCATGTTGATTTAGGAGTTGAATCCAATAATCTGGAGATTGGCTGCAAGACTGGCAAAGGGTCTACATTCATGCCAGTAACAGTAATGTTACTGTTGTCCTAATCTACTAAGATCTCTCCCCACCCCCCTTTTTAAGAGTAAACATCTTGTTGATCAAAAAATCATCCAATCGCAGGAAGCAATGAATGAACCTGGACCACTAAGTGTTGCAATTGTGCACACGAGCTTCTCTTTCGGGCAAAGGAGCTGCTGTGTTGTCCCCCACACAGCCAACAACATTGGTCTTTTCATTGGAGGTTTAGCAGCACAAAGCACCTTTTATCAGCAAGGGCTGCCACATCAGCCAACTGCCACTCATAGGGCATTTTTGTACTTTGGAATCAACTGGAGTATTATACCATGTTGTAAGTGGACCTGCCCTCCAGGACAGGTAGCATAGCCCTAAGGCCAGTGATCCCAGTTATATGGAACACACCTTGTCAACCACAAAATAACTTCACCGACTCCAAAGGTATTTGTGGCCTCCATTCAAAGATTGGGTTGTAGCAAAGTCCTATTTTGTTTGAGACCACATTACCTTAAGGCAGCCTTAAAGGTAGGCAGCTGAGGGAGTGGATGAATCACTTCCAAAGAAAAGAAAACTTCATCCTTGCATATGAATGTAAAAAGGAAATGGCCTTATTTACAATCTGCTTTCGGGACTCCTTCTCTCACACAAACCTGCTGGGTGACAGAGGTTCTGTTTAGATGGTGTCCTTTGGACTCCTTGCCAGTGACCCCATAGCAGGGCTGTTTCAGTTGGGTTTCACTGCTTATGACATGGTTTTTCCTGGGCAATTTTAGCTGGCAGCAGCTCCATCTTTCTTTTATAGAGCCAGGTGGTGTAGTGGTTAAGGTGCTGGCTAGAAACCAAGAGGCAGTTAGTTCTAAGCCTCCCTTAGGCATGAAAGCCACCTGGGTGATGTTGGGCCAGTCCCTGTCTCTCAGCCCTAGGAAGGAGCCAATAGCAAACCAAGAGACTGAGAGTTCTAGTCCCGCCTTAGGCATGAAAGCCGGCTGGATGACCTTGGGCTAGTCACTTAGTCTCAGCCCAACCCACAGGGCTGTTGTTGTGGGGAAGAGGCAGGAGTATTACAAATGTTTGCTGCCTTGAATTATATATTTAAAAGGTGGGATAAAAATCTAACAACAACAATAATAGTAATAATTTAAGAGATGTTTGCCCAGATTATTCTAAAAAGTGGAGTTTCGTAAGGCTTTACCTGCTGGTGTGGTTTGATGCTGTTTTACAGGATGTGTTCCTTGGTGATTGGCTTAATTTTGATATATGAAGAGATTTTTACTTGAAAATAGCTAAGAATTAGTTCAGTACAATTGTGTGCCATCAGACAAAAGGGCTCATACCTAGGGCAGAACGCTGGAAACAAAAAGAAGTTTTGTTTAGTTTTGCTTTGATTTCTTATAGCCCATGTGCTTTACTGCTCAGAGGGGAACCTTTATATTTAAATCTCAAGTTTTTTAGAATCACTGCTGTTAAGCACTTTTGACTTCAACAGCACCGTAAGATAATGCAGAACAAGTGAACAGAGAGATTTTTTAAAAATAGCTTGAAGCTTTCTCCATAATACCTTGAGACACAGAGTTAACTGTGCTGGACGAGAATGGTGCTGTAGTGAAAAATTCAGTCTAAAAATCTTACCCCAATTAAAATGTCAAAACTTTCCTATTGTAGTACCAAATATAGTCAAGCAGAATAGATAATCAGTTGGCTCCTAGATTGCAATTCTTTTGCCAAATGCAACATGCTGAGCTAAAGCTTTTATTAAAAGAGCTATTAAAAATCCTGGAATGTGTTCATAAAGAACCAAGATTCTAAGTACACTCTCCAGCTGTGACCATCAAAATAAAAAAGGTACATCCATGAGTCATGTCTTTTGACGAGAAATACTGAAGAATATTTTAACAAATTCAATATTAAAACCAGGTTGCCATAAACAGCACAGTTTAAAATCTGCAAAGGTACTGATGAAATTTTTGTGTGTGATCTTCTCTTTGCCAAGGCCTGGTTTATATTCACAGCAGAGTGAGATGTAAAAGTTCTGAAGTTGTAGAATGGACTACAGTATTATAATTTTTGAAACACCACTGGGGGGATGGGGGGGATGAAGATTTTTTAAAATTCTCTTTTACAATACTGAGCAGAGAGAAACAATAAAAAGATTATCAACAGCCTTCTGGGAAACTGAATGGATTTTTTTTACCACTTTTTAGTGATTATCCAGCAACCATTTCATCAGAGCTTTTTAGACCACAAGCTAGTGAGTTTTACATAATTCTGCTCAGATGGCTAGTGGGTTTTAGGAAAATACAAAAGTTGCCTTGCAGAACTTCTATGGGAATCCAAGTCTCCTACTTCTTTTCAGATATCTGCCCCAAAGTCCACCTTTTCTATGAAGGCTCTGGCACAATTTACCACAGTTACCACATCTGATTGTAATTAAACCTAATAATGTATAAGCAAAATAACCACAAATTTACCACCATGGACACCTGGCTCTGCTTCTCTCCCCTCCATTATTTTTGCTGTATCAACTTTTAGACGGAAAGTCCCTCAAGGGAGGGATCTTGTCCATGTCGAGAGCTACCAGCTGGTTAGATTGCTAGCAACCAAAGCATATTGTGCGGTCATTATTATTATTATATTTTAATCCCACCTTTTTAGATAGATATAGATTAGATATAGATATAGATATTTATTTATTATTTAAATTTATATGACCACCCATCTCCCCCAACACGGGACTCTGGGCGGCTTACAATAAAAATAAGGTTAAAATACAATATAAATACAATATGACATAAATAAATATAAATATAAAATCCAATCTGGCGAATTAATCTCAAACAATAGGGAGGGTATTATGATACTAACTACCCCCAGGAGGAGCTTTTTTATATATAATTCAAGGCAGCAAACATTTGTAATACTCCTGCTTCTTCCCCGCAACAACAACCCTGTGGGTTGGGCTGAGACTAAGTGACTGGCCCAAGGTCACCCAGCCGGCTTTCATGCCTAAGGCGGGACTAGAACTCTCAGTCTCCTGGTTTGCCATTGGCTCCTTCCTAGGGCTGAGAGACAGGGACTGGCCCAAGGTCACCCAGCCGGCTTTCATGCCTAAGGTGGGACTAGAACTCTGAGTCTCCTGGTTTGCCATTGGCTCCTTCCTAGGGCTGAGAGACAGGGACTGGCCCAAGGTCACCCAGCCGGCTTTCATGCCTAAGGCGGGACTAGAACTCTCAGTCTCCTGGTTTGCTATTGGCTCCTTCCTAGGGCTGAGAGACAGGGACTGGCCCAAGGTCACACAGCTGGCTTTCATGCCTAAGGGAGGCTTAGAACTAACCGCGTCTTGGTTTCTAGCCAGCACCTTAACCACTACACCACCTGGCTCTATAAAAGAAAGATGGAGCTGCTGCCAGCTAAAATTGCCCAGGAAAAAACATGTCATAAGCAGTGAAACCCAACTGAAACAGCCCTGCTATGGGGTCATTGGCAAGGAGTCCAAAGGACACCATCTAAACAGAACCTCTGTCACCCAGCAGGTTTGTGTGAGAGAAGGAGTCCCGAAAGCAGATTGTAAATAAGGCCATTTCCTTTTTACATTCATATGCAAGGATGAAGTTTTCTTTTCTTTGGAAGTGATTCATCCACTCCCTCAGCTGCCTACCTTTAAGGCTGCCTTAAGGTAATGTGGTCTCAAACAAAATAGGACTTTGCTACAACCCAATCTTTGAATGGAGGCCACAAATACCTTTGGAGTCGGTGAAGTTATTTTGTGGTTGACAAGGTGTGTTCCATATAACTGGGATCACTGGCCTTAGGGCTATGCTACCTGTCCTGGAGGGCAGGTCCACTTACAACATGGTATAATACTCCAGTTGATTCCAAAGTACAAAAATGCCCTATGAGTGGCAGTTGGCTGATGTGGCAGCCCTTGCTGATAAAAGGTGCTTTGCTGAGAGAGAGGGGATGACCCAACGTCGCCCAGCAGGCTTTTATCCCTAAGGGAGGCCTAGAACTCACCATCTCCTGGTTTCTAGGCTGGCCCCTTCATCACGACACCAAACTGGTTCTCAATATGCCAGTATCTCTTGGCAATATTTCCTCTTTAATAGATATACTGCCACCGAAAAAGTCAGACGAAATAGAGGGTAGGCTTAAAGAGTGAGGTCCAAGTTGCCCTGGGGCCCAGAGTTATTGGGAGTTGGGTGGTATACAAATGGAATAAATACATGATGAAAACCCTACTTTTTAAAAGTAGTAAGTTCTTGGCAGGGAGACTAGGCAGAGACTAAGCATGACTTTGCAGGCATTGCAGAAGTATGAGCAGGGGAAAGAGAAGAAAGGAGGCAGCTCTTGCACCCCATAGTACGCCTAGTCTGCCTAGCCGCGGTGTGTTGAACAAGCCACAATAGGCTGATCTGGCACAAGACGCTCAGCCGTGGTCCGGAGCTAAGAAACCACAGCTAGTCGGGTTCCCACCGACCCAGAACCACCCCGACCACAGCAGGGCAGGGCCTGCTGGGTGAGCCAGCCCAGGAAGACGGTGGGAGAAAGGGCAGGCGTAATTAGGCCCCGCAAGCACTGGAAAAAAAGGGCCCCGTCCCCTCCCAGGCCCTCCCTTGCCCCCCAGGAGGGGAAAGCGGAGCAACAGGCGAGAACGGGGACTCCCGCTCACCGGCCGGGCTGTCACCTCCGCCATGGCGCCTCAGCTCCCAGCAAGCCTCCACCAGCTGCCCGTTGCCTAGGAGACCAGCCAGCCCGGAAGTAATCGGTCCGCGGTGCGAAGGGCACGGATAACTTGTTGCCACGGTAACCAGAACTTCCGGTCTCTCTGCGCCCCACCTCTCCGGGAACGTTCCGAACCCAGAAGCGGGCTGCGATGTCAAGGCGCAGGAGAGAACGGAAGTGACGTCATAGCCCTTGGCCGGGATTGGGGAGGGCTCGAGGAAGTGATGGACTGCCCGCGCAAGGGAGGTTCCAATGTTTTGCTTGCTGCTTCAAGTTCCCCCCACTTTTGTGAATTGAACTCGCCCATTGAGACTGGTGGCCCCCGACAATAATAGGGAACGAACTATTTGAGATAGTCAGCGGGGGAGGAAAAATAAAAATATTAAAAATCCCCCTGCAGATAGAAAACATGCACGTTGGGCTTGCGCTTTTCGGGTTCCAGAGACTCATGTTGTATTTTTGCAAGAGCACAGGTTCCCACATCGCTCCTACAAAATGAGGTGCTTGCAGGGAACATGGGTGCCAGGTGGTCGCCCCTTTTGAAGCGGGAATTTGAGGCGGGGGTAACCTTAAAATCCAAGTCTTCATTAGTTACGTCCTGCTAGTTCGAAGAGCTGAGTTTTCCTATGGATTGTTTTGCATTTTTATGGCTAAGCGTCCTCCGTCGATTAGGGCGGTCTAAAAACGTTGCAAATTCCAAGGTGTTGCTTTTTTGAAGTTGCATGGAGATTTCCAGGTTCTGCAAAAGTTGCTATAGCCACAAATATTGGGATACCCTCACATCAATCTTTCTCAAACTTGGCAACTTTGAGACGTGTGGATTTCAACTCCCAGAATTCCCCAGCCAGCATGCTGGCTGGGGAATTCTGGGAGATGAAGTACACATCTTAAACTTGTTACTGTTGAGAAACACTGCTATAGCATATCTCAATAAAGTTTAATTCTAATCTTCTGGAGCCAGTTTCCTCAACTGGAAAAGTTCAAAGTCTTTTCACCCTGAAAGTCTTGGAGTAACCCTTTTTAGGGATCACTCCATCTAAACAGCTATTTTTTAAAATTAGATCAGTGTTTCTCAACCTCAGCAACTTTAAGGATGGATGGACTTCAACTTGCTGGGGAATTCTGGGAGTTGAAGTCCATCCATCTTAAAGTTATCAAGTTTGAGCGTGGCCCTTGTTGGTTTGCACCAACAAAGAGAGAAACTTCAGGGAAGCTCAAGAAGCCATTCAGGTTTTGTTTGCTTCCTTTGATGCCCTGCCATTCCGGATTCCGGGGCATCCCAGGGAGCAGCACAAAGATTTATAGCCCTCATCTGTTGGAGGAAAAATATATTGACTTCATTCAAGCTTTAAGTAGGGCATAGTTCAAAGCAGAGCTGCATAACTACAGATGTAGAAGCGCTCGCCCACTTCCTTCATACTTAACCTTTGTTCTCCTAGGTTGAATTTTAAAAATCCATTATTAAACAGTGTTTAATGCAGGGCTTTCCAAAGTTTTCCCGCGGCGACACACCAACCAACTGCTGAACTTAAACTTTTTTCCCTCAGGACCCCTTGCCACTTTTAAAAATTATGGAAGACCCCAAAAGAGCTTTCATTTGTATGGGTTATATTTATTGATATTTACCGTACTAAAAATTAAAACTGACACATTCCCTGCCGCTTCTCACGATTGTTGGATGGGATTTTAATATTGGATTATTTTTCAAGATGGGCTGGCAAATCATTCTGATTTCACGGACCCCTGAGGGGTTCTTTGGGAACCTCAGGGGTCCTAGGACCACACTTGAAGAAACATTGGTCTAGCCCAGTTTCTCAACCTTGGCAGCTTGAAGATGTGTGGACTTCAACTTCCAGAATTCCCCAGCCAGCATGGGTCCACACATCTTCAAGTTGCCAAGGTTGAGAAACACTGGGCTAGCCTATGGACAAGATTGTTGTAGTACTAAAGGAAAAGCCAGCTATGTTATTCTGAGTTTGATGGAGGAATAACAGTACCAAAATCAGCTTTAGATAGATGGAGGGAGGCAATGTGGCTTTGGGGCCCATGGCAAGGCAAAACACAGACTAAGTTGCATCTGAAAAGCTATACTCCCAACAACTCTGCTCAATCAGTTGCATCTGAAATGCCATACATCCCGATGAGGACGACCATCTGCTTGGTGTCTTCCAGCTGTTCACCTGCCCAAGATGTTTTCCCCAATGTGCATGAAGATGCAAAGTTACTGCAAGTCAACACACTTAAAAAAATAACAAATGAAATAACAAAATAAAAGTTTATTAGAATTAGGAACGCAGTTTCTCCCTCTGATTAGCCTTAACATGGAACAGTCCGCCAGTTACAATGAAGTCTAAGAACAGTTAATTCCACAGCATGAGGTGCTCTTTAGATTGGGGGGGGGGAAAGAAACTTAAAAGCCTTCAGTCATAGCCCAGCCCAGACCAATAGTCTTCCCATCTCTTACACGCTGGATTACAGGAGCTTTCTATACATGGAAAGGTTTGCCAAAGAACGCCACTCGTCTCACACAATAACTGATTTCTAATACAGTAGTGGTACTACAACACTTGAGTTAAATGGTTTGGAAAACTTAAGTCTGTTTTGATACACACACTAGCAATAAAACCCAATGCAGTCGATTCAATGGAGTACTGTCGAAGAGGGTGGGCGTGAGATAAAGGCTGTGAAGGCCGTGTTCTTCCCCGTCTTGTGTGGCTAGAGGCCCCTCATTCAATCAGCCCGTGGTGAGGCAACACAAACCTTAACTTCAGCAGATTGCACCAACCAAGGTTTGAAAGTAGCCAAGACTTTGCTTTTTTTTTTTTTTTTTAAAAAAAGAAACATACTATTTGCTTTATTTTCTAAAGGATAGGAATAGCAAGGAGGGAGGGGGGCGTAAGTCTAGGAGCAAGCCTATATAAGAACTTCGGTTCAAAGGATCTCCAAATCCCAATTTTAGGAAGCTCCCCTCCCGGCCCCATGTGAACACACATTGTATGAGCTCCTGAAGTAGAAGATACAGTGTAACGATGCATTTATATACAGTTTGTTAAAAAATATAGTAATAATAATAATAATAATAATAATAATGGGGCAATGGCAAAGTATTCAGAAAAGAGCTTAAAATAAGACAAATGTGGGGAGCATAACGGACTTATTCAATGTGGCACTCAAAGAATGACCACTTGTTCCATCAAGCTAGTTCCAAGCAAGGATGATGATGATGATCAAAACACACACACACAAACACACACACCCTGACTTAACTGGATTGGAAGCACTCTGTCATATCTTGATTGGGAGCGTGCAAAGATGAAGCCAGAGGCACGGCAGGAATCCTAAACATTCAAACAACTGGCGCACCGCAGTTTAATGCAGAATTTCTCGAAGAAATAGTCATTCCTCTCCAAAAGGAACTTTTCTTCCAGGTAGAAATTCACAAAGGTAAAACTGAACCCTCCTCTCTCCCCCACCCAATACACAGCATCACTGGCACATATGGAACTAGCTGACCAGATCTTCAGAAACTTACAATAGTTTCTACCCAAAAAAAAAAAAAAAGCAGAAGCAGCCCGTTGGGAAATAGGCTAAGTTTTCAGGTAGGCCCAGCTCTTTCCCCTGAATTTGAAAGTAGAAATGCTGCCATAGTGGGCTGGGGAAACTCACAAGAAGCTCCCATACAGGAGCAGATGTAAGAAACAGCTTCCAAGTGGTGCTTGAATGTAACTTTTATTACAAAAAAAAATATGAGACTATAAATGACTGTATAGCTTGAAATTCATGATTTCCTCCCAATTCAGGGGGGAAAAAACCCGCCGGCTTCAGAAACCATAGACTCTTGCAGCTAGATGGAGTGTTTGCTGTATCAGGCACTTTTTCCCCCCCCCCCAACAACCAAACTCTACAATTATTCCCAGCCGCTCCATCGTTTTCAAGGTCAGACAGGTAACAAGGAATGTTCCACACCACTTTACCCACAGAGAACATTCCCAATACTTCCTATGAATGAATTAGGAGCCAGGCGCAAAGCAGATACTGGATTTTTGCGTGGGCGATGGCCCAGGTAAGGGATGGGCCGCTCTAAGCGAAGCGAAAAGACAGCTGGAATTACAACACTTTGATTTCCAAATGGGAAACGCGCACCAAGAAAGCTGGAAGTGCCGAAGGGACGGTGTCCGTTGCCAGCAATGAACACACCCAAACAGTGGAATAGTTGCAAAGGAGTTGCGGAAGGAAGAATAGAAAACCAAAATCTATCTTTTTTGAGCGAGAGAAGGAGAAAGAGTTGTTACAGCAGCGCACACTGCCCCTATCCCCATCCATATCCCCAGGTAAAAAGCAAACTGAAAGAAAAATGCACGGCAAATAGACATCTTGAAGGTTTTTAAAGAATAAATATTTTTGTAATTAAACATTATGCAAACACGTGCCACGCTTGCTCTTTGTCCATGCATATGCGCTATTTACAATTTTGAAAAATACTGTGTTGTCCTCTTTTGTTTTTTTTTGTTTTTTTTAAAAGTCATATACAAAGTTTTTCCTTGTTTGTGCCCTTCCTCCCCCCTCCCCAAATCTTCTTTACAATAAGCCAAACAACATTCACCCATGAACCGGTGTATGTGTACGGGGAGCAGGAGGAAAGGGGGGGCGGGCGTGGGGGAATCTCAGACCAAAGTACATCAAAATGGCTGGTCGGACATGAAAAGCAGTGTCAAGAAACTGTTTTAAATTTCATCTGTCATATGCACAGGAGGAGAAAAAAGTCAGCTTGGAGAATGAAGCTACGTTACAAGTTAAAGTTGGAGGGCGGTTTGGTTTTTTAGTGCGTCTGTCACACTTACTGGCCACCTAGAATACTGTTGTACAATGGTTTATCTACCTTTTTTTTTATTACAATATAATTTACTTAAATTTTTCCATTAACAAAAAAACAGAATTCCGGTACTACAGACCAGCGGTGTAATAGGCGTCGTGCCCTTTTGTGGGGGGGTTTTGTTTTAATTGTATGAGCACTCCAGATGGGAAAAGATTCTCAGAGTCCGTTTTATGCAGGCCACTTTCAGTCCTCAATATACTCCCACAGGTCTTTTTCATAGCCTTCATGCACATGTTGCAACAACACCCTTCGTCGACTCTCGCAGTATCTGCAAGGGAAAAGGCATACAAGCACCTTTAGATGCCAAAGGCGTAGCCACTTTGGGCACAACGCACTTCAAAGCGACACAGTTTTACCCTTTGCTGGAGTTGAGAAACATGGCATGGAAGAGCAGGGGGCAGTCGTGACCAGGAGAGCCTTTGCGCAACTGCGTGTTGTGCGCCAGCTGTACCCATTCCTGGACCAACGTGCCCTTCCCACCTAGTCACCTCCTGTTTGGACTACTGTAATGCACTCTACATGGGGATGCCCCTGAAGAGCATCCGGAAGCTTCAGTTGGTTCAAAAGGCGGCAGCCCGCAGAGTTTTGTGCAAGCCTAGATTTGAGCACACGTCACCTCTTTTGCGGGCGCCGCATTGGTTGCCGATTTGCTTCCGGGTCCAATTCAAGGTGCTGGCTATCACCTTTAAAGCCCTACGCGGCTTGGGGCCAGGTTATTTGCAGGACCGCCTTTCTCCGGTCACACCCACCTGGCCCACCAGAGCAGGGAGGCAGGGTATGTTGCGGGTCCCTTCAGTCAGGAAAGCACATCTAGTGGGGCCGAGGAAAAGGGCCTTCTCCGTGGTGGCTCCCTCCCTTTGGAACATAATTCCCCCCGAGATTGGCCGCCTCCTTGCTCCTGTTCCGGAAGGCCCTGAAGGTGTGGTTGTGTCAGTGGGACTGGGGATCCCAGGTCGCTTCGGAGCCAATCAAGTGGCTGATATGAATGTGTCTGCTGCCACCGTGGGGTGTGTATTGTGTTTTTATGGTTTTTAATTCTGTAAGCTGCCCAGGGTCACCGTGTGTGAGTTGGGTGGCCCCATAAATAAATAATGGTCTTGCCAGCTATGTGCAAAGCATTCTTCTCCCTGATCAATTAAGAGATTCTGAGAGACGCCCTCCTGCCTTACAAATCCGTCTAGCGATTAAGATCTGCAGGAGAGAGCCTTCAGCAGATGCCCCCGCTGTGTGTTGATTCAGCACAAAGGAGAAGGCATTCGCACAATCTGCTTCCGGACTACAGAATACAATTCTTTAGGAGCTGAATTTGGCCCCCAATCTCTCAGTAGAAGAACATGCACCTCTTTCATCAGTTTTTTAACTGTTAATTTAATTCCTATTTTACATCGTTTGGATTTTTTTTTTCTTTTCTTTTCTAGCGGCCTTGAACATTGGCTTGAATCAAAAGTGGGCACCGATGGAATGCATACATTTCCTGCCAATCAACTATTATTGAGAGTTCTAGTCCTGCCTTAGGCACGAAAGCCAGCTGGGTGACCTTGGGCCAGTCCCTGCCTCTCAGCCCTAGGAAGGAGCCAATGGCAAACCAAGAGACTGAGAGTTCTAGTCCCGCCTTAGGCACGAAAGCCGGCTGGGTGACCTTGGGCCAGTCCCTGCCTCTCAGCCCTAGGAAGGAGCCAATGGCAAACCAGGAGACTGAGAGTTCTAGTCCTGCCTTAGGCACGAAAGCCAGCTGGGTGACCTTGGGCCAGTCCCTGCCTCTCAGCCCTAGGAAGGAGCCAATGGCAAACCAGGAGACTGAGAGTTCTAGTCCCGCCTTAGGCACGAAAGCCGGCTGGGTGACCTTGGGCCAGTCTGTCTCTCAGCCCTAGGAAGGAGCCAATGGCAAACCAGGAGGCTGATAGTTCTAGTCCCGCCTTAGGCACGAAAGCCGGCTGGGTGACCTTGGGCCAGTCCCTGTCTCTCAGCCCTAGGAAGGAGCCAATGTCAAACCAGGAGACTGAGAGTTCTAGTCCCGCCTTAGGCACGAAAGCCGGCTGGGTGACCTTGGGCCAGTCCCTGCCTCTCAGCCCTAGGAAGGAGCCAATGGCAAACCAGGAGACTGAGAGTTCTAGTCCCGCCTTAGGCACGAAAGCCGGCTGGGTGACCTTGGGCCAGTCCCTGCCTCTCAGCCCTAGGAAGGAGCCAATAGCAAACCAGGAGACTGAGAGTTCTAGTCCCGCCTTAGGCATGAAAGCCAGTGGGTGACCTTGGGCCAGTCACTCTCTCTCAGCCCTAGGAAAGAGCCAATGGCAAACCAGGAGACTGAGAGTTCTAGTCCCGCCTTAGGCATGAAAGCCAGCTGGGCGACCTTGGCCCAGTCACTCTCTCTCAGCCCAACTCACCTCACAGGGTTGTTGTTGTGGGGAAAAATAGGAGGAGGAAGGAGTATTAGGTATGTTCGCCACCTTGAGTTATTTATAAAAATAATAAAGGCAGGATAGAAAATAAAAAAGAAAGAAAGAAAGAAAGAAAGAAAGAAAGAAAGAAAGAAAGAGAGAAAGAAAGAAAGAAAGAAAGAGCTTAATTCAAGATTAGTCATAAATATTTTAAGCCGTACTATCTGAAACAAGGTGTACCTGTATTTATCTTGCACTTTCTGCTTTATATCCTGCAGTGAATCTTGAGATATATCTCGTTCCAGATACCCAGAAAGGACCTCGGTAGCATTTTCCAAATCTGCTTGATTATTCTGAAAACGCAAAACACTCTGGTAAAACTCAGAGCAACTCTTTGGGTAGAAAATCGTCAGGACACCAGCCCAAAACCCTACGAGGCTCTTGTCAGGTTAGGGTTTCCATTAGCAGGCAATGATTCGAGCTGTTTTGGAACATCTTCAGAGCTTAAGGTGTTTCTTTTGTATGGACTTTCTTTAGAGAAATCAGGAAGCATCGGCCTTCCTAAATCACCAATTGATTAGGATACTTAGCACTTTTGGATGGCCTGGAAGAGAACCGGGCTGACATTTTTCAACTATTCACCAAGCAGGTGAAATCCTGCCTAATTCCAAGCAGCCAATGATCGATTTCTTCAGCTAAAATGCTCACTGTTTTCCAATGCGAGTAGCTCTTTTTACGGGTCTAAGGGGCACATTCATTCAAAGAATAAAAAGAAAACAAGGTCCTTGCCTATCCGAGGGTTATCAGTGAAACAATCCACATCTCACAAGCAGATGGGCGGGAACTAAGTGTACAAATATGGTGCGGTAAATATTCATTTGCATTAAGAATCCCAAGGATCTCTACTATTGTTTCAAGTTTACTGAACCTGCGCGGATGTCCTAATGGAGAAAATACTAAGTGCCACAGAAGGGACTATCAAATCCAAGCCACAGAGGGAAAAAGAAAATGTCAAGGGGCTGCCTTGGAGAACTCCCTTTTTTAATGTCATCTTTGCTGAAAATATAGGGCCTGGTTATTTGAGGAACCGCCCAAGTCCAACACTTTCTGTCTGCCCAGTAAAATCAGGCAGCCTGGGTGCACTTCGAGTCCTTTTGATTAAACCATGTCATCTATCGGGACCATGCCATCTCTGCCAAGGTGCCTCCCATCTGGAAACACCCCCCCCCCCCCAAATCCGTATGGCTCCTGCCCTGATGACAACTCAGAAAGTTGGGTTCGTTATAGAGCTGCCTTCTGGACGTGTATGATCTGCGTCTTTATTCTCCAACCAAGTCCAGGGCAGCAGGCAGCAGGATGGTCAAGCATCCGGGGAGACTCCACCCCCTCCCCCCTCTTAAAGGGAACCGACCTGCCCTCTTACCTCAAAGATAATGGATTGATTATTCTTTTTGAGGTAGAAGGCAAAGACGTAGGTGTACATGAGCGTGGCACGGCACTGGCAGAGGACGTCGACAGCTTTCTTTAGGAACTGGACTTCGATCCATGACATGTTGTGCTGCTGCATCTCCTCCATCTTCTGCTTGACCTGGGCGTAGAGTTTGTGCTCGAAGCGCAGGCTCTGCATGTGGTTCATGTAACGGTTGCAGTAAAAGAGGTACCTCTGCAGGGCGGCTCTAGATCGCTGTGTTAATTCCCATTAGGTGAAATGGAAAAGCAAGAATTAAAACAGAGCAGTCGTAAGGGGCTCCCCGCGCAAAGGAGGAATCCCAAGGCCAAAGGGGTCAACGGTGGGCAAAAAAAGCCTCTGCCTCATTCAGCAAGTTCCCCAGGCGAAGCTCCGAATCCGATCCCCTTAGCACCACCTGACACACACGACGTCCCGACAGCAAAGATCCAAACTAACTTAACTTCAAGTGGCCCAAATCAAGACTCAAAAGGCTTTCAAGTTTGCTTGCTTGATTTATCAGTGGCTAAATTTATATGGATACATATATGGATGCATTTAGTTACGGGGGGCTGAAAAATGGTTGACCCCTTAACAGAAGGTGCTCAAGAGGATGGGGAAGAGAAAAGGCGATCCCTGCAAAGCCCAAATCGTATGAGAAGGCGCTTGCTCTAGGTTGTCCATATCCTTGAGGAACAGCCACCACGATTAAGATCTGTAAACTGCCAAGGGTCCTTAGAGATTTGGTGGTCTATAAATGGGAACAACAACAACAACAACAACAACAACAACAGACTTCTTCACAACACCAAAGACCTTACAGGTTGATTTTTCCGTGAAGACCCATGAAAGAAAGGTCTTCCAGGTAGAAGGGAAGGTGTGCAGCCAGAATGTAAAGTAATAAAGGAAACCACATAAAGAGCAACAACATCCTATGTAGGGGGTCCATCTGGTGCACAACATTGCAAGAAGAGCTGCTTCAAGGAAGGAGAGGGTGGAATGCATTAAAGCTCAAGTGTCCCCATTTTACAAATTAGTCAGAACTCCGACAACAGGAAGCAATAAACCAATCAGCCACTTGTGTGCATTTAAGGCTGGAAGCTAACCCTACCCCACATTCACCACGTGATCAACAAGGGACAGGTTAGCAAACCGCCAACTGCTTCCTGATGCAGATGGTTGCCAAGAGTTATGGACTCACCTCTTGGGCATCTCTTGCTGCCTTGGCATCATCCTCATTGTAGCGATTGCAGTTGTACCTGAAAGATGTTTATGAACATGTAGATTTCTAAAAAGGCCCCCCTCATTTGTTTCTGTCACTCCAAGTTCTGAAACAGCATTCATTCACCAGCGTATTACTGTAAACATGACAAAAACTCTTGTGGTACCTTTGCTAGCCCCCAGGGCCTACAACTGACTAGAGGTTCACTGCAGAACTGATCTTCTCACCCTAAGTAATATACAGTAAAAAAAACACAAAAACCCTTTCATCCATAACCATCAATTATGATTATGAGACTCTCTCCTTCCACAGAAAAACCTTCATAACCATCAAACTGTCCAGAAAGCTCAATAAGCATTTATTTAAACATACCAGGCAGATCCATGTGGCTCCCATGGGCCAAGACACACCCAGCAAAACTCTGCTTTACAATTCTGGTTCCGACAGACCATGTGGTTGCAGCCACCATCTTTTTCTATGGTCACGTGGCATTTGGGGCATTCCTGCAAATGATATGAAGAGTGGTGAAATCAAAAACCAGCTGGCCATTATTATTATTAAAATTATTATTATTATCCCTATTATTATTTTAAAAAATAAGAGTTAAGGGAGAAGCAGACAATCACTTGATGGCGGATGAACTTAAAAGAGCTCTTCTGATTACACATTTAGCTGTCAAGTGGCTTCCCGCTGCAGCCTTAAACAACACAAAAGTTGATCTTGTATCAACAGTGACATCAGAGAAGAGTAATACCAAAAGGAATTCCACTACTTCCAGTTCAAGGGCAGCTTTTATAGAAACAAATGTACATATAGTACAGTCCCTCTCTGTGTAGATTACTTATAGATTAATCTACTACTAGTAGATAAATTTCATTTATTTATAACTAGGGCTTATAATATTAAATACATTCTGAACACACTAACATGTCCTCTGGGAAGGGTGGTGAAAATACTTGGCATCCATCTATAATGTAAGGAACACATGGGAATGCACAAATTGTCACATCACGGACAGAAGGGCAGCCTGCTGGATCAAGGCAAGGACCACCTTAGTCCAGCATTTTGTTTGTCACACTGACCAACCAGATGCCACTATGATGCTCCCCAGAAGATAGAAACAATCTCTTCTCCCACCTTTGTTCCTCTACTACTGTATTTGGATTGTAAGACTGAGTCTACAAAGCCTCTGATCGACCTGTCCTGCGTGAATTTATCCAGTTCCCTCTCAAAGCTATCCATGTTAATGGCCATCACCATGTCTTGAAGTCATAAAGTCCACAGGTGACTTATGTGCTATGTAGAGAATGACTTGAATCAGTTTCACTAGATGGCCCTGTTCCCAGTATTTGGAAAGGGCGAAAAATGTCTCCTGCTACTTTCTCCATGCCATGCATCCTTTTATACACCTTAACCATTTCCTCAGTCATCGACATTGAAAGATTGTATAGGGTTTTCTGAAAACGGCTCGTCTTCTAGAAAGCGTGAAACAGGCCACCAGTTTTGAGATTGGACCCACTTCCAGAAATCTCAGATCAGCCAATTCTGAGGTCAGAAAGAGCTGCGTATCTCTAGAAGCAAGACATCACATCTTGCAATTTGCACGGAAGGGCCCAGATCTAGAATCACCAAAAAGGTCTCGGAAAATATTTGCCTGAAGCCTGGGAAAGCCAGTCTATCAATATGGCAATGGATCAATAGTCTGACTGAAGGAGAAGGCACCTTCCTGCATTCCTAGAAACAGCAAACATGGAAATATTCCTGAGTTACACTGCATCCAAGTAATGGCAAATTTGTTAAGTTCTCCTCAGTTAGACAACTCCTCCTGACTTTGCAGCAATTAAAAAAAAAAACAGAGGCAACACATACTGGTACTTTTTGGCTCTCCAGCTATTGAGCTGGAAAGAGAGGAAACTACAGAGCCATTGTTTACATGCAAAAATTATCACTCACTATATGCAAAAGGAGCTGTCAGATTTCACAGAATGTTCTTGTAAGGGAGAAAGGAGGCTCTGCACGTGAGAGTGTCAAGCCAGAGAAACAAACCACCAAACCTTTGTGTTTGCTGCAATCCAATTAGAAGTTTCACTGTCATCATCACACTTCTTAATCCATTTCTTTAACCACTGTCCGGAAGGGAGAAAAAAAAAAGGATTGTTCTGATGGAATCATAGCAGGGTCCCTAAATCAAGAGTTAGCATCAGGTGTAAAGGAGGCACTGCCTACAGAAATACAGACATGCCCTTCAAATTCTCTACAGTAAGCAGCTTTCTAAAAGTATTTTATTTATTTGTTTGTTCATTCATTCATTTTAAAACATTTAAGGGATAAATGACCATGTAAAAGAAAAAAGAAGAAAGCAAGAAAGGACATAGAGGATGGAAAATAAAATATCAATTAACAGAGAATTTACAATTGTCCTAAAATTTAAAATCCATCCTTTCATTGATTAATTAATTAGTTGAATATATGAAACTAGACTCATGTCATCTTGAGAAATAATTGTAAAGTTTTCTTTAGCCATTCACGCCATTTCAAGGGTATTGCAGATCCAAAGCATCCTTCTCGGGATGCCAAAAACCGATGGGAAATAGTTAGAAGTGAAATTCGAATCGCACCATGCTGAGTTGACCACACAACATTTCTTCAGTTTATATGAAATGCTTTCTCAGCAGAGAACTCTTCGTTTGCTTAAACTGATTTTGAATTATTCATTCCAACTTCTGTGGCAAAGGATCTGGGTGGATCATACAAACTATGAAATGGGTGGGCAACCTAGAGTCTCCCACGCCCTTTCTGCACAGCCCTCCATCTCACCACCTATCTGGGACTTCTTCCAAAGCCACCTTTCTATCTTACCCTGAGGCCCTTTCATCTACTGCTGCTGTTATATTTAATCCCTGAAGCTAGATTACTTTTCTACACCCCCCATACATTACAGGCAGCCCAAAAAGCTTAAAAAGCTCACCTTGCACTTAACAGGATCGTGCCAGTTCTCACCACAGTTAAAACTGCAACAAACATTTACATCATTTTTACAAGGTTTTCCAGTTAAGCAATACCAAAACAATGGAACTTTAAGGTACAGTGCTTTGCAACAACCCACAAGATTAACTTATTACCGGCAGTCAGCAAACGTTCCCCTGCCCCCCAAAGGCAAGACATTTAGCAGCCCACGTTCATGTTGAGCTTGCCCTCACAGGAGGCAAAGGCTGACTTCCACATGGCTACCCCACCAAGACAATGGATCATTTTGAGAGGGCCAAAATCTCGCCTCGACAGTCTAACCTGCTTACCAAAACTGACGGCCACATTTACAGCGAACAGGTTTAGCATCAGGATACTGAACTTTAACAACATGGTGGCAATCTGGAGCAGGACACCATTTTAACAGTCGATTGCACTGGAGAGAAAGAAACAAACCCGCCCATTGTTAGCAGGGAGAAAGCCAAGAACAAAAGTTGCACAGCCTCGCTGCTTTCAATGTGGGTTGACTGCAGAAAAGGCATGTACTGAAAGGTGGCTTGTAACAGTCCATCTCTTTCCCCTTTCTTCCCAGAAATCTTTTATCCAAAGCTTCATCTCAATAGAGACTACCCCGCTGTTATTGTCTGAACTTCTCTTCATATTCAAAGACAATTCCACCGCATTAGTTTATACAGTTAGAGAAGCGAGTCCTAAAATTATTTAATCTAGTTTTTTCCCATTCAGGTGTGTTGGGGCCATTACCCCAGAATCTTTAAGAATTCTGGAAGCGTTAGTCTGGGCACATTTGGAGGGCACTCAGTTGAGAAAGACTGGACTAATCATTTAATTTCTCCAGAGGCATTCCAGCTTCCACCTGATGTAGTTTGCAAATAAACAAATTATTAGTTTATCATTTGCTGGAACAAATTGGAAGTCGGAACAAATGCATACACGTTAAAAAAAAAAGAGAGAATGTGAGGGCTAACTACAATTCCTCCAAAAGACTTCCAGCCATACATCTTAATGCTTTCTTACTTAAGATTTAAATAAACAAATTCTGAACTCCAAGCATGTGGTGAGTGGGCTTGTGTGTTTCCAATGAACCCTGTGAGCGAAGCCATTGGGAGTCATGTACTCCCGGTAGGGTCACCCATGGTGGTAAAGTCCAGGGCGAGGAACCAGACAAAGAACGATCCAAGAAAGTCCTCAAGGGTAGAACAGGCGGAAGATAACAAGGTGTATTGTTACAACAGCTGCGAAGGCAGATGAAGGCTGCAGCAGATAAAAGGTCACCAATCGTCATGGTATCCATGCCATTAGATTAGAGCCTTTTTCTGTGAAGATTGTGTGCTGATCATTGTGCACCGATCTCCACACATAAAACAAATTCACGCACAGGCGTCTTCCAACCACACAGAAAACAAAATTTTAATCCTGGAAGACAATCTTACTCGGCTACGAGTGATCGCCAAGAGAGGGATATCCAGGACTGGCCCATTCCTGTCTGCCTTTTCAGTTCAATGACACCCTGTTGAAATTGTGGGTTCACCATCACACAATAGACCAGACATTTCACAAAGCCTGTATTGAAGGCTGTTCGATGTGGGCTGTTGAGATTTGGCAGTAGTTGATTAAGCATCACTGACATTTCACAAGTGCATAGTTGTATACACACTTTTTGACAGTTAAGATCTAAAGACTGCATAGTTGCTTGTACATCTCCTAGAGTTTTGAAGCAACCTAGTTTTAGCAGATCTTATTAGCTACCATCTAGCTCTAATACTGAATTCAATTCATAAATAGTCATTTCAAGTTATTATGAAGATATAAGAAGCTAGTAAGTGGTTTCTCTCCAACAGCTGACTGAACCAAGTGGATAAAATACTTTTCCCATAAAATCCTGGCCCTCGCATGGGCAGGAATTTCAGATTTTGATCCAAAGCAGTATTATAGCTTTTTAAATGCTTTCTCATTAGAACAGCAGTTTAGCTAAAGACAATTGCACCTATTACGAGTACTTTAGCATCAAAAGCTGAGAATGGGACCACAAACTGAGTCTGAAAAACCGCTGATCAACCAAAAACTCTCCACTTATTCAAATGTTGACTTCTAACATACCAAGGCTCCCTAAAGCAAATGGAGGAAATTCCCCTGTATCAGTCCCATCAGCATATAGTTTTAAACTGAACACTCACCTCTACAAAACTATTTGTTATTAAATGCTGGTACTTTAATTTAACTTTTGAATCTGTGATCAGGCGCCTACAAAGAAAGAGAATATTCCATTCAGAAAAACGTGTTAACTTTATCACTTAGAAGTCCAACCTTTTAACCAATTAATGTTTTTTTGCAAGGAAGACTATATTCTTACTTAGCTATCCTATTCAGAAGCAGGAAGGAATGTTATGTTTTCCTTATTTTTACTCAGTGAGCCCACCACTTCTTCCACAGAATGCAAAAGAGTACTTGAAAGTGTTTAAGGTAAAGTAAATGTTCCCCCCCGCACATTTGTGCAGTTGTGCTCATCTCCCTTTGTTAGCCGAAGAGCCAGCGTTGTCCAAAGACGCTTCCGCAGTCATGTGGCCAGCATGACGCGCGCGGAACGCTGTTACCTACCCACCAAAGTGGTACCTATTCATCTACTTGCATTTGCATGCTTTCGAATTGCTAGGTTGGCAACAGCTGGAGCTAGTGCGGGAGCTCACTCCGCAGGCAGGGCTAGGGATTCGAACCTCCGAACTTGCAATCTTCCGACCGACAAGCCTGGCGTCTTACCTGCTGAGCCACCACACCCCTTTGAAAGTGTTTACTCTGCATTTAATTTCCACTGTAAGTCAGTAGATGGACAGTCAACATATTTGTTTAGACATTTGCATTGAGAAAATTGTTCAAGGTGAGGTATCGTCATTAGGCTGATAATACCCTGCCATTTGCTTTGCAAAATCAGAGTAAGATGAAGCTATGGAGGGGCTGATACACTTTTGGGACACTGGGAGGTTCCTTGTTCCAACACTGTCAGCAGAGACTCAAGTACTTTTCATGGCTCAGAGCATCTAGCACCAACTCCAGCTTTTCTTGATCATGAAGGCCATACCTTGGCAGAACGTTCATACATAGGACAACTAGAGAATATTATGAAGCCTCAGTTGGTAGCAAAATCAAGTGCTAGAATTCCGTCCACTTTTCTTAGGTTGAACTAAATTAAACTTATTTGAAATAATTATGCTAGCTCCCTACCTGCAACTGAGCTCAGTTCAAGGTGCTGGGATTTTAGAGAGGTTGGGGCCCAAATATTTGAAGGAGTGGTTCTTCCCACACTATCTTGCCTGTGCATTCTTTTTGTTCTACCACAGAAAAAATCAAATTAAATCTTTACAGAAAAGCGGGCCTTTCTGAAGGTGGCACTCTGACTTCAGAATGCCCCCTCCCTGAGCGGTGCCAGCAATGGACTCATTCAAATGCCAGGCCAAAATGACGTCATTTGCCAGAGCAGTCTAAGCTCACCGGGTTTTAGTTGGACTATTTCAGACTTACAAAACATGAAACCAATTGCTAAACTTTTTACATGAGTTACACATGGGAACACCAAACTCCCCTGGATGTGCAGCAGTAATATAATCCCCCCCACCCTCAGTTTAATATACAAACAGTAGAAAAGACGGTCGAGAAAAGACCTCTGCACTCATTTCGGCAGTACTACAATAGCAGCCTCAAAAGGGCCAAATGGATTAATTCAAACCCGACATTTTATTCCTGGAAAGGATTATGCAAGAGCCCAACATGTAATGCAAGGCTGTGAGATCATGAACTTGATTTACTAGATGACCTAATTTGGGCTTCAGTCACTTGCTTTGCTTTAAAGCTGTGGAAACAACAATGAAAAGTTCAGCCACAATTTTTTGTGACTTAAGAGAAACGCATCTTAACCACCTCAACCAAAACCTTTAAAGTTCTAAGCAATTTCCAAGTTTACACCACCATTCTTCAGCCATCTATCCCTCTTTCCCTTTATTTGCTTCCACTCCCCATTTGACCCTGTAGCAAACATATGTCCTGCCATCTTCCTTCCCAAGGTTTAAAAAACTATTAGCTAGTTCAGGCACAGGAAAAGAAGTGCCTGATGCTGCATGTTCTTTCTTGGCCAAAAAGTGGAGCAAGTAAGCCTAACAACCCTCCACAATACATGCCATTTTTCTTTAAGAATGATCCAACAGACTCTCTTAATATGGCTTCTGTAGAAGGATTCACTGAAAGTCCTCGACAGATGAACACAATGAACTTGTAGAAGTCATTGTTTGCATTGCATATCCTGCCTTCAATATTATCAGGCCCCATTCCCTGAACGCCTGCTATTTTGCTTTAAAGCAAGCTAAGAGAGGAAGGAGCAGGCAACAAAAGCCAAGCTTCTATGGGGAAAGTTCACTGTTCCTGAGAGGCCCACAGGGACAAGTGCCTTTAGACCTACCGATGTGACTGACTCATCCTTCCATACAACGTGGAGCCAACCAACAGGCCTAAATCAATGGCAAAGCTTAAGAAAACGCAAGCATTACTGAAATCGCGTCAGCTGTAATACTTACATAACTGTATTGTCATCAACCAAGATATCACAGCCGTGAGCAGGGCATGAAATTGTCTGGCAAGGGCAGCAAAGGAGCCGTGGGAATAAACAGAAGACAGAGAAGAACACATCTGATTAGCTTAGGTGTTGGTGTCTCTAAAAAAAAACTCTACAGAGAAGCACTTCTTCAATTCTAGACCACTGCAAGACTCTGCCTATTTATTTTATTTATATCCCTCTTCCTCATCAAAAAGATGAGACATAGAACCTCGTGTGGCGCAGAGTGGCAGGTGGCAGTATTGCAACTGAAACTGAAACTCTCCCCGCGACCAGAGTCCGATCCCAGCGGAAGCTGGTTCTCAGGTAGCCGGCTCAGGTCGACTCAGCCTTCCATCCTTCCGAGGTCGGTAAAATGGGTACCCAGCTTGCTGGGGGCAAGGTAATTACAGCTGGGGAAGGCAATGGCAAACCACCCCGCTCTATAGTCTGCCAGGAAAACATCAAGAAATTGCTTGCACAGGGGAACCTTTCCTCATCAGGAGTTCAAGGCGGCTTACATAGGGGTCGCCTTTCATTTAATCCTTCACAACAGCCACCTGTGAGGTGGGTTGGATTGAAAGAGAGAGAGTAGTCAAAGGTCACACGGGGAGTTTCCAGGGCCGAGTCCTGGGTCTTCCCAAATGTAATTCAAACTGAAAGGACAAGGCAGGTCCACTGCCAAATTGCAAACCCCCTTTTTGCAGGAAATTAGTTCAAATCGCTCACAAGAGCTTTGGCATACTACCAAGCAGTAAGGGAAAAGAGAAGAAAGGTAGTGAAGTGAGAAAGAAGAGGGGCCCTCCCACAAAATTCTCCCAAGTTCAGACATAATACCCTTCCTCTTTCCTAGCTTCCAAGGGGTAGGAGGGCTGAAATGTGCTTTGGTTCCATGCTTCCACCCTCCCCACAGGTCTTGAAAGGAGAGGGCCAAGACACGCCTACAAGATCCCACCCAACGTTTCTCAGTAGCAAGCTTCTCGGTTTCTGCTGCTTGTACTTCTGAAAAGTACAAACAGTGCAAATTCTCAGCTTCTTCCCAATTTGGGGGGCTCAGCAAAGGAACAACTGGAACATAATGTAGACCTTTCCTTAAAATCATTATTTCAATACAAACACAAGAGGGAGGAATTTTACCTGTCCCATGCCCTCCTCCATTATTTTGGTAGTTAAATATTCACTCCAGCACTGCATGCAAAACTTATGGCCACACTCCAAGCCAGTGAAATACTGTAAAGACAAATAATTATTAGCTTCACTCATTTTCACAGCTCTGAAACTCGACTGTGCCATCTTTCGCAGGTACAGAAGAACGGAGCACAACATCTGAACCCATAGCATGTGCATTCGGGGATCTCTACCGAAAGTATAGATTTCTCCCACCCCCCTGGGTTCTGCCACAAACATCCATCCCAGCAGCCACTGACCAAAGTGCCAGGAAATGCACTTACTGACACCACTGTCCCAATCGTGCTACCACACTTCCTGAGGTTCATATGCTAAAGCAATGTAATTAAAATGGCAAAGTGAGCAAGCTGGTATATTCACCAAAATCTTCCGTCAATGCAACATGGACAGAACTGGTGGAGCCATAGGCCATCTACGGCCACTTGTCAAGCCCACTGGGCAATCAAACACTAAACTCCAGTACTCTGAGGATACAGAGGAACCTTGATCTGATCCCGAAAGGCCACTTTAAATATTTTTGTGTTCAAATTATGTAACTATGGGAGCAGGGCTTTCCAAAGTGCCGCCGCTGGCGACACACCGGCGGCGGCAGCGCGGGAGGGAGGCGCACATGCACGGTGGCGGCGCAGGGGGGTGTGCGGCGGCGCGCACGTACGGTGGCGGCGCGGGGGGCGCGTGGCGGCGCGTGTGTGCACGGCGGCAGCAGCCTCCGCTAAAATGTGGAAGCCGCACCGCGGCCGCCATGCACATGCGCACCGCCGCTTCCGGGTGGTGTGGCGACACACCACGCTGTGTGTGGCGACACACTTTTGTGTCACGACACAGTTTGGAAAGCTCTGAATGGGAGACACCAATTCTGAATTTTTACAATTCTCCTCCTTTGATTGTAGTACCAGCATTGTACCAGCACTGTACTTTCCAAATCTGCTGCTGCAGAAGCTGTACATTGATTTTGATAATCATAAATTTCTACCATCCTATGCGAGCAGATCTACTTGTCTCTAAAGCCTTGTATGAAGAGCATATTCAAAGGTCTCTAAGAAGCAGAAATCTGGTCACAAGACAGTCATAATAAGCAGAGACAGGAAATGAAATTAAGAGATAAGGAGGGGGAAAAACAGAATCATTGGTATCTAATTATAACATCTCCTCTACTGAAGAAGAAAAAGGAGTTCCGATATCTCAATTAACTGATAGCTTCTCGCTGCCTTTTTCATCTTTCTTCCTCAAGATTTTAGATATATTTGATAATAAAAACTGCTACTGAGTTTTTATTATCCATTATTAATAGCAGTAACCACTATCGAGGTTAACTTTCAACTAAAGAAATGTAACAGCATAATTCACTCTCCCACTGAGTTTGCAGTGACTTACACATTTACTTGCAAGTAATCCTCTCTCCCACCTCTGAGAACTATAACAATTACATTATTTGAATGTCCAGCTTTTCTTAGATTATAAAAACACTTACTTGAATTTTATTCTATGCTAAATGCAAAATCCTGGAAAAACAGACTTGGGATGTCTGAAATTTCCGAACAATAGACCAGAACCCTCAAAATTACAAGAATTGTGAGACACACACAGCCTTCCCCCCAACCACACCCTGAACGTTGCTTTTTGTATTTTTAATAAAATTTACAATTTTAATCTATGTCATGGGGAAAACACCCTGAAAGGTGCCAATTACCCCTCCTCCCTTTCTGCAAACATGGAGAAACTCTTCAAAGGGCCTGTACATTGCTCTCTTTTCATTTCGACGGATTGACATTCTGCCTTTTCTCCAGGAATACATTATGGTTTGGGCAGAGAAAGAGAGTAACTGGCCCAACATCATCCAAAGCACTTTTTATGGCTGAGAGTGGAGCTGAAGCTGGGACTCACCAGTTCTATCCAACAGCGTAACAACTACAGTTCACTGAGTATAGAAGAGGCTTCAGAGCACAAGTAAAGGTCAACATCAGGTGATGTTGATGGTGATCAGACGTAAGTTCTAACTCCTGAAAAGAAGCCACAAGTATCCAGACAAAGAAATAATATTTTGCCTTTCTCCAGGCCATGAATGCTTTCCTTGGCCCTCAGCTGCACCAGCCGTTCAAGTGCTCACAGGGACAAGAGAGCTATACAATAGCCCAATACTTCAGTTGGACCAAAAACTGCAGCTGAATTTCAGGGAGCTACATACAGCTCTGGAGACAATAGCTCGCCCACCACTGCTCTGTGGATTGAATTAAATGGATAAGCTTATGGAAGGAGCGCTCGTAGACAGTGCATTCTTCTTAAAGGTTAGATTAAAATAGCAAATCAAATATCATGTACTGATAAGTATTTATTTGGTGCTTGGAGTATTTGCGCAATTTTAGGGCTCAGCATTTATCTCTAAGTAATTTTCACCTGCAGATTACACAAACAGTTAAGGAATAAAGTTAATTTCAGACCGGTCAACAGCCTAGGTCTTACACTGAGGATCACAGAAACCTTCCTGACGGCTTTTCAAAGTCATCTAAACCCAAAAGTCCCAACTTTTAGAATATTAGGTTTGGCTGCAGGATTGAAGATTCCAAGCTTAAAATCAGCATACAAAACATATATTCAGGTTACAGACAGCACAATTCTGAAGGCACTCACCGAATTAGGATAGTTGAGATAGCAGATCTGACACGGCATGTCCTGCGCAGACGATCTTGTGTTCATTTGACGTGTTCGAGACTTTTTACTAGGATTAATGACATGACATTCTGCAAACAGCTTCTCCAGGTTGCCATCAAAGTACCTACACAAACAAAAATGAAGCCTAATGAATAAAAAGCCTCTGGAAAATCCACCTGTTTTTTACCTGAGAATAATTCCAGCAAGCATGCAGAAGCTCTGGGGACTGTATATAAAGACAAAGGGTCTACTTCCTAATTCATCTCTTAGCTAAAACAAGCAGATTGTCTTGGTTCTGCAAATCTACAAAACTATTGTACATAGTTCT
The DNA here is from genome assembly GCA_023362775.1 of Charina bottae. Taxonomy (NCBI): domain Eukaryota; kingdom Metazoa; phylum Chordata; class Lepidosauria; order Squamata; family Charinaidae; genus Charina; species Charina bottae. The sequence goes on along the minus strand of JALMGJ010000010.1, from coordinate 18,217,406 downwards.
GTTTAAAAGCAAAGCAAAACACATCAGTAGTGATGTACTATGAAAAGTAGTGAGCCACCCTGCTTCAGAAATCTCCTGCTTCAAAGGGTCAGGTCAGGGCACAAATCCCTTCTCTCCCTTGCTGTGTTAGCATCAAATGCACGCATTCTCTCTCTCTCTTTTTAATATGTTAGTGAACTCTCAGGAGGGAGGGAGGGAGGGAGGGAGGGAGGGAGGGAGATAGATAGATAGATAGATAGATAGATAGATAGATAGATAGCTCTCTCTCTCTCTCTCTCTCTCTCTTTCAGGTTTTCTGCTTATCAAGGAAGCCACCATGCGGATAGAATATGGCAAAACAAACTGGCTCCAGGTTGGCAAAGGAGTGGGACAGGTCTATATACTCTCTCTTTATTTATTCACCCTTTACGTTGAATATATATTGAGGGGTGCTAGATTAAAAGATGATGAACATGGTTTTAATCAATATTAAATATTGAGATACAAACCTCAAAAACCTGCTCTATGCTTTTTTTAATAAGAATTTTATTAAGTTTGAAACAAAGATAAAAACTACAACAAAGCAAAAAACTGCAAAAAGAAGAAAAAAACTAAGTGTAAAACACAAGAAAAAAGAATTTTGAAGATTACATAAAGAGGTGACTTCCGACTTTCAACAACAAGAATATACAGCAATTTCCATCACCAATCCCTTGCTCTATATCAAACCAAGATCACATTATTTCTATAAATCATTCCATTGGCACATTATAAAAACCACTAAACACAATTGCTCCTTCCCCTTATATTAAAAGAAAAAGAAATATATAAACCTCCAAATCAACTTCCCCCAAAAAAACATTTATTTAATTATTTCCTTCCTACCACTATCCTGCATATTTCTGTCCACTATAATAAAAATAAGATTATAAAAACATTTAATTTGTCTACTTTTATAATTAATACTACTATAAATATTGAGTTACAAACCTCAATAACCTGCTCTATGCTGATGACATTATTCTGACAGCTGAAAACACAAATGATCTGGAAGGTCTAGTAATGAAAGTCAAGGAGCACGGTGAAGAAATGGGACTAAGATTCAATATAAAGAAAACCGAATAAATGACAAGAGGTACAGTAATCAGCCTTAGAACTGACAATAAAGACACTGCAATGGTGGATAGTTTCTGCCTTGACCATCAACAGTACAGGAATAATCAGCAGTGAAAAATACACCACAGACTAACAACAGCCATGAAAGCCTTGAAAAAGCTGTTCAGATGCCATGGTAGGCCTATACCTACAAAGATCAGAATTGTGAAGGCAATCATTTTCTATCTGACACTCTATGGAAGTGAAAGCTGGAGTTTGAAGAAGCAGGACAGAAAGAATACTGATGCTTTCGACCTTTGATGTTGGAGAAGACTACTGAGAATACCATGGAAAGCTAAGAAAAAAATGGATCACAGAACAAATCATTCCAGAATTCTCACTGGTACAAATGACCAGGCAAAAATTACGGTATTTTAGACACATTATGTGAAGACCCAGCTTTCTTGAGAAGTCCATAATACTCAAAAATATGGAAGGAAAGTGAAGAACAGGACAGTCAGCAGCAAAAGTAGATGAACTTGATTACAAAGGCAGCGGGTACATTGTTGGGAGACTTGAAGGGCCAGACTAGGGACAGGTCATCCTAGAGAAGGTCTTTGTAGTCACTAAGAGTTGACATCAATTAGATGACCCATAACCAATCAATAAACACATTTAAAAAATGCAACTATACAATCACAGCCCCATGTTCTAAAGCTTTCAAAATAACACTGCATTTAGCAATTAAACATTAAATTAAGACTGTTATAGACAACACAAAATTTTCCTTCTCTCCACAGAAATACTGTTGGTTCAGCAACCCAAGTTTTGCTTCTGAAAAATGTCAAACTGATGTATTCTCTTAAACCATCTGTGGCATCCCTTGTGATGAATAAACATTTTCTAGCCACCCACTTTGTCATAAAAGTTTTTTGAGATTGTGAATCAAAAACCAAAAGTGAAAGCCATTGCTTGAGCAGATTAATATTTGTAGATAACCTCTCCAACACGCAAAGTTTTTAAAACCTCTGCAAAGCCCTAATATTTCAAGAGATGTTAAACAGGCCATCCTGTCAGTTCTGGGTGCAACTCCAAGATTTCTAGGGAAGGCTGAGAAAGATGCCAGTTTGATTAATTGCATGTCAGTGACTAGATAAAGCCAGTGAATTAACTATAATGATAAGAAGGGCTCCTGACTATAGCTGCTAGTTAAGCGTTTAAGTCATCAAGCCATTTTAGAAGCTGTTCCAAGTTTGGATTTATTTATCACACTAACCCAAGGTGCATTTCACCAGTCTGTTAACTAAGCAACATCTTGGTTCACCCAACACATGAAGCCGAAACCACATTATAACCTTACTAAGCTACTTCCAACACTAAGACAGCTCCCTATAGCCCAGATGCTTATGCCTCAGTACCAGCTGCTTCTATTGCCCTAGGAAAAAAGCTATTTATCTCATGTTAGAGTTTTCTTAACTTTATTCCACAACAAATTCCAAACGTTAACATCTTCGGTAATAATGGGCAGCATGGCACCACACGCTTTTTAAGTGTTGTATTGTAAACCGCCCAGAGTCCCCCTTGGGGGAGATGGAGCGGTAATACAAGTTGACATATACATATATACATATACATATACACATACATATATATATATATATATACATACATACATACATATAAATAAATCAATTTTAGGAATAAATTTCTAACCCAATATTGCATATACTTTTATTTATTATGAAGCTTTCTTGACTCATGATGGCTGCCTTGCTGCTGAGGATAAATAGATGGTGAACCCTCTCTGAGGAAGCAAGTAGATACCCTCCATGCATATAATCTCTTGAGAACAACAAGCTTCTCCTATCCAACTCTTGCCCTCCAATGGAAGAGAATATATGTGGCTCAGGGTTGAACTGTGGAGTCCTTGGTGCTCCCTCCAAGGAGAAAACCACACCCCCACCAACACTGGCACGGCAAGCTACTGTATATAAACAGGGAGCAAACCCCACACTCACTCGCACTGATGATGTTACCTAGTTGGGTAATGAAAAGTCATCAAGCCAACAACCAAGCTCAGAGAGCACCAAGGACTCCACATCTCTTGCCCTCTCTGCCCACCCAGTTACAAAGACGAACGTCCAGTCAATATACACACAAAGAAACCATTTCACTTACCTCTCCATCAGCTTTTCTTTATCCCAGTTGAAATGACTAAGGAGTATCCTGGTGATGGTTGCCGGATTCTAGAAGAGGGGGAAAAGTCATTATAAGAAGTATGAGTAGCAGGCCCACCCTTCTTCCTAAAACTTCAACCCCCCTCCCAATTGTATCTTCCCCAAAATTGTGATGATTATTTCAAAGGCAATTCAAGTTTAAACCAGTTGCGCGGTCAGTACTGGTCAATATTGAGTAAAATCCAAAATTGTGGAACTTGAAATTTTCTTATGACACCTCTCTTCTCACTGGCAAATATGTCCCAGATAGTTCCCCAGTCCTCTAAAGCACACTAGAGCGAGCATGGGGCCTGCAAAGGAATGGGGAATCACCCCACCTCCCAAATACACTAGGCCTAGAGCTGACTGGCTTTAATTCAATTTCTGTTTCAATACATTCAGGCAATGTTAAGACCAGACTCCAATAGGCTAACTCAAATACAGAGTAAGGCTAGCCTTAAAAAAAATATCCTGATGTTAAAGTTATTCTGAATGTTGAATGTTATTTACACATGCCACAGATCCCAATGAAACTAAAAAGGATTATTAGTGCAGATTTCCACTAATAATAAGGCAGTTAAGACATATACGTATAATCCTGTTAGCTATTAAATGTTGGTTTAACGTTTCATCGTGCTACCGGACTTACTGTTGCATAAGAAAAGGATCCCTCACCAGGCACATGAAATGGCTAAGCCCGGTTGGCAAATACCGGGAACATTCACATCTTGTAATAAACAAAATATATGGGAATTTAGGCTTAGTACATGCAGAGCAAGCTCATGCATGCAGCAAGGTAGCTCCCACTTGGTTCCTCCTGCAAGAGGGAACTGCAAAACTAACCACAGACACCTTCTCTAGTTTACCTTGACATATGAACCAGGATCCCTGCTTTGTCTCTCCCAAACAAGCCAGGAGTCATAAACCAGGACCAACCATGGCTTCTGGCTCTAGCTTGTTAGAAGAATAAACCAGAGCTCTGGGTTTGCATGCAAGGGGCTTCCATGTTTCTGTTTGGTTATACCTACTGCCCGAAGAAATAAAACGGATCAGAGAAGGGGGCACCAGAAAACAAGAAGTCTTGGAAACTCTACCTTATCATGATCTGTGAAGCAACCACAGTATTTTAGGGGATAGGCAGAGGGCTGAAAGTTAAGCAGTATACCTTTTGTCTTCATGATTGTTGGCTTTATTTCACATTAAATAAGGTTTGCATTTTGAGTATTTGATAAAGCAAATTACTATCACATTAAGACTAGTAATCTTTTAAGGTGCTACAGCACTTTGGGGAGTTGCTGTCACTGAATACCAGAGAATGTAAAAGAAACTGGAATGGAATATATCAGAGAACTACAGAATGTTCTTGCTGACAAAGGTCCGTATAATTAAAGCTATGGTTTTCCCAGTAGTGATGTATGGCAGTGAGAGTTGGACCATAAGGAAGGCTGAGCACTGAAGAATTGATGCTTTCGAACTGTGGTGCTGGAGAAGACTCTTGAGAGTCCCTTGGACTGCAAGGAGGTCAAATCAGTCAATCCTAAAGGAAATCAACCCTGACTGCTCATTGGAAGGACAGATACTGAAGCTGAAGCTCAAATACTTTGGCTACCTGATGCTGGGAAAGACTGAAGGCAAAAGGAGAAGGGGACGGCAGAGGATGAGATGGTTAGATAGCATCACCGATGTAATGAACATGAATTTGAGTAAACTCCGGGAGACAGCGGAGGACAGGAAGGCCTGGCGTGCTATGGTCCATGGGGTCATGAAGAGTCGGACACGACTAAACGACTGAACAACAACAACAGAATGTTCTATTCCCCATCCAGGCTATACCATTCCTACCAAACATAGAACACCCTTAAACATTTGCTGGTCAACTGACTGTGTTTACTGCAACCAGATCAGTCAAGTGGGCAATCCAGTTTAGGACAGCACTCTATCCTTTCTCCTTTCCATACCAGCCAACTAGCACAACCTTGTTTCTTTCCCTCCCCTTTTTCTTTCCTTAAAAATATACCAATGAGTAACTTTTACTATGGACACATCATTCCGGAATCTTGCACTCAAACTAAAAAGTGGGCACTTAAAGAAAACAATTTTAGCATTTGGATCTGGTTATTTCAAAGAGGATAATGAGTTGGAAGCAAGGGTGCTGCAATTTAACTTTTCCCCCAGAAGAAACACAGAGACAGCTCCAAAGGAAAGAACTGCTTGTAAAGCAAGTTTTATTTGGCGGTCAATCCCATGCACACATTATCTGGCAACATGTCCATTAAGGCTTCATATATTAACTCCCCAATTCTGCCTCACAAGTGGTACACAAAAAAGGGTCAAGTTCTTGTCTCTATTTATTTTAGTGCTAATGTTTACCTCTTTGTGCCGTTCATTAAAGCTAGAATTATTATTACAGCTAGGAGCAAAAGGGGAAGAATGAGCAGAAATGGCTTAGGGACTTCTGTTCAACAAAGTTAAATCATCTCTACCAATGAAGTCTGTTAGCAGTTCTGAAGCAGCACTGAATTTTGTCTTTCAAGAATTCAGGCTTTTTTAAAAAAACATATCTACATTCACAGATGTTCCTTGAAAATGGGACTATAGCTCTGCAGTGTAGTATGTGCCTTACATGGAGAAAATCCCAGGTTCAACCCACATTTCCAAACAGAGCTGGCAAAGACTCCTGTCTGAAACCCTAGAAACCGTAAGTCCAAGCAAACAACGCTGAGTGCTCTAAGTTAGTTTCTTATGTTGAATTTTATATACCACCAGGTTGAGGAAGGCTTTCATTTGCATGTACTTGATAAATTATAGGATTATTGCCTTTCATAGAGAAAAGAAAGTATCTTTCCAGGAAATATGGTTCATACAATAATGTGAAGCCTACCAATCTTGGATTTACCCTCTGCAATTTTTGAATATACTCAGAGATTAAGTATGTAAAAATCACTAAATGTATCAATATAACATCTATACAATGGGTGGGAATGCCAATACATTTGAATACCAGAGAATGTAAAAGAAACTGGAATGGAACATAGTATGATTTGATTACAATTCAAGTCTCTTTTTAGGATATGTAAGAAATCAACTTCTTCTATAGAAATCAACTCTGGTGAACACATGGACGTATCCATCAAATTTTCTTGGCAATAATGCAGAAATGTTTTGCCAATGCCTTCTTCTGGGATTTTTTTTTACCTCTCAAAACAATGAATTAACCAAACCATCCTGTATCAAGGTTACATGAAAGATAAAAGTAGATGTTCATTTGATGTTAGCAACACACTTTTTAAAACAGACTCACTCTACCAATAAAAAGGTAAAGGTACCCCCCGCACATTTGTGCAGTCGTGTCCGACTCTAGGGGCCGGTGCTCATCTCCGTTTGTTAGCCAAAGAGCCAGCGTTGTCCGAAGACGCTTCCACGGTCATGTGGCCGCATGACACACGCAGAACGCTGTTACCTACCCACCGAAGTGGTACCCATTAATCTACTTGCATTTGCATGCTTTCGAATTGCTAGGTTGGCAAGAGCTGGAGCTAGTGCGGGAGCTCACTCCGCACGCAGGGCTAGGGATTCGAACCTCCGAACTTGCAATCTTCTGATCAACAAGCCTGGTGTCTTACCCGCTGAGCCACCACGCCCCTCACTCTACCAATACCTTTATAGAATTGAAAACAAATGTTGCAGGCATTCTCAAAATACAGCTAAAAGATCTGTTATCTGCAACCATTAGTCAAGAGCCTGTACATAATTGAAAATATTTGCAGCCTATAAAACATGCAAATTCAGTCATCTTATGCTAAGGCGACATGTTACATAACATCTCTTTTCTAATTAGATCTGTGCTAGCATGATAATCTATGTACTCTGTTGCTCTAAGACTGCAAGTGATTTAAAAAATCAGCTGTCCAACTCCCGCAGACAACCCATCTGAAGTTAAAAATATATCCAGGATCTGCAAGACGTTTTAAACATTACAAGTGACAGTTTCAGTAACAGTCTTAATTTCTGGAATGGCTGCCATAATTAGTTCAGGGTCTATTTTACAGCCACAGACACTAAGAAATATTTTAGAATATACCAGAATCTACAGTGCTGATAAATAAATAAGATAAAATACAGAATTTACCATGTCACTAAAATATCACATGCATATAATTTTTAAGTATGTTTGTGCAAACATGAAATTGGGTTGGCAAATGGCTAACTGCAGTGGTAGTGTTTTCAACTTAGCTACAAATTTTTCCATTGTTCTGACATCGCTCTTCCTCCCGAGGAACATCAGCTTCTCACATTATTCTCAAAACGATGGGAAAGAATGGCTAGCTCAAAGTCAGCCAGACACATCATGGCTGAATGAGGTGCCTACAGTTGAAGCTCAACAGCCAAAGCACTCTTCTCCAGCATCAAAATATTGCTTCCCTATTCACTACAAAGTATAAATTAATAATTCTCACAGTCACCACGATCAATAGAGAGAAATATTAATCCACTTTCAAGAAAAATACAGTTATATAAAAGTAAACAAGCTGAATATAGGCTTACACACAGGTGGCAATAGGCTGATACATACTTAAACAGCTTGCTCTAGTGTTGCACAATTTGCACGATCAGATAATCCTTTCAAATGTTCAACCTAAATATCACTATTATCTGAAGGATATCATGGCAACAATGAAGCACCTTGTCATAACCCTCTTTAAGTCACCTTTTCATGTATTTGAGCACTTACTGTCTGTTTTTCTTCAAATAAGCCACCACTCCCCTCTCAGATGGTTTGACTGCAATATGTAAATTGCTCTCATTCTTTTCAATATACACAAACATATCAGATGGCCCCATTTCTTCCCATTCATACGCACAACCATTCCACAGCTGCTTTCATACTCATCCCTGAATGCCAAACGGAAAAGGCTTTTGCATCTTTCACAGGGAAGAATAGAGTCAGATTCTGACAAGCTTCTAGAAAGAAGTAGTCCCACAACTGCTGGGTAAATACAAAAAACATTTCTATTGTTGGCTCTGCTGCTTGATCTTGGAACATCAACATCAGTCATTTCCCATCTGGGATAAGCATGCATTTGGAAGAAATACACGGGAGCGCAAAAATATTGGGCACAATAACAAACTTGGTTAAAAATCAGAATTCCAAAAGCACTACTAAGAGGTTTCTGTAAGAGCTTTCAGCAGAAGATATATTGACATATATCATCACCAGTATGAATCAGTTCACTGCAGGATGAAATATTCTTCACCGAGGGTCATGAACCACAATCAACTTCCCTCGTCCAGAGCAGGTTGGCAGACAGATGTTTTTCAACTTTGCAATCTAGCTGAGAGATAGCCAGCTTCCTTGCCTAATGGAGGATTAGAATCTGGGTCTCCCCATTCCCAGTCCAGCACACCACCACACTGGCTCTCACAGACAGAGCTTTGCTTATGGTTGAAACGAGGCCCACCTTCTTGCTCTAAAGCAGGGGTGGGGAACCTTTTTTCTGCCAAGGGCCATTTGGATATTTATAACCGGGGACAGGAGTTTCTGGGATTTCCGCAGACCGGGGGCCGGAGTTTGTGGGCGGGAGCCAATCACAAGCACTGGGGGGCAGGGTTTGCGGGCAGGAGCCAATCGCGTGGAAGGGGCGGGGTTTGCGGGTGGGAGCCCTGTGGATCTTAGGCAGGAGCCCCGCGGGCCTTATACAGCCCGCGGGCCTGACGTTGCCCACCCCTGCTCTAAAGCAACAAGTCAAGTAAGGTACTTGCCCCAAAAGAAACTAGGCTGTTTGCTGCAGCCCCACAACTTCTGTCTTGAGGACATACAAGGGACTGGAATGTAATGGCGAGATTTCTCTCTTTCTTCTTGTCCTGCTTGAGACGTGCCTAAAGACAAGCCTACATGTCACTAACAGGCTAGAGGCAGAAGTAAACTGGGCTGGGCTGACTGCAGGCTAGAATTCACTTGACTAAATGATCATCTCCTTAAAAAGTCACACTGGACAGAACACCTGACATCAAGAAGCCACCGAGCTCAACCTTCTCTATGACATGCTAGATTTCCATATGCAGAATAACATGAGCTACTTTCTACAGCCTGAAATTGTGTATCCAGATGGGATTACCACCTCTGATGCAGTTTATGATTAGGCCAAGTCTCCCCACCAACCCCCCATGGAGGTTCTGATTTCTTACTTCTGTCACAAGATGCCAATTTCTCAGCTGACCAAGCAAGTCACGCTAAAGTCTGTTAGGGAAACCTGCAATATCACACTGGTTGGAGAAAGGATGGAAAATGTGATAGCTAACACAGGGTTGGCTGCTTCATAGGAAGCAGAATCTCTCACCCAGAAGGAGGGACGCACACCTTTTCTACTCCCTTTTTGCACTGAAGATGTTGCCTAGCCTGGCAATGAAACGTCTGCAAGAAAACAAGGCTCAGAGAGCACCAAGGCCTCCACAGCACGCCTTTTTGCATTGGAATGGATCAAGAAGAAGAAAGAACATGGAAAGGCTCACAGTTGCTTGAATTTGTTTTAGCGCTCTCTCTCTCTGTTCCAGGTTTAAGCAACTGCGAGCTTAGGGAGGCAGTTGACCTGAAGAAGAAAACCCAAAGTCTGGGAACGATGACTCCCACAATTCCCTAGCCAGCATGAAAGGCAAAACCCAGAACTATTTTCTTCCTAAGACAAGCCATCTGCCATCCTCTTTCAAGTCTGATCTGCCAGTTGAGACAGGCCAAAAAGTTTGAGAGTAGATATGGAACACATAAATATATTAAAGCATCCTACTCCACAGTTGTGGAGGCCTACATTGCATACTACAATACTATAGCTGTAAAGTTCTGAACAGCAAAAAGACTCACAAGTATGGAGTTTTTTTAAAAAAATCCTTCCTTGCACAGTCTGATATAAGACTGGGGGAAAACCCCAACAACAACTCCCATGAGAATGTGACAGAAAAATGCTAGTTGCTTTATAGGGCAGAACTGCAAAATAAATCTACAGAGATTACACATCTAAGTGGCAACAAATCAGCTCATATCAGAAATTGGTTCGTATCAGTGTCACACTAATAGCTTTAAGTGTTGTTGTTGTTGTAAATTAAGTTGGAAGAATTCCAAATGTCAAAACATACTCCTGGCCACTTGTTGACAGTCCCTTCCTTTACAAAGTGGCTATGTACAAATCTGTAATACCATCTTTAATTAATGCTCTGTAGGAAACATCTGGTTTACTTCACACACAAAGCAAAGAAAATCACAAGGCAGGTGGTTTTTAATTTCAAGAATGTACAATCCTTTTGTAGGTAGCAGAATTTCTTATGTACAGTGGAGCAGCTTGAAGCTCTCCCCACAAACCAAGGATGTATACAACACTTTGAATCAGACACCAGGCCATAATAATTGTGCATACTAAACGTAACACATTTCATATTCAATTTTCTTCTTCTTCTCTGACATCTTGAAAAATAATGAAAATAAAATGTTCAGAGGCTTCCATTGTCCAAAAATATTAAAACATATTTTTGAATCTGGCCCCCTTACATTTAAGAAGGACCAAAACACACAGACCTGTAGTGTAGTCCGTACTCTGGAAGACATTAAATACCACCTATTTAAAAAATGCATGTGTGTTCACATATAAAGATATAAAACCACACAACAATATTCAGTTTTTGGGGTTTCCAGACAATATTTTAAGACTTCTCAAACAATTACATTTGCAATTTGAGGACAATGATACCTAAACTCCACGTGTTAAATTATTTATTATTTTTATCCCACCTTTATTATTTTTATAAATAACTCAAGACGGTGAACATACTAATACTCCTTCCTCCTCCAATTTTTCCCACAACAACCACCCTGTTAGGTGAGTTGGGCTGTGTCTGTGTGACTGGCCCAAGGTCACCCAGCCGGCTTTCATGCCTAAGGCAGGACTAGAACTCACAGACTCCTGGTTTCTAGCCCAGCACCTTAACCACTAGACCAAACTGGCTCTCCTAATTATGACATTATGGTAACTAGTTAAAAGATCCTCCCCACATTATGTCCTTCTGACATAGCTCTTGAAATTGGGCTAGTAACAGCCACCTCATTTTGCCACTCAAGAGTGCCAACTTGTTCCTCTGTCAATCACAAAAAGAGAGAGAGAGAGAGAGAGAGAGAGAGAGAGAGAGAGAGAGAGAGAGAGAGAGAGAGAAACAAACCATGAATGGCATTAATCTGTTTTCTTTCATAGATAAAATTCAACTGACTTTTCAGCAACCCGCAGGAAGGGGCAAAAGTTGAGAGACTCATTCATATAACCAAACACTGTGACTCTAAGATAAGACAGTCAGTTGACCAGTTGTCTTAATAACTCGGTCTCTTAAATTTGACCTTGGACACACCAGACGCAAAGACATCCTTCACTGTCAATCTTTACATTGCCTCCACATTAAAGATTAGAGCAAGATAAGCTTGGGATTTGGGTCTGTTCAATTAGAACTGGAAGGAGGAAGGAATACAGTCCATCCACACCCACTATTACTCACCCAGCTTTAACTACCACTCAGTTCTTGTAATTTGGCACAATTACAATTAAGGGTCAAGCTGTTCCTCCTTTTCCTTTAGCAAATCTTTATAGAGGATTAGTGTACCTTGTATACAGCACTCAACCTGAGTTCCCATGACAAAAGTAAATCACGGCTGTATGCTTAGTTCAGATATTTTCCACTTTCCTAAACTCAGAATCTAGAGCAAATCTCCATGTAAGCACAAGGCTGTAAGCACTATAGACTACAGTGACTAAAAGTGGGGCAGGGAGGACAAGGAAGAACAGATAATCTCACAGGAGAGCTCTAATCTACAGGCTAAAGTTCACTACCTCTCTCATTCTTGCCTAACACATCGTGAATTACCCTTGGAAGTCAAAAAACTGTATAGTTTCAGGGACATGAACAGAAATGTCTGGGCCCATCAAGCCAATCCTAGAGAAGCTTGGGACAAAAAAGGGGATTGCATCTCAGGCCACGTCAACAGCACAAGGTCTCGTGTACCCCCTTTTTTTGCAACGTTACAGGTACATCATGCGACATTTACACAGAAAAGGATAGGAACCCTTGTGGACTGCCTGAAGGCTTACTCAATAGAAGACCAGGATCCTATGGCTCTTTAAGAATGCCTGTCTGAATGGCTCTTCCAGTTAAAAGAAACAGAATGATGTTCTCCTTCCCTATAGCTTTCTCACCTGCTGCGCCTATATCTCTTATTTGAATTGGGCATACATGCAGAGAGAAAAGATTACAGATCACCACTCCTCTTGCCCACAGGAAAACATGGTATGGTCATGTCATCCCAAAATGATGTGGACACCTATCCCCCTCCCCATCCCATTCTAGCAACTATTTCTTGCCTGATTACATCCTGAAAGTATTGCTAAAACAGGAAAATGTGTAAAATGTTTCCATATATACCTCTGGCTCAAAAGAGAGCAATTATTTATGCTAAAACCAGGGGAAACCGTTTTCAAACAAGAAAATCAATTCAACCAAGCCTATCATCATTAGCACTCAACAATGTTCATTAGCTCCACTAAAATTAGAGGCCAAACTTTTGCACAGCTTAAAACTTTCCTTAGTAATTAAGGTCCATCTCATTCATAAACTTACTCATCTCATTTGGATTGTCCTGAATGCTAGGAGTGCCTTGCTCCCTACAAATCAACCTGACCATTACAACTGCAGGTGACAAGACTGACTTCTAGAGCAAACTCTTAGTAGATTCAATTACTACTTTTATGCTAGCAACAGGAAATGCAATTACATGCCTGTCCTAACTATTTTAATGTCTACAACTTGTGCAACTTTGGATGCCCATTTCAGCTGGAAGGCAGGATTTTCCTAGCCTTATTTTATGAGCCAGCAACTGTCAAGTACAATGTGTGAACTGTATGATATCCTGTAACCCCAACGTGAAAGTTTATTGATAAATTCTAAAAATGTTTAGCCCCCATTTATATCAATGACATTAACAGCAAGCTCTACACTACAGTCTCAATACACAACCAACCCTAGGCAAAATGCACTTGCCTACTAGAAAGGGTTTGTTAAGTTCCAGGAAATAAGAAGGACCATCAGAATATTTTTGGTACCAATGGAAATGTCAATATCTTGTAGACTTAACTGGTACACAAAATGAGCCAATCCCTTTCAACAAGTGGGTACACACAGACCAAGTTCTGTAAAACAGTTCTGCCTCTCAAGAATGCCAGGACACTGAGATATGTACACATTCCTGGGCCCTGCCCTGTTGTTGTCACTTTGCCACCCTGAGCAGCTGCACAGGGTAACCCAAAAAGATTCATGCCATTATCACCCAACTGCAGGGCCGCCGAACCTTCGTATCACAGAGACCTTCTGGAAATTATGTGAGATGGTCGGTGCTGCAGCTTCAGCCTGGGGTATTAGGACGATCATCCTACCTTCACCATTTCCCATCCTGGCTGTGGTGACCATTCACTGCTTACCTGGCATACATTGAAACGTGAACCACCGAAGCTTTACCTTCCTGCATTTCTTGTGGGCCACATCAGTGACCACAAAGCGTCTGCGGGGGGCACATTAACCTTTCCCTCGGTGTTTCTTACAGCGCCCCCTCTCTTCCCACGCTCCGGCTGCAAGGCTGGAGCTCCTCAAGCCACAGGCTCCCCTCCTCTCCACCCGCGGCTGCGGAAGAGCTCAGCGCTAGCGGCGGGGGCTGCCGTCGGCCTGGCACCCCGGGCCATGGCACCCTGCGGCTTCCCCTCGACCTTTTCTCCCCGGGGACGAGGGGGGCGTCCGGCTGCTGCAATAGCAGCAGCAGCAGCGCCCGAAGGCGCGGCCGCTTCTCGCAGCCCACCCCCCGCCGCCCGCCCTGCTTCTGCTCCAGCCCGCGCTGCCCTTTTCCTCCGCCGCCGCGCGCGCCGGGCACGCGCACCTGGATGACCTCGTTGACCTCTCGGATGCACTCCACCATGTGCTGCAGGATCTGCTCGGCCGTCAGCACCTCGTAGCGGTAATCCTCCTCCTGCTCGTGGCCCAGCCCGCCGCCGCCGCCGCCCGGGCCTGGTCCGCCCAGCCCGCTGCCGCCCAGGCCGCCGCCGCCGCCGGGCCCCAGGCCGCCCGTCTCGCCGCACAGCAGCCCGTCGCGCTCGCCGCCCACGCCCAGCCCGGGCTCGACCAGCTCCACCTCGCCCAGGTCGAGGTTGTCGTCGTCGGGCTCGTCCTCGTCGTCGTCGGGCTCGTCGTCGTCCTCCTCGGCGCCGCTGTCCTCGCTGCACTCCTCGTCCTCGTCGAACTCATAGTTGTAGCCTTCGTCCGAGTCCATGGCGGCGCGGGCTGGAGCACGCGAGGCGGCGAGACGGGCCGCGAGCGGGGCGGCCCCACCGGGATCCGAAGGCTTCGGCCTGGCCGCCTCCCTTCGGCGGACCGATCACAAGCACCCGCCGCCGCCGCCGCTCCTCACAGGCGCCGCTGAGCCAACAAAGGGACGCGTCCGGCCCGCTCCGTCACCTCGACGCACGCCACCACGCACGCAGGCACGCACGCGCGCGGCTGGACGCAACCCACGCGGCGGGACGGCGGGGGCGGGGCAAAGCGCGCCCCGCCCCTTCCCGCGCCGGCCCTCTCGCTCGGCCTTCGCGGGCGGGCGGGGTCTGGCGGAGGAGGCTCGCTCGGCGCCGTCCATCTTGAGCGTGGCTGAAGGGATTGTCTCGCGGGAGCCATCTTCGGAGCGCGCGCGCTCCTCTTTCCTCGCGGAAAGAAAGGGGGGGAAGGGGGCGCCCGCCATCTTGGGTGTGGCTAACGCTGGAAGTCTGGGTTCTCACGACACACGCAACTAAATGCAAGCCAGCCCACCTTCCAGACCCTGGTGCTGCTTGAACCTTGCCTTTCTGACCCATTGAAACCCTAAACTGCCTTGCAAGCCCAGGAAGCTGGGTTATGGAGTAATCATGGGCAACAGTCTGATAAAAGTCCAAGATTTAATTGTGAGCCCCTGGAACATTGGGGTAAGCAAACCATGGTTAAGTGTACTAGACCACCCCAGTCCTACCCTGTTTTTTTCCCCCCTGCATTTATTCCTGGGGTAACAATTCTTTGGTTCAGGCACAATCTTTGGTTCAGTAATGTTGCATCATGGGGAAATGTTACAGCATGGTGTTTTCCAGGCCAAGGTTTGTGAGCCGGGTTTCCCCATATCCCTTCACCTGGAGTCATTTTGCAGTTTTAATCTTTAAGGGGCTCCACAGATTCTTCTTAGAATTTTCTTCCATGCTGATTCTCTTTTTATTTCCTAATGCCGCGACTTGTAAATTCACAAGAACTAAGCTGAGAACATCGAGGTTAAAGCTTTGTTTACAAACTATGATGGTTGGTTTCCAACAAAGCCCTTAAGCCAGTGTTTCTTAAACTTTTCGCTCACAGGACCCCTTCCCACTTTTAAAAAGAACCCCAAAAGAGCTTTTGTTTACATGGGTTCTATTTATCGATATTTACTGTATGAAAAATTAAAATTGACGCATTTGTAGAATATTTATTGAATCTTGTAAAAATAACTGTTAAACTCATAAGATACTAACATAAATACAATATTTTTCACGAAAAATAATCTTTTTAAGAAATAAAAAATAATAATGCGAAGAGGGACATTGTTTTAAGTTTTTGCAAATACATTCAACATCTGGCAAATAGTTTTGATTTCGCGGACCCCTGGGAGGGTCTAGGGGAACCCCCAGGGGTCCTCAGGCCACCCTTTAAGAAATGCTGTCCTAAGCCAAAACTAATCAAACCACGTTATAGCTAGCACAAGATGTACCCCAGCCCCTTCCATGACCCACAAGTTTCCGTAACAGGAATGATGCAACCGGGCTCACAGATCTAGCCTGCTTCCAAGCATTCTCACGGCTCTCATTTCTGCCCTGCAAATGCCCACTAGCAGGCAGCAAAGAACAAAAATGCTCGGTATCCCCTTGCTGCCCACTAATGGGCATTTGAATTTTTGCAGCCCAGATGAGGTTGCATGTCATTTGACAGTGGCAAATGTGTAAAAACAGCAAATGCAATTCACATGCCCATTGAGAAACGGGTGACCTGATGCCTGGTTGAAGTGCTCTCTGATCTGAAAAAGGTAATGGGATGGCTTTTGCTACTTCCTTGGAGAGAAATGTTCATCATTGTCTTAATGATGGCTTGAGAAGCTCCAGAGGTGGCCCCACCAAGTTATAACTTGTCCAGGATCATCTCGGGCATTTGGTGCTCAGCAGCGTCATAAAAATGTCAGCAAAAAGTCTATCTTGGCCAGTATCCTTTTTCCACAGGAGCCAAATAAAAGTTTATCGAAAACCGCCATGGAGAACATTGGCGCCACAGCTTTCTCGTGCTTCAGATGTGCAGGAACTGATATTCTTAAGTGTATAGCCTTCATAATTAAGAGTAGTAGCAACTTCTCCTCCATTACTTTACATTACATCTCTAATTCTCATTCAATACTGTCGAACGGATCACCATCACTATGATTTGAGTCCCCTTGTGGGGGGAGATGGGCGGTGATATAAATTGAACAAACAAATAAATAAATAAATTTGGCTTCACCCACTGCCCTACATCAAATTGTGCAGTGTGTTTGGGGCTTAGCGCTGCTGTACAAACCCAGCACCTGTAGTTTGTAAATCATGTTCATGGCTTAGAGCAGTGTTTCTCAACCTTGCCAACTTTAAGATGCATGGACTTCAACTCCCACCAGATCACCTGGCTAGGGGATTCTGGGAGTTGAAACACTGGCTTCAAGGGTTGTATGGGCCCAACCAATGGTGGCTTTGCAACAAGCCATAATGAAGCGAACTGTGTCTCAGAGTGATGCGTGAATCAGGTCGTCTTCTTGTGTTTGTAAATTCCAAACCTTAAATATGAACGTCAAAGTATTTTTTTTTTCTGTCCTGAATTTTCTGCCTTCAAAAATCAAATCTCCCGTTTGGGGGAGATGGGCGGTCATATAAATCAATTAAATAAATAAATGATCTTGGGGTTCTAATATATATTTTCACTCCATCTTAATATTATTCATCACATCACAGAAGATGTGGAACGGAAGAGACTACTTAAGGCCATCAAGTCCAGCCCCAACTCAATGAAGGAATCCAAAAATGGCAAGACAGCAATGGCCAAAAGTCTGTTTGAATACATATGGCAAAGGGAAGTTTAGCATCTCTTCCCTTAGTAAGTGGTTCTACTCTCAAATTATTTTACTGCTAGGCATTTTTCAGTCAGAATCTGTTTTCCTGTCCCTTAACACCATTATTCAGTGTTCTGGACTCTTGGTCGATAGAAAACAATTTGACGTTCTTTTGTATAACACCACTTTGGATAACTGAAAAGTGGTATCTAACCCCCCCGTCTTCAGTTGCCTGTTCTCAAAGCTGATCACAGCTGTCCTGTCAATCACCTTTCAAGACTACAGGTAGTCCTCACTTAACAACCATTCATTTAGTGACAGTTCAGACTTAAGACAGTGCTGAAAAAACTGACTTGCGACCGGTCTTCACACTTACAACCGTGGTCACGTGATCACGATCTGGGCACTTGGCAACCAGTTCGCATTTATGGTTGTTGCAACATTCTGTGGTCACATGATCACCATTTTTGACCTTTCCAGCCAGCTTCTGGCAAGCAAAATCAATGAGGAACTGCGTGATTCACTTAATGACCACGTGGTTCCCTTAACGACCGCGGTGATTCGCTTAATGCCTGCCACAAAAAAGGTCGTAGAATCAGGTCAGATTCGCTTAGGAACCGAAATTCCGGTCCCAATTGTGGTTGTTAAGCAAGGACTACCTATAAGTTTCCTAATTGCTTGGTCCCCTTCACTGCCATTCCCTAAACTCATTCCAGTTTCTCCAAATCTTTCTTAAAATATGATGTCCAGAACCAGACACGATATTTGCAGCTGTAACTGTCTGTTGCAGACCCAATTACTTCCTACCGACGCACTCATGCTTTTTCGAACTAGAACAGGGTCTCCTAACCTGGGGTCCACGGACCTCTTGGGGTCTGTGGATAGATTTCAGGGGGTCAGTGAATTTAAAATTACAGACATCAACACTCATAAAAAGCAGGTGGAGCTTTGATTGCATTATTGTACCCACCAACTTGACTTTCCTTACCACATCCTGCAGACACCCCTGCCAAAAAGTTAGCCTGCAGTTCTTAAAGCAGTGTTTCTCAACCGTGGCAACTTGAAGATGTGTGGACTTCAACTCCCAAGGTTGAGAAACACTGCCTTAAAGGAAGGAGTGTTCACAGCAGTTCCACAAAACCCAACAGCCGCTGCTGGCTCATCTTGAAAAGTGAAGTAAAGTTGGCCCTGGCAAATGCACGGATGGGAGACCACCAGGAAATAGAGCTGCAAGCTAGAGTGGGCCCTTGAAAGCGCATCCTGGAAAAAGGCGCTAACCGCCCCCTTCCATGCTGCTGCTAAGAAAACCACACGGATGTGCATCCAAGCCAGCCCGGCAAGGGCGCAGCTGGAGCTCAGAGACCCCTCCTTGATCCTCGCCCTGCTACGCTGGCGTTTTGCTAGCAGAGATCGAGCTAGATTTTTATCTGCAGGGCCAGCGTCCTGCGCCAGCGCAGGGAGCCAGAGAGACCGCTGCATCCGGCCAGTGGCCTCTCACGTGATCCGGATGGGTCACGTGATCTCCGAAGCTCTCTTTCTACCGTCCGGCTGGCCCGCACCGGCAGCTGCGTCTCCCGCACGGATGGTGGGCTTCGCGGGCGCGCTCGTCTTCCTCCTGGCGGCCAGCTTCGGCGCTGCCGTGTGGCCGCAGCCGCAGGAGCTCATCGTAGCCCCCCAAGGCCGCTGCCGGCTCAGCTACCGTCGCTTCCGATTCGCCTATGCCAACGCCTCGGCGGTGGCGCCCGGGTGCGAAGTGCTGGACCAGGCGTTCCGGCGCTACTGGCCGCTGCTTTTCCCTCCCGGGCACAAGGACCCAGCAGGTGCGGGTGGCAGCTGGGGAGGGAGGGTCGCCGGACGGGCCCCTGCTCGCGCCCCTCTCTGCACGTCCGGACCTGGCATGCTTTGCAATCCAAGACGCGCTGCGGCCGCGTTCACACGACGCGCTTCCTCGCGGGCTCACCCTCTGCGGGGCTTGGTTAGGGTTCGCTTGGAGGGCTTTGGTTTGGGTTTGCCCTGCTGCTGAATGAGTTGCAAAAATTGGGTTAAGGTGTGGGGCAGTCAGTGACTTCAGTAATCGGGATAACTGGGTTGTCTGGACTATGCCTTTATGTGACCCCCGGCACGCCTCTTCCTTATTTTCTCCTGCCCAAAGGCTGAGCTAGAGAAAAGTTCACTCTTAGGTGTCCAGGCCCCTTGGCCGAAATTTAGGGCAGCAGGGCAGCCTGGCGAACTTCTAAATAAGCTAGGGAGGCATAGTTTCCAGGAGGGAATCTGGGGCAGCAGAGCTGGGTCAAAACATGAGGATACCAAGCTGACATCCTGCGCCCAGAGACCTCATCATGCAGAGACCTCCCTTACTCGCTTGCGTCCTGGCGTCCGAAACAAATACGTAAGTTGCGGCATTTGCCTGATGCCAAGTCATACATTTCCTTCATTGCCAACCTCCCCCCCCCCCCGCTCTCTTCAGAGAAATCCTTGCATTTTTCCTTAATATGGGAAAAATAAGGCTGGATTCCAGCGTCTGCTTACTTGGAAGTAAGCCTCTTTGAAGTTACAGTGGTGAAAATCTGCATCAAAGAGATGCAAGGTTGTATCTCCTGGTTGCAATTTTGTGCATATTTCTCAAGGAAGAAACTGTCAGCCCCACCAGGGAAACCAGACCAAGGAATCCACTCCTCAGAAAGGCTAAAACCAGTTTTATTGAGAGTGGCTGTAATAAAAGAATCTTGCAAGCCTGGTTGTGCTGCACCTCCCCCTTATACTCCAGTGAATTAGGGAGGTGTCTGCCTGAGCTGTTATGTTATGTTATCTCTTTGCTCTGGACATTAAAAAAAGGTTGGGCCCCTTTCACCTAGGCAACGGATCTTGCATATTTCCATCAAGGTCATCTTCCTTACTCTCTACAGAAGCCCCCTTGAATTCTTCAGTAGAATTTACTCAGTAGGCATAGCAATTAAAAAGACTTGAACGTGCTCTTTGCTTAAGGCCATCCACTTGTTTTCTTTTTTATTATAGCTTCTTTCAACTTTGTACTGTTTTCTTTTTAGGACGGGAAGCTTGTTTATTAACTGTTGTTCAGAACTTGAAGTATTGTAAGGATTGTAAGTAGCATACAATAATTCCATCCATCAAAGCACGGGTTTCTCACCTTTTCAAATTGCGACGGGGCAGGACTTTGTCACCATCCCCGAACTCGCGCTGACCCAAGTAACGGAGGGGACCACCCCACTACAGGCAGACGAGTGGATCGCAAAAATAAAGAGCAATTGGCCGGTGATGATGAAAACCTTCGAGGACGCAAAGGCAAATTACAAAAAGTACGCTGACAGGAAAAGAGCGGCTGAATGGGAGCTCAAAGTGGGAGATAAAGTGTACCTCTCCCCAAAGAATTTGCGCTCCACACAGCCATCCAAGAAACTCGCACCCAAATTCATTGGACCATTCACTATTGTAAATGTGATCAACCCAGTGACGGTCAAACTGCAACTCCCTAAAGCACTGAAACTCTGACAAGTATAGAGCAGTGTTTTTCAACCTTGTCCGCTTGAAGACGTGTGGACTTCAACTGGTTAGGGAATTCTGGGAGTTGAAGTCCACACGTCTTCAAGCAGACAAGGTTGAAAAACACTGGTATAGAGGGACCAAAGTTGCAAATATTCTGGATGGCCAGTAGATGGCAGCCAAGTGTGAAAGCTTTCAGTATCTCTTTGCTACCAACGAATAGTAAACCTGGATTTTTGCATTCCAAATCTGGTCGCCCAAAATGTCTCTGACTTTAGCTGGTTTTGTAGGCAAAGAATTTCCTGACAGTGAAGGAGGAAGTGAGAAGAATGAGCAGTCACAAATAGATTATAGCTAAACATAGTTCCTCATCCCTCCATTTTCTAGTTAAAGGCCATATATTCTCTCTAGGATATGCAGTCTTAAAAATCTATCTGAGTCCGCTGTCAGATCTCACACCCATCCTCTGTCTCCAGACCCTTAACTTTTAGTTCAGTTTCTCAATTTGACTTGGCAGTAGCCTCACAAATCCTGCTGGGCTAAATTAGAGACTTGGTTGAATATGAGAATGGAACCTCACTCACAACAGCGATTGCCCGCTGTGCTGCAAAAAAGTCAGAGGCTCGTAGGTGTAATGGTATGTGGGAAAGACCTTGGGAGACAGGGCGAAATGTTGCTGCCTAGGGAATGGTCAGATAAGAGCCGGCATAGCTGGATAGTGGGCGGGGCAAGAGGCTCAGAAGAGACCCTCCCTAGTTTTTCAGGCTTTCAGGCTGTAAAGGAGACAGGGGGAGAATTGTACTTTCAGACTTGCGCCTGGCAGGGTAAACCAGATAGGAATCACAACCTGATAAGCTAATTCTACTTCATTGTAAAGCTACATTAACAGAATCTTGCAAGATATTTTTCTTTTCTTTTTTTCTTTTCCTCCTTAGTTTGGTTTGTATGTTTGGTTTGTACTTTTAATTTTTTTTTAATTCTCTTTTTCTTTAAGATTCAAGATTGCTTTGTTAAAAAAAATAAAGATAAATTATTGGGGGGAAAAACTTGGTGTAACTAGAACTCGGAGAGCTTCCCCGTGCCTTACTTCCAATTGTGTATTGCAGAGTGCAACTTGGAAGGCCTGTGTCCTGATCTTCTCGTCTCCGTCACCCAAGCAGGATGCGATGGCTATCCCTCCCTGGAATCCCCGGAGAACTGTAAGAGAATGGCGTCTGTCTCAAAGCTGATGGCAGGGTTGGCAACATTGAGCTCATGGGCAGCAGGACATCCTTGGTCCCTACCTAGCTGCCATCCCCATTTTTATTTTCAAAGATGGTGTATGTGGGAGCCAGGAATATTCTTACCTACTAGGAGTGGTCAACTTTGGTTGGTTGGAGAAGACATCTTTAATATTGGGGGAAGAATAAGAATGGCCATGGGTGGAGCTGACCCATTTGGGGAAGACCCATGATTTCCCCCTTTTCCCCCAGACTATTTTAACAACAACAACAACAACAATTTATTAAACTTGTATGCTGCCCAACTCCCAGCCACTCTGGGCGTCTCATAACAATCAAAGAAATTACAATAAGATCAATAGAAGATAAACAATGGCAAGTGCGATGAAGCGAGGTGTCTCCGTCTCCCTCACCAAAGGCCTGGGTGAAGAGTCAGGTCTTCACCACCCTTCTGAACCCCAGCAGAGGTGGGGGGCCATCCAGATCTTGGGGGGAACCTGGTTCCAGACGGGAGGCACTGCAACAGAGAAGGCATGCTTCCAGGGTCCCGATAGATGACATTGTTTAATCAAGGAACCCAGAGCGTGCCAACCCTGCGACATTGAAGTGGCCAGGCAGATACTAGGGGAGACGGGTGTTCCCTCATGCAACCGGGGTTAAATCAGAACTTCAGGGTTTGCACTGCAGTTTTCATCTTTTTCCTGCTTCATCTTGGCAAGAAACCAAGCTTCCCATTTTTAGTCTGTGATGGCTCTGCAGGCTGCCTGTTCCAGAAACAATCCTTGAAATTGTAGGTTGCCGCTCCTAATAGAAAGATGACGCCAGCCCTTTGCTTTGCAGTATGCCAACTTCTAGGTTGGTTTTAAAAGCCACACACACATACAAACATTTTTTTAAATCATGGAAGTATCTACAGACAGATTGGTTCCAAGGGCAGGGTGTCTGAACCTGTGACCCCTAAGCAACATCATTTGTGGAGTCCTTGGTGCTCTCTGAGCTTGGTTGTTTGCTTGCAGATGTTTCATTACCTGACTAGGTAACATCATCAGTGTGAGTGGGTGTGGGGTTTGCTCCCTGTTTATCTACAGTAGCTTGCCTTGCCAGTGTTGGTGGGAGTGTTTTTCTCCTTGGTAGTTCCATGATTAGGGTATTGGAGGAACTACCAAAGAACTACCAAGGAGAAAAACACCGGCAGGGCAAGCTACTGTAGATAAACGGGGAGCAAACCCCACACCCACTCACACTGATGATGTTACCTAGTCGGGTAATGAAAGGACTGCAAGCCAACAACCAAGCTCAGAGAGCACCAAGGGCTCCACAGTTCAACCCTGAGCTACAGATATTATCTTCTATTGGAACATCATTTGCCTCAGTCTGAGAAAAGGAGTGTTCTAACTCCACTGCTTTTTTTTTTCCAAATGAACTTTCAGATAAGCTCAGCATTTCGAAGGAGCTGATGCTTCTCACAGCAACCAACATCTGGGGTGCTCTCAGAGGTAAGATGGGGGGCAGTTTTCCATTGCTGTCTTTGTAGCTTCATACTCTGACTTGCTCCAACTGATGTGGTTCTGCCTTGTTGCACAGGGTTAGAGACCTTCAGCCAGCTTGCCTGGAGGGACGACGATGGGACCGTGAGTACTGCCCTTTTAAAGCAGGGAATATTAGGGTGGGGTTTACAGTTTCTGTTAAGTTCTTAAGTGCTTTGTTTTGGCGTGACTTTGTGTGTTGAGTGAGAGCAGGCATTGCAGTCTGTAAATGGAGCATGTGGTGTCAACCCCAGCAGTTGGGGCTTACTCAACAAGCCAGGTTTAACCAAAGTCATGGATTAGTGCAATCATGTCGAGGTTGAAGAAGACCCAACTAACTGGATTCACCCAGTTTGCTGAGGCAGAAAATCTAAACAAGTTGCATGATTTAATGTGATATATGAGAATAGAGAGCCAGTTTGGTCTAGTGGTGAAGGCACCGGGCTACAAACCGGGTGACTGTGAGTTCTGGTCCTGCCTTAGGCATGAAAGCCAGCTGGGTGACCTTGGGCCAGTCACTCTCTCTTAGCCCTAGGAAGGAGCCAATGGGAAACTAGGAGACTGAGAGTTCTAGTCCCACCTTACGCATGAAAACCGGCTGGGTGGCCTTGGGCCATTCCCTGTCTCTCAGCCCTAGGAAGGAGCCAATGGCAAACCAGGAGACTGAGAGTTCTAGTCCCGCCTTAGGCACGAAAGCCGGCTGGGTGACCTTGGGCCAGTCCCTGTCTCTCAGCCCTAGGAAGGAGGCATTGGCAAAGCACTTCTGAAAAACCTGCCAAGAAAACTGCAAGGACTAGTCCAGGCAGTTGCCAACAGTCAAGAATGACTCAGACACACACACACACATACAAATGAGCATAGTTGATGAATCTATTCCATTTCCTTCCTTCCCATCTGAAGCTTGATCTAATTCAAGCTGTCACTTGCAACTCACTTTGCTAGCTGTTACTTTGTTCTCCAAAGGACTTTCCAGCTTAGCAAGATGAGTCCAGGGAAGAGCGTGTGGCAGCTAAGTGCCTCCTAAATCCTAGACTGGAACTCTTGAAGAGCCTCTTCAGTCCTCCAAACACATGGCCTGATTTTCCGTCTTGGCCCCTGGGAGAACTCTATGCTGGACGTTGGGTCAACTGTGCTATCTTCTCCCCTATATAGTTCTACATCAACAAGACAGAAGTGGTTGATTTCCCCCGTTTCCCTCACCGAGGTCTGCTACTTGACACATCTCGCCATTATCTACCTTTGAGAGCCATCCTGGAGACGCTGGTAGGTGCATCTGCATCTAGAAGCAATGGCTGGGAGATCCTGAGAGATCTTGCGCAATCTTGGCCACTCTGCAGAAACTCTTGGCATGGCTCAGGTCGGGTGATTCCTCACTGACCATGCTGTTATATTGGCTGATTTCATTCATTTTCTTTATCACCACCACCATCGTACCTCCACAAACCTTGGGGTCTTCCGATGTTTCCCTCTTATGCTTGGGTGGTGCCGTGTTGTCTCTGCGAGGAACTGCGCTCGTGTCTGCACTTGAAATGGAAGGATTGGTAGGACAGCCAGTGTGGTGCAGTTCTTTAGGGCTGGACTCCCCCCCCCCCCCGGGAGACCCAGGTGTAGACCACATTCAGCCATAGAAGTGTTGGCTTTGTGCCAGTCACATTCTCTTAGCCCAATCAATCTCCCAGAGTTGTGGGGGGAAATGGGAGGAGGGGGTGCTCTCTATACTGCCATGTGCTCTTGAACTAAAGGTGGAATATGAAGCTATCAGATAAATTCAAGCCATCTGGTCTAGGTTGCTTTCACAAGTGATCACCAATAATCCTGCTTCAGCGTTATTCTGCTTTTCATAAGGAAAAGAAAAGCTGTGTGAAAACTTTTTCTTCAAAATTCCTATATTTGTGTATAATTTGAGGGTTTGTCTATGGCAGTGTTTCTCAACCTTGGCCACTTTAAGAGGTGTGGACTTCAATTCCCAGAGTTCCCCAGCCAGCCATGCTGGCTGGGGAACTCTGGGAGTTGAAGTCCACACCTCTTAAAGTGGCCAAGGTTGAGAAACACTGGTCTATTATGTAAGAAAGAAAGCTGTGTGGATTCAGGGCAAGGTTTAATGGGTGGGGAAGCCTTCTTATGGGTGACCATGTTCAGAATATCTTAATGGTCTCTGGGGGTTTTCTGAGCCATCAAGCCAACTCTTGACCATCCCACAACTGTTGCTAATGAATGTCCCACTGGACTTGGGACCAGGGAGCCTTTCTAACCTCCCATTTCCTCAGGATGCCATGGCGTACAACAAACTCAATGTGTTCCACTGGCATATTGTGGACGACCCATCGTTTCCGTTCGAAAGCATGGTATTCCCCGATCTCAGCTGGAAGGTGAGCTGTCCCATCTCCCTCTGAACCTCTGCCATAGAGCTGGCAATGTGAGTCCTTGAGGGAATTCCTTGTGTCCCATGAAGCTTGGAGGCCTCTGGGCCTCCGCCCCCCAATTTGACACGAGAACAGTGGGCAGAAAAGAGCATTTTTGCTGAAACAGAGTGTTTTCACTTTGCAGCATTCTTTTCCCAAAGGAAGCTGAAGAGTGATTTGTTAGGGGCATTTCATCTGGATTTCTGTCTATGGGGTCTCAGTGGTCCTTTCTAGGTGTGTTAGATAACATGGATGTGGCATGCAAGCAATATTGCCCTTATTTTCTAGAAAAGATTTCTAGAGCAGGGCAAGAAGTTGATCACAGAATATGATCTTCTTGCATTATCCTGTATGCTAGTTGAAACCACCTAGGTTTATTAAACCCTTTGAGAGCCCGCAAGATCTCTGCCAAGTGATAACATTCTTAGGTATAAAAATTGAAGGATGCAGTTCTTTCACTCCACCATGACTTTGCATTCAATAGGAACCTATTGAGAGAGCCAGTTTAGTGTAGCGGTTAAGGCATCGGGTTAGAAACTGGGAGACTGAGAGTTCTAGTCCCGCCTTAGGCATGAAAGCCGGCTGGGTGACCTCAGGGCAGTCCCTGTCTCTCAGCCCTAGGAAGGAGCCAATGGCAAACCAGGAGACTGAGAGTTCTAGTCCCGCCTTAGGCATGAAAGCTGGCTGGGTGACCTCGGGTCAGTCACTCTCTTTCAGCCCTAGGAAGGGGCCAATGGCAAACCAGGAGACTGAGAGTTCTAGTCCCGCCTTAGGCATGAAAGCTGGCTGGGTGACTTCAGGTCAATCACATTCTCTCAGCCCTAGGAAGGGGCCAATGGCAAACCAGGAGACAGAGAGTTCTAGTCCCGCCTTAGGCATGAAAGCTGGCTGGGTGACCTTGGGCCTGTCACTCTCTCTCAGCCCTAGGAAGGAACCAATGGCAAACCAGGAGACTGAGAGTTCTAATCCCGTCTTAGGCATGAAAGCCGGCTGGGTGACCTCGGGCCAGTCCCTGTCTCTCAGCCCTAGGAAGGAGCCAATGGCAAACCAGGAGACTGAGAGTTCTAGTCCCGCCTTAGGCATGAAAGCCGGCTGGGTGACCTCGGGTCAGTCACTCTCTCTCAGCCCTAGGAAGGAGCCAATGGCAAACCAGGAGACCGAGAGTTCTAGTCCCGCCTTAGGCCTGAAAGCCGGCTGGGTGACCTTGGGCCAGTCACACTCTCTCAGCCCAACTCACCTCACAGGGTTGTTGTGGGGAAAACAGGAGGAGGAAGGAGTATTCGGTATGTTTGCCGCCTTGAGTTATTTATAAAAATAATAAAGGCGGGATAAAAATAAAATAAATAAATAAAACCTGTGACAGTGATTTTTTTTTTAAGGGATCCTATAACTCAGCCACCCACGTGTACACAGCCAGCGATGTGAAGACGGTGATTGAATATGCCCGGCTGCGTGGGATTCGAGTGATTGCAGAATTCGATACTCCTGGACACACTCTGTCTTGGGGAGCAGGTGAGAACTGTCTTGTGGTGAGCAGAGAAACATGAACTCGGTTTCTTTGAACCCACATCAGTGCCGAGTTAGAATCTGAATCGACACGTCTGTAACCTGAACGGTGGTTCTGAAGGTGTCTCAGAACACCCTGCTTCCCAGGAGGGAAGATTCGACAGCTAAAGGCAAGATTTTCGCCCGCTTCGTTGGTTGAAAAGGAGAGAGAGAACAAAGCTGTGCATCATTTAAATGT
This sequence comes from Charina bottae, assembly GCA_023362775.1. Taxonomy (NCBI): domain Eukaryota; kingdom Metazoa; phylum Chordata; class Lepidosauria; order Squamata; family Charinaidae; genus Charina; species Charina bottae. The sequence continues at coordinate 18,189,538 of JALMGJ010000010.1, read as the reverse complement.
TCCCATCTGGCTCAGCCATCCCCAACCTCCAAATGTGCTGGGCTGAAAATGCCCCGAGAAATGGTTAAGCTTGGGATTCTGGGAGCGGTTTTTGCGCTTCATCTTCTTCCCCAAAGCATTAGGACTCTGATCAGCCTGAGCCAAGTTGTTGTCAATCAGGGCTTAATTCTTACTAGTTTGGGTTTTTTTCAAATGTGTCACAGGCCTGAGCAGGATGCGTCACTTCAATGCACTGGATCAGAAGGAGTCTGGTAGCACCTTTGCCGGCTGGCAAATTTTATTAAAAGGCACAAGCTCTTGTGAACTGTAGCTCAGGAAAGCTTATGCCTTTTAATAAAATTTATTAGTTGGAAAAGGTACTACCTTTTGATTTTTGGTTACCATAGACCTACACAGCTCTCCTCCTATAATATCTAATTGCACTTGGTGGCTTTGTGTGTTTTTTGTTTGTTTATTTATTCCCTTCTCCTTCCTTCCTTCCTTCCTTCCTTCCTTCCTTCCTTCCTTCCTTCCTTCCTTCCTTCCCTCCCTCCCTCCCTCCCTCCCTCCTTCCTTCCTTCCTTCCTTCCTTCCTTCCTTCCTTCCTTCCCTCCCCCCCTCCCTCCCTCCCTCCTCCCTCCCTCCCTTCCTTCCAAATCCCAGGTGTCCCAGGCTTGTTGACTCCATGTTACGTGTTCTCAAAACCCACCGGGACCTATGGGCCAGTCAATCCCATTCTCAACTCCACTTACCAATTCATGGCCACGTTTTTTGCTGAAGTTAGTGCCGTCTTCCCAGATTTCTACGTTCACCTGGGAGGAGATGAGGTGGACTTCTCCTGCTGGTGGGTTTTGTTTCCCTTGAGGGATCTGGAAGGGGAAGGATGGAGAGAAGGCAAAAGTATGGCAGGGTGAAGGGAAGTGTGTGGTGGTGGTGGTGGTGGATGACATCCTAGGATGGGACCAGCTAAGAGATAGGTGGCCATAAACCATACATTGAAAAACCTGCCATGTTCACACATAATGTTACACTAAGATGGATCCTGATGTGAAAATAAAAACATGTCCCACATAGGGACATAGATATCCATGCTTCAGAGACACCATGACACCTCAGCAATTAACTTAGGTACATTCATCATAAGCCCTAACTGTCTGGTGGCAAATTTTACTCCAGTGAATCATTGGAGACACAAGTCAGGTAGAAACCACAGGAGTCGTGGTGAATTAGATACCTGCTGGATCCATACTTTGCACCAAGCCCTAATTTGTTCTAACCTTGGTTTACTTAAGTAACCTTGGTTTGTTGAGTAAGCCACAGTTGGTGGTTACACAGCAGGCTGTGCCACAAATCACAAGGGCTGAGTTCAAAAACATGTTAAGCTAAATCTTGTGGGCTGGAATCATGATTGGTCCAAATGTCAGCATGATAGTTTCTGCTTCATCTAGTTGATGTATTTACAAAGCATGCTTCCATTTTTATTCTTACTGGTCTACAAAAGAGTCCTTTGTGGCACTAGGGTTTGGAGATCTTGAGGATCCAACTTTGATCCAACCCCTCTATTTCCATACAGGAAATCTAACCCAGATATCCAAGCTTTCATGCAGAAAATGCAATTTGGCAAAGACTATGCCAAGCTAGAATCCTTCTACATTCAAAGGTAAAGTGATCCTTCCTCTCCAATGCTAAGAATTTGTTTAGGGCAAGAATATAGGGCCACCCTCCCTCAAACTGAGGCCCTCCCCGTAGATTGTGCCACACCTCCCATCATTCTCGGCCAAGCCGGGCTGCAGATCATGTCCGTCCTCCAGACAAGGCTTCTGAGTAGATAAGGGTAAGAATTGTGCTGGGAGACTGCTGGGGCCGGACCTCTTCTTTTTCCTTGTTCCTCTTTCCTTGTCCTCAAATGTACTTCCCATCCCATGTCAGGAGACACTCCTGACTTACCTGATAGTTGCCAAGTGGAGGCAGAAACAAGGAAAAGGTCTGATGTGGGAAATTGGAATGGGCTTGCACGATGCTCTCTCCTTTGATTGGTTCTTCTTTTTGCTCCAGACTGCTGGCTATAGTCTCATCCTATCACAAAGGGTACATGGTGTGGCAAGAAGTATTTGATAATGGTGTGAAGGTAAGGATCGTGCTAGGAGAACTCAAGATGCTCTATGGCAGTGTTTCTCAACCTTGGCCACTTGAAGGTGTGTGGACTTCAACTCCCAGAATTCCCCAGCCAATTTTGGGAGTTGAAGTCCACACATCTTCAAGCGGCCAAGGTTGAGAAACACTGCTTTATGGCCTTAGGCTGCTTCTCCCTCCCTCCCTTCCCTCTCACAACTTTGCAGAATGGCTTCCAGCCTGTTGAAGTGGAAATGCGTTTTCTCCTCCTCCCTCTCCACCATCACCCACCCTGAGTTAGAAACTACAAGTAGAGTAGAACTACAAGTAGAGTAAAAGCTATGCAGTGGCTCTACTCAAAGGCTGTGACATTTGGACACACTACATGCACAGCCTTGCTTCACACACTTCACCCAGCTTACACACACAGCTCCTCTTCATTTCCTATTTTGTCATCTTAAAAGTCTTAGATCAGACAATTTTCATCCATTTTTGTTGCAGAATATTGTTGTAATATAATTTGGGGAGTGATCTGGCTGTTCTTAGGTAGTTCTTGATCATGGAAGTTCTTGTCCTGACTCAGCCATGCTTTGATCTTCTCCTGATCTTTGGCACACCGTTGTGTTAGCCCACCTTAGCTTGCTACAGACTCTCCGTGCACCTGCGCGTTCGGATGGACTGTGTGAACTTCATTGGACTGCATATTCATCATATACTTCATTAAGCTCATTATCAATCACGAGGACTAGAAAAGGCATCTACTGGGCAGGCCTGCAAAGAGGCGACATTCCAGTCAAACAAGGACTGATTCTGGTTCAGCTAATCTTTGGATAATCTGTGTATCCAAAGCGCCTTTCCAACACCAGGGTTGAAAGAATGTGATGGATGTACTTTGAATGAATGGAACAAGATGCCTTGGAACATCTGCTCCATCCAGAAATACATTTATTATTTATTTGTTGCATTCTTAAAATGCTCAAGGAGGCATCCATGGGTGTTTCCCCTCCTTTTCTCCCCACCATAACAATCCTTTGAGATGGGTTGGGTTTAGAGAGAGTGAAAGTGTTTAGATCACCCCATGATGTATGTGGTCAATTGAGATTTGGGCCTCCTCCTAGTAATGTCAATATTGGAGCCCACTCACTCACACATCCTTTCTTATGCACCTCCTATAGATTGCCTCTTCCTGGGCCTCAGTCCTTGTTCCATTCTGTTTTGACCAGGTGAACCCTAATACAATCATACACGTGTGGAAAGGGAGCCCCTCCTTTCAAGAGGAGATGTCTCGTGTCACCAAGGCTGGTTTCCGGACCCTGCTCTCCTCCCCTTGGTATTTGAACTTTATCTCTTATGGGCAGGATTGGTTGGCAGCATATCAGGTGGAACCTCTGGCCTTCGAAGGTGAGTTTTTCCCCAATGTAGCCCCATCTCCATGGAGGTGTGATTGGCACCAACCTAATATTCTACATATGAGAGCCAGTTTGGTGTAGTGGTGAAGGCACCAGCCTAGAAACTGGGAGACCATGAGTTCCAGTCCCACCTTGGGCACAAAGCCAGCTGGGTGACCTTGGGCCAGTCACTCTCTCTCAGTCCTAGGAAGCAGGCAATGGCAAACCATTTCTGAAATACCTTGCCAAGGAAACTGCAGGGACTTATCCAGGCAGCCTCCGAGAATTGGACCCAATTGAATTATCTATCTATCATCTCTCTCTCTCTCTCTCTCTCTCTCTCTCTCTCTCTATCTATCTATCTATCTATCTATCATCTATCTATCTAGGTTTCAGGTCAAACCCCATTTGTATTAACTGATTTGTTTACTCAGTTGTAGTCACTTATTTTACATAACATCTGCTTTTAATGTGTTATATTTGCCAATGTTTTGTTGGAGTTTTATTACCTTTTTGTAACCTGCTCTAAGTTTGGAAAACAGTTTGTTTTGTTTTGTTTCTTTTTGAACTTTACTCTGACTATTGTATTGAATCCAGGAGAGCTCTTTTGTGCCATTGTTGAGGGGCATATACAGTATTTTCCAACTTAATCTTTTTTTAAAAAAAATATTTCTGACAGGGAAAGCACATTGCATTTTCAGTGATAAGTTGTGCTAAAGTCAAAATACATTTGAGAACCGTTTCTTACAACAAATACAAAGACCCCTTTTTAAGATAATTTAATAAAACTGGATTAAGACAGGTTTTAAGGCCTGCTTTGTGAAGGTTTCAATGTCCTTTTTACTTTGGATAAACTGCCATCTTTATTTTTTATCTTTGGTCTTTAAATAAGTATGATACTAAATGAGTTTTCAAATTTTAAACATTTAATTTTTTTTAACAATTTTAAATTTAAAAATAAGTTTTTAAATGGTTTCTAAGTGAGTGTGATACCCAGGCCTTCGGCAAGGAAGAGTGAGACCCCTCACTTCATCACGCTTGCCATCATTTATCTTTATTTTATATGTTTTATTGATTTTATTGTAATTTCTTTGTTGGATTGTTATGAGCCACCCAGAATCATTGAGAGACAGGTGACATACAAGTTTAATAAATTATTATTAAAGGAACTCTTGGGATAACCGAATTGCTTAAACAAGAAATAATCAAGCAATTCTTCCAACAGGCAGCGCAGAACAAAAAAAGCTGGTCATTGGTGGGGAAGCCTGTATGTGGGGCGAATACGTGGATGCAACAAATTTGACCCCAAGACTGTGGTAAGACCTGCGTCTGCCATGCTAAGCTGTATCTTGCCTTGTGAAAGTATCAGCCCTTCGAGGTAGTAGGTAAAGGTAAAGGTTTTCCCCGGCACAGTCGTGTCCGACTCTAGGGGCCGGTGCTCATCTCCGTTTGTTAGCCGAAGAGCCGGCGTTGTCCGAAGACGCTTCCACGGTCATGTGGCCGGCATGACACGCGCGGAACGCTGTTACCATCCCACCGAAGTGGTACCTGTTCATCTACTTGCATTTGCATGCTTCCGAATGGCTAGGTTGGCAAGAGCTGGGGCGAGAGTGGGAGTTCACTCCGTCACGTGGCACTCGGGTCTCGAACCGCCGACCTTGCGAGCTTCCGATTGACAGACTAGGAAACCAAAGTGATGAATGCTATTGCTACTTTTATTATAGGGTTCCAGTAACAGAATCTTGCAAGTCTCAATGCGCCTCCCCCCTCCCTGCCTATATCTTTAAGAAAACCAGGAAGGGTCAAGTCTGAGACGTTCTCTCAAATTACATTTCTGCTTCGGACTCAAATTTCTTTTATCTGACTGTGGTGTTGGTTGCGGCGCTTCCTCCTGCTCCTCAAGGTTATTTTTACCGCCCATTACAGAAAGCAACCGAGGCCGGTTGTGCAAAAGAAATGTTTCTGCAGAAATGTTAACCTGCTCTTCCAAGCTTTGTGCACTCCCTGCCTCGTCAGAGGATCTGTTCTTCTTCGGATGCCTACAGGTGCCAGCCCCAGATGGAAACGTTTTCAGTGGTTCTGTGTAGGAACTCAAGCGTGGCTGTCCTACAGTAGATGTTGATCCCAGGACATCTGTGGGAGGGGCGGCAAACAGGGCAAATGAGGTGGTACATTTGACATCTCATGCAGATAATTCAAATTATGCACTAATCTGCACCCTTCGTGCAACCAGGCCATGACCTGTGGGCCACTATTTTGATGTCCTCTTGGCTTTTCCTGGACATCAGTATGCTGATCGTTGACTTAGCAGTAGTACAATTGGATGTTGCAAACAACAGCATTAGTTATGGTACAACTCTAACCTTTGTTATTGGACAGATGTTTATATTGTTTTGTGAGCCACCTGGGAAGGGTATGTATCGTATAAAGCAGGGGTCCCCAACCTGTGGGCTGCGGCCTGATAGGAAGTGGGCCGCACAGCAGGAGGTGAGCGGTGGTGTCAGGAACAAGCCTGTCCCTGCCGCCATGAGTCAGAGGAAGAGCAGCCAGTAGCAGGAAGAAGCTGGGAAGGCACAAAGACAGACCCTGAGCCAGAGCAGCTGATTGGTGGGGACCCTGAAGGAGAAACACTTCCACCTATCAGCGCGTGGCAAAGAAGGGCGGAGAGGCGGGCTGAGAGTGCAAGGCCCGATTGGCCCCCGCTCGCAAACCCTGCCCCTGTCCGCGAGATTGGCTCCCGCCTGCAAACCCCACCCCTGTCCGCGAGATTGGCTCCCGCCTGCAAACCCCGCTCCCCGGTCCGCGAGATTGGCTCCCACCTGCAAACCCCGCCCCCCATCCGCGAGATTGGCTCCCGCCTACAAACCCCACCCCCTGGTCCATGGAAAAATTGTCTTCCACGGAATTGGTCCCTGGTTCCAAAAAGGTGGATCCCTGCTATAAAGCAGCCTATAAATCCTCCAAATCAAACTTTTTATCCCCTCCAGGCCCAGAGCTGGAGCTGTTGCTGAACGTTTATGGAGCAACAAGACAGTTCGAAGTCAGCAAGATGCTTATGCCCGGTTGTCAGATTTCCGATGCACCTTGCTCAGGTAATGTTCCTCTTGTTCCTCTATTTCTCCTAGCTTTGTGGGGCCACACAAACCATTGCAATGGTTGTGTTTATTCCAGCACCCCATTGCCCGTAACTGGATACTCCTGGAAAATCCATCTTCCTTGGCTGTTGCCATACATCAACTGTTCTCTGTTCCATTTTGCTGTTGTATCAAAGAAGCTTGCTCAACTAGGAACCTCTGATATCATCATTCCCCAATCTGGGAATAGCTTAACTATAACATGTTGGATGAGAATTAATGGGGATTTCAGACCAGAGGTACATAATCTTTTCCAAGCTAAGGATTGCAGTTGGGCTTCAGGTAGCATGCCAGGGATCAGACTCCAAAAAGCACTGGGTAGAAACAGGAGAGGAACTACATTTTCCAGTTGTTTAAATTTAAAATTAAATAAAATGAAATACAGATGACATAATTATTCTCCAGTAGTTTGGCCCTTCAGTTGCTTTCACAATGCAATTGGGTAACGCTTCTGGAAATCTGTGTGGATGAATCTGTCACTCTTTGAGAATCAGAAAATTAGAGGTGGAAGTATCGTGGAGAAGGTTAATTTTTGATAAAACTTCAATTTCTAGTCTTCTGTGAGCTTTTAGCTTGGCTGGCCTTCTAAAAAGGCACAGGTGATTTCTTTAAAAACGTTGTTATGGGGCTCTCTACTTTTTACATACTGTAGATTCTTTTTTTAAAAGCTGCTAAACCCTTCTCTAAAGCAGAGGTCCCTAACCTGTGGGCTGCGGCCCGCTAGTGGGCCGCGACCCGTTAGGAAGTGGGCCGCGGGGCTCCCGCCTGCAAACCCTGCCCCCCAGCACAATTGGCTTCCATCGGAAAACCCGCCCCCCGGTGTGTGCGATTGGCTCCCACCTGCAAACCCCATCCCTCGGTGCGCACGATTGGCTTCCACCTGCAAACCCCACCCCCAGTGCACGTTATTGGCTCCCGCCTGCAAACCTTGCCCCTCCAGTCCGTGGAAAAATTATCTTCCACAACAACTTGGTGCCAAAAAGGTTGGGGACCACTGCTCTAAAGTATGATCTTCTAACAATACATTTCTTCTTTTTTTTGCAGACGAGGGATCCGGGCTGAACCCCTTTTTACAGGATACTGTGAATATGATGGACTTTGACTTTACAATCACCCCATTTCCCCCCCCCCCCATGTACTATTTTAATATGTGCAGGGAGAATAGTTTCTTTAAAAAAATATTTCAATAAATCAATTCGCTATTATTTGGGGGCCTTTTTTTAAAAGAAGCACATTTAAAACTGTAATTCAGGTCTTTTTTATTAAAGGAACAAATCAGTTCTCTAGACAGAAAACTTTTGTTGTTGTTCTTGTTGTTGTGTGCTTGTGGTTTTCCTCTTACCCCCCAACTGCTAGAGGGGCTGTATTAAAGAATTACACAACGCAGGTCACCCTGCAGTGACAATAAGGCACTTACCTGTTTCTCTGAGCTATTTTTTCCGATCTATTTTGTATAATAATAGCAAGGTCAGTTTTTTGTATGTTGGATCTTACGTAACGAAAATGACATCCAGGAGGGATACAAATCTTGGGGTTTTCCTAAAGCTGCTGCTTGCTGAAATACAAAGGGGGGAAAAAAGCTCTTCAAAAGAAACCTCAACATAGAGAAGAATCCCTGGATATGTTCAGTGGCCATGGAATGATGAATGACAAGCGAGACCTTGGCAGGTTTAGAGCTTGGGGTGGGTGGACTAGAATGAAATGAGGTCCCAGGATGTTCTTTGCTCAACCCATGGCCATGATCTATTAGCTTCAGCAGAGAAGAGCATTCTTTCCACCACCCACTGTAAGTTCCTACCCCAGTGTGGGCCTTTTTGCAACAGGTAGGTTGGCCCCAGGGGAGCACAATGGCTCCGTGGTTAAGACGCCAGGCTTCTCGATCGGAAGGCCGGCCGTTCGAGACCCGAGTGCCGTGTGACGGAGCACTCGCCCCAGCTCTTGCCAACCTAGCAATTCGAAAGCATGCAAATGCAAGTAGATTAATAGGTACCACTTTGGTGGGATGGTAACAGCGTTCCGCGTGCGTCATGCCGGCCACATGACCGCGGAAGTGTCTTCGGACAGCGCTGGCTCTTCGGCTAAGAAACGGAGATGAGCACCGGCCCCTAGAGTTGGACACGACTGTGCCGGGGAAAACCTTTACCCTTTACCTAGGTTAGCCCCACCAACCTGGAACTCCAAGCTCTTCTCCATACGATCTGGGTTACCTTATCAGCTGCTGGGATCTGGAAGAGCGATGCGTTGGCTTTGCTGGCGTTGTCCAAGGCCCACTATCCCATAAGAGGTCCCATCTGACCACCCTTCCTGCTACCAAGTCCTGCCAATCTACTCCTTGTCATGAAGGAAATCCTGGTTATCAGAAGTAGGAAAGGCGTCTTCCCTTGAATCTGTCTTCTCCTTCTGCGTAGTAGCTTGGATTAGGCCCAGAGGGGAGAGAGGGAGCAGATGGTCACCAAGATTAGTATAGAGTTGGTCTCACTCAGAAAAATCCAGAGTGGGCCATCAATCTATGGATGTCAGCCCTTGGAGGTAGGCCAGGTCAAGAAACGGCCATAGCAGGGATTCCAGGAATGTTCTTTATTGTAATCTGGTAGAAAAACAGAACCTTGAAAACCTATCCACGTTCTTCTCTGTCCCATCTTATGCTGAACAAAATCAAGGCAGGGTGGATTTTGAGTTTCTTACACCACTTCTTTCTTAGGACTGTCTGATCTTTTCTGCAAGCCCCCCCCCCCTTAATAGTTCTCTCCTTCCTTCCCCAAGATCAGTTCTATATTCCAACAGATTAGCATCTTTCCTTCATCTTAACTCCCTTTTCTATTCCTAGGGCTAAAAAGCATTCCTGTTTGCATATATCTAAACAGCATATTGCATTCTTGTGAGGGATTGAATTGCTCTGAGCCAATGCAGGAAAAAAAAATGGAGATGTGAATGAAATCCATCTCTCCTTATTCTACAACAGCAATTGTTTTCGGTGAGGAGAAATGCTTAAACATTCTGGCTATCAGATTTTTATTTCCCTGAACGCATCTGCAGTTCTCTTTGCTGGCTTCCTTCGGTACTCACCCAGCCTGGAGTCACTCATCAAGCTTCGCCATAGTTTATGGAACAAACTATAATTGGCTGGCCTCGCACCACCCAAGAAGCTGTGAACCATGGGTTACGAAGAACTGTGGCTGGATTGAGGCAAGAGGCAAATCCCAAACCGCTTTACAGTTTGTGTTGTGTGAATCCAACCAAAAGTAGTTGGGGAAGGCTACCTTGTAGGATTGTTGTGAATAAAATCAAACAAGCAAGCAGAGAAACTCCTATTCTCCAGAGACAATACTTCCCTGGACTTCAGGTGGGATATAAATGCAATAGCAAAAATACGAGGCAGAAAAAGTGCTATTTGATGTTGGAATTGCTTGAAAAAAAATTATACATTTTATCAACATAAAGGAAAGAAGCCACTAACAGATACATGCACAGAGTTGTGGGGGTTTTGGCATTCATACTGCAAGGTCCTTACCAGATTTTAAGAATGTACAGTATTACAGTTTTTAGAATGTTTGTCTTTCTCTACATTGTATTTTTCCCTCCTCTTGTTATATATATATATACAGTATATTACATTTAATAGAAGTCTTGGGGGTAAGTTAGGAAGCTGTGAATTCAGCTTCTTTCTTGGCCATCAGGCTTAACGATCTGATCTTTGTTTGATCACTACCTTGTAGCCAAACCTACTTTGCAGGATCGTGGTGAGATCGATTGAGGGAGACTGCTGCAGGTATTTTCCTCTGCTGCTTTGAAGGAAAGGAAAAATAAAAACCTACTGTAGGAAAAAACGGACAAAACCTTTGAGATTGTCTTAATATGACCACATTTCCACAATCAATGAAAGCAGGGAGTAGCAACCAGGGCTGGTCATGTCTTGCTGAATGACAACTCCAATATTCCTCCCCTTTGGCTGTGTGGGGAGTTTGAAATGCAAGAGCATTTGAGGGTTTGCAGGACGCAACTCTTACAAAACCCTCAAGTTGCATCACTTTGTTTTTGCAAGGCTTCTGAAAGGTAAAGGTAAAGGTACCCCCCGCACATTTGTGCAGTCGTGTCCGACTCTAGGGGCCGGTGCTCATCTCCGTTTGTTAGCCAAAGAGCCAGCGTTGTCCGAAGACGCTTCCACGGTCATGTGGCCGGCATGACGCACGCGGAACGCTGTTACCTACCCACCGAAGTGGTACCTATTCATCTACTTGCCTTTGCATGCTTTCAAATTGCTAGGTTGGCAAGAGCTGGAGCTAGTGCGGGAGCTCCCTCCGCACGCAGGCCTAGGGATTCGAACCTCCGAACTTGCGATCTTCCGATCAACAAGCCTGGCGTCTTGCCCGCTGAGCCGCTTCTGACCATCCTGCAAAAAACAAGCCACTTTGTTTGCTTCATGTGGGAAGACGTGATCCAACATTATTGTTGGGTCATGCTGCTATTCTTGCGCCAGCCCTCCTCTGCCGTTTCTCGCCTGCCTGCAGGCATCCCTAGCAAAACCAATGCACCACAAAGGAGCTTCTTCCTTCTCTTGCGTGCCCCTCCGTTACTTCTAGCGGTTCTACCGCTGGCTGGCATTTGGCGTCCAATGCCAGCAGGTGGCAGTGCTAGTCTAGGGGATTACCCCCCCCCTTCCTCCCCTTTGGAGGAAAAATTTTGGGTTCCTCGGATGGCAGAAGGAGTAATTATTATGCACTGCTATTCTTTTAAAAATGCTGTCGCTTTCCTAGGCAGTGCAAATTGTTACCTTTTGTGGGAGCCTTTGTTCTAACGAGTGGGGGGGGGGGGAGAGTGGGGGGGGGAGCTTTGAGGCACAAGAGCTATAGAGTTTCCTCCCCACCCTTTCTCCTCTCTCGCTCAAATACACACACACACTTCACTCCAGGACTGCAATACACCCATTTTGCAGGCCGAGAGAGATGCAGGAAGCGAATTACAGTGCAGGGCAAAACACTCGGTGCAGGAGTAACTCTAGACACTTTAACAAGCCTCCCTTCTCAAATTAGCACATGAGCCCTGAAATGACAAAAGATAAGAACAATGCAAGGAAAGAATGAACTTTCTATTCCTTGCCAAGTATGAGATTCCGGCCCAGAGAGCTTCATCTTTTCCCTATCTATTTCCGGTCACAAACTTAATCGCATAACACTCCGCACCCCTGCATAGTTGATGTCAGCTTTACAAACCATTAATAGTAAGAGGGCCTGTTGCTTGCTTCCTGCCTGGGAACTCATCTAACCTTTTTTAAAGTCATCTTCCTCCTCGCAGAGAACCACAGGGGAATAAACACTTTTGTTCTACTCCCTTGCCCCTCATTTTTGTCCTCTCTCCTGGTGTGGCAGCCGGGCTTCAAACCTTGCCCAGTGGGTGCCAAGTCTCTCTGGCTTGGCATTATCTCATCCATGCAGGGTTGTGGAAGCCGATCCCCAAGAGTAGGGAATGGAAGAAGGAAAGGTGAAGTTGGTCTCCTAGCAACTGTTTGCCCATTGGAGTAGCAGGGTCTCTCCTGGTTGCTATGACGGTTGCCGGGATACAGCTATTGCTCAGCTGGGGTGAGTAGCCAGGAAAGAGAAGATGGAGGAAGGGGAGGGGGACAGACAGGTTAGACTGGGGGTGCATCATACCCTCTGAGCCAACCAAGGCCATTGGGGGGGGGCTGTTTTCAGTTATGCCAAGCAACCCCAAGATAATTGGTTTGGAAACCCTGACCGTCAAACCAAGGAGTTTGCTAGTCCCACTGTGGACTGAATTAACTGCCAGATTCATAGACTGATCCATAAACTAAGCCAACTTGGAGGTTGGGGCAGAGCAGTGAGTCACCAATTATCTTTTAACCAAGACTGTTAACCAAATCTAGCCAAAAATGTATTATCATGGGTTTTCCCTTACTGTGATGGGTCAACTTACTGTAGCTACTGTGATGTGTAAACCGCATATGCTGCAAACACCTCAGGGCAATGGCTTGTTTGCAAACTGTGCTTAAAGCATAGCTTAGTAGGATTTGTGAATCCAGCCCTTATCTGGAGATTAGTGTTGAACAGAAAAGGATCATGGGTAGGACTAACATCTCTGAGCTGCAAAAATCCAGACTGCCATGAGATGGCAGCAAAGGCTCTACTGCCATCTAGTGGTCATCATAGTTGTGGCGGCCCAGATCTGGTGGTCTTTGTCTTAGTCCTGGGAGAAATGATGTTATGAAAGCTGTAAGTGAACGAAAGTTGGGTTTTGAAGAAGCAGAAATGACACTTTTGAATAATGTTGGAGAAGACTCCTGAGAATACCATGGATAGCCAAGCAAACAAATAAATGGATAACCAGACAAATCAACCCAGAGTTTTTACTTGAAGCACAAATAACCAGGCTCAAATGATCCTACTTCAGACACATTATATGAAGACCTAGCTCTCTGGAGAAGTCTAGAACGGTGGGAAGGAAAGAGAAGAAAAGGACAACCAGCAGCAAGGTGGATGGACGCAGTTACAGCAGCAATAGATGCTCCATTGGAAGACCTGAAGGGCCAAGCTGGGGACAGACCATCTTGGAGAAAATCTATGTGTCACTAAGAGTTGATACCAACTTGATGGGACTTAATCAAGTCAGCCCATTAGGAGGACACCGGACTGGAGAAAGCTGGGGATGACCATTTCAGTGGCAAATGAACACATCACATATCTGTAGCTTGAATCATGTCAACTGGATTTCTATTTTCTCAGTGGAAACGTTTCGCTCCTTATCCAAGGAGCTTCTTCAGTCTGAGCAAAGTTGGTAAGGGAATCCTAAATATGTTTCTAGGTAGCTGTGTGACCTTACACCTGGGGCGAGGTCATGGTTATATTGAGATGTTATTTTAAGTCCTTTTATCATCTAAAGGAGGATCGTTAAGATCACCATGCTGCTGTTGAGCTTGTGAAATGGTCTTAATCTTCCTAGGCACAGAAGACAAAGCAGGGAGGAAGATGGGGGAGAGGTTGTGCCTGAGGCCACCACCTCTATTCAAGGAAGGATTTTCCAAGTTGGCATAAATGGATTCCTTGACCCCTCTCTAGAAACACATCACATACTTCAGTTTTAACTGTTCCAGCTCTTGTTTCTTGATTCCATGTGTGTTGTTTTGTATTTTTTTAAGGATACAAATAAATGAATAAACCCCACTTCTATGTGGTGTTTCACTCTTAACATTAGGCTAACTCTGAGCGTGCACCGCAAACTGATTTATTTAGATAGGTAGTTGTGATGTCCGTCAAGGAGAACTCTTAATTTTCTCTGTGTCCTTCCCCTCCCCCCAACGTTCTCTCTCTCTAGATCTCTAAATCTTTCTGCTTTGACCATTTCAAGACTGTCCTGTTGATGAGCACCTGTCTGCTGCTGTGGACAAGAGACATCAAATGTATTGATGGGTCAATCAATCCATCATGCTATTTCCTAGCTATTTAAGCACTCAGGTTGTTCAGGTGTCATGAAGATCTTGTGTTTTTATTCTTGTTTGGGGTGTTGTAGCATAGCAGGCAAATCCTTTGTATTGACCTTTGCAATTCCAAACGTTTGGTGGTCTGGTCTTGCTAAAAAATTAATGAATGCATGGCTGGGGCTGGGTTTATCCACTGCACTAAATCATGATTTGGTTAGGGTTTAGTATGAATGGAGAGCACAGTCTTTTTATACTGATCTCTAAACCTATTGCAAGCTTCAAAAGACCTGAAGGGCCAGGTTGGAGACAGATCATCCTGGAGAAAGTCTATGTGGTCACTAAGAATTGACACAGATTTGATGGCACATAATCAATCAAGCTTTGAAAGATTCACTTCCACTTGCTTGCTTGAGTGTTTTTTTTATTAATTCTTTCTTTCTTTCTTTCTTTCTTTCTTTCTTTCTTTCTTTCTTTCTTTCTTTCTTTCTTTCTTTCTAGATAATCAACTCACTGATAGCATGCAGACATGCAGACATTTATTAATATTGTTATGATCAGGCTTACACTTTTAATGTTTTTATTATATTGTTCTTTGGATTGTGTTTGACTTCATAGACCGCCTACAGCCTCTGGAGCTAGGCAGCTTATAAATCTAATCAATCAATCAATCAATCATCGGAAGAGTTGAAAAAGCTTAACTGTAGGGGAATTTTTTTTAATTCATTCAGTCATGTCCGATTCACTATCTTTCTTTCTTTCTTTCTTTCTTTCTTTCTTTCTTTCTTTCTTTCTTTCTTATTTATTTAATTTCTATGAAAATTTACTATCGATTCACTATCTCTTTAAAAAAACCTCCTTAAAAAGCAAAGGGCACTGGTCATCCTTTTCTTCAGGACATAAATTTTATTTCAAGTTATTTAATTTATTCGACTGATACAGCCACCCCCTCACCATAGCAGCATATAAAATGGATAACAACATATAAACAAGACAACAGGAATAAGCATTTTAAAAACCACAATATGTAATGACAGCAGAGGATAAAAACCAAACCATTCAAAAACCACCATTCAAACAACAACCTCACCAGTTCCAACTAACCATCCAGCCCTCATGTCCAGGAATGCATCAAAGTCTTTCCAAGAAGCTGGTAAATTCAGGGCCTGTTTAATCTGGGAGGGGAGAGGGAGGATATAGTTCCGACTCAAAAACAAATCCTATCAGAGCAACAGGCTGGGTTAAAAGCCATTCCCCCCAACCTCAGGCCTGGGAAGACTAAATCAGTGTTTCTCAGCCTCAGCAACTTGAAGAGGTGTGGACTTCAACTCCCAGAATCCTGGCTGGGGAATTCTGGGAGTTGAAGTCCACCCCTCTTCAAGTTGCTGAGGTTGAGAAACACTGTTCTAAACAAAGCTGCTGTTAAACCATTTAGGAGAACTTGCTATGTTACGGCAGGAAGGGACTTTATGATGCCAAGTTGCTTTAAAATTTAAAATGTTGGCTGCTGATACTGCTCTTTGGAGGGGGGTGGGCGATCTCCCTGGGCTTCAACCAAAATGGCAGCTCCCAATAAAGGTATTTCTTTGGCAGGACAGCCGGTGCAGGAATCCAATAGATAAATAATAAAGCCCCCCTCCCACTGCAAAGATCAAAAGAACAGTGGGTTTTTAATGAAGCCGGCCTGGAGAAACAGAGGCAATAACAGGTGCAGAGCGGAAATGCAGGATCAATACCTGAAATCCAATTCATTAGCTGGCTTTTAAAAGACACAGACGACCTGTCGATACCCCTGTACTCATCCAAAGCCCATTAGCTCTTAACGGATAACCGTTTTCCTGGGTTTGACAGGCAGAAATTGGGTCTGCAAGGGCCCTTCTTTAAAAGACTTTTATAAAAGGGGAAAGGGGCCGCATGGTGGAAGTTGGAGGCCAGACCCCTGAGAAATGGTCCTCCCATTATTATTAAGATTGCCCCAAAGATATTAATATTAATAGATTAATCTAAAATATTAATATTAATTATTAATATTAATTAATATTAATCTTTGGGGCAAATTTATTTATTTATTTATTTATAAGTGAAAGCCTCCGACAATACATTATTTATATTTATTTATTTATTTATTTAATTTTTACCCCGCCTTTATTATTTTTATAAAGAACTCAAGGCGGCGAGCAGACCTAGTACTCCTTCCTCCTCCTGTTTTCCCCACAACAACAACCCTGTGAGGTGAGTTGGGCTGGGAATCCCCTCCCTAGTTTAAACATCTGACTGGTCACAAATAGAACTATCCTCCTCCTGAACTTACGAGGGTGTGGTCAAAAAAGTCAAGGTGGCCCCATGGTGGCCCCATGACGAAAGCTCCGGCCATTTTTATGTGTGTGTCCCAGGCAGAGCTTTGATCGCAGCCTGGTGGCCGCCATCTTGACTTTTGACCATATCCTGAAGACATCCCAGGACCCTATGGATTTTAGGACAGAATAGTACCTTCAAACCAAGCTATTTTTATGCATCATCCAATACCAAATGCTTCAGGTTCCCCACCCTTGCCGGAGAGGCCAGGGGGTGGAAACTAGAGGAATCAGGCCCTCTTGGGGACTGCCCCATCCCTTTGAAATACCCCCCTTCAAGATTCCCCCATGCTGGGTAGTTTCAGGAAGGTAATTAAAAGCAGAGAGGTACTATTAATTGTACTGTTTTCATATTTTCTACAGTTGGCAATGCCCAATTCTATTGTTACTATTGTGATGCTTTTTAAAATGGGATTTGGCACAAGATGTTGGTTTGTTTCATGGATTTTCAGTGTGAACTGCCAGAGACGTTAGATTGGAGCGATATATAAATACAGTTCATTTAAAAAGTGAATAAATGTTAAAGACTAAAGTGAAGAATCCACTTCACTTCTGCAAACTTTAAAGGTTTAGAAAAATGTTAGTATAGACCAAGTTCACACTCTGAGCTAAACTAAGCCCTAAAGAGGCTTGTTTGTCTGTTACATGGACCTAGAGGTAGTAGCTTGTAAACCATAATTTATGGCTGAGCTGGTTTTGGGAACCTAGCCAGTTGTGACATTTTAAACAGACCGTGGTTAACCATACTAGGGCTCCATGCCACAGATGAACCCAGCCATACTTCCTTAAATTTGGTTTGTAGGAAAGGGATTGAAAGTTCTTGGGTATCTTTCTTCAATTGGTTCATTTCTAGAGATGGCACCAGGGTTGTCGACGGTGTGTGTGTGTCAAAAGTGTAGGAATTCTGGGATGCTAATACCAGAACTCCACGCAGCTTCTAATTAGTTTTTGTTTAGCAGAGCAGAAGCGTCCCAATTAACTTGCACAAGGCTTAATCAGTTCAAAACACAAAATAAACACACTTCACACGTTAATGTAAAGTTACAGAAAAATAGCTTACAGTTTTATTGTAGATCAGATTCATGGTAGCAGAGGATGGTTCACGCGTGCGAGTGATAGGTTCTGACCAAACCCACAGTCTTCTTAATGTGGCCTTGCTGAATGGAAGTGTGAGCAACATGGACAGCCACAGCTGACCATCCTCCTTGGTAGGAGATTCAAACAGGAAAGAGAGAAAACGAAGGGAACAGGAACAGGAAATCGGGGTTCAGCCGCTCCCACACAAAGCAAGTAATATTAGGTTACAGCAGAGGCTGCCTCCTCCTTCAAGCTTGTGTGAGACGTGCTTGGTTGAAACCCAATATCTCTAACAAAAAGATAGTAGCCATGACTGTACAAATGAAGCCTTGCCCCTTTTTTATGGGTGGGGCTTTGATTACATGGTCACAGCTGCCAACTTGAAGTTTTTGACCTCCCTTATGGACACCTTTGGATAGCACAGCTTTGAGGTGCAACAGCAGGAATGAACATCAAGAAAAGTCCATGATCAGCTTCTATCTGGTTTCAGTAAACATCTACTCTGAGCAAGCCAGCAAAGGTCTCTCCTGCTAAAATCTGTCTTTTAGGTGGAAGGAAAAGAAAGAATAAGAACGCACAAGATCACAAACCCGAAAAAGACATTTGCTAGTGAGCAATTGTGTTCACACACCATGGGTTTGTTTTTTTTTACATTAGGACGTTGCAGAGTTAAAGCAAGCAACCTAATTTTTTAGCTTTACATGAGACACAGAACCTCAGGCAAACCACAGGGACAGGACTGGCACGAAAGGCATGTGCCAGTCTGTGTCTCAGAGAGCGCCCTGTGGATGCAGCATGAGAAGAACAGCCTTCCCACCTCAAGATCCTCCAGATGTGTTGGCACAAAAATTTCCAAGCAGCACAGGGGCTACAAACTGTATCAGCATGTCCTCCTACTCTGCAGATGGGTGATTCTGCAGCCCAGTAGTCCTGCCCACCCATTCCCTCTCTGCCAGCGCAGAGGAGCCAAGAGGGTGATAAAAATGACTAACCCTTCCCAGTTTCTTCACCCAAATCCAAGCATCTTGTTCTGCTGATTGACACCCGATTGGCAGCCAACTGGCTCCCGTTTGTACGCTTCACAGCAATGCCGATTCCCAGCTTGCAGGGCCTGCTATTAACAGCGCTATTGATTTGGCTGCTGTTCAGGCGTAATTGAAAACTCATCAGGAAAGTGGGCCAAATGTTGCCGTTTACCTACCTCGAAACAAGGTCTTGGACAGGGGAATGGGGAATCTCTCAATCTCCAGGGTTGTACTGAAGACCTTTAGAGGATCAGGGACGGGCTGTGGGTAGGGCATGTCACAAGGCTTTCATTTTCCCCTGGCTTTTTTTTAAACCAGGGTTATGCCTGTTTAGAGGGGCGTGGGGGCTCAGTGGGTAAGACGCCAGGCTTGTCGATCGGAAGGTCGCAAGTTCGGAGGTTCAAATCCCTAGCCTTGCGTGTGGAGTGAGCTCCCACACTAGCTCCAGCTCTTGCCAACCTAGCAATTCGAAAGCATGCAAATGCAAGTAGATGAATAGGTACCACTTCGGTGGGCAGGTAACAGCGTTCCGCGTGCGTCATGCTGGCCACATGACCGCGGAAGCGTCTTCGGACAACGCTGGCTCTTTGGCTAACAAACGGAGATGAGCACCGGCCCCTAGAGTCGGACACGACTGCACAAATGTGCGGGGGGGGGCACCTTTACCTTTATGCCTGTTTAGCAGCCTTCAGCCTCCACAGCCACAATGCCCTTCAGAAGCGTGCATTTCCAATCCTGGAATGGCTGTTGCTAAGAACTGGGGAGTTGAGTCTGCCCATCCAGAGAGGACACGCAGGGGCTCCGATGGCTTCTCACCTTGGCGTGCACCATCAGTCTTTAGCAGCCGTAATTTTCAGGCTTTTTCATTCAAAAAGAGGAGATTCAGGGGCCACGTGTATTTATTTTCATTTCCTTGCTAATGGTTACAGCAGGCTCAGGACCAAAGATTTTGGAAGTCTAACACCCAAATAAATAATAACTACAGCAGAAATGTCACAATAACAACATCAAAATAATCTTAGAAGGAGATCAAGGTGCTCTGGATTCTTTTGCCAATTTCACCTCCTCTTGGATTATGCCAACTTTCCCCACCCTGTAGTCCTCCAGATGTATTAGACTACGACCCCCAGCTTTCTCTTGCCTGTGCTAGCTGCCAATTTTGATTCAACAGACCCGGTTCAGCCAGGCTTTTTGTTGTTGTTCAGTCGTTTAGTCGTGTCCGACTCTTCGTGACCCCATGGACCATAGCACGCCAGGCCTTCCTGTCCTCCACTGTCTCCCGGAGTTTGCTCAAATTCATGTTTGTTACATTGGTGATGCTATCTAACCATCTCATCCTCTGCCGTCCCCTTCTCCTTTTGCCTTCAGTCTTTCCCAGCATCAGGGTCTTTTCCAGGGAGTCCTCTCTTCGCATTAGGTGGCCAAAGTATTTGAGCTTCAGCTTCAGGATCTCTCCTTCCAATGAGCAGTCAGGGTTGATTTCCTTTAGGATTGACTGATTTGACCACCTTGCAGTCCAAGGGACTCTTAAGAATCTTCTCCAGCACCACAGTTTGAAAGCATCAATTCTTTGGCGCTCAGCCTTCTAATATAGTCTCTCTAAATCCTTCTATGCTCTAGATGTACCCTTCTATCAGTAGCTGGCCAGAAAGGCAAGCTAAAGGAAGAACAAGATAAGAGAGCTGAACAATGCAGACTAAAACATCAACTGGCATCATTCAGAACAGCTAAACAGAAACAAACTAAAGAAAGCATACATCTATTCTTTTCAAAATCAAATGTAATGAACCCAGTAAGGGGATTCATTAATCGGGAGGTGAAGTAGAGCTTTGTTGTTGTTGTTCTGTCATTTAGTCATGTCCAACTCTTCGTGACCTCATGGACCATAGCACGCCAGGCCTTTCTGTCCTCCACTGTCTCCCGGAGTTTACTCAAATTCATGTTCATTACATCGGTGATGCTATCTAACCATCTCCTCCTCTGCCGTCCCCTTCTCCTTTTGCCTTCAGTCTTTCCCAGCATCAGGGTCTTTTCCAGTGAGTCCTCTCTTCTCATTAGGTGGCCAAAGTATTTGAGCTTCAGCTTCAGCATCTGTCCTTCCAATGAGCAGTCAGCGTTGATTTCCTTCAGGATTGACTGATTTGACCTCCTTGCAGTCCAAGGGACTCTTAGGAGTCTTCTCCAGCACCACAGTTCAAAAGCATCAATTCTTCGGCACTCAGCCTTCCTTATGGTTCAACTCTCACAGCCATACATTACTACTGGGAAAACCATAGCTTTAACTATACGGACCTTTGTCAGCAAGACCGTCTGCCAGGCTAGGAAAGGCTTTATTCAGATTTAGAGTACTGACATTGACATTGTAGTGGACACTCAGTGACACTATTTACATTTATCATTTGGGCTTGCTTAAATGGCAATCCAGTTTTTTTCTAGGGACAGTCCAGGAAGTTGGTTTTCATTAGGATGCAAAAGTCACTAGCAGGAGGGACATGTGCACGTAACTCTACACAACCTGGATTCCTCCTTTGTGCACAGAGGTCGTTCAGCTGCTGTTGTACTGCTGGAATTTTGGCCTGCTTCCCTTGTCCCCACCCCATCTCCCACATTATTCTCAAACCCCTCTTCCTTCCACTGTTTTCTGTGCATGGTGCTAGGCATAGGGCTACCAGATCTGGGTGGGATAAACCCAGACAAGGACCACAAAGAGTTGGGAGTTTTCTATATAGCTGTGCTGCCCTCTAATAGTCATCTGATCTCCTCAACCCTTAACTCAGAGCTTTCCAAACTCTTCATGTTGGTGACACACTTTTTAGACATGCATCATTTCGCGACACACTCTTACAGCAGGGCACAAGGCAGGCACTAGGACCTGCGTGGAATCACAGCAGGTTTGGAGGCAGCAAGGCACAAGGCAGGCACTAGGACCTGCGCGGAATCACAGCAGGTTTGGAGGCAGCAAGGCACAAGGCAGGCACTGGGACCTGTGCGCGGAATCCTGGCAGGGCTCAGAGGCAGCAGCAGCCAGGACACACCTAGACACTGCAGCTGACACACTAACCTGTCACGACACACAGTTTGGAAAGCTCTGCATTAACTTGTTGCAAGATTGAATCCACTGGAGATGCAAAGGTCTTGGCTCTCTGTTTTTCTCCTGCAATCGAGGGCTTTAGCTTAATTTGCCATGTAGGTCAGGCTAGAGCAGGGTTTCTCAACCAGGGTTCCGTGGCACCCTCTGGTTCCACGAGAGGTCCCTAGGGGTTCCCTGGGAGATCACAATTTATTAAAAAAATAATTTCAAATGCAGGCAACTTCACATTAAAGAGGTAAGTTTCATTCTTTATTTTTAGTTTAAGAACACTGTTAATGCATATATACAGGCCTACACGTGAAACAAATATAATAATTTTGTAACTTCTGGCCCATATTTGAGCCCGAATGTGCAGAGCCTGTAAAATATTTCAAGGGTTCCTCCAGGGTCAAAAAGTTGAGAAAGGCTGGGTTAGAGTCTTGAAAATGCCCCTGTGCCCTGCAACAGCTCTCAACTTTAGGCTCTGGATTTCAGTCCTTGCAAGGAGGGGGCCGACAGCTGGCTAATTGCGACATGAGAAGAACCACAATTCTCCTGAGTCTTTGATCCGTGAACTTTTGGCAACGATTCCTCAGTCTCCACTGCAGCCTAGAAACAAAGCTGTAGCCAGGATGGGACCAGCAAATGTAGAAATGCAAATTGGTTCTCCCGACATGGTATCTTATTTAAAAACAACAACAACAAAACAGCCTTTGAGAATCTTTAACCATCTATGCCCTGCCACGTTCCAACTAAGGAATGAGAAGCTGCGTTTAGAATTGGCAAA
Organism: Charina bottae; assembly: GCA_023362775.1. NCBI lineage: Eukaryota > Metazoa > Chordata > Lepidosauria > Squamata > Charinaidae > Charina > Charina bottae. The sequence continues at coordinate 18,167,183 of JALMGJ010000010.1, read as the reverse complement.
TGTCTAATATGAGATAAGTTTCCCCAAACCGTGCATGACTAACAGAAAGAAAGAAAATTAATCATAGCAAAAATGTTTCCCCCCCCCCAATCTAACAGTGCTTACCCAGCCCTCTTGAGTTAATAACAAGATGAAAATGATGCTTAAAAAAACAAACCCTGAATTACTTACACTTGAAGCATGGCAACATGTTCTGGTACTATGTTAGAGGATTATATCTCAAAACCTATTTCCTTTGTATTTGTATCCGTTGTTGAGCTAAGTAACAATTACCAAGGTGTTTTATTTATTTAATTTTTTTGGGGGGGTAGGTACAGTGTGCTTCTTTAGACACTCTGTTACTAAGATCCACATCTGAAGGACTCTCCATGCGTTGGCAACAGTTCTGAAAAGGGGCATCTTCATTGATTGCAAGTAAGGGAAGGGGACCCTGATTGGCCAGGTTACCGATGGGAACAGTGATTGGCCAGCTAGAAACCCTGATTGGCCAGGTTACCGATGGGAACAGTGATTGGCCAGCTAGAAACCCTGATTGGTCAGGTTACAGATGAGAACAGTGATTGGTCAGGTTACAGTTGGGAACCTTGGTTGGCCAGGTTACAGATGGGAACAGCGATTGGCCCTTTTGGCCTGAGCAAATCATACAACAGTAACTCAGGGATGTTGACAGAATGAGCAATATCATTGGGGAGTGGGGGGGGGGGTACAAGTAATCCCCCGTGTTGCCATCAGTCTCCTTACACATTCAGAAGTGGATATCTGAAGAGGGCTCTAATGTGGGTATGTCTGCATTCATTATGCTTTCTCCATTGCTTATTCAACAACATTGTCATTTCTATTACCAACAGCACTGCTGTTTTTCAGCCTTTATGTGAAGTTGCTGTGCACGTATCTTAACAAATAAATAAGCCAAACCATCCATCCCATTGACAGAGATTTAACCAGGGCAGAGAGCTGAATCCCCCCAAGGACTGACGGGTCTAGTAAAGCATATTTCACACAATATCTTCACAAGGTGAATCCCTCCAAACTAGAAAAAGAGCCGATAGTTTCTGTAAAGAACAACCAAGAAACTTAGGAAAAGTTGCCACACTCCTATTTTATAGAGGATAATACCTTACAGGTAGTCCTCGCTTAACAACCATTCATTTAGTGACAGTTCGGACTTAGGATGGTGCTAAATACTGACTTGCGACCAGTCCTCCCCTCATACTTACAACAGTGGCAGCATTGCCACGCAGTCACATGATCATGATTTGGGCGCTTGGCAACCAGTTTGCATTTATGACCGTCGCAGCATCCCATAGTCACATGATCGCCATTTTCAACCTTCCCGGACGGCTTCTGGCAAGCAAAATCAATGGGGAACTGCATGATTCGCTTAATGACCACATGGTTTGCTTAACACCCGCAGTGATTCACTTAACGATCACCGCAAAAAAGGTCATGAAGTCGGGTTGGGTTTGCTTAATGACCGCTTCACTTAGCAACTGAAATTCTGGTCCCAATTGTGGTCGTTAAGCGAGGACTACCTGTATTTGAAGGGCTCTGCATGTCAGGTTAAAAATACAGAATCATGAGAGGTCGGACTTTGAAACTGCATCTACAATGGCCACACAGACAGCAGGCTTAACAGGAACTCAAAGGTCCTATAGTCACCATCTTCCCCACTCCTGTGAGATGGACTGTCTTTCTCTAATTCCCAACATTACTTCTAGATGTGGATCTTAATCATGACTACATAACCTTTTCTGAGCTAAAGGCAACATGTGGCTCTTGATCGGTTTCTCAGGAGTTGCAATGGAATGGAGTAAGGGGAACCATGGATATGGTTAAAGGAAATGTAGGTACAGCCAGGGTTAAAAAACAACATGTTTTTTCTTAAACTTCATCATTTTGGAAATGTTGATTCCCTCCCACTTATTCCTCCCGAAAAGCAAAAAAAAAAAAAAAAAGAGGTTCATTTTAGCTTTCTAAAAATTGGCAGCAGCTGAGCAGAGGGAAAACCTCAGTGGGGTGAAGGCATGGACTGTGCATCTCCAGATTTCAGTTAGTAAATGGAAATTATAGGCATATGGGTCTCCTCTTCTTGGGGCAAATTAAGCATTGGCTCTCCTCTTGCTGCTGGAAATGAAACGGCCAACCTCCTTCCTCTCAGCTGGACTACCTGGCTTTTCCCAGGATCCAACGCAACTGATTGTCTTCTAACCCAAGTATATTTGAAATCCAAGGGTTGCAACAAAGAACGGTTAAGTGCGTGGGATGCAGAAATGTGAAAACTTGCTTCTTGTTATTCTTCCCTTTGACTAGGGCCGGTGCCCTGCCTCTTTTAAGAACTCTGCAGGGCCATCAACCTAACAAGGGCAAATTCTCCTGCTGCTGACCTTTTAAGACTTGCAGTAATTTATCTAAGTTTACCCATAGTGACATGTGATCCCTGCTGGGGATTTAATTATTAACCCAGATTGTGCCAATAAAGCTGCAGGGTGGCAATTACTAGGTGGTATTTATGACCAGGTAGAAGTGCCTCTTGCTTTCTTTCCTTTTCCTTCTTTTATCCTTCCTGTTTTGCCTAAGTCCTGTTTCCATCATCTTCATGGCTAAACAGAGGCTGTGGGTTGAGCATGAAGGTGGTTTTGGGCCCACAGGCTAAAAAACCATGGACCTCTGGAGCAACCCAGATAGATTTCCAAGCACCACGTTCTCTCCAAGGGTGCCACATGGCCAGAAAACAAGCCAGCCAGAGCTGTCATTATGCTTTTAAAAGGTAAAGGTTCCCCCCGCACATTTGTGCAGTCGTGCCCGACTCTAGGGGCCGGTGCTCATCTCCGTTTGTTAGCTGAAGAGCCAGCGCTGTCCGAAGACGCTTCCGCGGTCATATGGCCAGCATGACATACGCGGAGCGCTGTTACCTTCCCACCGAAGTGGTACCTATTCATCTACTTGCATTTGCATGCTTTCAAATTGCTAGGTTGGCAAGGGCTGGGGCGAGTGCGGGAGCTCACTCCGTCACGTGGGGCTAGGGATTCAAACCTCAAAATGTGCGACCTTCCGATCGACAAGGCGTTGTAACCGCTGAGCCACCACGCCCCTATATTATGCTTTTAACACCACTTTAATCTTCAGAAAGGTAATCTTCAGAATGGGTTTGTCTGCTCCTTGGTCAACAGTTTGTTGAAGGTCTGGCTATTTTTATTCATGCTCGTAACAGAAGAACTTAGACATGAATTGGGGCTTTGTTAATGTAGAACTCTGGTTTGCATTTTTGGTTGACATTGCTCAAGACTCCAATTTGTTCTGGAAGAACTGGAATTAGAAGCTTGGTAGATGCTAGATATGAGAATCATATCTCAGAGGTCTGAAGAGCAGTTGGATTGTAACTCTGGATGCATTCACACACTCTGCTAAGCCAAAACCAAATATATTTTGGGGCTTAGCATGACATGTGAACCCAGCCATTGTGACTTTTTGACGAACTATGGTTAACAAACCATGGCTTCTAATATAATGTGCAGAGCCAGCCTTGTAATGTATTTCCTCCATGGATTTAATGGAACTGAGCAATTTATTCATTTATCGGGTTATTTATATCTTGCCCTTCCTGAAATTTGGCAGTCCTACCATCTGATCCTTGTGGCTGTTGGAACTGCGATTTAATGAAGGCGGTTCTTCCAATTTCTCCCCCCTCCCACCCTAAAAAATAGAAGGGAGAGACTGTTAATAAAGCTGCTCCATCACAATGTAATATTGCATAAAGAGGGGAGGGAAACATCTGTGCAAAAAACAATACGTTGGTTTAATGTATTCCGCCCCAAAATATGGCTGAAGTGTTTAGATTTTGGAGACATTTTGTTCAAGGGCAATTTCAAATAATTCAGCCCTATGTTTGCAATCCTTTTTTCCTCCAAAGCATTGTTAAATCCATCATGAATCATAACTAGGAAGTGCCTGCCTATTGGAGTTGTACTTAATGCTGGAACCTCTGATTAACAAGGACATTTAAGTTACCACTCAGTTGTTTCAGGAGCTTTGCGAGCTCTTTAATTTCTCAGCTCCAAAAGATGCAGAGAAGTTTCTTTTTATAGCAAATGATGGGGGGGGGGGATGAACCAACTTTCCTCTCCTTAGTTCAGAAGTGGCCTAGGTGAGAGGACCTCCAAAGCTTTTCCACTTAAACCTTACATTGCCTGGGGACCCTTTTTCCAAACTTTTAAAAATGTTCCTCCCATCGGTGTTTCAATAAGCCACTTCCCCCCCTGAAAAATCTGTAAACATCTCTTTCTTTGTTCATGAACAGGAAGCTCCTTGGCTCATGAAGTGGAATGGATCCAAATTCCTCAAAACAAAAACACTTGTCTTGTATCTTAGGTTATCTGGAGAAGCTGGAAGAGTTCTAAAACATATAAATTTTTAACCAACCCTGCCAGAGGGAATATCTGCAGACACAATTCCAACACTGTTTACATATGTTCTGACCTGAACTGGCCTGTTCTCCTTCTCAGGTTACCAACAGGAGAGGGAAAGACCCCCACCCCCACCCACCCACCAAGCCCAGCTTTGGTCTTCTGCCAAGGTCTCGGTGGGTTTATTTTCCAACTGCAGAACTAACAGCAGCTGATAATTTTGAAAACGGCAAAAACCTTTGTTTTGTTTGTTTCAACTGAAGTTTTCCAAGGAATGCCAGGACAATGTGATTAGATGAAGCACGCACACACACGGACTAATCTTTACCTAGGCTGACCATATGTCCCGTTTTGAACGGGACAGTCCCGTTTTTTTAGCATTTTTCAACCGTCCCGTCGTTTTGATAAAAATCTCAATTTTGTCCCCTTTTTTTAAACACGGCAGGAATGGCGCGGAAGGAAGATCCGAGCCGGAGCTGCCAATTGGAGGCAGCCTGGAAGAGGAAGCCCTCCCACCTATCAGTGTGCGGCAAAGGAGGGACCGGGGGTGGGGCTTGCACACGGGAGCCAATTGCGTGGACTGGGGGGTGGGGTTTGCAGGCAGGACCCAATCGTGCAGACCGGAGGGCAGGGTTTGCAGGTGGAAGCCAATCGTGCGGCCCGGGGGACAGGGTTTGCAGGCAGGAGCCAATCGTGCGGACCGAGGGGCGGGGTTCGCAGGCAGGAGCCAATGGCGTGGACCGGGGGGGCATGGACCCCTGTCTTTTTCATGAATACAGAATATTACATAAGACCCCATCCTGTTTTGCCATCCCAATGTCCCGTTTTTGTCTCAAGGAAATATGGTCAGCCTATCTTTACCCCTATTTAAAATGGGAAGGGAAGGAGGAATTTGGCATTTCCCACCACCAAGCCACGGAGAAGACCCAACCCTTTCTTATTGGAGAAGCCTTTTCTTTCACTGGCTGTTGCATAGCAGCGTTGTCCCCCCCCCCCCCCCGCTCCCTACTTATTCCAAGTTGGTGATCTGCTGCCAATGGCATGAAGCCCCACGGTTGACTCCAGGGTTGGAAAGCAGGAAGAACAGCCAAGTTCTCCGATTGCCCCATTGGGGGCTGTATTTGAAGTGAACTGAAACAACGCTTAATAAGACTTTGCCGTGATGCTTGTTTATAGCTCTTAAGAGGCCCCTGGGAAGAGAGGAATCCATATCTTTGTAATCATGACATAAAATCCATAATGGTACGTCAGTTTTAAAGTGCCCCTTTTCTGCTCCACTCATGCATTTATTAATTATCTGCTGGGGTTCTCCCCCACCAGGCAAACCATGAGTCAGGGCTACGGGGTCAAGGGCCAAGTCTCACCTCCTTTTCTTTTCGCTTAAACAGACTTCTAGGCTTGTCCAGAGCGCAAAGGGTGAGTGAGGCTGACTCCCGAGCAATGCTGCTGCTGCTGCTGCTGCTTCTCTTGTGGATCAGCCCAAGTGTCCGAAGGATTGTACTGTAGCCTGAGTCACCAGATGGCGCACACACACTATTGCTATCGGCGGCCCTGGCTATGGGACAAACCTGGGATCTTGGAAGAAACAGCATCGTGGGGCTGCTGTGGTGGTTTTCCGTAGCTTTGTGGGGGAAGCCAAAGAAAGCCAGAAAACTTGGCCTCAAGAAGGTTGGTTCTCCAAGTGGCTTGGAAGACCAATCTAAGGGTTTTTTCGAAATGAAAATGGGCACAGCTGGGCATCTGTTGGTGAATGACTATAACTGAAATGGAACAGTGTGGGAAAGGACCTGGCTGGCAATGCTGTTAATCTTAAAGCAGTTGGTGGGCATCTGGTTGGGGAGGGCAGGTCTATAGACCCAAAGGCTGCAGATGCCCCATTGGGGCATTGATTTTTTTACAATGTTTTGATTGCATTTGATATCCTGTCGACCCAACAGTTCGAAAGCTTGCAAGTAGATAAATTGGGTACCACCTTAAGTGGGAAAATATGCTGGCGTCCTGTCCTGTCGGGGGTCAGGTTTCCATCGGATGGAAGATCTTTCGAATGGTGGCAGATCCCGGAAAGCAACAGCACCTGCAGGACGTCAGCAGCCGGCTCCGACGCAAGGCATCTTGGGACATGTAGTCCGGAAAAGCCAGGAAGAGTCGGTTCCCTTACCCGCGCCCCTTGTTCGCGGATTAAGTATAAATTGTATAATGGAAAAATGTATAACAATGTATGTAAGCCGCTCAGAGTCCTCCATTAGGGAGGAAATGGGTGGGGTATAAATATAAGTATAAATAAATAAATAAATGTGTTTTTGGTATAGGTAGGCTCTTTCAGAAAAGTTGAATGTGTGTATGAGCAACTCCCCCACCCCCTCACTCACATGTGTTTTCAATTTACATGTATGTGTAATGTATGTGCATTATCCAATAACGTATTTGAGATTCCACAGGCTAAGTACCTAGTTTACCAGGTGCATACAGTGTACTGAGCCATGGTTCAATAGACTATGGCTTGTTGAATAACTGATGATTGTCTGGGTTCACCTTATGCTAAGTCATAAAAAGCAAGATTAACAAGTAACAGTAGCTAACATAAAATGCTAAACCAAACTAACTAAATCAGACAATGGCCCAGAGACTGAGCTATATGACCATTAGCTTGTAAACATGACAGTTCCAGCTCATTTGTGTATGGTGATGATGGTGATGATGATGATGATGATGATAAGTTAAATGATACCAAGTCAGTTCTCTTGCCTGCCTCTTGCTGAGTCCTCACCCCCATCTGAACCTCAGCCTGGTGCATTGTGTCTTTTGTTTTTTCCTGGAGAAGGGTGGCTTTTGTGAAACTGGTTTCTGAAATGACAACGTGGAAACCAACATTACACAAGTGACTTGTTGTAAATCAGAAGAGCGCTTAAGAAAATGTTAAACTTCGTTTTATTCCCTGCAAGTGAGTGAGTGTGTTTGTTTGATTTATGATCTTTCCCCCACTTGTCTGGAAACGTTCAAAATACACAGTAGATTTCCCAAAGGACAGCGATCCAGGATTTAAGACGACTCTCCCATAAAAGCAGATTAGTTGCAAAACAAAATCTCATCTACCTCCATTACCCTAATCTCAGCAAATCCATGACTATTCTCCCCTTTTAAAGTTAAATTATTAGGTGGTTAAAGTTGAAGTATTAGGAGTAAGTGGTGTTACTTTCAGGCAGATATGGTTCAGAGGCAAGTAGGATTCGAGGCTGGAGAAACTCCACCCATGTCTTGTCCTTCATCTTCTGCCTATAAGACAAAGTCTGTTTCAACCAACGTGCTAAACCATACAGTGGGATTTGTTAGATTTTGACCTAGCATCAGGGGCATTGAAGCCCACCCCCTTTTTAAATGTGCAACATGTGTAAAAAAAAGAGGCAGGGTTTCGATATGCAGTTGCACCTGCCATCTTGCCTTTTTTCACTCCCCTGTCTCTGACTAGCATGCTGTGGAAAGCCAGCCACTGGGATTCAATAAATGAGGGTCAAATAAACCATGGCTTTATGCCAGGCCCTGATTAAGGCCAACTGATGCCCTAAGCACAGCCCAACAATGGTGCCCCTCACAGAAGCGAAATTCTCACCCCATGAGACCGAAGCAAATGTGATGTCTGACCACACCTTCAGACCAAACTTCTAAACTTTAGTCACTTGTCGTGCCAAAGAAAACATTTTTTAAACCATGCAGATTAAAGTTGAGCATGGCAGATAAAGACAGTTATAAAAAAATCAACTAAAGTCAAGTGTGGCAGTGAAAGAGTTAAGGGCCTGATAGCTAGGAGGGAAATCTCCATGGTGCCTCCTTTCCCTTGGTGCCCTAAACGGGGGCTTATTTTGCTTCATCCAGAGCTGCTTTATGCAAATGCAACCTTTTAGAAATGGGCCCTTTGCCTCCCAAAGTTTAAAGAGGCACTAAGATTCTGAGATTGAGAAGGTCCAAGCAGACTTCCGGCCATTGACTCATTGAGCCAGTAGCCCTCCCTGCAGCCAAGGAGAAAGCTTGCGTTAGCATGTCTCTTATTACACTAGAGGGGAACCAGCTTCCCAGCCAAGGCTGCCCCCTAAAGCTGGAGCCCTTGAATGGAAACGGAGCGGGCCTTACTTGTGAGTAAAATCAAATTGGCCCGGATTCTGGAAAGGGAGGGGACGAAGAAGAGAAGTGAAGCTTTCTGCTAGCCCAGCTACAGGTGGTGGCCTGATCACCATCGGATGCTGCGGCGAGGAGGCTTCTGATTGGTGGTTGCCGTGGCGACAGGCGCTGCTCCTGTTGCTGTGAACAGGATCTCAGGTTTGTATCTGCTGTTTCTAGGGCGGTTTGAGACAGGAAGGATGACAATCGCTCCCTTAGAGATGCCAGAAACGAATCGCTGTGCAGGAACAGAAGGAGGAGGGGGCGGTGGGAGGGCAACTCTCGCCTTGCACAACATTTGCAGGAATAATGCCTGTTCTGACTCACAGGCACACAGGCACCAAGGTCCTAGCATGCACACACAAGTCCCTAAAGATGCGTGTTTTTGTAGCCCCTCTCCTGGGCATCTGGCGCTCCTTCGCCCTTCCTATTTGCCTGGGGGCTCCTAATGTTTAAAGCCCATTCATTCGTTTCTTGATTGCGCCTGCCTCCCCTCTCAAGCGGCCAGATGATGGCTCAAGGGCAGTTTGCAATCCCTGCAACTCAAAACAGCAGGGCTTCAAAACAAAGAAAGAGCAGTGAAGTAAAAGAAGCTAAAGCAACAGGCAGAGATACAATAAATAAATAAATAAGAATAATTGAGTGAGGAGGCAGCAGCCAGCATTCAGCAAACAGGGCAAAGAAGACTGTCTGTATCTGTACTGTGATTCCCCCCCCCCCCTTCTTTCAACGGGGCATATAAAGGAAGCGATCGAGTCAACTTTCCAAGGTTTGGTGGTCTCTCCGAGTTGGGGATCTTTTACTCTGGATGTCTCTAAGTTCTCACCAAGGGATCTCCCACTGCAAAGTCCTCGCCTTCAAACAATGGAGTCTGCTAGTTCCAGATTCCGAGAGATGCCCTCAGATGAAATCCTCTCAAGGCTTCGGGCTCAAAGCTGCACAACTTTCCCTGGTCTTTGAGAAGGATGCAGGGGCTACCCTCCTTAAAAAAAAAAAAGCGTCTTAGGCCAGGAGAAAAACTCAATTGGTCTTCCCTTCATTTCCCTTCAAGTGTAATGCAATTCCAATATAGAGAAAAGCATTGCATGAACTTCTGTAGCTTGAATCATGTCAACTGGATTTCTATTTTCTCAGTGGAAACGTTTTGCTCCTTATCCAAGAAGCTTCTTCAGTCTGAGCAAAGTTAGTAAGGGAATCCTTAAATATGTTTCTAGGGTGGCTGTGTGACCTTGCACCTGGGGCTAGGTCATGGTTATTTGAGATGTTTATTTCTAAGTCCCTTTATCATCCAAAGGAGGATCGTTAAGATTACCTTGCTGTTGTTGAGATTGCGAAATGGTCTTAATCTTCCTAGGCACAGAAGACAAAGCAGGAAGGAAAATAGGGGAAAGATTGTGCCTGAGGCCCAATTTTGAAAATCCTTTTTTGAATAGAGGTGGGGTCCTCAGGCACAATCTTTCCCCTATTTTCCTTCCTGCTTTGTCTTCTTAACGTAATCTTAACGATCCTCCTTTGGATGATAAAGGGACTTAGAAATAAACATCTCAAATAACCATGACCTAGCCCCAGGTGCAAGGTCACACAGCCACCCTAGAAACATATTTAAGGATTCCCTTACAAACTTTGCTCAGACTGAAGAAGCTTCTTGGATAAGGAGCGAAACGTTTCCACTGAGAAAATAGAAATCCAGTTGACATGATTCAAGCTACAGACTGTTCCACCTGGATGACTGAGAACCTTCATCGACATATTGCATGAACTTAATAGTTCCCCTCTTCTGTCATCTTCAACATTGCAATTAATACCCAGTTTTGAAGGAGCATCCAAAGAATACCTCTGGAGACAGATTCTACATCTGAGAGGCCACTGCCTCTCATTTGGTCTCTCTGTCTGGACTCAGTCACCCTTAGTTCCCAGAGAAGACTGAAAAGGTACCTAAGGATCACTCCTCTTTCTGTTCTTCTCATGGTTTGCATGCTTTGAAAAAGAGTGGGAAATTTATTTATTTATCTATTCAATTTATATAGCTTGTTGTAAATGTTACAGCTTTGCAAATATCCCATTCCAAGATTTGATTTAAAGAGGAATCATCCCTTTGTCTTGAATCTTAGCATCAAACTGTCCCATCAGGTTGTTAAGTGAATCACCAGGAGTGTTAAGCAAACCATGTAGTTGTTAAGCGAATCACTCAGTTCCCCATTGATTTTGCTTGCCAGAAGCTGGCCGGAAAGGTTGAAAATGGCAATCACATGACCACAGGACACTGCGATGGTCATAAATGCGAACTGGTTGCCAAGCGCCCAAATTGTGATCACATGACCATGGGGCAGTGCAATGGTCTTAAGTGTGAGGACCGGTCGTAAGTCAGTTTTCTCAGCACTGTCATAAGTCCAAACTGTCACTAAACGAATGGCTGTTAAGTGAGGACTACCTGTAACTATAATAAAACTAACTCAACTAATTAAATTGGAAATGTGATTAAGACTGTGCCTGATTTGCGCACTTGAGATACAGACAGCAATAGCAAGAAAGAGGATCCACAGGGATCCCAAATGTCTAGGATCTCCTGAGTTTCCCTTTTGTTATGGGGCTTAGCAGACAGCCCACCCTGCCTGACATGTGTTAGGCCCAGTTGAGGAACCCCTCCAATGGCTTCTTGATATTTTTTCCTGATTTTACGTGATGCTTCCCAGAAGTTTGATTGGAACCCATAATTTGCTCGTTCGGGTCCTCCTTAGCATAGAGAAAGGTCAGACAGCAGGGAAACCTTCCATTCCCAACCTCTTCCCATTTGCTCTCAAATCCCTTTAAAATGGCTTTTTAAAGGCAAGAAACTTGGCTGTCCAATGAGGCATGTGCAAAGACATTTGGGTTAAGCAGAAAATCGCAGCTGGACAGGCTGATCAAGGGCAGTGCACAATGGCTGGCCATGCGATGGATCACACCCAGGGCAACGTGCGTCAGTGTCCTGCTCACGGTCCGTGATGGTAGCTCCTCCCGTCGAGCGTGGCTATCAAAGCACCAAAGACAGCCAACCAGCCTGGACGCTCACCTGAAGGGACTCTGATCTAAAACTGCTGCTGGGGGCTCTGCCACGTTCCTCCACATCTTGCTCCTGGGCTCGTCTTAGGTTTCTGCTTCAGTTCCTGCCACAAAGTTTTTGAACGTTTGGGTTTTGAGGAGGGGCTCTAGAAAAGACGGAAACCCCTAACCCTTGCAATATAACTCTCCCTGACCCTCTCTCTGGGAGATGGGAGGCAGGAGTCACACCTCACATGACTTGCCTTTCTTTTCCTGATAAGGCACAGATTTCTCTGCCGTTTCTTGTTTGTCAGTGGAAGATGTTAGGTAATGAGTGACAAAAATGCTTCTTGTCCAAGTCTAGCCCCATGGCAGAGGAACTGAGGAAACTACCCCAGATCTAAGTAGCTCTGCTTAGATTAATAGGGCCCAAAGCAAGTTGGCTTCCAAGGCCCCACACATACATTTTAGGAGGTTGTTCACACAGCACCCTTAACCAGGTCAGTTAAAAACTTCATCGCTGCTCATGATTCATAAGTTTTAATTACAGGCAGTCCTCGCTTAACAACCATTCGTTTAATGATGGTTCGGACTTACAACGGTGCTGAAAAAATGGACTTACGACCTGTCCTCACATTTATGACTGTTGCAGCATCCCTGCAGTCATGTGATCATAATTTGGGCACTTGGCAACTGGTTCACATTTATGACCGTCGCAGCATCCCATGGTCATATGATCACCATTTTCAACATTCCTGGCCGGCTTCTAGCAAGCAAAATCAATGGGGAACCGTGTGATTCGCTTAACGACCGCCACAAAAAATGTCATAAAATCAGGTCGGATTCACTTAATGACTGCTTCGCTTAGCAACTGAAATTCTGGTCCCAATTGTGGTCATGAAGCCAGGACTACCTGTATTCTCTCTCTCTGTGTTAGGGGCTTAGAACATTGTGCAAAACCAGCCCATTTGGTTAACTTATACATCCATATCTTGTGCATGTTGAAAATGGTTTAGTTTGTAGCAAAGGGTGTGGTGTGAATGCACCATCTGCCTGTACTGTATGTCTTTTCTCCCCAGTTCTATCCTCTTCCTAAGGAGAACAAGAGCAGAGAGAGAAAGAGAGAAAGAGAGAGAGAGAGAGAGAGAGAGAGAGAGAGAGAGAGAGAGAGAGAGGAGAAGACAAGATCTAATTCGATGGCTTTAAAAATTAAAAGATTTACGTGAGGCTGCATTTGGGGGTCCCTCCAAGCAGTGGGATGTTGATTGTGCGAGGTTGAGCAGGTGCATCAGAGGAACGCTTCACATGCGGTGCATTCAGCCAGCCTTTCAGGTTGCAAAGACGATTGCCACAGAATCTTATCTCAGCTTCTGTTCAGAAGTTGCAATTGATTTTGCTCTTCTCCGCGCAGCTCGAGTTGAGACGAGGCCAGGGGGACATGACATGATTTCGCGGGGCTGGGTGGCTATCTGGGTGACTGACAGATGTAACAAGTTGGGGATTACACATCCTTTCTGATCGTTACAGTCCCTGTAGATCTATTCTTTGGGAAGTAGCTGTTGGCATGCCGGCTGTGAATCCAGCTGAGTCCTCTTCATCACTGGTCAGGAGAACTTTCTGGAGTCCCTTGAGGAAGGCAGAGAGGCCCACTGGTCAGAGATGGAAGGGAGCTTGCTGGGACCTTGCCCTTATCTTTTAAATACTTCCCTTTCCTGGAGAATCTACGGCAAGAATGCACAGCCCGAACCCACAAAATCCTATGTGGCGTTGAAAGCTGTGGGTGTTTTACATGCATCCCTTAGACATGTAGAAAAATGAAAAGAGGACCTGGATTACAGTCCAGAACATTTTTGGGAAGTCGGGCCACTTGCTCAGGAAAAAACAACACTGGAGTGGGTGAAGAGCATCCAGATGGATTGGCCCAGGAGGATTGGTGGGGAGCAAGCTCACCAGTTAATCTTTGGAGAAATGGGTGTTGTGGTAGGCCAGGGCCACCATGTGGGCAGAGTGCCCACAAGATGCTTGCAGCGTTCCAAATGGGCTTCCTGACCCAAAATGATCAACTGTCCTTGGCTTCCATCACCTGTGTGTGTCTGAAGCTGTAAAAAACCCCAACACTCTCTTGAATTCAAACATGCAGAATTGGCTCTGTCTGGTCCCGCTGGCTAGTTAGGATTTCCAGCTAGGGGAGGATGATTTGACGTGGGGAAACTGAAATTAATTTATACAGCATGAAGCTCCGTTTAATTCGCACCAAAACCCAAAGGCAACGTGGGATTATCTTTTATCATCTCAACCTGAGCAGGGAATTATTGATTCTTGCTGCTTGTTGTGCTAAGAAATACATTTGTCCTTCATTCCACACTTCGGTAATTACTTTTCTAATCTTATTTTTGACATACGAGGTTTTGTACAAACACTGTAATCAATTCCCTCTCCCCCACCCAACTCTTTTCATTTCCATTTCCTGCCAGAGTTTGCACATGGGCACACGTACGCAAACAGACACGAAGGTGTCACTTGGCTGGGTTGGAAAGAACCCAACGCCTTTCTCTGCTGGCAGTCCTTTCCCCTGTAAGCAAGCTGCAGTGATTTCTGCTCAGATGGATGCATTGCAGCTGCTGGAGGCATGCTGTGTCTTCCAGATGTTGGGAATATGAATTCCCATAATCCCTAGCCATAGGCCATGCTACCTGGACTTCTGGAGGACGTGCCTTTTCAGATCTGCAGTTCATAATTCGGCCTCCCCACAGGAGGAATGATACAATTATTCATTCCTTTGCTGGCGATGAAACAATTCCCTGTACTTCTTCACTTGGACAATATATGGGAGGGAGTCTTCAACTGAGAGATCCTCCCTATAAAAATTAAATATGTTCCTTCAGTCTCTTACAGCAGAGCTGCCTTTACCAAGGAATCAGTGCCAACATTGGAACAAACCCGCTTTCCAAGTCTGCTACCCTCCAGATATTTTACACATATCCTAGCTTGTGATCATAGGACTCACTGACTCACGTGTCTTTGCCCTGGTTGGACCAAGCCACACTAAACAGTAGGGAGCACTTTTTTCTTTTCTTTATGGAAAGCATGCTTATCCCGCTCTTCAGCCCAAAGGGCTCCCGCAGCAACTAACATTCATTCACTTGGGGGAAAAGAACCATCAGCCCCTGCTGGAAGGTTTGCAAGCTGAAAGGTTTTACACCGTCCAAAAAACATGACATGAAAGGAAAGAGGGAGGGGGAGGGGAGAGGGGAAAAAAAGCAAGCGGGACATGAATTCTGAAAGTTAAATATTATAGAATTGCTATGAAGACAGTTCAGAGAGGAGAGAAGCTTGATGAAGTTGGTTTTCCAACAGAGCGCATGGAGTATTTATTTATTATTTATTTAATTTATCCCTGCCCATCTCCCCGAATAGCCTTGTTTCTTATCCCACCTCCCCATCCTGCTGTAATACCAGATCTGCAGCCCACCCAGCCTCTTTCCTCGAATATAAGTGCTCAGAATAAGCACCCTATCTTAAAAGAACATAGAGCTTGGTCCTATCTGCTGGGCCAGGGCTTTCCAAAGTTTTCCCGCGGTGACATACCAACCGCCATTGGTGTGTCGCCGCGGGAAAACCCGGAAGTGCCGCCGTTGCGGCAGCGCGCAAAAACCCGGAAGCGCTGCTGCCGCTTTCGGGTTTTTGCGCGCCGCCGTTGGTGTGTCGCCGCGGGACAACCCGGAAGCGCTGATGATGATCAGCGCTTCCGGGTTGTGTGGTGACACACCAGACTGTGTGTGGCGACACACTTTTGTGTCGCGACACACAGTTTGGAAAGCTCTGTGCTGGGCAAAGGAGCAAGACACTGAGCAAGACACAGCAAGACTCTGTGCTGGCCATTGAAGCAAGAGCTCCAGGGGAGAAATTTGGCCTGACCCAAATACCAATAATCTGAAAAGAAGGTTAAAAACACAGTCAGTTACTGGATTCACCGCACCAAGCCTGAATAGAGGCTGTGATCCTAGCCAGTCATTGTTGATACAAGGAAGCATGGTTATGCTTCCTTGTATAATTAATCCTGAGGGGCGTGGTGGCTCAGCAGGTAAGACGCCAGGCTTGTCGATCGGAAGGTCGCAAGTTCGGAGGTTTGAATCCCTAGCCCCGCGTGACGGAGCTCCCGCACTCGCCCCAGCTCTTGCCAACCTAGCAATTCAAAAGCATGCAAATGCAAGTAGATGAATAGATACCACTTCGGTGGGTGGGTGGGTGGGTAACAGCGTTCCGCGGGCGTCATGCGTCCACATGACCATGGAAGCATCTTCGGACAGCGCTGGCTCTTCGGCTAACAAACGGAGATGAGCAGCGGCCCCTGGAGTCGGACACGACTGCACAAATGTGCGGGGGGAAACTTTTTTTGTGTGTGTGGTCAGGTGCAGTGCAAAACCCAGGAGAGTTTGGAGAAGACTTTCAGGGTAAGGAGGGGGCTTACTTGTTTTGAAAATATTGCAGAGGTTTAAGGTTCTGCCTGTTTGTGTTCCAGCAATATCCTATTGGAGGTCTATGGCAATGCCATCCATCTCTCCTGCCTGCCTTTTGCCGCTTCTTGCTGGCATCTTTTGCATCTGGGAAAGCCAGACGTCCTGCCTGCTGCTGGATGTCATCCTGAGAAGGTGCTCCTTTGGGGCAGAACAGCCCCAACGTGTCGGAAATATTGTCCAAGATAACATATTTATCCCACTTAATTACAGTCTATGGGATTGCCCCTAGACAGCTGTGCCAAGCATAAGCTGTGCCAAATATTCAAGTCAAGGGACTGTTTGTTTGACTGAATCTTCAAAGCCAACGAGCTGACAGACCAGATGGAGTGTTTCTCTCCTCTCCCCAGCCAATGTGACGGCCCTTGAAGGCGCCTCTCGGCTTCTCCAAGGCAGCTCCCCTTTGTACGTCCATTCCTTCCTGAAGTCCCTGTGAGCACGTGCGGAGTTTGGCAAGGCCGTGGGGCCAATGGGGTTGAGGCCGATCCCTGCCAAAGGACTCTGCCTTGTCATCTATTTCCACCTCCAACATCTTGCGGCTATGTGCCAGAATCATGGGAGGAATGCACCAGCCAACTGGCTAGTGTAGAGATGGACGTTCTAGAAGCACTGCGGCTTCAACACGAACTGGACAGCAGCTTGGAACCAGTGGCTTCTGAAATATTGAATGTGAAGGGTTTGATTGTATTGTTTTAATGTCTTGATTGATTGATTGATTGATTGATTAATCAATCAAATTTATCACTGCCCATCTCTACCGCAGTAGACTCTGGGCAGTTTACAATAAACTATTAAAATTAAAAAACCTATAAATCATTAAAATACAATATCATAATAAATAAAAATAGAAAAAATCCAGAGGATGGTAAGATCTTTAAAGGAGGTTATTACTAAGCTAACCACCCCCAGGAGGAACTATCACTTCCTTTGTCCCACGCAAGGCGGCAGAACCAGGTCTTTGTATTTTTATTCTTTGTGTGTGTTTATTGTTGAAAACCACCTAGTGATTACTTGCTGAAGTTAGATGCCATCCGAGCATGCCCACCATGTAAATAATAACATACCTAATAATGATACAATAAACCACAATAATAGATGGCAGCAAACAGTAACCTAGATAGTGGTTTTCTGCAGAAAAGTGATATGACTGTCTGATCTGAAACAGGGTAACAGACCCCGAATAAAGTCTCCACAGCAGTAAAGTTGGGTACATCTTGGTAGCACACAACAACATGTTTGTGGTTGTGTTCATTAGTTCCTGATGCTTGATGAGAAATTCTGGGATAACTTGTTAGCCTTCCTAGTGCTGGCCCCTACCATATGGAACCTCTTTCCCCCAGAAGTACAGGTCCCGTCAACTCTCCTGGTTTCAGGAACCAAGTTAAACTGGTTAATTTAACTTCAACTTGCATTGGGCCTTAAGTTTTGTTTGGGAGACCATCATACTTAGCCTATTATTATTATTATTATTATTATTATTATTATTATTATTATTTATTTGTTTTGATGTTATTGTTGCACTCTTGCATTGCACTCTTGCATGCTTCTCAGAGCCCCTAAGGATGGTTGTGGGTTATAAATATTGTTAAATAAATAAATAATAATGGCAGGTCACACAAGGGTGTTATCCACAAAGATGTAGTTGGAGGTGACCTGGGTTTCCCAAAAGATTTTCAAACAGTTGTGTGCTTGTCTCTTTCTCTCTGTGTGTCCCCTAGTTTGGGATGAAGAAACTTTAATAAATGATTTCAGCAGCAACCCAGACTCTATGGCTTATTCAATAGAACTTAGTTAAAATAAACCATGGCTTAACATAATGTTTAATCCTAGGCACTAAAACTCTAGATTCGCTTTGAGGTAACTTGCATGGACTTGGCCTGTGGGATTGCTTTCCTTGGTCCTGAACCTCTCATCCTTAATCCGCCATTTATACAGTACCTGCAACTGCTGTCCAGGGTCCTGAACAGACCCGTGCTGTTCTCTCTCTCCTTTGAATCATTGCTGATCATGTTAGCGGAAGTCTTCCTGTAGCAGGACACTGGCATGAAAATGTGAGCTCTGCAGAATGGTGTTCTCCAAATATTAACCAGTGTTCTTTTTTAAAATGTGTGACACACAGCTGAGTGTGTTTCTTGCAAAGAGTTGAATCAGAAAGTGACCTGAAGTATGCAGTGAGGTCTTCCACGAGTTTGTCATTAGGACCAGTGCAGTTTCAGGGTACCATCATGCATCGGAAGTGAGGAAGATGTTGCTGAACTACAACTCCCAGAAGCCCCAGCAAGCATGGCCAACTGCAACTCCTAGCTCCTTGCACCATTGGCCATTTTTGGGGGGATTCTGGAAGTTATAATTCAACAACATCTGGAGGGACAGAAGTTTCCCACCCCTTATTTACAGGATCTAGAATCAAGAGATGACCTAAATTTGTGGCTGACACTTAATTATTAGGGCTGCACAGACAGTCTCTGATCTAATTCAAAATGTCAACTCAATTCAAGCTGACAGTTCAGTCCTCTTTGATTATTTGAATCAATTAAGAAGATCAAGTTGATGCAATGCTTCAGTCTGAAGTGTCAAATCAGGCTGATTCGATCCAGTTTTTAATCAACTTCAAAAGGGGAGGGGACTTTAGATGCATCTGATTCAATTTGATGATTCAGTCAGAATCATCAACCCAATCTGGAAAGTCAGTTTGATCCAGTTATTCAGTTGAACTGCCTTTGAACTGATTCCCCAACCTGAAGCTTTGCACAGCCCTACTTATTATTAATAGAGTAATAAATAATAGAAGTCAGTGACAAAACACTTCCATATTATTGCCAAAAAACCCATCACCACGAACCAAGCATGAGTCAAGGGAGACTTTACCTTTTCTTACTAAACATTGCAGATGGTGTACTAGAGTGTGACGAACTGAAGATCTCTCCAGGTTGAGGGAATGGGCAGAAATAACACATGAAACAGGCCCTGGTTGATATAAACACATCCAATTTCATTCTGGGATGAAGATGATGATGAAGATGATGAAGATGATGATGATGTCTGAATCATTATGATATCCTGAAAAGATGTCTCAAGAGCTATGGGGGGGGGGGGGGACGACTGGAAATGCTAGGAATTATTAGAGGAGAAATTTGTACAGAAGAATTTGTCATCATTGCAGCACACATTTTGAACAATGCACAAATATATGCCTGGTATCTTTGAGGACGTTGCACCATTTGGATATTGTCCAGGGCAACTGGAGCTATAATTAGCATTTCCTGCCTGTGAAGAAGCAGATTCTGGCCTCAAAAGCTCATGTCACAATAAGGTCCATCTCTTCTCCAACCACCATTCCTCATCAAGCCACCAAGATCCACACTGAAGGTTAAGGCAATTACAGTAAACCCAACATCTAACGTTCAAATAGACACTTTAAAGACAATCATAAGCCTAATTCGAGCCTTGCAAGATGAATTGGGATCCCTGGAGCGTGTCCTCTCTGAATTCCTCTGAGTACAACAGGGCAGGGCTGCTAAGAGCCTAATTTCTCACCCAGTGCTGTTGTACAACTAAGTGGCAGATGAGTCAGCTGGAACAAGTCTAGAATGAAACAGTTCTGGGTTGCTAAGTGAAGGTTGGTGCCCTCTCTCTTTTAGATTCTTTGTAGAATGCTGATGGTTGATGAAGAACACTGGTTACCTTGATGGTGGCTAAAGGTCTAGCCAACCAGTGTATCCTAAAGAAACATTGAAGGTGCACCTGTTGGATATGGGCTGAAATAAATCATTGAACAACCTGCATTTAGGCCTAGAAGATACTAGATGCTGGAGTTTCCTGGGAACAAGCCTAAGCCCATCTGGCAGCTATTTGGGTTAAACAAACCCAGAGCCTAGTTGGATTCATCTTGATGCTAAGCCATCATGTGGTCTGCTTGGATTTAGGCTTAGTACATTGTGTGAACTCAGATATTGAACGACTATAATATAAGCCAGGGCTGGTGGCTCAGCATGCTGGGTGAATCCAGCCAATTATGATAACCAGAATTAAACTTGGACAGGGGAAACTCAAGTTCAGGTCCTCATTCATGGAACTCCTTGTGTGATTTTGGGCTAGTCACTCTTCCTCAGCCCAACCTATCCCACAAATCATGATTTAGAAATAAGGCCTTAGCATGACAAATGGATTCAATCATACTCAGTATTATTGTTTGTGGATGTGATGTAGAAGCTTAGTGATGCTTCTACATAATGATTCTCTCCCAAGTGTCAAACTTTCAGTACAGAACAGCTTCCTAAAAGCCTCTGGTGACCTCTTCTAAAAGAAAGCAAGCTAGGGTAAGCACAGCAACCATGAAATTCCTCAGCACACACAGAGGCGGGACAGAAATATTCACAGCAGGTAACACCCGGCATCTTGTGCAGCTCTTAAAGAATCTTTGTCAACCAGAATGACCTAAAGTGGCAACCAGGACTACTGTTGCTTGGGTTCACTCCAAAGATACCACCCATTTCTGGATAGCCTGGATTTCATAATTAAATTCCCAATTATCTTCTTGCTTATTCATTAGGACTGTACAGATAACCACCAACCAATGTTAAAGAAGTAACTACTTTCCCGCCATGATGGCTGACACTCAGTAACACTGGTTTGCTAAGAATCTCCACCAGCTGGGACCTTCTCTCTCCTCCCATTTCCCTTTTGGCTCTGGGTACAGATCACTTGCAGCTGGAGCTCTTCAAGCGTATAGCTCTTTGGTTCTCCTGAAGCTCTTGATCATCTTTTCTGGCACATTGCCATTGGCTGAGGACCCTTTGAAGAGTTGGCATGTTCAATGAGCTTTGTCTGCTTGTACTCCCCTAAGAGATGAAACCAGTTCCTCAGAGGTCTGCAGTTAACCTGATATCCCTTGCAGGTATGGATAGGGGAAATTAAAACCTTTGCTTTCTCAGAAGCCCTGGCTTCTAAATAATTTCTCTATTCCTGCAAATGTTAAGACTTCTCTCTCTCTCCCACCCCCCAACCCAGCTTGCTTTTAATTGAAGGTTTCAGCTATGTACAGCTCAGCAGCAGGGAACTGAGTTCCCTAATAAGCTTATTGTCAACGTAAACAGCCCATCATGTTAAAAATCATGTTGGTGTTCTCTGGTTTAGTCCTTGTGTTCCTAAAATGAACTCCGATGACTTTCTGAGCAGCCCTCAGAGATGGCTCCAGGAAATCAAGCCAGACTGCTCACTTGAGGGAATGATATTAAAGGCAAAACTGAAGTACTTTGGCCACATAAGGAGAAGACAGGATACCCTGGAGAAGAAGCTGATGCTAGGGAAAGTGGAAGGCCAAAGGAAGAGGGGCCGACCAAGGGCAAGATGGGTGGATGATATTCTGGAGGTGACGGACTCGACCATGGGGGAGCTGGGGGTGGCGATGGCTGACAGGAAGCTCTGGCGTGGGCTGGTCCATGAAGTCACGAAGAGTCGGAAGCGACTGACCAAATAAACAACAAAAACAGAGATGGCACTCTCCAGCTCCTCTTTCTCTTCACTTGGCATCCAAGCCAACGCACCCAAAGAAAGATTTAGGATAGCATCTCCCAAATGTCTATGTCTTTTTTCTGACTCCATCCTTTGCTTGCCTGCTGCATTCTGGTGTCTTTAATGCCCCCATTAGAAGTGAAAAGCCATTGGTGATTTTGCCAGGTCAGCTTTATCTGTCCTGGGGAAAAAAAAACTATTAACTGGTTGACTTTCTGCAGTTATAGAGTTGTAAAAGTCCGTCCCCTTCCCCCCCAGCCACCAAAGATAGACAAGTTTTTTTTCCTTCTTATTTTTTTCCTTTCTCACTTTGCTTTGAAGCAAGGAAGAGTGCAGAGAGAGAGGGGACTGCGTGTATGTATAGGTTTTTTAAAAATTTGTTCAATT
This sequence comes from Charina bottae, assembly GCA_023362775.1. Taxonomy (NCBI): domain Eukaryota; kingdom Metazoa; phylum Chordata; class Lepidosauria; order Squamata; family Charinaidae; genus Charina; species Charina bottae. The sequence goes on along the minus strand of JALMGJ010000010.1, from coordinate 18,145,189 downwards.
GTGTCCAATTCTCAGAGACTGCCTGGACAAGTCCCTGCAGTTTTCCTGGCAAGGGTTTTCAGAAGGGGTTTGCCATTGCCTCATTCCCAGGGCTGAGAGAGGGTGACTGGCCCAAGGTCTCCCAGCTGGCTTCGTGCCTAAGGTGGGACTAGAACTCACGGTCTCCCGGTTTCTAGCCTGGTGCCTTAACCACTACACCAAACTGGCTCTTGCGTGTATAGTTAGGATCACACAAAATGCCTGACTGGTTAAAAGAAAGACCTGGCTTCAGAAGTTAGGTTGGGTCTTATTTTTTTTGTTTTCCTTTGGAAGCCTAGTGAATGACCCTGGCCTGTTTGGCTCGTCTGTGATTATTGTGGAAACCTGAAAAATGGGTTAATCCAGTAATCACATTAAAAGTGTTGTGAATGCAGCTTGGGTATGTGTCAGAAGGAGATGATAATACGGAGTGAAGTCAATGTTGTCCTGAAATCAGCGTTGTAATTTCTCAAGAGATTCCTTCTGGCGAAAGTGGCTTCTCTCTTTCTACCCTTATTCTCAAAGTATCTGAGAATTTAATTCAAACTTCTTTTGCTCGTGTTCTGGAGGTGACTTTATTATGGTGGGTGATACTGTTGTGGTTCTTGTCTCCCATTAGAGATCTTTCTGTCATTCAGAAACTTGCCTGCCTGCCTGCCTACATTTCTCAGTCTGAGAAAGGTCTGGAAAGAATGCACCTCCGCTGGTCTTTCCCCAGGATTTTGGTGAATCATAGGAACCCAAATCAATTCTGGGTCAGAGAAAAAGGTTTTGTGCCATGAAAGACAGAATCTTCACACACCCCTTGGCCATCATCACTGAAGAAGTGTTAGGCTGCCAGGCACTACTTGTGAAGTTTTCATTGAAATCCCCCTTTGAAAGGGACTACTTCCAAAACAAAATTCTCTTTCCTCAATTTGAATGAGAAGGGCTAAGGAAAATTCAAGATAATGTTTCTGCATGGCACTAATTGGAAAAGAAAGACAACAAGAGCAAATATTTGGAAGGGGGCATGCTGGGGGCTGTCGCATTAAAACCAGGGTCTATTAGGAAAACTTGCCAACAGAACTGCAACTAGGCTGAAAAGTTGAAAATGACAATAAATGCAGAGTTCTTTTGTTGTTGTTAATTGCAGAAAACTTGAGAGGACAGAATCATTAGTGAGTACAGCCAGCATTGACATGAACCAGATACGCCCGCATATCCCCCAAGGATGGCTTTATGGAATGAGCAGTCCAGACCATCTTTGCTCTCTCAAGCCTGCCTCCGAAACAGGCCAGCAGGAGGGCAGACCGAGCATGCCTATTTCTTAAGAACCTATATTCATTATTTTTTAATCCTCTTCCAATTAAGCTTTATTAAACTTTAACTAGTTAAATATTTCATTCTCTATTGCAGTAATAAACTGTTGCTGACTCTTGTTATATTTGCCCGTGTTTAATATCCTGCTTAACAGTCTCTGATTGTTGGCCAAAAATATTTAATAACGGAAAAGAAAATCCAGTTCCTTTCTTTAGCTCAAACCAGTTGATTCAGCACATCTTTTGGGCCTGATTCTGGTTTTTCAATCTCAGCTCCTGGATTATGGCCCAGTTTTAGGATTTGGAGGGATGGAAAAGACCTAACTCTTTCCCCACTAATTATCTCCAAGGAGAGGCAGGAAATCACACACCTAAATAAACCTTGCAAGGGTTTGACCAAATCTCTCAGTGGAAAACATTTGGTTAAATTTGTCAGATGGGAAGTCAACTAATGAAGAGGAGGAGAATCATTTTTGTCAGGTAACCTCCCTTCCAACAAAGAGTCCAAAGTGTGGTACAGTGATCCTTTTCACAGCCATTTCCCCCTCCCCCAAATCTCAGTGAATTACTCCCCATTAAGAGGAATGTTGGTGTAAAAATGAAATTGCCCCTCGTTGCTAGACTAGAGATGTGCAATTGAATCCTGCCTAGTAGATTCTACAGTGTGTGTGTGTGTGTGTGTGTGTGTGTGTGTGTGTGTAGGGACTGCACTACTAAAGTCCCTCCCAAATCTACAATTCTATCATTCTTGGAATAAATAAATAATCAAAAATGTGATGATTCTCCCTAGTCAATTGTGCATGCTGATTAGAAGCACTTTGGTGAACAGATACCCCAAGTGCTTCTTTGACATCTATCCAAGAGTTTTCATTTCCATCATTCGCTGAAATGTGACACCAGACTGCAAGTGCATGATCCCTTGAAAATTATAGAGAATATATATTTCTTGATGAATATACCAGCAGTGTCATGGCCTCATCTGAAGAAGATTCATTAGCGATGGGGATGGATCAGGGTGATCCTTTTGAGTACCCTACACCAGATGAGTGAGGCTGGACCACAGGATCTGGGTCAGAATCAGTCACCCCCAAGCTTGGAACCTTCTACCCAGGTCTCTAATCTGACTGTATTGGTTCAGCCACTCAGCTCTTGTGAATGGCAGCACCACTGGGTTGAAAATCAGCTGGTCAAAAAGAATGAACCTGCTCACTTAGGGAGAGTACCTTGGAAGCAAGAGTGTATTCAAGATAGTTTAGTGACCTGGCATCAGATCAACCTTGGTGAATACCAGCTGAGGATGAGGACAGCGGTGTCCTTCAATATACGGTTATGTGCTGGAAAGCAGCTCAGTCCTGGAAAATTGTCTACTGCTGATGAGTTTCCACAACCTGTTACTCTTGAATCTTGAACTGATTTACTAACTGAGTCTTTGGCATCCCTGTCTTTTGTGGAATTAGACATTGGATTGTACATTAGTACAACTCAAGGGTCCTACTCCCAGCCCAGGACAACACAATGACCACCTGAAGAGATAAGACTACTAGCCTCACAGCAGACAGTGAGGGCTCTGGCTAAGGAAAGCAACTGAACGTCATCCTTTTGCCATTACAAATTTTTAATGGGTTCAATGTTCTGTGCAGGAACATTAAATTCCAAACAAGCGAGGCATGGAAGTTCACGGACACGCACATGACCTGAGCATCTGAGAAATGAGTATGCCCCCCAGGAGGAAAAAGAAGGAGAGAAGGAGCAGAAGAAAGGAGAGGTTGTAAGAATAGCTTGAGCCATGTTAAGCTAATATGGTGTCCTAGTGCTAGCTGTAGTAACAATATAGGGCTTTATGAACTGTGTTTGCTAAGAACTGGGAGCATCTGCACTTCAGACAAGCATGAGAACCTGACTTGGTGGGAAAATGTCTTCTGTCATCCAAATGACATTCTTTGCAGAACAATCCCTTGAGAAAGAATTGGGTCTTTTGACACAGTGTTCTTCAGAAATGTGTGAAGAATGTTTATTTCTAGGACAGTCTTCTCCAACCAGGTGCCCTCCATATATATTGGAGGACAAGTCCCATTGTGCTGGATGGGAACTCTGGGGTTGTAATCCCAGTGCATCTGGAGGACGCTAAGTTGGAGAAGGCTGGCCTGGCAGAACTTCGTAGTCTCAGCAATTGTGGAGGAGCTGCCCAACAACAGGAGATGATACATAGCGATGATAATATTTCCTCTCAGCTCACCATCTCCACTGCACGTGGCCCTCAGGATCAAAAGGACATGCCACCCCCACTGTAGATTTAGAATCACTTTGATTTTAAGTGTTGAAGGGTGGAAAGCAATGTTCTTCGAAAGAGAGCAGAAGAAAAGGTGGGGAGAACAAGGAAATGGATTATTAAAACTCACTCTAAGATAATTATGGGAAGATATTGTAGGAATATGTGCATTGGCTCCATTGGAACACAGAAACAACATACAAATGCATGCTCAAGAATATATAATAAAAATAGTAAAAATGCCCGAATAGTGTACTTATCAAATTACAACTTATTTATTTATTTATTTATTTATTTATTTATTTATTTATTTATTTATTTATTTATTTATTATTTATTTATTTTAGTGTTTGCAGTGGCACTTCCCACACTGATGTCAGGTCCATGCTTCCTGACATGGTTTTTCCACTTGGGGAAGCTCTCAAGCATATTTACAAGTACCAGCATGACCCTTGGGCACATACATTGATTGCCCATCCCTGGCCACAAAGCCATAATCTGCTGAACCAACTTTTTTGAATGGGCTTGCATTTGGGGTATTGAAAATACTCTACATTTTTGGAAGATGGGATGGAGGAGGTCTAATCAAGGTGCTTTCCATGGGTCCATATATCTCAAAGTATGACCTAGACATGACAGAGCATCAGTGTCTTCTCACAAGCAGAAGATCAACCTCTCTGGAGGCCCTTTGGCTGGCTTTGAATACTCTTATTGAATTATTGACTGCCTGGATTCACTTAATGAACTAACCAGCTTTGCTGGGGGTGACTGTGGTCCTCCCATCTGGGAGTGTCCTGTGCTTATTTGTCTGCTTGGTTTCCAGGATGATGTATTCAGTCTAAATTGGAAGGAAGGAGAAGAATAGTCTTCTCCTATATGGTCCCCTAGGGGCATGGTGGCTCAGCGGGTAAGACGCCAGGCTTGTCGATCGGAAGATCGCAAGTTTGGAGGTTTGAATCCCTAGCCCTGTGTGTGGAGTGAGCTCCCGCACTAGCTCCAGCTCTTGCCAACCTAGCAATTTGAAAGCATGCAAATGCAAGTAGATGAATAGGTACTACTTCGGTGGGTAGGTAACAGCGTTCCGCGTGCGTCATGCCGGCCACATGACCGCGGAAGCGTCTCCGGACAACACTGGCTCTTCGGCTAAGAAATGGAGATGAGCACCGGCCCCAAGAGTCGGACACGACTGCACAAATGTGCGGGGGGAACCTTTACCTTTTATATGGTCCCCTGTAGAGGCATTGGGTCCAAAGCTTCCAAAACGCTCACCAGAATGGCCACTGGAAATTCTGGGAGTTGTAAACCTAACACATCTGGAAGGGCCAGATTGGCCTGCTTGAGAATTTAATCAGCTAAACTCGAGGACCAAGCTCTTCCAGCAAAAAGCCAAAGCCTTGATTTGGATCTTAAAATCAAACCCAAGTTAGACGCTTATTTGCCATTAAGGTGTTTTGGGTTTTTTCCCCCTGGATTATACCCCTCGTGTTTGGAAACCTGATGCCCAAGCTTTAGTAATCAGAGAATCCCAGCATGATGCCAATTAAGCAATGGGGATTATTTGTTTTAGCCCCTCCTAGGTAGCTCATGGGGGCATGGTGGCTCAGCGGGTAAGACGCCAGGCTTGTCGATTAGAAGATGGCAAGTTCGGAGGTTCGAATCTCTAGCCCGCGTGACAGAGTGAGCTCCCGCACTAGCCCCAGCTCTTGCCAACCTAGCAATTCGAAAGCATGCAAATGCAAGTAGATGAATAGGTACCACTTTGGTGGGTAGGTAACAGCGTTCTGTGCGCATCATGCCGGCCGCATGACCGTGGAAGTGTCTTCGGACAACGCTGGCTCTTCGGCTAAGAAACGGAGATGAGCACCGGCCCCTAGAGTCAGACACGACTGCACAAATGTGCGGGGGGAACCTTTACCTTTTTTTTAGGTAGCTCTTAGTTATTTTTTAAAAAACTTCATTCCTTGAGGAAGTGACTGTAACGTCAGCAAGATCACACCCTTTCAGGGTCTCACTTTTTTTCTTGTCCGTCCAGCCTTCCCCAGTGGAATGGAATTCCCATAATGGCTGGTGATGATCCTCAGTCAATATCCGGCCCAGTGGAGGACACCAGCTTGGGAAAGGCTGAGCAGGTCATTCCAAGAAGCAGTGAATAAATCATCCTCTGATCCCCCTTCCCCACCCACATCCAAATATCCTTGTAGTCTCTCCCCACTCTTTCTTGGATCCTTTAGGTCAGGGGTGGGCAACGTCAGGCCCGTGGGCCGTATAAGGCCCACGGGGCTCCCGCCCGCAAACCCCGCCCCTTCCACATGATTGGCTCCCGCCCGCAAACCCCGCCCCCCAGTGCTTGTGATTGGCTCCCGCCCGCAAACTCCGGCCCCCAGTCCGCGGAAATCCCAGAAACCCCGGCCCCCGGTTATAAACATCCAAATGGCCCTTGGCAGAAAAAAGGTTCCCCACCCCTGCTTTAGGTCAATGTTTCTCAAGCTTGGCAACTTTTAAGATGTGTGGAAATCTTAAAATTGCCAAGGTTGAGAAACACTGCTTTGGTTGTCCCAACAGTCAGTCAGTATTTCCCTGGTGGCATGTTTAGCAACAATAAGCCACTAAAAACTTTTTCATTAATAAGTGGCAAAAGGAAAAAAAAAAGGCTGTCATAAACCTGAACGTAGTACTTATGGTTTGTTTTATTAGATTTGCCAAAGAAGATGAAGATGGTACAGGCCTGGAGATCTCAAGTGAGCACTCTGAGCACAGAAAACCTCCAGTGTATTTGTCCAGTTTTTAGACTAATAGGAGATGTCATAAATTGCATTTCCCACATTCCATGTAATTTTGCAAGGCAGTTTGTACTTCGGATCCAGCAGGAAATCCATACATGGTAAGTAGTGTTGATCTCTGCCAGCAGTTAGGATGACATAGCTGGGTAGAACTTAGAAGAAAGGTGGAGAACTTCGTTCCTTCAGATCTTGTGGGACTTCAGCTCCCATTATTCTCAACCAATAGGTCTAATGTTGCCAAGAATCTCAGTACAACCAGGATATCGTAGGACTGATTACAATGATGTCCCTACATTCCAGACTCCTGCTTTAGAGAATGGACAGTTCAAGGGATACATGCTTTGGGACAGAGCTTTCCAAACTGTGTGTCGTGACACGTTAGTGTGTCGGCTGCAGTGTTTGGGTGTGTTGCGGCTGCTGCTGCCTCTGAACCCTGCCAGGATTCCGCGCAGGTCCTAGTGCCTGCCTTGTGCCTGGTTGCCTCCAAACCTGCTGTGATTCCATGCAGGTCCTAGTGCCTGCCTTGTGCCTGGCTGCCTCCAAACCTGCCCTGCTGTAAGAGTGTGTCACGAAATGATGCATGTCTAAAAAGTGTGTCACCAACATGAAAAGTTTGGAAAGCTCTGCTTTCGGATAACAACCTCTTCTACCTCCAAATACATTTAGGATGGGGACATGAATGGGCAATTATTAGAAATCACCCAACATAGCATGTTCCCTAAGTCCAGCAAACCCGTTTAAACATGTTCTACAAATGGAGCCACAGTGTTATTTTGTTTTTCAAAATCTAACCTGGGAGATAAGCAAACGGTGGAGAGCTGAGGTCACATGGGGGCCTTTGTGTAAAGGGGGGGGCAGTAGTGGTAGAGCAAGGAGAAGTGAGCATGGTTAAAAGCAGGAAGTGGGAAGAGCCGGAGTATCCTCCCACTATTTTTAATCTCGATCACTTTCCCCCATTATATTGATTCCTCCCATCATCTTCCCCTACAATTTTGTTGTTGTTGTTGTTCTGTCGTTTAGTCGTGTCCGACTCTTCGTGACCTCATGGACCATAGCAGGCCAGGCCTTCCTGTCCTCCACTGTCTCCCGGAGTTTGCTCAAATTCATGTTCATTGCATCGGTGATGCTATCTAACCATCTCATCCTCTGCCGTCCCCTTCTCCTTTTGCCTTCAGTCCTTCCCAGCATCAGGGTCTTTTCCGGTGAGTCCTCTCTTTGCATTAGTTTTAAAACCTTGAAGGTCAATTTTAAGTGACTGAAAGTTGACGGCAGAGTCAACGTCTGCAGAAAAAGCCACGTGGTCATGAGACGTGCATCTGAAGCCTCAGTAATGTGAGTAGTGGACCCAGAGATGTTCTTCATCCAACAAGGCAGCCTGGAAGCTCTGCCTGTGTGCAACCCGGCCAGGTTCACATTGCTCCCTAGGGTAAGATCATCATTCCAGCAGGAACTGTTTGCATTAAATCTGATTTGGGATAAGTGTATCTGCTTGTCACAGGCCTGGTTTCCTGTCAGAAAGGTTAGCACTTTCCTCTATTCGTTGTCCCTTCCAGCTATCTGATGTAACAGGAAATGGCAACGATCGACAGGATTCTGGAAGCCAGCACCATCAATTCCAACCGCATTCTGGAACAAGGCTACCTTGGCTTCAGAGTTGGTGGGGAGGCTGGGAAAGGAACGGAAGAAAGCAGACATAAACAATGAAGGACTCCTGCCTTGGGCAGGGGGTTGGACGAGAAGACCCGCAAGGTGCCTTCCAACCCTAGGAGTCTATGATTCTAAGAGATAGGAGTCTCCCCAAATCCCTAAGCAGGACTTCATGCTGAAGCCCATGGCTGAGCCGGTTGTGACTTCTGAGGCTTCAAGGATGATGTTCTCCCCTGTGCCTTTGTGGCGAGTGGTCTGGCCGGGGAGTCTGTGCAAATTCTCTCCCCCCCCCCCCCCCAGGCCTCCCCAGCTGACGGCCAGTGCATTTGGGGCTTTGAGGATTCCCGCTAAATCAGGTCACGATAGCATCCCTCATTTACAGGTAGGGTTTGATATTTCCTATTCACAGAGGGTGTATTTATAGAGACGTGGGCAGGCGCCCTGAACAGGTGTGAAGGATGTGGAGCTGAAGCAACACGTCGGCTAGAAGCGACAAGCCCATCTTGCAACGTTAGGAGCCAGAGGAGCTAGAAATAGGAGTTCTTGGGCAGCTACACAAATTCCAGGTTTTTCAGGGCAAGGTGGGCTGTGTAAAAGGTGGTGCAGCCCCCCCCAAAACCCTTACAAGCACACACACACACAAGATAAACTTCAAAAGAGATCAGCTTGCTATCAGGTTTTGGCAGCAAAGCAAGCCGCTGCATATTGGCCACAATCCTGCAGCCAGAAATTAGGGCAAGAGGGCTAGATTCTCTGGAGAGGTCTCCAAGGCCTTGTGGAGGCCACATGTGGCCCACGGGGCTATCACGTTTGCTGTATAGTTGGCTACCAGAATTGCAGTGAGACATCACGCAGCTCTGGACTGGTCCCATGAGGGCTGGCCACTCATCCCTTTAAAGCAGAGCTTTCCAAACTGTGTGTCGCGACATGTTAGTGTGTCGGCTGCAGTGTCTGGGTGTGTCGCGGCTGCTGCTGCCTCCGAGCCCTGTCAGGATTCCACACAGGTCCTAGTGCCTGCTGTGTGCCCTGCTGCCTCCAAACCTGCTGTGATTCCGCGCAGGTCCTAGTGCCTGCCTTGTGCCCTGCTGCCTCCAAACCTGCCCTGCCAGGATTCCGTGCAGGTCCTAGTGCCTGCCTTGTGCCCTGCTGCAAGAGAGTGTCGCGAAATGATGCATGTCTAAAAAGCGTGTCACCAAGATGAAAAGTTTGGAAAGCTCTGCTTTAAAGGTTTGAAAGAGTGGCCTATTACAGCTTGGACACTGGAAGATGAGAGCTGTGTTAGTCTACAGGGGCAAGCAATCAGAAATCTGGTAGAAGTTTTTCTGGCTAACAAATGTTATGAAAAGGCCTAAGCTGCCACTCATGAAAGCTTATGCCTTTTAATAAAATGTGTTAGTTGGGAAAGATGCTACCGGATACCTGGACTTTTGAACTTGGACACCATCTGAATAACAGTCTCTCTTCCAGATGTTTTTCATCTCTGACTTATGGCTTGACCCTTGTCCAGTAATAGCAGGTCAACAATGGAACCAATATGGACTCCCCTTCATAGGATGTCTTCAAGCAGTGGCTGGACATCCATCGTCTGGGATGGTTTCATCTGGATTCTTGCACTGAGAAGGAGGTTTCACTTGATGGCCAAAATGTCCCCTTCCAGCTATTACTCCCTGGTGCCATTCATGTTTTTCCAGCTTCTCCAAGTAGCTGTCTACAGCCCAGTCCTGTTTAATATATCATGGTTGGTCCAGATGTTTAGACTGGATTTGGCATTTTTGTCCACCCATCAAGTCCTTCCCAAGGACCTGGGATAGGCAGATGTTGTTGTTTAATAATATTAAAGGTATTGTCGCAGGATGTGAGCTGTTCCGAGTAAAGCTGCCTTTTGGAATTGCACCCAAGACGCCTATTACTATTGGTACTATCTTTGCTTTCTTTTGCCACAGTCGTTCTACTTCTATTTGCAGGTCTTCATATGTTGTTATTTTCTCTAGTTCTTTTTCTTCTGCTCTGCTGTCTCCAGCTATTGCAGTGTCCACTATCCAGACTTCTTTGTCTTTCTTATGAACAATTGTTAAGTCTGGGGTGTTGTATTATTATTATTATTATTATTATTATTAATTATTATTTCTGTATTGCTGAAAAACTCTCAGCTGTTCAGAGCTCCCAATTTTCCCAGCAAGGCAGACTTCCCAACGTTGAGGTATCCCATCCATGCAAGTTTTGGGATGTCTTAAGGGCATTACTTTCTCTGCACCACAAACATATTTGCTCAGCGAACAAGGCATGGGGCTGCAATAGGTCCTTAGGCCAACTGCCTTGCATTTGTGCATGAATGTAAATATCCACGCAGCCCTGAATGTACACCGGAGTACATCAGCCCGCCTATCTGCATGTAGGAAGTTATACCAGCGGGAAAGATGATCTGCTTCTTCTGGTTCTTCTTGGCCAGAAATAGATAATCAATTATAGGAAATTCTGTCTTGTGCCTGAGACTTCACTCGATCTTTGGAAAGAGCTCGCGAGGGCAGTGAACTCTGCACATGCTCATTTACCAGAAGGAGTTTGGTCACGGAAAAGGAAGGATGGCAAAGCAAGGCGCGGTGTTCCTTTAACTCTCCAGCACCAGAGCCCCTGTTAGCTCCCGCTTCTCCTTGGCAACCCCCCCCCCCAACACCCCAGTGGTTGGGGATGAGTCTCCCGCTGAACAAGGGGAAGGGACCCTTCCAGCTTCCCTCTGCAAGGGCCCCACTAGCACGCGCCCACTACCTTTCCAGTTTCCTTTCCTTTCCTGCCCCCGGCCCCTTCCCGGAGCCCTCCTTTCGCTGCCCTGGGGAAACTGGCGCCGCAGCTCCGACCTACCGACGCTCCCTCGGCTTTCCTTCCTCTCGGGCGCGCTCCCACCCCTCTCCCCTTCCTCCCTGCCTGATTGGCCGAAGCTCGTCCTTATGCTAATCATATGCGAGTAGTCCAGGGCTAGTCAGCTGACGTCACCGGGCCCAGTGGCCGCCGCCGCCGCCGCCGCCGAGGAGGGAGGGGGAAGGAGTGAGGAGGAGGAGGCGGAGGCGAAGCGGAGCGGAGCGCCGTCCGTCGCCCAGGCAAGGCGGGGAAGATCCGGCTGAGCGCGGCGCGGGGTAGTCCGGGGTGGGCAGCCCCCCTCCCTCGGCAGCTCCCGTGCGGCGCAAGCAGGCAGGGCTCGCCGGGGCGGGGCGGCCGGGGCGGGGCAGCGCCTGCTGGGAACATCATGGCTACTCTGGCCAACGGGCTAGCGCAGCAGCAGCAGCAGCAGCAGCCGCCTCCCGCCGGGCCCCCGCCGCCGCCGCCCCCGCCGCCGCCGCCGCCCCCGCCGCCGCAGGCGGAGAGCGCTGCCTTCAGCACCACGAACAGCGCCGGGAGGATGAACGGGCTGACGGCGCCGGCGCCCGGCCCGGGGGGCTCCATCGCCATGAAGGACCACGATGCCATCAAGCTCTTCATCGGGCAGATCCCGCGCAACCTGGAGGAGAGCGACCTCAAGCCCCTCTTCGAGGAATTCGGCAAGATCTACGAACTCACGGTGCTCAAGGATCGCTTCACCGGCATGCACAAAGGTAGGCTGGCCCGCCGGCTCGCGCGCGGACCCCTCCGCCGGCCGCGGCGCCTCCCGAGACCCACCACGCCTGCCCCTCCTGGCCGGGCGGAGGGGCCAACAAAGGAACCGCCAGCCGCCGCCGCCGCCGCGCTCTGCGTGTGTGCCCGCCCGTGTGCAAGCGAGGGAGACGTGCAGCTCTACTCGGAAGCAAGCCAGCCCCACGGAGCCCTCGCGCTTAGGGAAGTGTGCGTGGCCTCGCGGCCCGGGGAAACAAAGTGCCCCGCGCCCGACCGGGGTGGCTGCTCCGGCAGGCTGCGTGTGGGGTTGTAAGCTATCGGGGTGTTGGTGTAATCCAGGGGTGGACTCGTGCACAAAGAAATTGCACGTTGTCTGAGAGTGAAGGAGAAGGCCAACCCTCCCACTCCAATGCCCCCCCCCCTACACAGATGGTATAAATAATCCTGTGTACAAACTTGGGTGACAGGTAAAACCTGGGGAAAGGGAGAGGGTGGAGTTGTAACACGTGCAGGAGGAGACCTTCCCCCCCCCCCCAAAAAAAACCCTTTTTGCATGAAGAAGTTAACCTCACCAGCAAAGCCCCTTTCTTCCCCTTTCCCGCGTTGTTCTTAGCAATTCCACTACCGCGGCTATCCATTCAGGCATCCTCAGTCGGGACTGCCTCTCTCTAAGTAAACACACCTTCGAGGGGGCTGCGTGGCTCCTCGCAGCACAGCGTGGTAAAGCTTGGTTAGTGCCAACCTCCATTCATCTTTTTCGCAGCTTGGCCTGTTCTCCGAATGCAGCCCCTCTAATTTATGGTTCGGTGCATTGCACAAGCCCCGAAAATGCGTGAAAGGCACCACTAGCTTTCAAAGGTTGTGCAAACGCGAAGTTGGGCTGGGTGAAAAATTGGGCAAATGATGCGCCCCTCCCCCCCTCAAAGCGTTAGCTGGATTTGTGAGAAAAGAAGTGAATGAATCACAACCGTGTGTGTGTGTGTGTGTGTGTGTGTGCGCGTGTGCGTGTGTAAAAGAGAGAGAGAGCAAGAGATTTGTAAACACAGACAGGAAGCGGATACCTTCTGCATGAGGAAAGAAGACGCTGTACTGAAGGCATCTCTGTTTCGCTGCAAAGTTTGTTCCGATGCATTTGTGTGTCGTGGGGGAGGGGGGGAGGTGGCGGCGGTGGTACTGCATATGCTGATGAAGGGACACATGTCCTTGCAAGGGAGGGCGGGCAGAAATAATGCATAAACACTCTGGATTTGCAGGATCTGCTTGCCTCCTTTACCAAATTAGCCCAGGTTGGGTTTTTTGTTTGGTTTTTTGAGTTCTTGCCACACATTAACTCCTAAAGCAAACAAACTAATAGACTTAAGGCACCGAACATTTATCTATCTATCTATCATCTATCTATCTATCTATCTATCTATCTATCTATCTATCTATCTATCTATCATCTCCTAAACAAGCTTTAGCGGGCTGTGTGAATATAGATATTACATCTTTGGCAGACCTGGTGAAGCGTGTTGCGTGAACCTAGCATCCCGAAAAGGTTTCTGCAGCGACTGGCTGGGGAGGTGTAAAGATAGTCGTTAGAGGATTTCTTGCTTCCTGTCCCTCAGCTGACTTAGATCCCATGTTGATGCTGGTGAGGACGTAGGTAGGGCATGTCTTTCGGTATGCACGGCGTATCATCACTCCAGGAATCCATGCCTGTGTCGTGGCATGACACTTCCCTCTATTTATATTTTTGTGTGTTCAAGTCAGTCTTGACTTCTTGCAATGGACAAGTCCTTGCAAGGTTTCTTGGCAGCCTTTTCAGAAGTGGTTTATCATTGTCTTCTTCTTCTTAGGGTTGAGAAGAAGGGACTGGCCCAAAGTCACCCTATGTCAGGACTAGAATTCATGGTCTCCCAGTTTCTAGTCCAAGGCCTTTAACTACTACACCAAACAGGCTGTCCATACCAAGAAGGGACTGTCTACTTTCTTTGTGTTTTGTTTTCTTTTTCTGTTACTATTCAATTTAAAATAAAATTAAAAATTAAAAAAAACTATACTGAGCAGCATATCACCATACCTGCCTAATTTTATCAGTATCCCATTCTTAGTGCAACCACAGCAGAGGTGTGTGTGTGTGTGTGAGAGAGAGAGAGTGTGTGTTTTCTGCAATCCACTTTGACTTTTCCAAAGAGTACCATTCTTCTTTGTCACCTCAAAGTTAGAAAGGGGTCGACTTGCTCATAAAACTTCTTGATGTTAATTTTACTGAAGGTCAGAAATCAATTATCGTGGAATTAGTGCATTCACAGAGGCAAAATGTCCCGATAGATACCTGTGAGTGATTTCCAGGAGCTAAAATGGAGCGTAGAAAAAGGGAATAGACACGATAAGGGAAGAAGTAGGTTGAATGTTGCCTAGAATGCTTGCATTTCACTCTTTCTCCCCCACAAATAGCAGGTTCTTCTACTCTATGTTATATTTTTAGCTCCACTTCTTGGAACCTATCAACAGAAGGCTCTCTACTGTCCATTAAATGCAAAGATAAAACTTCTTGTTACATGTATGACAAACTTTTTTGTTTTCTATCCCAGAGAGATAGCATTTGATTAAGGCTGATATCTTATGCATGCTCACCTGCTCCCTGAATTCAGCAAGATTTATTTCTAAGTAAATATGTATTGGTCCTACTCCTAGGTAAATGTGAATGACATTTTAATCAGAAGTTATGACTCTGTGTTTAGCTACTTGGAAGAAACTCACTCTGAATTCAGTGAGACTTACTGTGAGTGGTCGTATTTTGTATTGTCAGCTTCCTATAGAGATGGTTACCACGTTTCAAGTTGGTTCTTTTCTAGTGAGTAGAATGGATGATCAATGATGAGAGAACAGTGGCATTTTAAAACATATCTTATTCCAGTTTACCCCATTCCCTTGAAAACAAAAAAGACTACCCCAACCTCTTTGTTTTTCAACTTTCTCCTAATTACCTACAGTATTTTGAAAAGTGTACATCCTGAATGTAAAACAAGAATTTGATACCTGGTGATGGTTTTGTGCTGCAGAATACAAAGTAGCCAGGAAGAAGATTCCACCTTCATTTTCTATCATCTCCAAGATTAGATTGATGGGGATGATCTTTAAAATAATATTTTAAAGAACAGCTTTATAAAATCTAGGCCTTTAGGTATGATGGAAGGAGACAGGGATACAGATGAAGCAGTCAAAAAGAAAAAGAGTGAACAGAGATTTCACTAGGTGGGAAACAAACAAGCAGATAGGTGAGTTTCTGTCTCTGGCTAAACAGGAGTGAAACAGGAGATAGTTTGTCATTAAAATGAATAAATATGAATATCATGTTTCTTTCTGGCAGACCATGGGGTAGAGGAAGTTGGCTAACCCTTGGAGTTTCTCTAGAAAGCCATATGCAATTTGGCAGACTGAATCAAACAGTCTTTACACCAGAGCTTTCCAAACTTTTCATGTTGGTGACACACTTTTTAGACATGCATCATTTTGTGACACACTCTTACAGCAGGGCATCATTTTGCGACACACTCTTACAGCAGGGCACAAGGCAGGCACTAGGACCTGCGCAGAATCCCAGCAGGTTTGGAGGCAGCCAGGCACAAGGCAGGCACTAGGACCTGCGCAGAATCCCAGCAGGTTTGGAGGCAGCCAGGCACAAGGCAGGCACTAGGACCTGCGTGGAATCCTGGCAGGGCTCAGAGGCAGCAGCAGCCGCGACACACCCAGACACTGCAGCCGACACACTAACGTGTCCCGACACACAGTTTGGAAAGCTCTGCTTTACACACTTGTACACTGTAGCATTTTCAGGGGTTTGTGGTAAGCTCCTTCCCTCGTTTTATATACCAAACTCCAATTTAATTAGCACTTACCTTATCAATATGGCCATCCTCACCACCACCACCACCACCATCATCAGTCCTGTCCTAGATATTTATCGATATTGGTAGCTGTGCCAACAAAAACTAAAATCCAACTTGCTTCCCCCTTTAAAAACCTTGCTTGATCAATTCAATTAAATGTCATCATTCATTTAATGAAGACTCTGCTTGGTTTTGTTCATCTATCCAAGTATGTGTCTTTTGTGGCTCCTATCTATGTCAGGGTAAACCTATAGGAAAGAAGTTTAGGATTCCTTCCTTCCTTCCTTCCTTCCTTCCTTCCTTCCTTCCTTCCTTCCTTCCTTCCTCTTCCAGCCAGAAGCATTTGTCTGTCTGACACCTGGCTTGTCCGCAGGCTCCTTGATCTGGTTTTAGCTTTGTCTCATTCTTGATTTCTTTCTATAGGAAGACAAGAGGGTTGCACTTATTAAGAGTTATTAATACTTAATCATATGGCAGATTTAATTGTGCCAATATTAAAAATGCATCAATGTCAAATTTCGTTCATTAAATATTTACATTTTTGAAGGGAAACTGTTTTGCTGCTGTTTTAATATCATTTCAGGAAGCTTTATATAGGATTTAATTAAAAAAGGGGGGTTGCTCAGCTAATGATGTGAACGGTATCCTTTGAACTGAGCACCGTTGCTGTTTCTCCCCTTTTGCCAAAGGGTTAAGCAAAATTCCCCGTCTTCTATGCCACGGAAGGAAGCCAGCACGGGAATATGCTCCGGCCACCTTTCCAGCAGCCTTGCAAAGCTGATGCAAAACCCCAAGGTGCTAATCTCATTTGTGACTATTTAGCCATAACAAAATGTCAGCTGAGTCTTCCTGGAAGTAAAAACCTAAGAGGTGAGTCAGCGCTGGGTTGTTTTCCCCGCTCCACCTTTTGATTCGTGGCCTGCAGTGTGTGCAAGAGAGAAGGCAGACATTTGCCCAGCTCAGCAGGCCCAAGGAAGTTCAATCAAACAACTCAGTGGTCACGTCCATATAACACACTTAACCAGCTCAATTAAAACCAATTAAAATCAATTAAATTAAAACTGGGTTGCGAACTAGGCCAGCTTATCCTAGCTTGACGTAGTGGGTTGTGTGAAGTCAGCCAATGATTTCTTACTCAGGAACACCACAGTCCAGCAATAATTAAATAAACAGATAAATAAATAAATTTCCTTCATTCAATTTATAGGGCCACCCACTCATGTATGAGTCTGGGCAGCTAACAATCATTACACCTTCTATGTTGGGCTTCTCAGGACTTGGGAAAGAGGATGAAAGTTGGCAAAATAATGCAAGCACAAAATTCTTGAGATAGCTGCCTCCCCAGGGCATCAGTTAGCAAGAGGCTCAAGGAATTTCTGCCCTAAAAACATAGAGACAAACTGGATGCTAAACACATCCAGTTGCTTTTCCCCATTCCTGAATGCCTGCTTGACATTCCTGATAGCCATGAAAGTAGTTTCACCAGTGTGAAAGTGGTTGGTCA
The DNA here is from genome assembly GCA_023362775.1 of Charina bottae. Classification (NCBI taxonomy): domain Eukaryota; kingdom Metazoa; phylum Chordata; class Lepidosauria; order Squamata; family Charinaidae; genus Charina; species Charina bottae. The sequence continues at coordinate 18,128,210 of JALMGJ010000010.1, read as the reverse complement.
CAAAGCCTAGCCTGTATTATTGCTGAGAGCCAAATTAGGGGCTGAATTCCAAAAACATCTAGGTCTACTACAGTTCTCTGAGCAAGTTCTATAAGATGACCTATTCAGATGCCCCTAAAAACTATTGGCTGTTGTATTCACACAACGCACTTAACCTCATGGATGAATTCACTCATTTTCTAGGTTTTCTCAATACACTGAACCATAAAATAACCAATATGGTTAATGATTCCATGCAAAGTACCTTACAGGATATGACAGCTGTCATATGCATAATCAACCCCTGATATAACATGCACATTTGGGGTCAGGAACAAAGAGGGTTGCCAGAATTCCACCTATCCCACTCTTTTCTGGGAAGCTTGCAAGTGCCTGCCAAGCCTTGGGATCCGGGCTTTGAGTCCATCAGTCCCCAGGTCTCCTCACGCTAGCCGAAACCTTCAGTGTTTTCTGCAGACCTGACAATGTAACCCTGCTATTATCTGTAGGTTCAGACTTGGACCACAAATCCCCCACTGCCTTCTTTTGTTCTTGGAGTCTCAGGCTTCAGAAATGGCCTCAGGCTCTTTAAGAACCAAAGTCAGCAACCAGAAGGCATGGGAACTACTGGATTGACTGGATCTGCCAGATTTCATGAGGCCTCAGTTGTCTAAGCCTCCTAGAAGGGTGCATTCAGACATTAAACTTGGTGGGTTCACCTTCCAAGATCCTGACTGGCCCAAAGATGGACTTTATACTATACTAACCATCACTGAGAATGCTGAACTCATAAATATTTAGGACCCAAGTGAATAGATATTGATGAGAGAGAGAGGTCAAACATGGCTAATATATACCTAATGAATATGACTGGATTCCATTTGAAGATTCATAGCAATGAAGAAATCTTGCTTTTCCTTCACCTCATGATCCAATCTGCATGTGTTTCAGGTGGTGCTTCAAGGCTATGTTTCTTGTTCCCAAGAAAGCCTCAGACTTGCATTCAGGGAAGGTCTACTGTTTATTTTAACTTTGTCCAAACATCTTTTCAGTTCCGAGAACATCTTCAAGTGCCAGGACTTCCTGAGTCAAGACAGATGAGTGACCAAGAAAGAACCTTTTGGTGTCTTTGATATATTTTCATTGTTTTCTGGAGCTGTTTTGGTTTCTCTATCCCAATTCACCCAGTATTGTCCACTCAGAATGTCAGCAAATCTTTTTCAGGGTCGCTTTTATTTGGAGAGGTCCAGGATCAAAGTAGGACCTTTTGCATATAAAGCACAGAGCTCATAATACTCTCTTTAGCCCCCAGTGGCAATAGCTGATCTGGACTATATGAAAGTCTGATGTGCTAATCTGGGTGATTTTTGCACTAATCCCAAGTGTGTTGGCTTCTTTCTGCTGATGCCAATTAACCAGGCCCTGCTAATCCATACCAACTGTGTGAAATCAAATTCTCACTGGGTTGCACGTTGACCTGCTGCCAAATGAGATGCATCTCTCTGGCATGAAACTGTTTTCCCCAAAGTATCTAGCTGTTTCCAACACTGCCCATGACTGAATCTGGGCCTTTGTCATTTGTCGGCTTTGTCTGCTGCAGTGCAATCTTTAGGCCCTTCCCCTAAAGCAGAGCTTTCCAAACTTTTCATGTTGGTGGCACACTTTTTAGACATGCATCATTTCGCGACACACTCTTACAGCAGGGCACAAGGCAGGCATTAGGACCTGCGTGGAATCGCAGCAGGTTTGGAGGCAGCGAGGCACAAGGCAGGCACTAGGACCTGCGCGGAATCCTGGCAGGGCTCGGAGGCAGCAGCAGCTGCGACACACCCAGACACTGCAGCCAACACACTAACGTGTCCCGACACACAGTTTGGAAAGCTCTGCCCTAAAGTGAAAGTAATAGTCTACTTACTTTAGAGCTCTGAATAACAGCCTCCCTCCTTTAAACAAGAAGATAGAAATCTCTGTTTACTGAGTTGGACCTTCAGTTCACGAAAACCAATATTGTTGGCATGGATAGGCAACACCTTGCCAGGATTTCAGGCAGAGGTTTCCCATTCCTATGTGGTGGTGCTGGGGGTTGAATTTGGGACTTCTCCGTGCAAAGCTAGCACTGAGTGCTGATTGCGTTCTTTGCCTTTCCACTTCAGCTGCAATGTTCTGCCTTTCATTCGCCATGGCGGAGGCAAAGGTGGGCTCTCTAGGGCCTCTTGCCTATTACTAAGTCTATGTGCCCTTTTTCATCCCTCCCTTTTTCTCTCTAGGTTGTGCCTTTCTTACATATTGTGCCCGGGACTCAGCTCTGAAGGCTCAGAGTGCACTGCACGAGCAGAAGACACTGCCTGGGGTAAGTGATGGTGTTCTTCTCTGACCAACACCCATCTTCTGGTGCAGAGTTTTCAGTAGCGATTTGCAAGGGCATTTGGGCTCCAGATGGCAGATCTGGTCTAGAAGCGATCTTCTCCCATGTGGCGTCCTCCAGTTTCCTTGGAATCCTCATCTGGTTGCCCTGTGACCTTGAACCCACAAACATTTATCCCACCAGCAATCTTCTCCCTTTCTACAGTTGTTGGGAAGCTTCCTTCCCATACAGAGACTTTTCCTATAAATTGATGGTTGTTGTGGGTTTTCCCGGCTGTGAAAGCCTGAAAGCCTTCGACTATACATTTTTCCTATAAACTTTAGATAAACCTTGCAACGGGGAAAATAAAGGGGGGGGGGAAACCCAACCAATATCTTTGGTTTTTTTGAAAAAGAAATTCTGCGCCTTTCAGTTCGGCTGTCTTTGCATGGACATGATTACTGAATGAATCCATTTAGAGGGTTTGAACAATCCCTTGACTCAAAAACTAGCCAGGTGGACTGGTTTAATCCCTCCTAAAAACTAACCAAGCTTAGCATGTTGTGGGAATAAAGCCACGGGGTCTTTCACTGATCTGGTTAATCACGTTGTGCAAACCCAGCCATCGTTTGTCGTTTATCCTTAACCCTCCTTCTGTTTTTTGGCACCTGGTTGCTAGCAGGTGGCCTTTGCAAGAAAATTGGATGAAATGTTACCTTTTGTATTACAATTTTGGAACAATGATAAGATTGGGGCTGTTTCCTCTAGCACTTGCAGGTCCAAGTTTGTTTCGCAAGACTTCGGTCTTTCAAAGGTCACATTTGCCTTGCTATTTGGAACGAAATTCTTCCTAAGCATCTCCAAGTTTTCAATGCATATTCTGCCTTTAATGGTCCATGCTTTGTTTGCCTAAAGCCAAATAGCTTCCAGCAAAGGAGCTGGGTGGGGATGAAAAGAAATGGTCTGGAGTTGACAGCATTGTTCTCCTTTCAAGTACCGTAGTATGGTTGAGGATAACAATGTTGTCCAATCTTGGCTTTAAGAAACAGTTCCATCAGCTATATGAACAGCTAGTAAGGATGTGCAGAGAGGATTTGATTAAATTGGAATGTTCAGATCAATTTGATCGTGTTTGGTACAGAGCGTTGGATCTTTGGATAGGCCCAGAAGGTAGCAAGTAATGGAGTAAGAAAACTTGAGGCTGCATGGATAATTGTCTTTGTCTTTGTGCCTGTTGGAAGCCTTTAAAGGAGAGTTTTGTGTAAGGGCAGAGTTTCAGGCATGCATCTAAAATATTGTGTTCTTTTGTTGGTTTAACAGTTCAAGCATCTATTGACCAGTTTAGGACAACTAAAATGGCTATGTGGGTGTGAGCATTTTGGTTGCTGTCTCCCTGTCTCTTATTTCATTTCCTTCCTGGCAACTGTTTCAGGCTAGCAGTAAAAATGAAGGGTCAGTAATACCTTCTTGATTACTAAGGTAAAGGTAAAGGTTCCCCCTGCACATTTGTGCAGTCGTGTCCGACTCTAGGGGCCGGTGCTCATCTCCGTTTGTTAGCCGAAGAGCCAGCGTTGTCCGAAGACGCTTCTACGGTCATGTGGCCGCATGACGCGCGCGGAACGCTGTTACCTACCCACCGAAGTGGTACCTATTCATCTACTTGCATTTGCACGCTTTCGAATTGCTAGGTTGGCAAGAGCTGGGGCTAGTGCAGGAGCTCACTCCGTCACGCGGGGCTAGGGATTCGAACCTCCGAACTTGCGATCTTCCGATCGACAAGCCTGGCGTCTTACCCGCTGAGCCACCATGCCCCTTACCCTTGATTACTACTGCTAGTTAAATATAATTGGGGGGGGGGGGCTTTAAGGGACACTTTCTCTTAACTTTGGGGGATGGGTCCTTCCAATTCCACCTATCCCAAATCTGTGTTGGTATAAATGAAATTTCAAGGATTATCATACATTTATGATAGGTCGATATATAAATTAATATAATATAATATAATATAATATAATATAATATAATATAATATAATATAATATAATAATATATAAAAATAAAACATAAATCAATCCCAGGGCTATGGTCAAAGCAATGCATGTTCTACCAATCAGAACAAGGACCAGAAAAGCTTAGAATGTAACATTAAAAATACATAGAGAATCTCAACTTTATTTTTCTGCATGGAAAATTGTTATTGAGGATGTAGGAGACACCTGTTTAAAATGTAGAAAAAAGAGGAATGGTTAAAATTTTCTCAAGTTTAGAGGAAGGGGGGTTATTGACTTCTAACATGTTCATATTTTTACATTGGTGCAAAATGACACACAAACACACCCCATTTTGGACAGCAAACCCAAGATCGGCTATAATTGTTTTGTATGTATTTTTATACAGTATTTATGTGACACTCTTAGGACTAACTCATGATACCTTGTTCCATGTTCTGTCCTCCAGGGTAAGCTTCCCAATTTTTTGGACCACATCTAATGTTCCCATCATTCCTAGCCATTGGGTGCTCTGGAAGAGGATGATGGAAATTTTAGTTCACAATATATGGGAACACTATGTCTGGGAAACTATGATATTAATATGTGAGTGTATGATATATACACACACAGACATACATATGCATCAAACACATACACATAATATATATATAATATTCACACATATACATATCATCGTGCACACACACACATATACATATGCTTCATATATATATACATATACTTATCGAAGAGAATATTTGTAGCTCAGGGTTGAACTGTGGAGTCCTTGGTGCTCTCTGAGCTTTGTTGTTTTCTTGCAGACGTTTCATTGTCAGGCTAGGGAGTCTCCCTTTTTGCACTGAAGATGTTGCCTAGCCTGGCAATGAAACGTCTGCAAGAAAACAACAAGGCTCAGAGAGCACCAAGGACTCCACAATACATATACTTATGCATCCTAAACCATACACACAGACACACACACACACACACACATTACAGTCCAACAGCCTCACCCACTCAGTGGGAAAAGGGGAAAAGAATGGACCTTTGGGATGGATTCCGCCAATCGGAGTGCTCTATCCTGGTGCTTTTAAAAGGGTCGGTTTCTGCTGAAATTCTCCAAGCGGACTTGCCTTGGCGGATGCAACACAAACCTCCCAAGGAGAGTAGAATAAAATCAGGAGATTGCTAAGGTTTGAAGGTGTAGGTTATGTAGCTGAATCACGTTCAAACCAAACGGGGGAGTTTCCCTTGGATTGGAACATGGATACCACTCTACCTTTATTTATTTTTAATTGGACTTCCTTACTATAATTGGCATCTGAGTTGGTAAACAATCATGTTCTCCTAGATTTTACCAGCCTGCTGTTGTTTGGATGGTTGCTTGGGAGATTTCCAATTATGGGCGATCTGAAACTTGCTGCTCCATACGGCCCTTTGTACAACGGTCTTTATGCAGAACCCGGGGTCATTCGGGTTCAAAAGATGCACTAGCATCATTTTAGAAGGCACTGGCTGTCTTGGTGTAGATACATTTCTCACTGGCCTAAGTGACTCTGCCCCAGTTTGGTGGGAGAAGTAGCTTCTGCAATTGAAAGTCCTTAATGGGTCCCTGCATGTAGAAAAGTAGGACATCAAGAAGGATTCTAGGGTGGCAGTCTCTGGAAAACAAATGTTAATGTCTTTCTATTTTTATTTAATTTAAAAAAAAGAATTCCTTTACACACATATCCCACCTGAATGTTGAAATGCCATGACCTCAGAAGCTTGGCTAAGCATGTGTGTCTGCGCATAGGGGAGGCTATTTCACACCACCCCATGCTTCTACATGTGCCTTTGCCTGCACCGGTTTGCTTGAATTCCAAGATGCAATATTTGAACTCTATTTGGTGGTAGTCTTAATTATTATAATGGCCTTTGGCTTTTTAGAAACCGGTTGGTGACTTAGACAATCAAAGCAACATTTTCATATAAATGGCTTAACTTTGATTATTCTGAAGACCTGAGTGAATCAGCCAGGGACAGTTTTTTTAAAAAAAATATTTTCTATCCTTTAATTGACTTTTTGTTTTTTCTAATGAGCATACATGGGTATTCATCACTCCCCGTTCTCTCTTACATGCACACTACAGATGTTAAGTCAGGGTGAAGATTTCAGGTGGAGAAACCCCACTTTTTTTCACCAAGAGAATAGAGAGCCAGTTTGGTGTAGTGGTTAAAGGCATCAGGCTAGAAACTGGGAGTCCATGAGTTCTAGTCCCGCCTTGGGCACAAAGCCAGCTGGGTGACTGTGGGCCAGTCACTTTTCTCAGCCCTTGGAAGGAGGCAATGGCAAACCACTTTTTAATATTTCTTTTCATCTATTCTATTCTATTCTATTCTATTCTATTCTATTCTATTCATTCTTTTTTTCTATCTCCTTTTTTCTTTGTCTCTTCTTTGCCTTTCTTTTCTTTTTCACATTTACTCTATTTTTTCTTTGAATGTATTTCTTTCTATATATATAAAATCTTTTAATAAAAACTATTTTTAAAAAATAGACATATTAACCCTATTCTGTTCCCACGAGTCTATGTTTGACACTGATAGTTCATTCTGCTTTTTCTGTGGCAGAGCCTATACGTTGACAAAATTGCCCCCGGAGTTAAGGATCGCTGCTCCTCGTGACAATTTAGCAGAAGGCTTATACTATATCTTTGGACTGCATTATATATATGTTGTCCCTGCCCTTTGGAACATTCTCCCCCCAGAGATTAGACAGTCCCCCTCTCTCCTGGACTTCCGGGAAAAACTCAAAACCTGGCTTTGTCAGTGTGCTTGGGGGGGGGGGGAGGAGAATGTGCATACCTGGAGATGGATAGCACCTTATATTATCCCTGGAGTGCCCTTTCTACGAACTTAAGAAGATTCTGCCATTGGATTTTATTATATTCTCTATATTCTAAATTGTTATTTGATATGTATTTTAATCTATTTATAATTGAATATTAATGATTATATTTTGTTGTAAACTGCCCAGAGTCCCCCTCGGGGGAGTTGGGCGGTGATAAATTTGATTAAATTATATATATATATATATATATATATATATATATATATATATATATTTCTGAGAGCCACGCAGAGGATGGAGATTGGATGGGATACAAATGTACTCAATTAGTTATGATTCAGTTCAGTTTCAATTGCCCTGAAATGTTAATGAAATGAGATCCAGATTAGGTTGTCCTATCTTTGACATGTAATGTCACCAGCCCATGATTCAAGGTCCAAGTCTAGCCATTCGTAAAAAAAAAAAAGTGTCCCTGACTTATTAGAATGAAATCTCAATTGCCCTTTACAAGAACATTGGTCAAGTTCTTTGATCTTACCCCTAGCCCCCTTAAACTCCACAGAACCAAAGAATTTAGGATTCAGAAATCTAGACTCGACAAACCTTGGAAGTTCAGCCTTTGGATGTTTAGGATAAGCAGAGTAATGAAAAGCATGACTCTCAGGGTAGGAATGGCTCCAGTTATGGGTTACCAGCTCTCACTACGATCACTAAGGTACGTTCCAGGGGGACCATCGGTTGGTGCCCCCTCACTGTGTCCTACTCCAGAATGCTTCAAAGTGTGTTGAAGTTGGATGGTGGTTGGGACATGCTTCCAGAAACACTATGGACAATGGGGAAAGTGGTCCAAAGCAGATACTGATGCCAGTGGGATAATGTAGGCATCAGCAAATTTACTCAATCAATCAATCAATCAATTTATATAGCCGCCCATCTCAAACCAGTGACTCCAGGCGGCTAACAATAATAAAAACGATCAACAATAAAAACAATACCAAAAAATTAAATATAATATAAATACAGCCGAGAGATCTTAAAAGCCGTAGGTGTTAACACAACCATGAAACGGGGCCCTTCACACACTCGGGGCCCCAGGCCCGGGCACAAAGCCAGGTCTTCAAGGCCTTCTGAAAAGCCAAAAGGGTCGGGGCCATCCTAATCTCAGGAGGAGGGATGTTCCAGAGGGCAGGCACCACAGCAGAAAAGGCACGTCGCCTGGTCCCCGCCAGCCGGCACTCCTTGGCTGACGGGACCCGGAGCACGCCCATCCTGCTGGACCGGATTGGACGGGTAGAAATAACTGGGAAAAGACGGTCCATAAGGTAACCGTAAAATACTGGCTGTGGGCTGGTATTGTTCCCCCTTCTCCATCTTCTCCTTCCAAATTCCCACCAATATGACATCTCCTTTTTTCAGTCCCTACATCAGTACATTGAGAGCCAGTTTGGTGTAGTGGTTAAAGAATTAGAACCAGGAGACTGTGAGTTGCCTTAAGTACAAAAGTCAGCCAGGTGACTTTGGCCAAGTCACTCTCCATCAGCCCTAGGCAAGCCACTTCTGAAAAAGGTTGCCAAGAAAACTGCATGGACTTGTTTCTGTAGTCACCGGGATTGATGTGAAGGATTATATCAACAACCCGTACGTCTTCCTCTGCTGTTCCAATTATATCATCTATTTAGTTAGATTTATTATCTTTTTAACCCGGCTGTATTATAACAGCGATTAACAGTCAAGGCTGTTTCCAGGCAGACATGGATTCCCAGAAAATATCCTAGCATGTATTAGAAATGTTTTATGAGAGACAGACAACTTCCTTGTGATTAAAGATGTATTCATTGTACCAAATCAAGATAGGGGTTGGTTATCAACTTTTCTGGACATTTATACTCCAACCTGACTGGCAGTGTGCATCTCCTGAAATCTCAGGAGGTTAAAAAATGAGGTAAATTCTATAATCTGAAGCATTGTAACTGGAGATATTGGAATTTGATCCTGGAGGGTTAGAACTGGAATTTAAGTCCATGTATCTGAAGTGTGGGGCATGGTGGCTCCGTAGGTAAGATGCCAGACTTGTCGATTGGAAGATCGCAAGTTTGGAGGTTCCCTAGCCCCACGTGACGGAGTGAGCTCCTGCACTCGCCCCAGCTCTTGCCAACCTAGCAATTCGAAAGCATGCAAATGCAAGTAGATTAATAGGTACCACTTCGGTGTGATGGTAACAGCGTTCCGCGTGCGTCATGCCGGCCACATGACCGTGGAAGTGTCTTCGAACAGCGCTGGCTCTTAGGCTAAGAAACAGAGATGAGCACCGGCTCCTAGAGCCAGACACGACTGCACAAATGTGCGGGGGGAACCTTTACCTTTACCTATCTGAAGGGTGCCCTGATTGTAGAAGACTACTTTAACAGATGTCATGCTCTTCTGTTGATCCCTGAGCCAGATGTTTCACATTCTGACCAGCAACGGTGCACGCATAATTTTTTTCCTGAAATCTTTTTAGTGGGTGACTTTAAAACCTGAGATTCTCTTGTATGCAAAGCATAGAGTTTCTTCTCTGAACTTTCCAAGGCCATGAACACAAAGGAACAGGTCACCCACCCAGACTATCAACCTGATCTTTGGAGATCAGAATTTGTCAAGGCCCATAGTTCAAGACTGAGAGCAGACACTCCAATAGTTGGCCAGAAGTCTTGTAAGAACTGTATTCAGAGTCTATTGGAGTGGGCCACCAGTTTTTTTAATTACTATTTTTCAGTGACTCTGGACGATAGGGATGATAACGGTGGCACAAGAACATTAGTGGTGGATGAGAATTGTTGGCTCTTCTTAACCACTTTGAGGGTATTTTTAAAACTGAAATAGGCTCCTTAAGCCTACCAAAAGCTTCACACAACTATCCTTTTGTCCTTTTGCCCCCAAATTTTGAGAAACGATATTGCCACTCTTTGGTGCTTTGCTGCTGAATTTTAAGGAGCATGAACCCGAGAGCGGTAGGCAGCAAAAATAGAAAAGATCAAAGATAAGTGAAATGCCAGCTCAAAATGAGGAGGAGAGGATAAATTGGAACCTGAATATTCAAGTAAAAAGCAGCGTATTGTCTTTTGTCGTAGCACTTCCCCGCGTCTCTCCATCCTTTCCGAACACTTCACATCAACCAAAATAAATCTTGGCGGTTGTTTTTTTAATGCAGCTGAATTTCCAGGTCCTGCTCTCACTCTATAAGGGGGGTAGGGGGGTGGGAGTCAGAAGGCTAGATGGAGGTGAACAAATTATTCTCAAGAACCTCCGCTTGACACTGCTGGCAAATCCTTAATATCTCTAATTGGTCCACACACATGAGCATTCGGCTGCAGAGAAAAGGAGAAGAGGACGAGAGGGATGCTGGCCGGTAGAAGCTGTTGCTTCACGGGAGAGCGATATAAATCCCAGAAAATATCTGTTGGGTGAAGATGCCCCGTTTCAGTCCAGGATGCTGGGAATTCCTACTTCAAGAGTAGAGTAGATGCTTTTCAGGCAGAGGGTCTTACAATCCCCAAGTATCTCTAGTTAATCAGGTAGTTGGTGCTCTGGAAGGCCGCTGTTGGTCAGAGTCAATAAAACGGGGCTGATGGAAAAACAGATTGATCGAACGTAAGACAGATTTCTGCGATTCGTATGGTTTCAGTTTTTAAGTCCTGCTTATACAGTAATTCCCAGGAGGGAAAATGAAGACAGCCTCCTGCTTAAAGCAATTTTCGTTGGTTAATGGTGTCAGTTTTGGTCAATTAATCAATTAAATATGTACATAAATAAAAATTATACATAGGAAGCGACAAGAAAATGCATTGCACCTCCTAATGTCTCTGTACTTTTTAAAAACATTATTGTATTTGTGAAACCAACCAAATCTTGCTTAGTCGAAGAGTAACTGGTCGGTTCACTTCTCTTGCTATTGTCTTCAGCTGTTGGGATAGCTTGTCTAATTGATGTTTCTCTTTGATGTTTTATTGTTTTAATGCTTTTAATACTTGAAGTCCCCAGACGGAAAAGTGGGGTAAAAATAATAAATTGAGCCAAGTTGGGTTGTGTACCATTTTTCAGACTTATTGACATATGGTTTATTAGTGTTCTTAAAAGCAACAAAGCGATGATTGGAAAATACGCTTGAATTTGCCCAGTGTGCTGTGATGGTTCACTGGGGTCTAATAGAAAACTGGATGAGCAATTATCAGAAATGTTTGATCTACAAGATAAGAAGATTTGGGAGAAGAACAAGGATCAAGGAGGTGATGCTAGATAATTCAGGACGGAGAGCTCCGGCGCTCCAGATGTCGCTGAACTACAGTTCCTCATCTTTGTACTTGACAGACTTGCTTTCTAAATGCAGGGGAGAGAAGCGACTGAGGCGCATTATGAAATTGCATTACCCAGGTGAGAACGATGTCATATCATAGATAGGCTGATCTTATTTCTGTTTCTCCCGAACCTGCCGATTCTTTTATCAGCATCTATCGCCAGCAGCATTTTTTAATTATTGCTTCTTTGGGGCTGTATGGACAATATCCATTGAGTCAGCCCTATGGCCTTGGGGGCAAATGTTGGGTCTCCAGTCCAACCAGTGATGAGCTTAGCCTTGAGGACGGTTCATCTTCCCTTCCTTCTCCTAGGTTGCTTATGGTGCCCCTGCCCTTGGACTAGGTTTTCTGCAGGAAGCTCACATCTTGTCTTCAAAGAGGTGACATGGAAAGCTATTGACCTGCTGTTCTAATTGCCCGACATTCTGTTTAGTAAACCCTAATTACTGGAGCCAGGAGTTAAATGCAAGGCTGCTAAACGAGGATTGACAGCTGTGGCCGTGGATCTAATTACAAGCATCTCTAATGCGGGGAGTGAGCGTTGCTGCTTCAGTTACTGTGGAAACCCAGAGGCTCATGGCATGCGCCATGTGGGGGCAGCCATCAGCATCAGCCATGCGTACTCCACACCCCGGAGACGCAGGTGACTCGTGGTTAGGTTCCTCAAGAAAGCAATTCCAAAGCAGTGAGTCTGAGGTCTAGTCCTACCAAGGGCTAGAAAGGACCTGATGCTCCAAGTGGAAAATGGAGCTGTTTGCTTGGGCACAAGAGGGGGCCCCTAAAAGGCGTTGGCCACCTTGTGGGTGGATGGAGAGCCAGTGTGGGGTGGTGGTGAAGGGGTTGGAACTAGGAGTAGGAAGACCTAGGTTCTAATCCACCCTTCACCATGGAGATGATGGGAGACGGGGGACACTTTGAAGGTGTTGGACTGGGGCCAGGGAGACATGGTTCAAATCTCGCCTCAGCTATGGAAGCTTTTGGTGGGATTTGGGACTAGTCCCGAACTTTCAGCCCAAGATCTAGAGTGGAGTAGTTGTGCAGGTGCTAGACTAGGAGTGGAGAGACCCAGATTCTAACCCATCGCCCATGTTGGGACACTGGGCAAGTCGCTCCCTCTCAGCCGAACCTCACAGGTAGTTGCCGAGAGGGAACTGGGTGGAGGAAGTGCCTTGAGCTTCCGTATGAAAGGCGGGATATAAATCTAATTAATAATTAGGGACAGTGGCTGGAACTTTGGTGCTGAAGCCATAAGTGGACTTTTCCTTTGTGATCCTTTGGCCTGGGCTACCTATTTTGCTTATGACTCAACATCTGACCCGAAGGAAGAGAAAGTCATCACGGCTCAGGGCTCAGTCGTGCTGTGTAAAGCAGGAGCATGCAACAATGGCGGCATAACTAATCCTCCAGCATTCGATAATTCCAGGCATTCTCCCAACCTCATGCTAACCACAGTTGAGCTGGCTTAGCTTCTATGATCCAATGAGATCACGTATGTTTAACATAGGCCAGAAGTATACAGAACTCCATGTTCCAATCGAGTAAAGTTCGGGTGTCCCATTTCCCATAAAATGTTTGTGCTTCTGAGTTGCGTGTGTGTATGAGGGAGAGAGATGGAGATGGAGATGGAGATGGAGATGGAGATGGAGATGGAGATGGAGTTGGAGATGGAGATGGAGATGGAGATGGAGATGGAGATGGAGATGGAGATGGAGATGGAGATGGAGATGGAGATGGAGATGGAGAGAGAGAGAGAGAGCTTATTTGTGATGCTTGCTTTCCGTTTTCAACTCCATGCTGTAGTTTTCTCAAAATCTGGAGAAACCCAACACCTGGGAGGTTCAACTGGATGGTGCACATTCCCTTTAAGTGTAGGTTGGTGCCCTGTGAACATGTGCCAGCTGAAATGGTGTGGACAACGGTAGAGAATCCTGAAGCATCAGCCAAAAGGAGGCTGGTGTAGAGCTGAGGGGGTTGCAGGAACTCAAGGGAGGGTTGAATACTGACTGCTGGTGTGGATGAAGACAGAGGTGCTTGCTAGGATACGCTAACTCTCCTCTGCTAGAGAGGAAGGCTGAGGACATGGAAGGATCCACAAAGGACATGGAAGGATCCACAAAGGACATGGAAGGATCCACAAAGGACATGGAAGGATCCACAAAGACTGCCATCATATCTTCCAGGAAGGATTGCCACCTGCATTGACAACGAGCAAACGTCCTTTGGAAATTCAGATTCTCTTCCTCCGGCAAGGTTGGCTTCTTTGATTAAATGTCCCCCGTTTTAATATCTCTGTGTCTTTGGGGTTGCCTGGAAATGGACTCTTCAGAACAGGCACGTACTTTGATTAGCTTGTTCTGTACCATGGCCTCCGTCTTTGCACTGAGGACCTTCCATTTTGGAGAACTTTGAGATGGGGTGGGTGGGCAAATTGGAGAGAGGGCTACCCTTCTGATCCCACTGTTCCTTACATATGGAGCTGCCCCCCATCCCAGGCTCTCCCTGATGGGACTCAGTGGGGTTTTTTTTTGCCCCAGCCCTGCACTACACCCAGAAACTTGAAAACCCCTGGATCTGCCATTTGGGGAATTGGTTGCAGAAGGGTGTCGGTTGATTACAATAGTTTTTCCCCTTTGTGCATGGGGGAGATTGGCAAGGCTGGCCAGAAAGGGCGGGAGGAAGGGCAAGGCTCCCTCCCTGCTGCAAAAATCCACAGTCGGGGAGAGTTTCCAAGCCTAGAGGAAGAGCGAGATGGTCGGAAGCAAATTATCCTGTAGGCAGACCACAAGCTCATTTAGGCTAATGTGATCTTCATGGCAGCTTCTTGCAAGCAGAGTTGGCACAAAGGAAAATCCCCACCCTTCTCTTTTGCTCTGCATGCCCCCATGGATGAGAGCAGAACTGATTTCTACGTCTTCCCAGGTTTTTTGGCCTCCAGGAGCCAGGTAAAAAGGTTTGAAACAGGCATGTCTGCAGGGTAGGGCAGAAAAGTCAAGATAGTGGCTGCAACTGAAGCTCCACCTGTTTCTTATGTGCGATGTACCATCACAACCACCATCTTGATCTTTTTGACCATGCCCTGCGGACAGCCCTGGTTTGAAATGAGATCACTGAGGGTGCAATCCGGAATCACCAAGGGGGTAAATGATACAGGAAAGGTGGGACTTGGAATCAGTTGGGGCTTGAAACCACCGGATTCTGTCACATTTGATTCCATGGAATCCAGTCCTCTTGAGTTCCATGAGTTTAGATTCAGCCCCCAAAAAATCCACGGGCAAGCACTTTGTTATCTTCCTTGTTTCATTTTCTTCCGAGAAGCCCTAAAAAGCTCGTCTGACATCTGCTGCAATTTGCAGAGACGTAGCAACGACACATACAAGTGTTGGCTTTGTTTGCAAGCCATTGATTGACCCATTGGTTATTTATCCAATTAACCCAATTTTCTGGCTTCTCAGGACACACTGAATTGCAAACTAACTACCTGGACTGGCACAACTAGGCTGAAAATGTGGTTGGCTATATATTTCAGTGCATCGTGTGAATGCAGCCATAAGCTGGTGTCCTGAGAACAGCCCTAGGAGACGGGGTAGGTGAAAATGGGGGTTTAAGATGGGATCTCTCTAGGCTTAGTCCAAGTCAACTTTCTCTAAGTTGGATCCTTCCAGATATTCTTGAATTAAAGCTACAGCTGCTGTAACCCCTAAAAAAGTAAAGGTTAAGGTTCCCCCCGCACAGTTGTGCAGTCGTGTCCGACTCTAGGGGCCGGTGCTCCTCTCTGTTTGTTAGCCAAAGAGCCAGCGTTGTCCGAAGACGCTTCCACGGTCATGTGGCTGGCATGACTCGCACGGAACGCTGTTACCATCCCACCGAAGTGGTACCTATTCATCTACTTGCATTTGCATGCTTTCGAATTGCTAGGTTGGCAAGAGCTGGGGCGAGTGCGGGAGCTCACTCCGTCACGCGGGGCTAGGGATTCGAACCTCCGAACCTCCGACCTTCCAATCGACAAGCCTGGCGTCTTACCCGCTGAGCCACCCCGCCCCTTGCTGTAACCCCTATTCCATACCAAATCTTATTTATTTGTGCACGAGCCGGTTTATCCAGCCCTGTGCTTAGAGATGAATCCACACAAAACCATGCTGCCCTGATTTATCCATTATAAGTCTAAATTCTGTCAAAAGGGTTTTCAAGCAGCCAATGCTTTAAGAGGCTGCTGACTACTTTTCAGGGATATTAGAAAGCAAGAGTCATCTGCCTCGAGCAGTCTCTGTTGAGCAGCTTCCTTCAACCGAGGTTCCTCCAGATATGTTGGCATCGATTCCCAGAATTCTCAGAAATGCCATTCCAGGCTGGGGAATTCTGGGGGATGAAGTTCAGCTGCCTGCCCTTCTCAGAAAATGGGTGGAAACAAGGGGGAACCCACGTCACTCTTTTCCACTGAAGAGCTGAAGGAGCCTACCAACTAGCCAGAAACTTTTATGGACTGTGCCCCATTAAAGCCCAATATGCTTTTCCACCCAGTTCATTTCCTTGTCTCCTTCCTTCCTTCCTTCCTTCCTTCCTTCCTTCCTTCCTTCCTTCCTTCCTTCCTTCCTTCCTTCCTTCCTTCTTTCTTTCTTTCTTTCTTTCTTTCTTTCTTTCTTTCTTTCTTTCTTTCTTTCTTTCTTTCTCAGATCTGCACAGCTGCCCATCTCCCAAGAATCTCTGGGCGGCGTGCAATGATCAAATAAAAACAACAATTAAAATACAATCATTATAAAAATATAAAACAATAAATCATTAAAATGGAAATATATTAAAAAGCAAGATATGCAAACCATGGGCATGGAGAGAGTGAACGTATCAATAGTGGAGCCATCTTAGGATGTTATCGGTTCCCTGGGAGACCCCCAAGCCTGGTGACATAACTCATAACTCTAGAAGTCCCTCAAGACTCATAGGTCTTGAGGGACTTCTGGAATATTTACTGGATCTGATCCATCTCTGCTGGATCTGATGACATCTGCAGCCAAACATGTCCCTCCTACCAACTTGCTTGTTCTTCTCTCTTGGCCTCAATAGGCTGTGGTTTTCCTGGATTTACACCACATGGAGAAAAGCTTCCTAAACATCTACATGGGAGTTGAGAAACTTAGGCTCTTGACCGGGTTTCACACAGATCCCTGCAAGATCTCTAGGAAGCGAGAGGAGAAACTCACTTGTCACTGCCCAGAGCCCTGCTGTTGCTGGGGATGGGCTTTCCAAGTATTACCCTTCCTGGACTACATGGGACACCTGCAGGGAGGGTAAAGAAGCCAAGATGGTGGCCAGATTGACCCCTTTTCTACATGTGTCATGCATGTAAAAGGGGGTGGAACTTCTTCCATCACACAGGCATGAAGCCATCTTAACTTTTTTTACCCCCTCCCATGGACGTCTCTGCATGGAGGCCAACCCCACCCAAGCAGGAAGGTGGTCTCCTCCCATCTCTATAATCATTGGTGAGCAGTTGATAACTTGGAGGAAAAGTTCAACTTGGAAAAGTGGCCACATTCTCCATCCCAACAGCCTAGGTCATCTTCCCCTGGTTGAGATGTTTCTCTTCTCAGATTTTCTCTAGCTTTTTCCTGGGCCTAGTTTTGATCCAAACCTTGGGTTCTTCAGTGCAACTGCTGATGATGGCATGAAGCTGGGTGTGTGTGATGTGTGTGTGGAGGTCTTTCTGCCAGGAGCTCCTTGCCCTTGGAGCCCCCCCCCAAAAAAAAAAAGGGAGAGAGAGAGAGAGGGAGGGAGGGAGGAATAGGCGGCTATTAGAAATACTTTTTTTGCAATAGGCTGACAGATGGCTGCTTTACGGAATGAGGGAACCATCCATAAATTACAGATGAAACATTTCTCTGTCCCCACAAGCCCAGGCTCCAAGCAGAGAGCATCAGCAGCTGTACTTGGAGCCATGCTGGGAATTGTTCTCTTTGCTGCATTTCAGATTCCCCCTCACTTAGATTCTCAAAGGAATATGCTAGGTTGGACTTGGAGGATGGATGCATGGATGGATGGATGGATGCATGGATGGATGGATGCATGGATGGATGGATGGATGGATGGATGGATGGATGGATGGATTGGGTGGACAATGGTGTGGTAGACCTCATGCCCCAACTATCAGCAGCTCCTGCACTCTAGGATCTTGCAAGGGAGGGAGATCCATGGATAGCTCTCATTAGCCAGACGGTGGATTTGGTTTAGAAGCCTGGTTCATGCATTACAATAGCTACACAAGGGTAGCCAGGGGCCACACTAAAAATGTGATGTCTATTTTAAGCATCAAATGCAGTTTGTTCCTCACCCCAAAGTGGCAGGAAACTCCAGTCCCTAATGAGTTGTGAGATGTAGATAACCCAGAGGGAAGTTTGCACTGAGGGATGATGGGGCCACCTTCTCAATCATGGCCAGAAGGAGCTTCAAGGTCCACCTGAGGTCTCACGTCCCCTGGGGCTACAGGCTGCCCAACCTTGCATTATCTTAAACCAGAATTTGGATTGTTTCATTTGGATCTACCCTGTTATATGAATCCAGCCACTGTAATTTGTAAATCACGGTTTTGTAGCTTAATGCAATAGGTAAACCTAACAGGAAACACACTGGAGTAAGACACCGGTTGGTTTAAAGCAGTGTTTTTCAAACTTGGCAAGTTTAAGATGTGTGGACCTCAACTCCCAGAATTCCCCAGCCAGCATTTCCCAGTTTGAAAAACACTGGTTTAAATCGTATCAGGTAAAAGCAGCGTCACAGCAGGCTAGGTGAAGCCAAGTGAATCAGGACCTTGGATAGTTCCCTGGTGCAACATCTGCTCCTTGGAGAGTTGCTATTAGCTCAGTTAGGTGCTGAAGCCTTCTGAACGCTGATATTTTGGACCCTGCAACGTAATCTGCCGCACACAGACCCATATCCTTGTAATGTAGCAACTGGCTTCTCCGGTCTGAAGAAGAATTGGACCCACGATGGTGTTTTTATCCATCTCATATTTCCTTTGTGGTTGGAGGGGCTGACGTGAAAGAACATGGGACCAGCTGGGAAAAGGTAGATTCCTATGTTCCCAATGTTGATTTTGTTATATATGAAGAAGAAATCCTTGTGATGCAATTGCATGCATTGCAGCTACACTGAATAATGCTCCTGGTTAGCCTAGTTCTGTTTTTAAATAAATCTGTAGCTAACACTTCCCAGATGGCCTTAAATGATGCATTATGCTCCAGCTGAGTTCCAGATGAAGAACCCGGTTGGCCTCTCTTTTCAATCTAATTTCTAGCCTCCGATCTTTGAAATCACAGTGAGAGTCAGAAGCAGCCTCACTTTGTTAAACTGATTTTTGGGGGGAAGGGGGGGGGCAGTTGGCAGATAAGTTGAATAATACTGTTTTGTCTCCACCTAATGACAGCCACTGTAGAAATCCTTCCAAACGGTCTGGTGCTTTCAAGTGTTCAAAACGCTTCGCAACTCTTATCAAATTGCGATCCTTACAATGGTCCTGTAAAGTCAGTCAGTCAGTGTTATTATAGGTGTGTTCTTTTTCTTTCTTTCTTTTTTGCAGATAAAGGACAAAGGCGGGGGGGGGGGGGGAAATGACTTTTGTGGCAGAGGCAAAATTCTGCTCAGGGATTTTCTAATTCGTAGCTCTTTCTCATAACCACCATGTGTTACCAGTTCATAGAGCTGCCAAGATTTATTTCTCTTGATAGTAGAAAACATACTTTATAATAGGTTTTCAAAACTAGCTTCAGGAATTCTAGGCAGCTGCCAATATCACTTATGTCTATAGTGAAGTTGGATCGTTATCTCCTATGCCTAGCTGGAGAAACGTAGGAAACTGACTTTTATTGTCCGTCTCGCACAATATTCTCCATACTGATTGACAGAGGTGGTCCAGGACATTAGAAATACACTTTCCCTCTTCCCCAGCACTATCTGGAGATTCCAGAGATTGGGTTGACAAAATCGGGGTCTTATGCCAAAAAAAAAAAGTGTGTACGTTTGTGCTATGCCTTTCCCTTGAATGTCATTGCACATTTAAAGCCGCCTTTTACTAAGACGATGCGTTGGTCTGTCTTGCTTGCTCTTGTCTGTACTGAATGAGAACAGTGTTCCAGAGTCTCGGACAGAAATCTTTCCTAGCTAGTCCTGGGGATCGTGGGGTTCAACCTGGGCTGCAGCACTGTATAACTTGGAATGGGGTAGAAAAAGCCTGCACAGATTAAAAAAACAGCTTATGCTGGAAAGATGTGCAAAAGGGGCAAGAATATGCACACTTATAAGAAGTCACAAGAAAGAGGAGGAAAGAACATTGAAATGGGCTTTCTTTGCAGAGGAAGATCATGGCCCTGAATTGTAGGATACATTGTCAGAGTTGGTATTGTCAGGACAGCTTTTCCCAAACTTGTACCTTTAAGCCCGGTGCCACCACAACTCTCAGAATTCCCAGATGGACCGCATGCATGAGGTTTGAGAGGCCAAATCTTTCCCAGCCCCTGGGCCACTGATCTCCTTTTCCTTGTGTGTTGTTCTGTGTTCTGTGGGCTTCAACCTCCCAAGCTTAACAAAGTGAAAATAAATATTTAATTATTCTCCTAAATAAAAAATCGATAGTACTGCTGGTTGGCTAAGTAAATCATGGGACCCATAAATTTTCCCTGCATGCAGCATGCAGTTCCTCCATTAATAGCTATTTTAAAAGATGCTGCACAGAAGCAATAATTAAAAATAGGGAAGGAGAGCCCCAGAGTCCCACGAGGAACATGAGAAGCTGAACCAGGTTTTCAGCCCTTGCTAAAATCTTGCTACTCCTCGGGGTTCACTGGAACCAGATCCAAGATCAAGTGGTTTCTGGACGTTGATGGGTAGCACCTTGAGTAGGAATGGGAGGGGTCAAGCAAGATGGAGAATGAGCATCAGGTGTGAGTGTCCACCTTGAGTCAAAATTCCACTGGGTAATGCTACAGATGCCCAACATGATCTATTCAAGAGAGGGTATACCTTTGCACATGAAATCCTACATTTCATTTCTGCCATCCCTAATTAAAAGGTTGGAGAAAGAAGTGATAGCTTTCTTTACCTGAGAACTGAGAGCTCTGCTGTCCATCCAGGTAGATACAATTGCACCAGATCAGAGGGCAATTCTCAAGGTTGGAGGGCAGCCACTTGGCCTCTTGATCTTCCAAGGCTGCAGGAGACCATCCCATCGGGAATGGTCATATTCTTTTGACCTGTTTTTTTAACTGGGGTTGGGAAGGGTGGTACCACGGTCAACCATCTTCACAGAAGGAAAGCAGACCCTAAGGCTTGCACAGCAGTTCCAAAAGTGTTCTTGCTTCTCCTAAAACTCTTGTGCTTATGCAAAGGAGATGGCAGAAGGGTGTTTGGCACCAGGTGGCATTTTCCAGAGTAAACTAACATTTCTGTGAATGAAAGGCATTTCACATGTTCAGAAGGTATTGTTTTATCCACCCTATAATATTAAGTAGGTGATGCCATCTGAAAACAGTGGTGTGAAGACCTTTTCCCTCAGAAATCTATGCATTGGTGACTATGCATATGTGTGTACAGTATGTCAGAGTCACAGTAGAAATGATAAGCTATTCTGGATGTGTTCCAGTGTTCTTTTGTAGTAGTGATATCTCATCTTGCTTATATTTTGTTTTCCTCTCAAGTTAAACCAGAACCCATCCAAGAATGTCCAGCTCCAGCAGAAATCATTTTGAACATTATATATTTCATTCGGTGTGGACGGCTTATCGGCTGTAGTTTCTAAACGAAACCCCCCTCTTGCGCAGACACACACATAAACCCATCATCTTTCTGTAAGTGATTTGTCTACCTCAATTTCAGCCAGTACTTCATTAACACTTTGTAAATACCTTTACTGTGGTTGAGCATAAAGGCTTACTTCAGATCTCAACATCTGAGCTGGAATACTGCACGATAAACAGCCTAGGATTGAAAACAATGAATACAAACATACAATGAAATAACGACCATCAAGTATTTCATCATTGGGAATCATTCATGCTAGTTTTTGACAATGGAAAAAAAGAAAACTGAAAAAATTAAGTGTTTGTTGATTGTCTCCATACTGAGGGTCTCTGTGTCTGCTCCGTTTTCTGAAATTGCCACTCCTTATTCACTCATGGAGATATTGGATGATGTCATTTCCAACCAATCATATTCTAGTATTTCCCATGTTGTCATCATCTTTTGTTGGATTTGATTTTGGTGAAAGAAAGAAAGAGGGAAAGGGAAAGGGAAAGGGAAGGGAACTTAAAATGCAGTTGGAATACATTGAGGCTTCTTGCGAATACTATTCTTCCATTGTAAAGGGGTTTCTGCTCTTGTAATTAATTGCTTCCTGTTCACTTGTGCAGCTATGGCAACTTGAATTGCCTCATCATTAGCCTGCTCCTTTCTGTTTGCAGCCGGGCAATTCATTTTTATGATGTCCAGTCATTGGAAATATCAAAATTCGTCAGGTCCCTATAGGCAATAGCAGATGATTAATTAAAAGAGCTAACTCGGGAGGTTGCAGTTACGTAACTAAACATAGACAGTAACTAAATCGTAGTGGGAGGAACTACTTTCAAAGATAAGGGCAAGGAATTTGCTGTCTGGACTCAGTCAACTGTATGAGGCTAATAAAATGAAAGGGAATCTTGACAAAATAGAGATCACTGTGTTTGGGTCCATCTCGGGTCCAAGGAATTAGTGTAAAACCAATTCTGAATAAGATTGTACTCCTCTGGAAAATGTAACTGTACCCCTTGGGAGCATTTCTAATTTCCCCGGTTTGTTACCTGTAGCTTTTTTTGGAGATGCCTGGTGTGGTTAGCTCATCAGTTGTATCTTTTTCGGGAGAAAGGCTGCAACAATCTATATTCCGATAATGTCTAGGTTAGATTACTCGAATGTGTTGCATAGGAGTTGCCCTTGAAGGCTGTCTGGGAAATTCATCTAGTGATGAATCAATGTCTCCGATTCTGATTGCTTGAATAGATGAAGTTCCAGACCATTGCTGAATTAATTACTTTAGCTGTCCATTCACTTCCGAAAACCTAGTTTAGGGTGCTGATAGTTAATCTTTACACACTGTATGGCCACGGAATTCAACTACTCGCACCAGCTTGTCCGCGCAATAAGTTCATCAGATGTGGCCTTATTTAAACCCCTTCAATTACAAAGAAAAAAGTGCTTTTAGATCCTGATTCTGCAATGTCTCCTCTCGGTATCCTTTTAATTGTAAGACTCAAGAGTTTTAGGAACGTGTGTCTGTGTTATATGTCTTCTTCCAGCTTTTTGATGCCTATGCACCAAAATAGCAATTTGTGAATATATATGATTATATAATATCTTATAATATTATAACATTCAATCAAATATACTAAATATGCAAGAAAGGTGTATCTGGACAAAGAAGGTTTCAACTGACTGATGAGTCATTATTCATTCCTTTTTTTATTCTTTTCATCGGTGTATCAATAGAGGTATTTAATTGGCAAATTCTGTGTATCAACTTATTTTACTATAGGAAATATTTTTTAATCATTAATGTGTATTTAACTATTACACATGTATACAGAACAATAGCAATAGCAATAGCAATAGCAATAGCAATAGCAATAACAATAATTCTGTAGTAGAATTCAAAGACTTAAAGAGCACCAGGATGGCAAAGCATGCTTCTAGACTTGTGGGCTGGAAATTTTTCAGGGCAAAATATTTTATTTGCCAAACATGGTTTCCAACATTCCAATAAAAATAACTTTTCTCCACACATCAAAGCTTTTAGTTTCTTTCAATGTAGCTCATAAAACAGGTTCGCTTTAATTTTTTTCCACATCAAATCAGACAGCTATAGACTTCTGCTGAGTACGCTAATTAGAATCATCCTCAATTGCATAGGATAATATTCCGGAAAACTTTCTGATTAATTTTTTCCCCCAGAAAACCCACATGTGCTCTGGCCTAGGGCCCCGAGTGTGTGCAGGGACCTGCTTCTTGGTTGTATTAGTGATTTGGCTTTCATGTTTCTCGGCTGCTTTGTATTGTAATGTTTGTAATACCTGTACAGTAATTGTTTTTATTTTATTTTAATTCTGTTTGCCGCCCAGAGCCAGTCACTTGTTGAGATGGGTGGCCATATAAATTGAATGAATGGATGAATAAATGAATAAATCTATCTCTGGGCTGATGGAAGCTATACCCAAAATTGTTGTAGCTGGAAAGGTCTGGCTTGTAAGATACTTTGGACCACTTCACTCCAGCCTGTTAGAAAAGGCTGTGGCCTCCTGCAGATTGTAATGAGATGCCTAAGGTAAAGGTAAAGGTTCCCCCCGCACATTTGTGCAGTCGTCTCCGACTCTAGGGGGCGGTGCTCATCTCCGTTTGTTAGCCGAAGAGCCAGCGTTGTCCGAAGACACTTCCACGGTCATGTGGCCGGCATGACGCGCGTGGAACGCTGTTACCTTCCCACCAAAGTGGTCCCTATTCATCTATTTGCATTTGCATGCTTTCGAATTGCTAGGTTGGCAAGACCTGGAGCTAGTGCGGGAGCTCACTCCGCACGCAGGGCTAGGGATTCGAACCTCCGAACTTGCGAACTTCCGATTGACAAGCCTGGCGTCTTACCCACTGAGCCACCACGCCCCAATGAGATGCCTACCCAAACTCTTTCGCTGTTTCTAAGACTCCAAGTGGGGAGATACTTCATGGGTAGCTATGACATGCTAGGCACCTGGGAGACAACGATGGGGAGTGATGACATGCACAGCACATGTCATCATTTTGAAGTCATCTTGGCTTGTACCGGACCCCTACGATGCAAGAACCAGACTGGGAGAGAACAAGCTACGTTTTCCAATCTTTGTTTGTGTCTAGCTTTCCCCCTTTTTGACCCTGACTTGACTGAAATCAAGCTCTGGCTGAGGCAGGGAAAAGAAGGACACATGTTATACCAAGTCTTTATTGGCTGTCTTCATACAACATGGCAGTTAAGGATTACCTGCCGTGTCTGTACAAGATGCAGAACTTGGTTAGCGTAAATTTGGTTTCTTATTTTTCGTTTTGGTGGGTTGCATGACTCAGCCTGCGTAGAATGTTTGTGCGTCAGTGTCCTGTGCCGATCCAGAGAATGGGAGAGCGTTGAACAGGCTAAACAGCTGTGACTGTGTTCTTGCTTTGTTGTTGTTGCTGTTCAGTCGTTAAGTCATGTCCGACTCGTGACCTCATGGACCATAGCACACCAGGCCTTCCTGCCCTCAACTGTCTCCCGGAGTTTGCTCAAGTTCATTGCATCGGTGATGCTATCTAACCATCTCATCCTCTGCCGTCCCCTTTTGCCCTCAGTCTTTCCCAGCATCAGGGTCTTTTCCAGTGAGTCCTCTCTTCGCATTAGGTGGCCAAAGTATTTGAGCTTCAGCTTCAGCTTCTTGTGTTCAAGTGTTCTTGCTTAGTCTCTTTCTAATTCTCACCCTCCTGCCCTGCTATCTCCTTTCTCCTTTCCCCTTCTCTTTTCTCCCATTTTCTCATTTGGCCATCAAAACCTCAAGGAAGTTTTCCTCTGATGAGAAACCTGCTCCTTCTTCTTACCATCAGACCGCAGAACAAAGGCACATTTGCTTAAGAATCCCTAGGCCTTGCCAATCTTCCAAAGGCCTCCGTTGATTACAGGCTGGTGCTAGAACAACAGCTCTCCCGTTGAAAATGATTTCAACCTGAACTGTTTGTGGGGAGCTCCCCAGGGCTCTGACAGTGCCTTCTTCTATTCTTGTTAATCACTCTTTTTCTGAGTATCCAATCTCATGAGCCTTCCTTTACATGGCAGTCTAGTACATATTGATGACCATTGTTTGTGTATTTATTGAATTTATTGAATTAATTAATTTTTATCCCACCTTTATTATTTTTATAAATAACTCAAGGCGGGGAACATGCCAAATATTCCTTCCTCCTCCTATTTTCCCCACAACAACAACCCTGTGAGGTGAGTTGGGCTGAGAGAGAGCAACTGGCCCAAGGTCACCCAGCCAGCTTTCACGCCTAAGGCGGGACTAGAACTCTCAGTCTCCAGTTTCCCATTGGCTCCTTCCTAGGGCTGAGAGAGAGGGACTGGCCCCAGGTCACCCAGCCGTCTTTCATGCCTATGGCGGGACTAGAACTCTCAGTCTCCAGTTTCCCATTGACTCCTTCCTAGGGCTGAGAGAGAGGGAC